>MU269980.1:31973790-32634103 GCA_021432705.1 Caranx ignobilis
ATCACCCGGCCCGATGTTCATCAGCCTGAGTCTGTGGTGCACTCGATCACCACTGCACTGCATTTTCAAGCCTCATCACCCAGGCGAGCCAATAAAACCACACAGTGTGGATCCGAATGGCCGTCCAACCACTTTAGACTGCCCACAGAGGAGATGGCACCTGACTCTCTGCTCAGGCCAGTTATGTAATTTTTTTTATTAAACACATAATCAATAAACGTCACATTTAAATTACTTGAGTTACAAGGAAAAAAAAAGATTTTTCCCACTTATTCCCGACGCCATCTCGTCAAATCAAACCAGAGATTTTTTTTATTGCTACCCAGTAAAATAGCTATAAAAGAAACTGTGCTCTCAAGTATTGAATGACCAGCTTGGTTCAAGGCCACTGAATCTACCTCCACATCTGATTTTGCAGTCAGCCTGATGGGTCTGTTGTCCTGCGCCTCTGATGGCTATTTCTTCAGTCGGAACAACTTCGCACATCACAGTTTTAAGAATGGAGATGTCGGAGACAAGGCCACAGCAGGTCAGTGTTAGTCAGTGAACAGATAAAGCAGCTTTTAAATCAACACATTTCTATTTGGTGTTGACTAATAATGAGATCAAACTGTCACAATGTCAAAATGAAGAATGGAGTTAAAGAAAAAATTAGTAATTCAGACACCAGTAACCACCAGTTAAAATCTCAGTGTGTCAGAGCCAATACTTTGGAAATAAGCCTGGTTGGCTGCTTGTCATTTGCACACACACTATTTATCTGGAAAGACAAGTGAAACTCCATCTATTGACCTCCACTGCACTGGAGTAGTGTCAGAAATCTAAGGAATGGAAATCTCAACAGTCTGTCTGTCTACATGACAATATATTTAAAGAGGTGGGAGACAAACCCTTGTGCCAGGTGAACTAACACTGACCTGCTGCATAACAGCACCAAACACTGAAGCTAATCCTGCAAAGTACATTCAGACAGATCGTTTGTTTACCTTGCAGCAGATGTCACACGTCTAACTTGAAATGCTCAGTGAAACACTTGAGAGCTGAGTCAGTGGAAAAAAACAAACAAACAAAAAAAACTCTACATGGCTGCCTTCTTTGCACAACATGCAGACATTTTTCAATATCTCCAAAAACACAAGAACTAAATCATAAAGAAGAAAAACACTGAGGGGTGTGTATGTAATCAGAGCCAGAGTGACCAACGCACCACAGCCAGGTCTGAAGGTTTGATAGAGGAGAAACACCATGACTCACAGCAGAACAAAGACAAACACACAGTTCTCAGACTAGTTTTTCAGCAGTTTTTCAAGCAGAGGAAGCAGTGAGGTTGATGTTGGCCCTCTCTGGAGCAAAATGTCATCCATTATGTGTTAACACTGATGCACGGCCATATGCAGAACTTCTTCACCCAGCCTGTCTGAGACTGTTGACAGAAAATGGAGTCAGACACATCCAATCCCGCGTGTGTTCTTTTTGCGCCCGGGCCAAAACCTGCTGCGAATACAGAGCTCGACAAACATCTATTATGTGCGAGAAGACGGCCTATCAGATGACATGTTGGTTGCAGCCGCGTCGTTAACGTTGCCCAGCGTTATCCCCTGGAGACACGTAGAAAGAAGTGGTGTGAAGAAGTTTGATGAGTTGGTTAGGCCTATTTCGGTCAACACATCTAGGGTTATATATAAACCACTTACTGACAGAAGCTCCTCTGCAACTCTAAAGCTGTCACGCTTTATATCTGGAATCTGTTTTAACTGACATATTGAGTTAATAGGAGCTAAATCAATAGTAACTGTGATGCAACGTCTTTACTGGAGGCGTCCAATATCCCCCTGCTTGACAGATAAGATGGAAGTCAAGGCAGCTGGAACACATTTCACAAATTGAGTCTTGAAATAGTTAAGGCAGGCTCAGAGGTGTCTTTATGGTCACATGTTCCATCTTCTGTCCAATCATATAAAACCACAGCCACTCTCACAATGTACAGACACACATGCTGAGCAGTGCATCTGCATCTAGCACTTGTAACTTCCTATCTGGGTTGAAGGAATCCAACATTCATTGTAAGGCTACAACAGACAAACTCTAATCTGCTGTATAAAACTGAGATACAATACACTACTGGAGATGCAACAGGATTTAAGCGATCGAGAACTCAGGCACTTGACTTGACTTGACCAACTGTACAAAGGATTTCTGAGAGCACCGACTTAACGACGACCAATCAGACTCGTTTTTATTCCCCTTTTGAACTGAACCTGTTATCTGGTCCACTAACGGAGAAGATAGCAGCTGTTTCTAAAGGCCAATGACATCCCAACACTCAATAATAAAAGAACTGATGGAAACATGTTAGGACAGGACAGGATTAGCCTTTACTGTCTCCCTTAGGAGAAATTTGTCTTAGGCATCTGAGTAAACGCTGGCGTTACATCACCCAAACAACCTGTCCATGTATACAAGTACTATCAAAGTACATTTCATCACAAATTCCCTCTTACAGCTCCATATTCCCCCAATAAAAGTCATAGTCTTAGCTCCCTGAGCCACTCTGTGGCACACAACTGCTTTGTTGTGTGCCATGTAGTGTAGAGGGAATGTGAGAAAGTGTCCTGACATGTTTGTACATAAAGGGTACACACTTCAGGTGGCGATACCCAAAGTCAGACAAATGCCTGAGAGATTTACCTAGTGTATGATTATAATCTGTGGGGATGTGGGCTGAAAACAGTTCAGCTCTTCGACAGCTAAGGTCGGATCTAATAAAATGCTGAAAACTAAAGTGGAATACAAAAAACACCGTCAGCCTGGTGTTTTCCATCCAAAACACTTGCTCCCTGTTGTTCTTGTATCTTATTTTTCTTTTATGATCAGTCTTTGGTTCAGCTGATGTGAAGACGTCATCCACCGATGCTGCACACCAGGCTTCATTTGTTTACTGCGTCTGGATTTGAGTCATTATCAGCAGCACTTTGTCAAGACTTCAACATAAAACTGCTCCACAGTGCAGGCGTCTGTTGAGTCGACCTGCAGCTGAACAGTGGTGGGACGCCTGTCTGTCCCACCACTAACGCTCTGAGCAGAAATCCTCACGGCCCCCGCTGGGACAGAGTGATTTGTGCCTCGTCTGGGACGCATTCCCGCCTGTCTGTCCATTGGCCAATCCAGGATTGACCCACCTTCCCCCTGACCAGTCACAGACTGCCCCTTTAAACCTCACTGATCTGGAGTAAAATCAACAACCAGTCCACCAGTGGGGCTCTGTGTTGTTTTATCTGTCTTTGTCTCCCCTTTTGTTGCCCCTGTTAACTTTGTAATCCCTCAACGTTTTCTCCCTCTCTCCTCCTCCGACTCACTCTGCACTTTATTGAAAACACGAGCGAGTAATCTTTCATTAGGACAACAGAACACGCACTGCATGCATGCACGGCCTGGAGGGGGTTGTAAGTAACAGGCAGGCATTCTGAAAACATTCTTTTCTGGTAATAAAGTCCCCGTAAATTAAAACCACTTGCTGTTTTGCTCCCAAAATAAGTCGGGCAAGGAATGCGACTCCTCAGCTGAAAATAAAACTGTTGACAAATGTTCCTCTCTTGAATCAGACAAAAAAAAAAAAAAAAAACGGATTAATATAAGCAGGCGCAAACACTGAGCATTAAAGAACATGACAATACAGAAAGACTAGAAATAAATGAAAGGATGTTTGTAAAATCATCTCCACTTTTCCATCCCCCTCTCCCCTCTCTCTCCTTGGCACATTGCTGACACAGCACAGCCCAGTCATGGACTCTGAAGGCCCACAATGCCTGCTCCCTCTCCACCTCCCACACTCTCCCTCTTTTGAGTATATAGACTTGTACTGAACAAACTTCCAGTATGGACACAGGAAGCAGCTCAGCAACTTCTCAGGTTTGGACCCACTCTCACTGGGATAATAGACCCCTTGTGGAAAGCAGATGTCAAAGTGAGTCATGGAGCTAATTTCTCTCCTCACTGAAGACGTGCGAGAAGTAAAACAACATACTTCACCAGCAGTACACAAGCATGTGTGCAGAGAAACTAAGTGAGGAGTTTGACATTGTTTTTCGAATCAATATCACAATCAATACCTGGGTATCTCTGCTTCTAGTTTTCATGCCAATGTGTATTTAAGATACCTCCATAGATGTGATATGGGATATTTGTCTAAGTTAATCTGATATTATGGGTAAATACAAATTCCTCTTAATGCCACCACTACATTCTGTTATATTGACCTTTGACCTGAGCCATAGTTTGAA
This sequence comes from Caranx ignobilis, assembly GCA_021432705.1. Classification (NCBI taxonomy): domain Eukaryota; kingdom Metazoa; phylum Chordata; class Actinopteri; order Carangiformes; family Carangidae; genus Caranx; species Caranx ignobilis. The sequence goes on from MU269980.1 coordinate 31,978,071, forward strand.
TCATTTGCTGGACATGAATCAGCTGCAGTCTCAAGCTAAACCGTCTCTGCTAACAGTTAGCACTCTGATGGAGCCGTGTTATTGTTTGAGTTTATCTTATATGCCAAATGCAGTGAGGCCTTTAAAAGTTTCTGGGCCAAATTTGTCATTGTCTCAGTCAGTGTATAATAAAACTACACTTGCATAAAGCAGCATAGTTATCTATTATTAAACACACGATCAACATTTTAATTGATTGCCTGCCCTAGTACAAATCTTTGGATAACTCCATCATTTCGTGAGCACTGCTATTCGTTCACATGGAGCCAATCCAAGTATTTAAGAAACACTCTGGTATAAACACTCTCTTTTGACAGCTGCAGTTTGGGTACAAGTGTTTTAACGGATGCCAGTGGCAACCACGATCGTTGGCATAAAATAAATGTCAGAATAAGCACAGAAATTTCTTCAACCGCTCCTGCAGCATGAACACGTTCTCCATGGTTCATCCACACACATTTTGATGATGTTTTGACATGTTTTCAAACCCACAGGTCGTGAGCTTTTCATTTCGAGAGAATTAATTTCCAGTGCGTGTGAGCCTTGACTCCTCTGATACAGATGTTGCCCAGCTGTGTATACAATACAAATATATATATTCCTCTGGATTCAACTTTTACAAAACATGATGCATCAAATACACATGCACTCATTACACACATGGATTAGGCAGTAAGACGTGCACATGTGTAACCTGATCGTGATGACACACAAAGTGGACTCCCACTGCACCACTCACACTTCCTGACATATGGCTGCCGAGCACTGACACGACACACATCCTCTAAAACACCTCTTAAACCAGAGGGACCACCGTGACCATTTCAGCCCCACAGCACTGAAACTTCATCTCTGGTCTCTCACAGAAGCAGAAAGAAATCATCAGGAAACACACTGATTCATCACACCGAAGTTATGGTTCTCCACTGCAACTCTATCAAAGAGAGAGAAATGTAAGTAGGTGTTGGGGGGGGGGGGGGTAAGGCAGCCACACTGTCTGGTACTGGTCTGGTACAGATGGAGCACAACACAGAAAATAAAGGTTTTCACGTGAATAAATGACACCTGTTGCCGCATGTAAATGAGACAAACCAAAAGACAGACACATACAGTCAAACAAGTTACAGAACTTCTTATTCAGCCTTCGATGGACCAAGTGTAATGGGTCTGAGTGTGACGTATACTCTGCAGGTCTATACTTTCAGCATCAATGTATATGAATGGATCAATGAACCTGGTTACACACGTCTTTCAGTGCAACAAATCTGATGATTGGCTGATGTGACTCAAATGACAAAACTCCTGAATCTTATGTCCAAATTTTAACTATACAAAAAGTGAGACACCAAACCTTTCAACAGCCCGGTCACTTACACTAAAGTAGAATCTGTTTGTTTGAATAGAGATGTAAAACTTCACAGACTTTGCTAGATTTTGCATATTTTACTTATGTGCCTGGTGGAAATGGTTGCGGCTATGGAGTCAGGAGATCTGTTTAAACTCAAGGAATGTGTTAATGTAAGAGTTCTGAATGTGCTTCACTCAGCTGAGGAGTTACCAACATCTGGCTGCTGGGTATTGCCTGATGTGGGGGTGAGATTATGAACCTGTCTGGAAATTCTGTGCTGCTGTGGTTTTTACCAGTTCTGGGAACCTGATACATTCAGGATATTAGAAGAAAACGAAATGAGCAGAACCATTTTGAGACTAATTTTTTTTGGTTTCAGACCAAGTTATCTAGATGCTGATAAGGTTGCAAAGTCAGCCGACTGGTCAGGAACACCCAGGATGCTGTGGTTTCTCTCTGCACCGTACCCCACCGCTGTTATAACACAGGAATCAAAATGAAGGCCGCAGCCAAAACTAAGTTTGTTTCTGGGAAATGAGGTGTGGCCTCCTTTTAACCTTGGGGATTATTCTATGAGTGTTACAGCCAAGAAAAATACTGACTTTAAAGAAAACATACTACATAGAATAATTTGGGTACATGTGTTGTAGAGGATATAAAGCAGTGAGGCAGTAGGAAGTCAAGAAGTCACTGATACTCACCGAACCTCTTATAACCAAAGGACTGCACCTCCTCCTCATCAGCAAAGTCGTCTGGAGGAAAAACAAGGAAATAAATAAATGCACTGATTATAGTTTAAAGATAAAATCAATCATGAAACTGACCATACCGGCCATCACCTTATAAGTATCTGGACATATAAACAATCAAAATTATTTCTGAGAGTTTGCTCAGTGTTCAGAGGATTTGATCCACTGTGACATACTGTTGAAAACTCCAGTCAAGGTGTACATCTATATGTAGATCTTTGTTGCTTTTTTATTTTATTTTATTTACTCATTTGGCCTTGTGAGGGTGGGGGGCAGGGTTGATTTCTTGTTTAATGTTCTGTAACCTAAAAAAAGGCTTTAAATAATGTGCTTAAAAAAAGAAAAGAAAGAAAACTCCAGTCAAAAGGTTGAAACTGGACCTCTTCCCTGTCTCTTGTTTTCTCGTTTTCTACCTAAACCCAGTGTTCCTGAGGTCAAGAATGAACTTTCACAATCAAGTGCAACCCTGTTGGTCTTCTATTTGGGGGTTGTTTTCTTTCTGTAATATCCATTGTTCTTACACGGCCACAACAAAACAAAACATGCTCTTTGCGCAGAGCTTGATATTAAAAAAAGGAGAAAAAAAACACCCCCAGGTCTTGTTCAGTTTAGCTCAGCTCTTTCTCTTTGACTCTGTGGCAGCACTCCCATGTCCCATGGCCTGACGGGCCCTGAGTCTTGTCTCCTCTCAAGCAGCGTTCATGTCTGTGGGAAAGTTACTTTGCCAACTTCAAAGCCTTTTTCTGCATCGTCATCATGCACGGCCAGTAAAAATAAAGAAAGGCCACATGTCCCAAAGAAAGAGCTCCAGAGAAAAGGGATCTCATCTTATCTATAATGGTAAAAGCAGTGAGGTGTGGCAATGTGAGAACCATGGCTGCCCATCAGAGACGACCTGGTTGGGTTAAGACAGGGTATTAAGACAGTAGGTGGCTGCTGGGGTCATGTCTTTAGAGCGTTGTTCTGCTTATCTCTCTGTCTGGGAACACTCTGAAATGATCCTTCCACAGGCTTAAACCTGTAATAAATAAGAGCAAGCTTTGAGCAGACCACTCCTGACTCAGAGCAGATGAGTTAAGGGGTGACATGAGGAAGCTACAAAAACATCTTCCTTCAGGAATTTGTCTTTCTCAATACTCTGTTTCCTGTTTGTGCATCCAACCTACATGATTGTGTCTGATTAGTACGATAATGTTACCGTAAGTATGCTTGGCTTTTCAAGAGTCTTCCTTGGAAATTGACTTCACCATATTTTACCCACAGGGCTGAAAACAGGGCGGCTCTGAAAACAGATATACGAGTCAAACTCTTTGCCATATGAGAGAAGGGTTTCGAAACATCTCAGGAATAGATCCAAGGAATTTGGAGGTCAAAAGATCTTGATAAAAACTTGGCTTTTGTTTGTGTATTTTAACATTCAGGCCTCGTGTCACTGAATTCCAGTCACTGAGCTCTTATTGATCAACCATCTAAAAACTTTCACTTTCCAAACGATGCTTCCCTGCAGCTTGTAATGAGTTGGAGTTGGTGCTTGTTGTGGCTCTTTGCCCACAGCAAAAATCAACAGGAACAACATAAGGAAACCACTGGGGCACCATAGCCATACAGGAGCTTTCAGTCACATTTCATGGCCTTCATCAGTGGGTGAGCAGAATCCATCCAATGACAAAGGCCTGAAGTTCCAGAAGAATGAAGTAAGTGGACAATGAGGTGAGATTTATTTTCATCAAGCTGCTGCTTCCAGAACCAACGATGAACCTCTAAGCTCAACAACATCTACATAAGTTCAGTTTCCCTGGCAATCAAGCAACACACAACAAAGAAATCACTGCTCCATCACCTCTTTGGGAATGATATTACTTTGCAGGTGCAGGCTGCTTCTACCTGCCAACCAGGTAAACAAACATGCAGGTGTCCACAGTGCTGCCCACATCTTGGAAACCAAACAGTTGAAGAAGCTTGTTCTAAATGAAGCAAATACCCAAAACAAATCAGATGTTAAAGTCCTTTATAATGAACATATTCTGCATCAGGAACCTCTACAGAGCTCTAATGGAGTTAAAACCAATTAATCCAGATCCTAACAGTGGTTGTGTTCAGTCCCTTTGCCTCTTACTGCAGTTACAGTAGCGACAGGATGTGGCACATACCACTCTAAACACAGATTTAGTGTGAGATCAGAGGATTAGTGTTCGGACATGAACCACAAGGTGGCAGAAGCCGTGTAATGTTTATCCTGTGGAACAAGGGCCCAGCGTGTTGTTGACCCACCGGGTGAGAGCTGTGAGTGCGGCTGAGAGGGGCACGCTGCACCATGTAAAACCCAGCAACGTCCAAAAACATCTGCATGGGAATCGCATCTGGGCAACCACACAAAGGCTAATAAAGCCCTTTATTGTAAATCATGAGCCGTGACCAGCATTTCTCATGCACTTTTTTTTTGTTTTGTTCTCCGGGGTTTCGTTACAGTGCAGCAGCAAAGTCGCTGGATCCAGGGTCGCCGGGACGCGTGCGCGCATCCGTGTGCGCACGGAGTGTTACCACAATAAAGGAGTTGATGTAGGCAGCGACATTCAACTCTGACTCAGTGTTTCCCTATGAACTTTTGATTCACTGAAGCCAAGACAAAAGCGTCTTAACAGCGCACAGTACAAGGAAAAGCGATCAGTGTAAACGCAGGAAAAATATCACATTCTCACTGAGACTACATGTAGGTGAGGTTCCCTTTTCTTGGCTCTGCTAAGAATAGTTCTGAGTGTAGGTTGGTGTTTGATGTGCAGAAGCGGCCAGATGCAAAACAATCCCAAATTCAGCGCCTTAATTGAAACCAGATGTCAGACGCGGGTTGTACTGGCCCACGCATTCCTCGCGTCTTGGGGAGAAAAGAGCGCAGGAAGGTGACAAAGAAAGAGTGAGAGGGAAAAGTTGCCCGAGCAGAGAATAGATCACCCTGGAAGAGAGAATGTGACTCTACCTTTCATCGTGGTTCACAGGACTCTACCGTCGTCACACTGTTGTTTGAAGTCACATCCACAGCATCGCAATGGCATTTGCCCCCAAATCTCCCCTGAGCGCCACAGCAGCACAGCGCCTTAGATCTGCGAGTATCCCACTATCCTCTGTTGCAGCGCAACGCTATTAATAACGATAATGACAATAGAAAAAAGTTTCAAAGTCCCATCCGCAGCTCTCAAAGCTGCAGAGCCGACCTCCTTCAGCGCAGGTATAGCGTCAGTGCTGGAGCCTCAGATGAACTTTGGTTAAAGTGAGGAACGCGGAGTATGAGTCACAAAGTGGATGTGGAGCTTCTGGAGGATGAGGAGATGCTGAGGGGACGGTGGATCCTGGTCCGACTCAGCAGCGTGAAGGCACCAGGAGCAGCAGCAGCAGCAGCAGCAGTGACCCGACAAAGTCCAAAAAAGTGCAGGAATCCTAACGTGAGAGGAAGTGGTGCACTGGTAGGGCTGCACTGAGAAACCACGTGCTCCACATCTGAGCGCACCGTCTGCACCCCTGGTTCTCTCACTACGTGTGTAACTCTCTCTGTGTGTGTGTGTGTGATCACCGTTGCACACAATAACTCTGAATGAACAACAAGAACAGCTGGGTCACATCACACAGTGTGGGTCTGTGCAGCAGCTTCACACGCTTCACTATCAACAGGTTTCAGCTACTTCTGCAATATGGGAGTTTGTGGATGTCAAAATAAAAGCAGACATGTTTTGTGTTTTGAAATTAAACTTTCTCTCACCAATATTAGAGCCACTATTCAACGAAGCACAATTCATTGTGATTAACTTCATCTAAAAAAATCAACTCTCAGTTAAAATTTAGTTCCCTGTTTTGCATTTAATTGTTTTATTTTGAAACATTGATGGGTTAAAAACAAACTATGATTGCAGAAAAAGTGTAAATGGATGTGTGGGCTAATTAAATGTTTGTCTGTGTGACTGGCTCTTGCAAACGGTGGTACTTTTATTTTGAAATGTATCATTCAGATGTGCTCAGTGATGTGATCACTGTTAGTTAACAAGAGAGGGAATTATTCATGTGGACACAGAAGACAAATAAACTAAGACTCTCAACATCTGTTGTTAGTGAAGCATCAGCTTCCTTCCCATGATGCACCTCACAGACAACTTGTCTCTCCAGAAACTGACTCTTTTTAATTGGAGCTTCCTTTGTTGCAACTTCATTACTGTATTTTAGATTGAGGAGATACATGTTGCATATTCCATCTCACACACACACACACACACATACACACACACACTTCTTCCGTTCCCTCAAACAAAACTCGACACAGCTCTGGGACCAGCGTTTAACGGCTTCATTCATTACATCTCACTCCTGTGAAGCCGTTTATCCCCTGCACCTGTTTATCTCTTCAGTCCAGGACTCCAGGCTTTGATCAGAGCCACAAAACCTGACACGGGACCACATCATGAGCTGGTTACATGGACCTGCTTTATGAAGCTCTTTTAAAGCTCAGCTCGGAGAGATGGTAGAACATCAAAACGACTTTATCTCAGCCTGTATGGACTTTTTTTTTTTTTTGTAACTTAACATTTTGAGGGCTTGCATGCACTGCAGCTCCGAACCTTTTTATCGTCAACTGTTTTATGTTCAGGGACTGAGAGAGATCATGGGGAGAACGTTTCTCCCTGCAGTGTTATAGGAACCAGGTGCTGAAGGTGTCAGCGAGGATGCAGAGCAGACTGAAGCACTGGCTGGTTTCGATTATTATCCACGGAGGACCCTATTTTCTGGGTCACAGCATGCAAAGAGGGCACATTTTTGAGGAAGATGGGGCACCGGTGAGGAGATGGGGACAGAGGAACCCTTTCACCCCATGTTCCTCACATTCCAGCAGGAGTGGAGATGCTGAACAGCCTCCTGCTGAGAGGAATGTTTTGACTTTACTAAAAATACCCATATTCACATCTGGCTATAGAATCTAAGAATAGCTGGTGGTAATATAAACACAACAGACTGACAAGTTACCCATCTCTTGGTTTCACAAACATGAACATGGGCTGGTTGCATGTTCACACAGCAGCTTAAAGTGTTATGGAAGGATGCAGCTCTGCAGCTAGAGCAGCTCGAGCTCATGAGAGATCAACACGTGGCCCAGGTCCAGCAAAAACAATCTCTGAACATGTGATCTCTTCTTATCTCTTCACAGTGGAGACAACAAATACTACACCAAAAAAAAAAAACATAATCAATCACATGTCAGAAAATATATATGTTGGGAGTCCAGCTTAGGGGAGATGACAGAGCTTCTGTGCCTGTTAGGATGCAGCTTTGTGTGGGCGTGTTGCATTAAGGATCTCCCACTGAGGGATAAATCAGGAGGTGGAGGCAGTTCACTCAGCATCCAGCGTCTTGATCTTACCTTGTTAAGATAACATGTGTAACGATTTAACACTATAAAAAATAAAGTTGAATTTAATTAACATAGAAACAAGCAAGTGTTTTTCTTGTTGTGGCTGACTGGTGCATATCTGTGGCCTGTAGTAATTCGATTTGAAAACTGAATTTGTAGTTTGAATCGTTTCCCACTGTTTGACTCAGCAGAAAAAACACACCGTTTGAGCGACTCTGACTGTTTTGGGCCAAAAAAATAAAGACAAATTTTATCACAAGAAAACACCTCTCTGCAGTTCATGTGAAGGACACTGTGGTGGCATTTCAGTCCTCTGGTGCACAGTGGATGCCTTTTGTTTTTGTTTGTTAAACTACTGTCTGATCTAAACTGTGCATCTGGCCGAATCTTGAGTGACATTCGCGGTGACCTTCTGTCTCCACATGTCTCATTAAGCCATTTTTTCCCGCCAAGGTGTGAAGAGTGTTACTGATATGACTGAGCAAGCTCTTATGCAAACACACGCACGCACACACACCTCTCTGGCAGCAAGCCAAACGCTGGATTAAGGGGCATCAACATCAAGTAAAGACAGTAATAGGATGAAGCGCGGGTGGAAAGAGCACAAATAGACCTGGTCAAGTCGAGATAACTTCACGAGCGCCGTCCACACTGAGCACTTTGTTTATTCCTGCCGGAGGAGACGCAGCTTCACTCATCTGCTGGTAAGTTTCTTTGTTGCCATGGTGACTATGAGGGATCTTTTCTTCATATCTATCATAATATTGCTCATAATCGTGTTTGTTTAAATATTTCTTTCCAGGTGACGCATTTTTAAATCCATACCTGTCCCTCAGGAAACTCCTGATAATCAGTTCCTTAGCATTTAAATCACACATTTGATCTTTAATTATTCATTTTAGGCTCTGGTTCATTAGAAGATCCTGGTTTTGTTGATTTTAACTTATTTTAAATTCAGAGTTTATCATTTGTGGCTCGGTTCAACACATTAAAGACAATTAAATCCAGCTTCTACATTATTTTAGACACGGTTATAAATCCCTGTTAGAGATGTTGTGAGTGGCGAATAATGGAGCTGATTGTCTACGCAATGTAAACCCATTATGAAGTAAGTCAAACGAGTACATCCGTGTTTACTGTAAATCCCTGCTGGACACCAACTTGTGTAACTGCTCATGTGGTTGAACTGGGGCAGTGTCTCCACAGAGCTGACTGGTGAACAAAACAACAACATGAATAACGAAAGATATCAGGATCATCATCAAGGTTTTCATGTGTCCATGGTTTTTTTGTTTTTTTTGGGGGGGGGTTTGATGGTGTACAGCCTCCCGACACAGCAGATGGCCCAGACATAAACAAAGCCTGCCAAGTTTTGAAGCCAAAGTGGAGTCTGTGATGCATCTTATTAGATGTCTCACCCCCCACTGCTCACCTGCTGATGCTTTGAAGAAAATAATAACAAGGGTAAAATTGTCCTCATCAGATAAAGGAGTGCAGAGAAGTAAGGAAGAGAGGAGCTTTGGAGTGTGGACAGATGGCTAAAACATTTATAACAATAAGATTCAGGACTAGAGCTTTGTCACACATGATAAAAGTTGGTAGGGAGGTGAACACCATCTGTATCTCTACTGACCTCCTGTGTTTTTTTTTTTTGTTTTTTTTTTTTTACAGAAATCTGTTTTAAAATTCAGATATAAGTGATATAGTTTCTGTCAAACCAACTAAAACCAAGAGTCTTCTGTCTAAGTTACTGTCTGACACAGCAGGGACAGATCAGATGTGTGGCACCACCAAGTGGCAGACCTACTTATGACACTTACAGTTTTGTTGATGTTTAATCATCCTCAAACTCAAATCCTATTATCTCTCTGGATCAGATTAGATGGCACCTGTTGTTTTAGTTTCTGATTACACACATGGGTTTATGCACTGTGTGTGTGTAGGTGTGTATACTTACAATTGTGACAGGACCACACTTGTTTCCTTGCAGATTTTCCTCTCCAGGTTTTATTTCTTCACATCTAACACTGAGCTCAAGGATGAAGCTCCTGCTGGGTCTGGCTGTTCTGGTGGTGACACTGGGCGTCCTCAACTCTGCTCCTGAGGACCAACCCAAAGACGTCTCAGAGGACACCTTAAAAAGTGAGATGGCACATTTACCTTTCTTTTCAGTCAGTATCAACACATATGCTGGGCTGCATACATGTGTGCATATGATAATAATGTTAACTTACACAGTTTTCATTGTGTTGTTGGATTCAGTTTAGATGTTAAAATAAAAAATCACATTGAAATGTTTTTTGACTTTGTTGTTGAATCAACAAACTTTTGCTACTTAGACCGTCAAACCTATGTTGTTACATAAGTGTCTCACCCAGGTTTGTCCTCTCCATTTCTCTCCAGGGTTGTCTGTGGATGGGGAGAAGCTCGTGGATGAGGAGGTGAGGAGAGCCCTGTTCGGGGTGAGGCAGATGAAGGAGGTGATGTGGAGGAATGAGCAGAAACACGAGCACCTCATGAAGTCTCTGAGACACAGCAGCGACAAGAAGAAGGTAGGAGGGACACTAACCTTTCCTTAAACAGACGCAGAGATGAAAACAGGGGGAGGAAAACACATGACACGTTCCTCTTCCTGCCACCAGGGGGCAGCCCAGCTGGCCAAGGAGGTGACGGAGAAGCTGGAGGAGGCAGAGGAGCAGTGTAAAGACTCCCTGCAGTCTGAGTGGGAGAAGTGCAGACCCTGCCTGGAGGATGCATGTAAAACTTTCTACACCTCCACTTGCCGTAGGGGATTTGCAACTTTCCACGCAAAGGTATGAAAACTGCAGCATCAGCCTCAGCTCTCTCTGACCTCCACCCTGCTGCAAAGAAAACTTCCCTTCCTTCTCTTTGTGTTGTACTACCCCTGTTCCCTGAGGTCTTTACTTCAGGCACATTTTGTCAGACACACGACATAGGCACAATTAATGAATCAACATGATTACACCTCTCTAAATGTAAAACCAGCAAATGCGCAGCAGTGTGAATCCTGCAACCATCCTGCATCTCCCAGATTAGGAGTAAAATAAAGTACCTTCCTTATTGTAGGTGGAGAATTTCTTCCGTAGAGTGTCCAGGCGCTTTGGTCCCCGTGAACCTCCCATGGACATGGCAGACATCCTGGTGAACCAGGTCGCTGAAACCTCTGACACAGAGATCGACCACATCGAGGATTCCTTCAACCGCCTGATAAGAAAAGTGGGCACAGTGGTGAACCGCAGCGTGGCCTTGGTGTCCAAGATGAGCAACAGGCTGGACAAAGTCCTCCAGGCGGCCTTCCTGAACAACACCGACGCCCTGATGGAGGAGAGCACCTCTGATCCCTACTACCCAGGGCGGGACTCCGGCTTCCTGCAGGGCGTGGGCCTGGAGGAGGTGCTGGACTCCTTCTTTGACTTTGGAAAGAGTGTGGTGGAGGAATTTGGAGCCGTGGTGACCCAAGTGTTTGATGACCTCCATGAGGCAGTGGAGGAAGAGAAGAAGAGAGGTACAGGGGCCTAAATGTGATTCTTAAAATTGCACCTGGACATAATTTAAATGTGTCAATGTTTTCTCTTTGGTGTAGAGAGAGAAAGCTTCCCTCGTTTTCTGCAGAACCGCAAGCTGTGCAAAGACCTTCGCAAACAGACCTCAGAGTGCTGGCAGCTGCAGAGCCAGTGTGAAGTCTGCCAGGGAGCCCTGCTCACAGGTGCAGCACCACCACCACCACCACCCTCACACTGCTGATCATCATCTCAGATGATATCTTCACACAGTTCATCTGATTCATCCCTGTTTCACCAGAATGCCCCAGTGTCCGTGAGCTGCACGTGGAGCTGGACGAGGTCTCCCAGCTGGTGGACGTGTCCAAAGAGCAGTACGACGAGATCCTGTCCATCGTCCGGCGCCACACCGATGAGACGGTCAGCTGGCTCAGTAACATGGCTGCTGAGTTCAGCTGGGTGGCTCAGGCTGTCAACAACGGCAGCTCTCCTGAAAATATCTTCCGCATCACCATGGTGAGCAAGAGGAGGAAGAACAGGACACAGTAACAGAGATTAGTGATCAGACACAATGATCAGCAATCAATGAATGTTTTTTAATAACGCTTTAACACTGGAAAACTGATTAGACTGGACTGACGGTGGCCCACGAAGGTCAGCAAAACACCAAGACCAAAATCTCTCTTATGTCACAACTCCCAAAATAACTTCACTACTTTGGCTCACATAACAAGCTGATTGAAATCTGAGCTTAGATGTTGTCTGCTTTACCTATCAATAACTAATAACAAATATACAAAAGCCAGCGAGACAGTGGTCAGGTAAAAAAAAAAAAAAAAAAAATCTCACAATACCTTCTCCAACTCTCCAGGTGGCGCCAAAGAGCCATGATGAACAGAACATGTCCGTGACTGAGACCAAGGTGGAGGTGAACATCCTGAACTCTCCCTCACTCATCCTCTCTGTCCCCGGAGAGCTCGAGCTGCAGGACCCGGCCTTCATCCAGTACGTGGCCCAGGAGGCTCTGGACAAATACAAGGATTTAGTCAGGTGAGACGTTCACTGTCAGTAATAACAAGTGTCACCATTATCTCTTCTCTGAGTGTAGATTTCTACAGTTTACTGATATTCAGTAAGATATAACTAAACATATCCACCTTCTGTCTTTACAGGTTTGAGGATGAATAAAACTACAGCTCTTTTACTTGTCTGAGCTTCTACCAGCTCCTTTTTTTGCAAACAGAACTAGATTGTGTCCCTGTGGCATAGGCATCATCTTGATGACATGTAAATATGCTAAGCTGAACGCTGCCATGTACTACTGTCCATTGAATGTACAAAGAAGTCAAAGTACTTCTTACCTGTTGCCCAAATGGTGTAAATAAATAAAAACAAATACAAAAACCAAACAAAGTGGGACTCTGGAAGAATGAGGCGTGTTCACCAACAGGAGTCTTGAATGATTCATGCTGAAGCTCGACTCTGCTGCTTTGTAGCTCAGCCAGAAAACAGAGATGTCAGAATCACTGTCTCCCGCCAAGAAAAAAAAAAGACACCTGAGGGAAACCTTTGAGTAAAACTTTTTATTTTTTCTGTACAAAATCATATTAGTTACCATTCTCAGTAATGTCATTATTATCTCCCCACTAGTTCAAGTCCCCGTCTTTAGGAACAGTCAGATATTAGGTTCTCGTGAGTGACGCACAGAAAGAAAATACAAAAAAAAAAAGTTCACATCTTTGTCCAATTCTTGAGCTTTCTTGCTGAATTACATCTTCTCTGATCATCACAGATCATCACACACAGCTGGACACGTGGTGGAAGAACCATTAAGAACATGTTACAGGACTTTTATATTCTCAATCTCTATAAATGCACTAAAACCCCTTGTGTGTGTGTGTGTGCAAGGTGTTTGTTTATTTTTCTCTGCGCCATCTAGTTACTTTTATCCAGAAGTGATCCACCATATCTCCACCACGGGGAATTTGAAATTATAAAACCATAAAGGGAGTTCCACACATCCGCAAATACCATTCAAGACGTTCAGGTAAACATCGGTGGATGGATTTGCATAGTTGAATCACAAATGAAGAGATTTGTTTTTGCGTTGGTGTTGGCTTTGGATATAACTTTCCCTCCAGCAGACACAGGACTAAGGACACTGGTGTTTAGTCAAAGCTCGGTGGGATCTAACTGAGAACAGGAAGAAATACTACAGCTGCAGATCTAACGGTTCCCTGTACCATTAAAAAACCGGGAGGCCTCATCTACTGCAGCGTTAAAACTGTGCAGATGTGCGCGACATAAGGAGAACAACGTTAGAGTCCACGTACAGCAGAGTTGTGCGACAAAAGAAAAGACAAGGTGTTAACTTCAGATTCAATTTCACAGCTGAAGTGTCCATTTCAAAACATTTATAAAATGTTAAAACTGTTTTGTACCTGTAAAATATCAAAATACCTCTTTATGATTTCAAGTCCCCAATTTAAATGAAAAGAAAAAAAAAGTACAAGCATAATAAACTGATGTGATTTCCCATTCAAGTGACTGTGTTAAAAAAGAATCATGCAAAAAATCACTTTCATATTCTCATTCGTGCTCCTGATCACACCTGCGAAAAATACTTTGTCTTTTTGTTTTTTGTTTTTTTTTAGCACATACCGTATGTACATCTGGTTCAATCTCGCTACATTCTTTTCATCCACACACTTCACCTGTTAACTTACGCAACTTCACCCTCTTCGATCAAAGCTTTACAGTCACGGCACATACAACTCAACCACAGTTGTTGGTCACTTAAAAAAAAAAAAAAAAAACGTACTCGTCGACCTACGTGCTCAAACCAAACTCACATACATATAAAAGATCTTGACTTCAATATCAAAGAACTGTGTTTGTAAAATAAAATATGGGGAGTTGGAGCAGGGAAATTTATCATTTCAAAAAAAAGTCAAAAAACAAAAAACAAAAAACTGTGCATCTGCAAGTAGATCTGAATTAGGAGGTAATCCCTCTCTTATTGATCACAGTGTTGTGGCCAGTCCGTATGGATTATTCTGATTAGCAGGGTTCCCAGAGCTTAACGTACCAGCATCAATCTGCACACTTGGACACCTTCCCCAATATTTGGTCCCTGGGTAAACACAAGGGACAAACCTCTACTCCAGAAAACACCTTTTTTTCCTTGCATGTGCAAGTATGCCAGTGTGGGTGTGGACTAGTTTGTGAAACCTCTTTCTCTGCAGCTTCGACAAAGCGTCTGCGTCTTCGCTGAACTTCTGTCGTCCCAAGTTTTGATCTCTGCTGATGTACCTCTCTGTAGTGCCAGAGTTCGCCGCCCCAGATGCCTCCAGACTAGAGGTTGTCCCCTGGCTGGTACTGTGGCTCTGTAGCTGTGAAGTAGTCTTCCAAGAAGGACTGGATGTACTCGAACGTGGGTCTCTCATCTGGCTCCTTCTTCCAGCACTGCCTCATCATCTCGTGGAGAGACTCTGGGCAGCCCTGGGGGCAGGGCATGCGGTACCCTCTTTCCACCTGCTCTAGTACCTCTCGATTCACCATGCCTAAAGAACAAAAGACAACAAATACAGATGAGACTTTATGTAAATGGGCTGCAGGGATTTTAAAATGTAACTTAAATGAAATCCAACCCCACAAGAGACAGAAAAACTATGAATATCTTTTGTTTTAATATAATCACATCAGTGTCACTCCACCCTCGGTCGGTCATCAAAGTTTATTTTTGTGGGATTTTTACCAAAGTTTTGAGGTGAAAAAGGGAAATGGTAAAAGTTTTAATTAGAAAACTACCCAGTGTGCAGCCTGAGGCAGCAGAAAATGTTTGCATCATGGAGCTGACAGCGGGAGAATGTGCCCACGCAAACCATCGTGTCAAAGGAGAAATAAAAAAAAGATCTCAACAGCCTTTGTGAAACTTGGGTCATTATTTCCTGTAAGACTTGTTGACAATTTCTTGGTTTTAACACGTACAGCGGAAAAACAAAAACAAAAACCAAAAAACATTGTTAGTGTTCTGTCAAAATAAAATCAGAAAGTGAAATGTCAGAGTGTTGGAGCACAGCCGTTTGGATGTGACGCTAAAATCTCCATCAGTAACATCTCCGTACGGAAAAGACTGTTTATATCTGATGTAGGGATTTCAGACCAAAGCTAAAGAGCGCTCCGGCCTCTTCCTGCCCCACTGAAGCAACAGAGATGCAGATTCCTTCCCAAGGCAGGAAACACAGGGATCCTGAACCCTGTGACACTGCACAGAAATGACTCCACGGGGAGCTTAACTGCAGCTAAAAGAGGTTATGACACCGAGACAGTGGTCGTGGTCACAGCCGCATCCTCCTCTCCTTTGCTCCTCCAACCCCCCCGTCGTTCCTCTGTGGGAGAGTGGGGATCAGATTATCTCACACTCGGAGAGAGGAAAGGCCCGCAGCAACTGCTGAGATCAGGATATGGTGGTGGCGGTACGGCAGATGTCGAGGTGTTAGCGTGATTTATGTCATGAGTCTGAAATCCTCAGCTCTAATAACATGCATGTCATATATGAGAGTGTGTGTAGGTATCTATATATATACACAGACTAAAATAGAATAAGAGGATGTGTTCCCATGCAGATGCTTAGTATACCTGCCTCCCACTGCTACTTCCACGCTATCAAGCAAAGGAATAGAAACAGAGCGCCTCAAAATTACTGCAGCACAGCGGGACAAGAGCCATGAATGTCGAGTGAGTCATATAACAATTCTGAGATGGGGAAGGAGGGGGTGGGGGTGGGGGTGGGGTACAGCCTCTGTAGTGAATTAATTAGACCAAATGGTTTGCACTGAAACCAAGATGGCCACAGGAGCCAGATGGCCATCTACAAGAGATGGTGGTTAAGTCTGCCATATGGTACACGCTGTAATCAGTGCCAGTCAAACCCTGTCAACACCAGGCCTGTTGCAGTGCTGCTTACAGACAGCAGGGGGCAGACATGAAGAGGCAGATGATGGGGAGGGTTGGGGGGGGGGAGAAGCGGGGTACTTTCCCCATGTACTGTTAAGTCATTAGACATCTGCGTTGACTCATATCATCTATATGCAGCTCCATTCTGACCTGCCTGTGTGAGGAAAAGCCTCTGAAATAGAAACAGCACGTTGGAATAAACCTGAAGCAGAAATGAATGAATGAATTCCTGTAAGGAAAAACCTGACAGCGCCTCATTCATGGTCTTTGGGGGCAATTTATTCTGGACAGTGGAAAATATAAAATCAGGCCTGTGTAGCTCTTCTCATCCTCACCTGGGTATGGTACTCTGCCCTTCGTCACCAGCTCCGTCAGTAGTATACCAAACGACCAGACGTCTGATTTGATGGTGAAGCGGCCGTAGAGAGCAGCTTCAGGGGCCGTCCACTTGATGGGGAATTTAGCACCTGGTAAAGAAAAAGGAAACATTCAAACAGGATGAATAGACTTATACGATCAGGTTTATTTCATGATAGATGTATTTGATAAACATTTAATCAAATTAATCAGATGTAAATGTTTTCTTTGTAAAATGAGTGGCAAACTCTCTTCAGCCAGGAACTGTTTTGATTTCTTCCTTCAAAATAATTATTGGTGATTCATTTTCTCTTGATTTGAATGGTTCACCAACAACTCATCTGAGCTTTAAATACGAGTCAAACATTATGGCCTGTAACATAAATGTGTCATCATATACATCATATCCAAATAGGGATCAAATGTTGGTTGCTGAAAGGAATAAAAGGCTTGGTGACTGGACAGTAACAACTGCTTTTGTCACCAATTAACTGAAATGTTTTTGATCAAATCAACAAATTTCTAGAAAAAAAAATCAATGAATAGCAAAAAATGTATATCTTATAATCACAACTGTAACTGATGTCATTAAATAGCTTTTAGTGTCCAGTCATCAGTCCACAAACACATTTAGTTTAGCATCTCATGATCAATCAATCAATCAATCAAGCCACCAGTGTTATGTTGTAATGGTGCTAAGAGTTGAATTAAAAGTACAGGGTAGGAATTAAGTATTCAGAATGACTTTGTGGTTTATTTCTAGCGTGTGCAGCAAACACCTCCAGCTCTTAACACACACACGCACATACCTTGTCTGGCAGTGTACTCGTTGTCCTCGATGAGTCGAGCCAGGCCAAAGTCGGCGATCTTACACACCAGGTTATCAGCCACCAGGATGTTGGCAGCTCTCAGGTCCCTGTGGATGTAGTTCATCCTCTCGATGAAGGCCATACCGTCTGCGATCTGGGGACCAGATTGAACAGGACAGATCAGACAGAGAAAAGCATCAGGATGCTGCAAACACGTCAAACTGCTCGTAAGTTCCTTGATTCCTGTTACATCTGACTGGGATTTTAATAAAAGATGAAAACACAAAGCGACCAAGAGTATCAGCACCTGCGACAACACGAACAACTGGAAAAATCTCTGACACATCCAGCCAGCACCCCCTCACACTGGCTGTCAACTCCCTCAGAGATGTCTCAGGGTTTCAGGCCGCCTCAGTCCAATTCTCAAACACTTTTCCACTCGGCTGAGTGAGGAGCGGGGGGGAGCCCGCGAGTGTGGAGTGGTGAATTAAGAGCAGATCACAGTGGGTGACTGAACTGGGGAGCTTAAGTGGCCTCTGATGAGCAGTGTTTAAGTGCTACAGGCAGTTAAGTGGTGGGAAACGAGGGGAAGCACATACACCAGTGAAAGGGGGGGGGGGGTTGAGATGTCAGGATGGATATTAAATAAATATGAGAGGCAGATGGAGAACAAAATGAAACCCTTGTTCACAGACACTGAGTATTTGGCTCTCAGCACACCTACACACACTTGTCCATGTTGAACTCATTGCTCATTGCTGATGTATGATAATCCTGCCCCTCACACTGGTGGGTTAAAACAGGAGCAGTGCAGATGAGGCTGTGTTTAGTTCCTACCTGTGAGGCCATGTCCACCAGCTGAGGCAGCTTCAGATATTTACCATCTCCCTCCTTCAGGAAGTCCAGTAAACTACCTGTCAAGAGATAACAAGACCACTGTCAGGCAGAGTCATTGCATCCAAAATAAACGAGGCATCAGCTGACACAGGAGTTCAAGCATCACAAAAGCTAAAATCACCAACTGCTCTCGGGCACTAGGCAACACGACTGCTGGCAAATCTCACCGGAGGCTTTTTTCAGTCTGTTTTCTTTACTGGCTCCTTCTACTTCAAATGAGTTAATTCCTTTGTTTCAGCTGTTACAGTGCACTCATTTACAATAGTAGAGGTTACAATTAGTCGATTAACAGCTCTCTTTTCTCAGTGGTAACATTCAAAGCTGTCACATATTTACAGTCTTTTTCTCCAGGAAGTCTCACATTTATTCCTCCACCTTTTTATCTCATCTAAAAAATGCTGTGCAGCTCCATGTAACATCTTAGTGTGAGGCTGTCAAACAACTTTAAATGAAAGCTGGTTCATTTTCACACTGCTGAGAACATGGGATTGTGTTAATCTGTTGGCTAATTAACACAAGCACTTGAAGTGGGCGTTAAAACAGATTAGGATTTATTGTGTTTTACATCTGAATGGCCCAGTGGGACTTTTTTTTTGGGGGGGGGGGGGGGGGGATACCAAGAAGACCCTCTGAGGTCAGACTCCTGCCTGAGGTCAGAGGAGTCAGAGGAGCGTGACCTCGAAATCCAAGATGGCTGCACCATGCATCAACAGAGGTGAAAACTGCAGTGAAACACTGTTTATTTGCGCTTCTTTCTGTCTTATTTGTGGCTCATTAACATTTGGGCAGGTTGCCATGGTATTATTTAGGAAACAGTAACAACCCACAAACACACAAACAGCTGTGGTCAGGCTAAAGAGGCCACGTCTGGTGCAGCATCATCCCACTCAGGTATTCTGTGGTTACATTTAATGTCTGAAAACGTATATACAGACTCGGCTTGGAAGAAAAAAAACGTGTCTGGTGCTTTTTCTACTTTTTTAGTGAAGGTGAACAGGAAGTTTCAAGTCACCACATCAAACCTGTGATGACACAGAATCACTCAGAGGAAAAACTTTTCCTTTCTCAGCAGGTGAATGTGAAAAAAGCCCCCTGCTTTCAAAAGGCTGAACATACGTCGCTCTGCACACTGAAGCTCAAACGAAGTGAAAGAGCAAGAAGCAAGAAGTATTTTCAAGTGGAGGGGGAGCTTTAAGGGAACAACAAAAACACTGCAGTACCAAAACCTTGACTTGAGGGGCATCGTGCCTGGTTCCAGTGGGTTTATTCACAACTGATTTTGTTACCTTGACACAGAAGTAGAGTCCCTGTGCGGAGCTTTGTGTAACAAACTTTCTCTCACTGTTTTCTACGTGTGTGTGTGTGTGTGTGTGTCGTCACCTTTGCCCATAAACTCCGTCACGATGTAGATGGGCTCCTCGGACACCACAGCATAAAGAGGCACCAGTTTGTCGTGTCGAAGCTTCTTCATGATCTGAGCCTCCTGCAGGAAGGCCTCCGGGGACATGGTGCCCGGCTTCAGGGTCTTGATCGCCACCTTGGTCGTCCCGTTCCACGTGCCTGAATAAAAAACACACAACAAGCACAAAATGATCATCTAGTTTAGTCGTAGTTTGCTCCCACAGCACCGCTTCATTCTCAAAATCTATTATTTGCAGAGAGAAACTACTACAAATAACCCGCATACTGCATACCCGTGTACTGCGTTACGTGTGTCTCCGTTTGTGGTGCGCACCCGTGGTCCGCACCCGTATGTGTGCAAACAGCCTAAAACTTAACGATTCTGATGGAAGCTAAATATTAGAACCGGTTTCCATTCTCAATTTTCGATGCCCGACCCTAGTGTTCAGTTGTTAGGATTAATAAGAAAGTGACAGTATCTGGCCTCTGTGCAGTTACCAGATCAGATGTGAGACGCTGTCAGTGAGAAAAGTTTGGGAACCACTGAAAGTCATTTCCAGTTTTCCACTTTATAAAAAGATTTTTCCCTCTCCTTTCAAGTGACCGACATGTGAATCCTAAAATCAACCAGTCAGTGATCACTGGCAGTGCTCCCTTGTCTAGAGAGCAGAGAGAGAACGAGAGAGAACATGACAGCTTAAATAATCAGCCACTTCCTGGTTGAGAGCCACTTACTCACGCCCTGCTTACATACAATGAGCTGAGGCAGGAGATCTACTGCTTCCGTCACAAGGCTGACCTTCATGAAAGAATCATAGTGAACAAACTGCACACACACACGTACACTCACACTCACACACATGAAAGTAGGGCAGTGATTATATCTAATAATAATAATATGAGGTGGACAGCAATAGGAGCTACTGCCACAAGCAAACATTATTTATTTAAAAATACAAATAGCATGTGAGCAAAGTGGGGATTTTCAGTGTGGGGAGCAGAAAAAAACCACCCAGAACAGACAGAGCAGGGAGAGACAGAGAGGGATTCCTGGGATTGCACAGTGGAGGCTTGCAGGTCGAGGCTCGCTCCAGGCCACGCTTAATGAAAGACTGGGTGATGAAAGAAGAGTCGTGTTCGCTGAAAAGGCCCCCGCCTCCCAACCAGGCTGGAGAACTGAAGCGTAGGAGGTGACCTGTGATTACTGAGCTGTGTGTGTGTGTGCGTTTGAAACCAACATCAATCAGTAATCAGCATTTACATCAGTATGTGGGCCACTGTGGCAGCGAGGCGAGCTCTTTACTGAGGTCACTTCCACTCCACTCCACACTTCCACAGGCTTCTCATGCATTCAATACATCCGGATAATCTTTTTTTTTTTTTTTTACATTAAATCTACAGTAGTTATAAATAATGCACAGAGGATGTTTTGTTTTTGTATGTAAGCACTAATGCCCATGTATGTATGCTTTATGATGCTGCTCTACATGCACTTGTTTTCACTCTTTACTAATTCATGTGTGTCTGTTAGTGTTAAACAGCAGGGCCACAGTGTTGATATGTTTGTGTTGTTAACATAGGATGTGGTGTATGTATATAAAGTGGATGCTGGAGGCTGTGGACTAATCCCTGTGTCTCCTGACAGGACACATCCTGCAGACATCCATCCCTCTACAGCTGCTGGAGAGTTTCTACCTACATCAGCAACACCAGGCCTCCATACACTCTACTCTCCACACTCATGGGACTCGACCCGTGTCCTCTTCACGGAGGTTTTTTGATGGAGTCAGGGGCTGAAATTCTCTTTCCTCCTCAGTTTGAACGGAAGGAGTCATACAGATGTCCCTGGCCCCTTTCAAGGCCTGGTCACATGATTTATTTCAGCAGAATCACCACAATCAGTGGATCCTAAAGGTGATACTACTTCACTCTTCTATATGGTTATTCAATCATTTTCTTACTCATCTATAACATTTAAACTAAAAAATGTGAAGCAATTTAAATATTTAAGCTTTAAATCTCTCAATTTTCTGACATTTTATAGATGAAGCTACTTCATTTATTTTTCCATTACCAATAAATCTTAATATATTTTAGATTAATTAACTTCAGCTCAAAGTGCATTCAAGGAAGATTACGCAGTGTAGGCATGTTGCCATGGGGACCACATGCAAGCAGTCTTGATGGTGCTGACCTTTGCGGGCCCAGCTGTGTTCTACCATGTAATTTCATCTAACCTTCTTCTAATGGAGTATAAAAGGTTCCACATAAAAAGATGCAACATGGTTTACAGCCATTCATTTGACAGGAATGAACAGTACACTCACACACACGCACGCGCGCGCGCGCATACACAAACACACACACACACAAACATATACTGTGCTCTTCATTAATTGCATTGACATGTTATCCAGTTGGTTTAAGACTGCAGCTAATCTGTATGTTACCAACACGCTGAAACAGCCAAAGTGATGCCAAAAGTGGATAAAAAGAGTGTGTTCAGAGGCCCAGAGGTTCTTTCGAAAGCACATTACCAGACCGTGTGTGTGTGTGTTAAACATTGTGTCTACAGTTATTGGTCTCTTACCCATCCAGACTTCTCCGAAGCAGCCCTGGCCCAATTTGACCTCCAGTCGGAGGGACTCTCGTGGGATTTCCCAGGCATCCTTAGCCAGGCCCTGAGTCTGAGGCTTCACCGTGGGACACACAGTCGTCAGCCTGTAGCACAGACCATCAGCATGCTCTGCGCAGAAAAAGACACACAGAGGAGGAAGGAGCTTTAAGTTGAGGCCAATCACTGATTAGGCTTTTATTTCATACCAGCGGCCTGTTAAACTAAAACTCAGCCTCTAAGTCATGTTAAGTGCACACACACGCACACACACACAGTCCAAACAGGAAGCTGAACCACTCTATAGTGAGAGGACTGCAGATGTGATGAATTAAATATTACGCTGCCACATGACGTGAAGCAAACACACAGAGCTGCTGACCCTTGCATGAGTCCGTCCTCAGAGTTAAAATGTATTTTCCTATGTTCTTCTCCAGAGAAGAATTTCTATTATTTCTCCTCAGTGATGTGACCTGTGGCAAACTTGGCAATGTCACTGTAGTTTCAGTAAAGAACATGAAGATCAAGGTGCAGTTTGTGCCATGAAAGCCTCGTCATACAGAGCCAGACGAGAGCTGAGAGCTGCTGCACTAACCATCTTGGGAAACATCACTTGACTTCTGCACACAGAAAAAAAAACATCCCATTATACTGTGATGGGTCATATACACTCTGCATATGTTACCGACTGTTCCTGCACGACTTTTCAATTATTCTTGACTTCTGTTTAGACTTCAAAAGGCTATACTTAAAGGGACATGAAGGAGAGAAGAGCTTTGAACGTAGCACAAGCGCTGCTGTGGGTGAATTACATGAATTATGTGGAGACCAGAAATTAAATGTTAAAAGAGTCACATGACAAACATCCTTTTGGTTATGGATTCTGCTTCGAGCCTCTCTCTAGGTATTCCTGCACAGTTTTCAATAAACAGTTTGTCCTGCATGTGTTTACATCACCCAGACGCCTTCTTGTGACACACCACAGAGGGATTTTTAAGAAGAACTGTCTGCCTCTACATGCACTACAGATTACAGCAGGCTTAATGCTGCCTTTTTTTTTTTTTTTTTTTTTAAATTCATGCCTCTCTTGGCTTAAATCTTACATGGTTTTGCTTTTTTTTTGGCACTCGGTCGTGAGCATGTCAGTGAAGACACCGCTTGCAACAGAAGAGCAGGAAGGAGAAAATCCTCTGTTAAACATATTCAATAACACATCCCAGCAGCAGATCTGCAGCTGAATAATGCATCCTCCCCTGCCAGCGCTGAACTCGTTGGCTGAAATATCAAATGAAACAAGAGCAAGGAGGAGGGAACTACTTGTTCTGCACAAAGCCTTCAAAAACAGAGAACAACCCCTGCAGTAAACACCAATTTGTCTAAATGCTACCCTGCATGTGGATGTGCTTGTGTACCTGTGTAGTGTTTCACCAGCTTCTGAAGTGTGTCAAACTGCGCACGAGTGGTGATGTAATAACCACCGTTGTCCAGCTTTCGGATCTTGTAGTGTTTGACGTTGTCGCCCTTCACCTCATCCCAGTCGCGGATAGAAAGTGAGTAGGCACCTTTAAAAAAAAACAAAAAACACAGGAACTTAAAGAAACTCAAAAAACAACAAATCAATAAGAAAAAATCATCATCATCATCATCATCATCATCATCATCATCATCATCATCATCATCATCATCATGTGTTGCTATCAAATAATTAATCCTCTCACCTTTGGTTGTCTCACTCTCTCGTGCCAAGAAAGTGCCCCGCTGGTTCCCTGGAAGCAATAACAAACGCTCAGCGTCTTTGCGGCCCATTTTACCAAAGTACCATCTGTCAAAAGAGAGACAGTCACACAGTCAGCCACAGATGGAGCTATCGCCGTCACACGCTGAACAACAAGTAGAACCAGAACAAGATTTTCTTATTGGTGTAGTAAGAATCTGACGGCTGGAAACTCGCTGGTTTGTTGTTTTTTTTTTTATATGAAAAACTCTCATGATGCTGCCAAAATAAACATCGGAGGATATAAAATATATTGGATGTGCGTCAGCTGACATTTAACATCAGGCATTTTTATGAGGATCTTATGTGGTTACCTTCAAACCACTAAATAGCTTCAAATCTCATTCAGTATAATTTCGGTTTAATTCAGACCATACTATTCTCATTATAGTTTATTGCTCTCTTTGCTCCAGAGATCCATAAAAAAAAGTTCATCACGATCGCAACAATGAATAAATAAGCAACAACAAAAAAAAAACAAAAAACAAGAGCTCATGGCTGTAAACAATGTCAGAATCTAGCTTTTCTTTTCTAAAAGGAAACACTGTCTATTTCCAGATATCCCTACAGGCCCTGTCATGTTGGAAACAAGCTGAACTGTCTCACCTCACGGGCATATTTTGTTTTCCAGACGAATGTGCGAAGGCCCCAGAAATCCTATCCCTGTCAATAACTGGTACTAACTGTTTCAGGCAAAGTTAACTTGTGGGATCACACACTGTTTTCTTTTTGATGAGTATTGCTGTATTAGTAAAATGTCCATCAGCCAATCAGAAACCAGGTCAAAGCTGTCTAAAAGCAGTGCAGTCCCGAACATCTCTGTCACACCGGTTAAACAGCAATGGGTACGCCACCGGCTCTCATCAACAATACAGGGCTCCATTGTTTTTAGACTCACTGCCATGTGTGTGTGTGTGTTGGGTTAGTCACAGTGTGTGACCGCCCAGCCACATCATGTCATCTTAATCAGAGGACGGTGAGAAACAGGAAAGGAATGAATGGGCAGGAAATAAAATTATTGGAAGAAATAAAAAGGTTAAAGAATGACAAGAGAAAGAACAGGATGCAGTCTGAGAAAAGGGCAGCGAGTTCTTACTCTTCAGCCTGTATGGAGTCAGCAGGAGCCACGTAGTTACTGGGGATGTAACCTTTCTGTCCGGTGTTGATGGAGCGAGCCTCCCACCAGTCGCCTTCCCTAAAGAGAGAGGTCGATTAGTAATCACAAGCACATAAAAGCCAGACTGACAAACACACCACTTCTGAAAAGATGGTTTAGGAAAAAAAAGTACACAAGTATAAAGATTTGTTCACTCTTCAACCACATCAGGAGTCTGAGTCATCATGCTGGGGGGTGGGGGTTTATAAACCATGTCAAGCAGTCTGCAAAATGTTTCAAAAGTAAAAGACACTGTTGGTACTGATGAAACAGTGAAATACTGGACAACTTCAGAGGCAGCATGATGATAAAACTGTCTCTGAAGGATCTAGGGTCGGAGCATCTTCTCCTTGCGCCAGTTTCCTCCCATAGTTCACAGGCATGCAGGTTAATTGGCGTCTCTTCAACTGCCAATACCTGTGAGTGTGAATGTCAGTCCCGTGATAGGCCACCTGTCCAGGATGCACCCTGTCTGCTGGATTGGCTCCCCTATGGCTTATTTCAATTAAACCATCTGAGCTGTTCAGACCAGAGATCATGTTGATAACTCCCAGAGATCTGGCCTGAGCACAGAGGCTGGACGGACGAACCACTCTTTACAGTCAGACCAAAAGCATTTGGTCAAGATTACCTGATGTGTTTTTAACGTCTAATCTTAATCAAGCAGCAGAATAATAGGTACAATCTGTCCCCCATGTAATGTAGCAGAGCTCAATCAGCAGAAAGTAGCTCAAAACATAACGTTAACATAACACCACTTCTGTCACGTACCCAATCAAATGGAAAAACATACTGTAAATCTTTTTGAATAGCTGGCACAGCATAAGACAAAAGTTGCCAACTTCATACTGTGCTGAAAAATGTTTTGTGCTCCATTTCCACTTCCACAGTTCCTGGTGTGCTCTACAGGAGATATGTGGTTTTACATTCTAAGGAGGAGGAGGAGGAGGAGGAGGAGGGACGGAGGTGAAGGGGAAATCTGTCTTCTGGCTTTTTTTTTTTTTTTTTTTTTTTTTTTTTGAACAGAGCAAATGTGTCCTCCTCCCATCGCTCCCCTGCAAGCAGATGGTAGCTTCATCCCTACAAAATGCAACGTGAACAAACCAGGCAGCGGCTGAAGTCGGTACATGATGGATGAGGGGAGGAGGGTTTGTGGTGCACTTGGAGCTCTGCCTAATTTCACACCTGTTTACACCTGGGACACAAGATGACGCTCTGCCAGTCGGTGGTAAGAAATGAGTAGGAAAGAAAAACTTCCTAATTTCCTTACATTTCCTTTTATATTATAACAACACAACATCACTGGAGTTACTGCACTGTGGGTAAAATGATCGCAAATAATGATATGATGATGTAGATGATGAGATGAAGTAACATTGATCCCACGAGGAAATGGTTTTGGCTTTGTTTTCTGCAACAACATTTATTGCTAAATGGACACAAATGTATTTTAAATGTATTTATTCCCTTATTAAAGTGGGAAGTTGATGAAAAAGAGCAATGTAATGATGTAAAACTGGTAAGTCCATGATGTTCCATGAGTCTGAACTCCTGGCATGTTTTCATAACTTTGAATATAGATTCTGCAAATATTGAAAACACATGTATCTTTAGTGATTTAATAAATCCTGGAAAAGTGGTTCAGTTCCCTTTTCCAAAATATTCTACTCTGAACTGGAGGCCTGATTTGTGGCGGGAGAAAAACGATGGGAACGAAACAGATGGCCCATTAGAGGAACCCATTAACCCAGACAGATTTCAGCCTTAATATCAGACCTGAATACAATGTAGGATTAAACACACACACACACACACTCGAATGGAAGGTCACTGCACAAACATCCACACAGCTGGAGTTGGGCAGTGTAAAAAAGCAAATGCACTCACGTGTTGTTGATAATCTGGAAGCGATCCCCTTTTTTGAACGACAGATCATCTGACGTCCTTGCTTCATAGTCGTACAGCGCCACAAAAAATGTCACACCACCTGAAAGTCAGAAAAATTGAGCCTTAGAGGTGTAAACATACGACACGTGAGTCCTTGAATCAACACAACAAACGACATCATCATCCTCATTCTGTTATATCTTACGCTTGACTCACAGTCTCATTGAATTTCAAGCGAACTCATAAAAATCAAAATACAAGTCCAGACTGTATCACAGAGGACTGACTGTGTTTCTTTTGATATGTCTCAGTTGCTGCATGAAAAACACAAGCAGCTCAACCAGCATGGATTTATTTCAAGAACACATCTGGGAAGACTATTTTTCCCTCAATGAATCTCAGCCTCCGTGGTATCGCTTCGAATCAGCGGATGAACCCAATGTGTATCACTGAGTGTACCCATTGGTCTGGAGTGACAGAGCACAGGGGGACAATAGCACTGGGATGCGTTTATCTTGAGGAGGAAATTGTACGGGCAGGATTAGATCTGCAGGAGCCCCTCTGTGGGATTATCCTCCTTTAAAGAGTGAGACAGGGACTGAAGGATGTGTGTGCGTGCGTGTGTGTGTTCAGTGGAAACATCACTCTCGTGTGGTGTGCACATTCACTGCATGATTTTCCCATCCAATCTGTGATGTACTAACAACCTGGACTTGTAAGAGAGTAGATTTCCTGTCACTACTGATCAGCTTCATCAATGAAAATCCTAAAACATAAAGGTCAGACTCTTGTGTGGAGTAAGGAGCTCCATCTTTAACCCCGCACAAAGCACAGCAC
Source organism: Caranx ignobilis (assembly GCA_021432705.1). Classification (NCBI taxonomy): domain Eukaryota; kingdom Metazoa; phylum Chordata; class Actinopteri; order Carangiformes; family Carangidae; genus Caranx; species Caranx ignobilis. The sequence continues at coordinate 32,005,808 of MU269980.1, forward strand.
AGGTGTCTCAGCTAAGTTCCAGACCAACACATTTTAAAGTGAGGTGTGGTCAGGCGTACTGTCGGCACACTGTAATCTGGAGGCGACAGGAAGTGATTGCACAACTGACCTGCAAAAACATGACCTTAAGTGAGTGGTGCGGTATTTCTCTGTTACTTTAAGAGCAATTTGTCAAGGGAGAAGCACACACTCTGCCTGTTATGCACAAGAGAAGTGAGCTGAAAATGTGGCTGTATGTTGGGATTAGTCAGGTGGAAAGTTAGTTTCAGACAGTCAGAGGCTCTTGCACAAGGCTCTGCAGAGAAGCTCCTTTCTTACTACCTGCTAAATCCTCCAGTGTTTCCATTCATCACCTAAATTTGTCCAGTCCCATTGTGTATGCTGAAGATGTATTCATACTCGTTCTCATATAACATTAAATATTTGTGCTTTGTGCCATTACCTCAACCAGGTGCTCGTGTGTCCTGCTCTTAAAGAGAATGGGAGACACCACAGCGATTGGTTAATTAGATGTTACACCCAAAACATTCTCAACATGAATAATTAATAGATTATATACAAACACTTTGAACCATGTGCCAGTGGCATCTTTTATTTTTGGATCATTAAAACAAAGCAACATTTAAAAGGTGCAAAACTGAGGTCACTGAATTCAGTGAGAGTGTGTGTGTGTGTGTGAGTAATTGTGTCCTGTGGCTCAGGAGACGCCATGTCTGCTGCAGTGCTCCCCATATCACAGACCTATTTCAGGTTTCTGGTCGACCTTGATGTTTTCACTGACTTATTTCAAATGTCTAATTTACATAACATCTGCTAGTCATAACGTCCTGCGCATAACAAAAGGTTCAGCTGAGTTTATTCTATAGCTGTAAACTCATTTGCACACGGTGCCAGAAACTAATCTCAGATGGATTTGGATCTATTTAGATGATTAAATTCATATCTCTGCGCCTGTGTTTCTTCTTTCACAGGGCTTTGGGACTCAAACTTGGATGAATTTATTTGAATAATAAAAAGGAGTTTCATTCATGTCGAGAAACTTTCAAAGCCCCTGTGTTCCCCTTGAAAGCTGCAACTCCTCTCATCAGACTGACCTGTGATGACGCTGGGGAAGGGGCTGCTCACAGCCACTGAGGTGAAGGAGGTGGAGGCTCCACCGAAGGGCGTCATGGCTGAAGACGCCCCACCAAAGGGCGTGAGGGAGGCAGCGTGACTGTTGTAGCTGTTGTTGTGTGTCTTCATTGCTGGGGAATGACCCATCAGGGTGGGGTCGGGCCCGTAGTGGCCCAAGTGGGTGTTAACCGGCGTGGCATTTGAGTTGTCGGGTCGATACTTCAGCGCCGGTCCCTTGTCTTCTTTACTCCTGACACAACCCATCATCAAGCCTGCAAGACAGAGGAGGATCCACTTTAACAACCTGGTTGTACTCGTACGTCGACCGACACATATCTGAGACCGTCAGAGCATGACGTGAGCTGCCAGTGACTAATGTGTGACTCTCTGTTGTGAATTGAAATGAACTGGTACAAAACTACATCCAACTGTAAAGGAAACCAGACATACAATAAACAAATCTGGAAAAATAAGATGCACATATTAATACGTTGGCTGTAAATAATACACAAAACTCAGATGGAAGGAATCTGACAGGAATATTTTAACAAGGTGCTCAAACTGAGAACTAAGGTGTAGGTAAAAAGTCAGCAAAATGAGATTTGAATACAGTCGATTTAAACAGATTATATAAAACAAACACAATTCCCATTGTAAAACATGGCCAAGGACATTACTGAATCCTGCTGAAACTAGACATGGGACACAAAAATATTCCAACTAAGATACAGTGATTTCAGTAGTCTTAAGGGATCACACACTGAATGACCGCAAACAAACAATGCCTCAATGGCAGTCAGTGGTCGGAGTGTATGTGTGCGTGAGTGCTAAGGGTGGGAACTCGCAAAGATACACGTAGCCCATGATAATGAGATCACCAGCTCCACCATCAAAGAATGAATAGGACCTAAACAAAACAGTGCATTGGTTCAACAACTGGCAACAGCAACAACAACAATGATCTTGATCTCATGCTTCGTCATGAGACTGAAAAATGCAAAGAAGTAACTATAATATTGTTCAGAGTAGCCTGAAGCTTTTTGGAGGGTCTTACCATAACTGCAACAAAGACCAAAAGCCAAACCAGTGCCTTCACATGACCTCACATGACTCAAAAGTCCCAACAAAAGCTTGTCAAGCCGGCCAAGGTAGAAACTGGATCGTATTACTGCCTATGGTCATTTCAACTCTCCCCTGTGATCACACTATCACTGACACAGTTTTGAGTGGGACAAAAAGCCCTGCGGCATCAAGAGTTGGTGCTTTCCCCCATGAGCTGACTGATAAATGAAAACCCTGTGTGTGTGTGTGTGTGTGGGTGTGTGTATTGTCATCATGAGCTTGACAGTGTCATCTACAGTGGCTGCTCTTTACTCATTGTTGTGTCACCTCTGGCCTCGCTGTCAGCCACCTCTGTGCCTGTGTGTGTCTGTGTAAGTGTACACTATAAAACCAGCTGCCACTGCAAATCAGATGAACACTGATCGGTGACTCACATCCTGGCATGTGTAAAAGAAAATTACAACACAGTTTCAAACGTCTGTCAGTGACAGGTCGCACAGGGGTGTTTGCACCTCTGAATAACAGAATAACAGTGGTGTGTGCTCCTGTCATTGGTAGATCGACAGCCACACACACACACACAAAGAAAAGAAAAAAAAAACAAAGACAGGGAGGAGAAGAGGAGTTGACAGCCTCTATGCTCCAGTGGCCCACACAGCAGCTTTGCTTACAGTGTCAATAACTAACTGGATATCACTGCTGCACTGGAGCTTCAGTGTTGTTCCTCACTGTTGCTTTGGATTGAAGCTTTTGGCAAGTGATTACATGTAAAAGAATCACCGATGCAACTCAATATCATATCAACACTTAATTGATAATGACAACAATCTAAAGTTTCAGCCCTAAACCATATTAGTTTTTATTTTGCAACACTAGGAATCAATATTAATAAGTTGCATCTCTGGTGTCAACAGACACATTCAGAGGCTAATAGACCAGTGGTTCCCACACTTCTCCATGCCAAGGCCTCTGAATAGCACGAGCTTCTGGCCAGGGCTCGTTCTGCAAACTCCTCGTCAATACTACAACAAATGTAAAAAAAACAAAACAAACAAAAAAAACCACAAAAAGACAACTTTACGCTTGCAAGAGTCTGGTCTTTCCCTTCTCAAAAGTGTGTTTATTTCTGTAGCGGCAGCTGGCTACATGCTAGCAAATAAGCTATTTCAGAGACAGAGCAGCTCGGTGAGTTTATGACATGATGAATGGTGTTTGACTGCAGGCCACAGAAAGAGGAACATGGGAAAGAAGATTTTAACATGATGTGAAATACATTTGATAATAATGCACATAAAATACTAATTATATTCGTTTTTTTAAGTTGAATTTTTCCTCAACATCCTTCCTACCCACAGCACCCACTTTGAGAACCACTGCTATACAACGACAACTTCATTTGTTGTATTTCTATTCCTGTTCACACTGTTCGCGCTAAAACTTTTGTTTCTTCTGTCTTTCTGTGACAATCCTGTTACTTTGATGTGAAGTCAAGTTTAAGATTTCAGCAGAAATTTTTATCTGATTCTCTTCTGCAACCAGAACCAACAATAAAACAAAAAGAAGAGAGATGACTTCCTTCTCTCTATGAATTCTTGAGGTTTTATTGATTTGATTTTCTTCCATCAAACTGAAAATAAAACTCAGTCCTCTAGTGAGGAAAACAATTCATTACTCTGGACCATCTGTGTGGCCTTGGCTGGTGAAGGGCAGTACTACAACTAAACCTAATGAGGGTCAACAATCAATCGATAGATCTACTTATTTCAGATGGATGGTGGATCGACATCCTCGCATGAACAAACCGTATTGACTGAAAGCCGAAGCTGAAACAGCAGAAACAGGCGGTAAGATGAACGATGGTGCAGAGCAAGACAAATGGAGATGAATCATTTTGAAGAACAGTGGGCGAGTTTAAAGAGCAGGAAGGACAGAGAGACAGACTGATGGTGAGCATCGTCTCACAGTCGATCGCTGCTGGTCTTTTAGCTCTGTGATGAGCAGACGGCAGCATTTTTTTGAATGAACCTGCTGCACTTTTCAGCGTCTAAATACCAGACAGCAAATGTACAAAGTGGATGAGATTATATTCAAACTAATAAAAACACAAGCAAACCAATATCACATCCTCCGTGCAACTGGTCCAATTAGACATATTACAGCTGTTAAAGCAACGCAGACCTCCTCCACATTCAGAGGAGCCATTAGCAGCATGTGGACAGAGAAACTCTTCAGCTGCTGAGAGTGATGTGGTTCAGATAAAATCACAACTATATAGTGCTATCTAATTTCTTTTCTTCTCTTGGGCACACGCAATTGATCACTGTTTACAACACTGACAACAACCTGAGTGTTTGTGAAATCTGAAACAAAGCCATTGCAGCACCACTGGGTCTGTGAGCATGCACATGTTTTTTTGCAGATGTCCACACAGAGGTAAAAGACCCATGTGAGAAGTGTCACATACAACTACAGCTGAACAAAAGAAAGCTGCAGCTGAAAAATCTCAGCAATAAATATGATTTTAAAAAAGAAACCTGTTCTGCTGCTGTAGTGACAGGTAGTGAGACCTTCGCATCATGCTGTGTTCACAAACTAAACCATGAAAAGAAAACATCACCACATCATCACAGCAGAAGCCAACGTAAACAAGGCTGTCACCTTTGACCTTCTCCTGTCGCACGTCAACCAGTGCGTGTTTCCAAACGTCCAGAACACTTAGCGCTTGACCCTAAAGCTAATGCTACAGCAAACTGACGGCTGACCTGAAAGAAAACATGCTGTAAGAGTGTCACTGCAGTTTAAAGAGAGTATCAATGGTTCAAATCCTCTGCTGTGCCCTGGCAGTAAACACAGCTGACCGGGGCTAATCCTGAAGAAACCAGACTGATGGTGATCCTAACGACTGTACCAACAGATATCTGTTACAACCAGCTGCTGACTCAGGTGAGTGTGATGGTAAATGCTCTAAGATGAAGCCAACCGTCATAGTTAACAACAACAATAAGGATGGGGAGTGATAACTAGAAGCTGGTTGAAGCATTTTCTGATCAATGTTCCTGGAGTCTGTGATGTAATTTTAAGGAAATCTTCCAAAAAAAACAAAAAAAAAACAACCCTTTTTCTCAATAATTGGATACTTTTTCATTTTACACTATTACACACCCGGAGGATTTGCTCCTAAAATGTCCATGAATAGATCACAAGCCCCAGCGAGCCCACAGGGTTGGCACATGATTTGGCTTGTCAGACTCGTTCAGTGCCCACAAGTTTCCCTTTGGATCCCCTTCTTCTCCTTTTTTGGCACAAAATAGAAAATATGGCCTTCAGGAAATCTGGAATTAATCTAGGGCTATGATTTTAAAATGTGATTTAATGCTAGCTCAAAATGGACAGCATTAATATCAAGGACCGAGACGGTTTTGTTTTTAATGATATGATTCAGCTTTCTTGCTGCTTCACAGCTCATTCTTCAAGGGATAAAGGAGGCCATAAAGGAGAGAGAGCGGAGGAGCTGGGTCTAACGTTTGGATGCTGCTCAAATTCAACTGTAAAAACCAGGTCTATACCTGATCCTGAGAAAACACCAATTTTCTCATCTTTTTTTTTAATTTCATCAACCCTCCATATTCTAGTGGTTATTTCCAAATACATTTAGGGGGGGGGGTTTAAACAACAAAACACTTTATGTAACAAGCTTTCGCACCACCCGTGAACAAACCCCCAGCGCTCCCTGGTTAATACCACAGAGAAAGCCTTTTGCTTTCCCTTTTCATTCTGTCCCATCTACCTTTTGTTATGGACAAAGAGAAAGCACCTAGTGATGCTCCCCCCACAGCCTCACAATGCCCTCAGCTATACAATCCCATACACATGCTAACACTGAGCAACACAAATGCTAATAAGGGCACAGACACACTGTCCTACAGCGGAGCCAAAAGCTTCAACCATCAAACAAACCAAGTGGTCCAATTAAATATTCAAAAACCACCAGATGCTTCTACACATGGGGACGGACTTGCAGCCACAGCTGGGACGAATGGACAGTTGAAGCACTGCAGCAACCTAAATAAAATCATTGTAATTTACAACATATATGTTGTTTGATGTTGATTGTATCCAAAATGCTTCACTACACACATTTACACCATGCCTGTCCTGGTCTGTGCGGAGCTATGAAGTATTTCAGTCTGATTTATAACAGTCCTGAGATGACACGTAAAGAAAAATCTTCTGTGAAATACATTACACTGAGAAACAAGACTGAGAATATTTGTGGCCGGGAGAATTTATAAACCCCCAGTGTTTGTTTCTCCTGTGACAAATTTACCAAAACTAATCACGGCTCAAATCGACTTCACAGCAAATTAAATTACAGGCAGATTATTGTATCCTCTCTCGGATGGTTTCCTAAATGAGGCTGTTACATCCACAACGAGATTAGCTGGAAGAAATGTGCCATTCTTCCAGTGGCTCCTAAGGAGCACAGTAAGTACCGACCTGGGCCCTGGCAGAGAGGTTGGGTCGTAGATCTGCAGTTAGGTTGGTGAAAAAGTTTGACATACTTTACTCAACTAAAGAAGTGAAACTGTATCAAATCATCTCTGGATCAGACTGAAACGTTAAACTATCTTGACAGTCCAGCCTAGAAACGAAAGTAAATTCATGTGTGCTTTTTTTTCCTCCCAGGCGTACAGTACAGGAGCACACAAAAGGCGGTGGTGTGTGTGCAAACAAAATACTGGATCCAGACCCTGTCCAAGGACATGTGACATGTGAGGCCATGTGCCAGACTGCCAGTGATGCCGTGTCAGATTAAGGAGACAGACTGCTGCTTCCCACAGGGCTGAATACAAACAATGCTGGAGAGTGGCAGGAGGAAAAACCTTGGCTGTAGCTCGTATGCAGGCGACATTCAGGGAAAAACAGTCTTCTCAGTGCTACATGTTATCATGCCAAACGGTCGGCGCTGCACTTAAGAGTTTACAGGCTCGACACTGTACTAGCATCAGCAAGTTTATGTGTACAACCCGGTTATACAGTTATAATTACATCTCAAAGATATATATACACACGCCTGTACTGACAAATCACCACCTTTAACAGAAGAAAAACTGAAGGACAAAGTTGAGTAAACTTTGAGAATCCAAGAGCAACAATTACAAGTGATGTCATCAGGGGAAAAGTGAGAAAGTGATAGAAAAGTCCGGCAGAACAACAACTGTACATACAGTATCTGATGAGCCACTCGTCCATCACAGTCTCTTCTATATTTAGCACCGATATCGGCCAAGCTTTGTGTTTTTATTTGAGGTTATTTTTAATCGAGTTTCCACTCTCATGAAACGTCCGAGTGGACTTCTGATGGCGAGGGTACAGTAGAAGATACAGTAGAAACACAGCCGCTGCAAAGTTTGTGAGACACACTCATCCACAACATGAAGCGTGACGCAGCTCTGAGCTCCCACTGCTGCTCTGACTAATCAGATAAGATGAAACTGTGGCAAGATCTGGGAGAGGCCCTTCGACCTTTGAGCCTCTGCCTTGCGTAACCTTTGCAGTCACTTGGGACACAATAGTGACGCATACTGTTCTTTCTACAGGATGTATACTCAGAAACTTAAGTACAGGAATAGAGGTTTCTTTTTACATCAACAGTTTTTTTGATCCGTTGTTTGAAAGTTTGATTTCTAAGTTCCTCGGCAGCTTGATGAAATTCAGTGTTTGACAAGTTTTGTCTGAGATGTGAATGTCCATCTAGATTTTTGAGTGAAGGACAACATATCTGCACTACTCGCTCACTCCAAGTGGACTCCATTGATTATATCTCACGTAGGACTGACACATTCAGTCGACTGATTTATAAGTTGATAAGTCAATTGACAGAAAGACAATCAACAGGAAATAGTATAAAAATGACATTATCAGATATTTTCTAGTTGCCGCCTCTGAAATCTGAGACAATCTGTTGAGTTTTGGACAAAATAAATGTGTCGCTATGACATGGTGGGCATTTTTCACTATAGATTAACAATTCATCAACAGATTTAAATCAATAAGGAAAATAAACGTTAGCCGCAGCCCTAATTTCATCGTCGTCCCACCAGCAGCTGAAGCAACACAGACTCTGACATCCTTTACATGCAGGACTATATTTGGTCTGAACACCCACTAAGGTTCTTGAACCTCTGACCGTATCCACCATCACAGAGATGTGGTCAGGTCTGTGACCACACCCAGCTGTGCAGTAGCGTGATTGTACATTGGCACACTGCATCACTGTTAAACAGGGTGAGGAAGAAGCACGTTGGCCTGGAGGACCAAATTATTATAGACAGGCTTTGGAAATTTTAATGAAGTCTAAAATCCATGTTTAATTTTCCAGTGATATGAACCAGAGAAAAGCAGCAAAGTCTCATGTCTGAGAAGCTGAAAATCACATTTTCTTCTTGAGAAATTAGTTAAATGGTTCAATCGAACACTACAATGTTGTCACATTGTTTTCCATTGATCATCAGCACATCATGAAGGCTGCGGGTGAGCGGCAGCATCTCTGTTTTCTGCACGGCTTGGGCACATGATGACTTCCAGGAAACTGCTCATACTGTGAAAGATAAATCGGGCGCATAAGCCTGAAAAGTTGACAGACTGGTTCTGTAAACACTGGCCGCCATCACAGGGATGATGAAGGTACCAGGGGCTGGAAAACCATTACTGAAGCGTAACTCAGTAATTGCCCTGGCACACTCTCTGAGGCGCAGCTCGGTCTTATCTTCAGGGCAGCCTGCCATCTCTGCCAATCACAGTGAGTGGAGGGGGGCCGGCGGAGGGGGAACTTCCTTCCGCATCCATTCATGCCATTGAGGCCACCTGCTGTGCCTGTCAAAGGCTGGAGGGAGGGCTGGGATAGAGAAAGAGCCATCGTTGGAGCTATAAAACAAGAAGAGCTCTTCTTGTTCTCTGTGCCCACATCGCTGACTGTGAAAGTTTGAAATCTGAGAATCGGAAATACACAACGTTTGTTCATTTTCCAAACACGTTGAGTGTGTCGCGTTGAGGCTTTGGCCTTTCCGCTTTGGTTCAACAGCTCAGCAGCCTTCAAACAGTCAAACTGTAACGATACTGTAGAGTCTTAATCGTGCAGTGAGGACACTCGACGGGTATGCAAGGATCCTTCATGCCTCCAGTTAAACTCAAGTCCCTGAACCCTGGCCAACACCACCTGTTAGTGCTCCTCACTCCTCTGCCAAACAGCCCTCTCCATTCCAGCTGTGTGTGTGTGTCCGTGTATATATGTGTGTGTGAAGGAGACACGACTGTCCAGCCAACTGGGGCTGTTCTAACAGAGGGATTACCATGGAGGAGGATTACTGTGGCACCGGAGTATATAAGCACACCAACAGACACATGGCACAGTCAGGGACACTGCATGTATAAACACACACACACACTGTAACACAACATTACAACAGCGCTCCTGCATTTTAAGCCCTGGAATAAAACACAATCACTAGAAATTAGTGCAGTTTGAGTTGCACCATCACAATAAAAACAAGTTGGAAACTGTTGACAAAGAGCTCTGACATGATTTAAACTCTGCTGTAATATGTCATGCAATAAAGGCCCACTACAGCTGAGGCCTACAGCAGCTGATTGTATGTGTCGGTGTGTCTGAGTGCAGCAGACTGGGTGAGGCAGACTGAAAGCAAGAGGTTAAATTTAGTTTTGTGAAATAAAATCAAACACACATCTGGCCTGAAGCTACAACACAAAAGTGAGAGGACTCGTTTCTCTTGTGTATTTAAGACTAAAACTGAGCCAGGACTCCAGGGCTGGGAGGTTTGGGAGTCTTTCCTCATTGTTGCCTTCTCCCTTCGGATTGTGCAAAGCAAAAGACCCACAAAGATCTGGTCCAGGATCAGGGTCAGTGACGACCCAGGCTTTACTAACACACCGAGTAAACTCTCTCTAACTTTCTGTGAGTGTCACAGCAGCAGCAGCTCCACCAGGCCCACCAGGCTGCCTCCACTTCCAAAGACAAAATGTGACTTTTCCTTTTCTTCTTCTCCTCCTCCCTGCCCCAGCACTTCTTACCTTGAAAGCGACCTCAGCAGTGTTGTACTTCGGCTACATGCGTCCTGTGGTCTTTTCCCTGCACGTTTTGATTTCACGTCGACACTCCAAACAAAAAGAAATGAGTGGGAAAAGAAAACAGCCGACACAAGCAGTCTCTGTCTCTGTCTCTGTCTAACGTGGAACCTCAGTCTTCCCTCTGTCCCATACCGATTAACTACTTCACCAGCCCAAAGTCCTCCGCTGGGATCCTCACTGCTCTTTAAGACCGAGGACACGCCGCCAGCTGACAAAGCCTCACGCTTAATATGGCGGGGCCACGGCCACGCGAAACTGTTAAAACATCCAAAAATCACCGCCCGCTGATAGGTCGGGGTTGCCCCTGAAAGACACACAACAATAGCCGGACGAGGACCGAGGAGCCGACGAGGCCAAAGAAGGAATCATGCTGCGTTCACGCACACAGATTAAACTCGTACTTTCGGGTTTCCAACCGTCAATTAGTCGCAAAGCACTAATTAACACAGGATTTATAGCTCGTTTGAAACAACTCAGTGCCACCCCATGAATCTTGTCACTACCGACACGTTTTCCTCTCACATACAGCAGTGGAAAGTGTCAAAAGTCTAGACTGAGTCTGCACAGCAGAAAATTACGCTTCCTGTGTTTTGTTAATGATATTTCAACCTCTTTGATTTAACCCCTGAATTCTCCACTTTGAAAATTATTAATAACATACAGGCCTATCAACATAAATAATAACGTATTTACTGTTTGTTGCTGTAGTTAACGTAGCATCATCACCTAATCTGCCAAATAGCACTGTACGATTAAAGAAATTAAAATCAAAAACAAACGTGGTTTTACTATCAAAACCAAAGTGGGTTTGACCACTAACAAAAAAAAAAAAAAAAAGGCAAATATATTCAACTTGCAATCGCGTAAATACGAAAGGGAGGCAATCGACATCGTTAGAGAATATGTTATTGAATGTTTAGCACTCATGCCGGCTTAAAGTATGTTTTCCGATTACACCTGAACGTCACGTCATCTCGTATTGAGAGGTTTTCCCGTGTGCCCAATATGGCCGACATCCCTGTCTCTGATAGAGGTGAAAATCCACCGTCTGACTCGGTAACAAACGCACAGACCAGCCGCACATTTTCTAAACCACCAAACCAAGTCATTCAACATATGTTTCCTTTGAGTTGTTTCATTCACTCCTGCTCACCAACACTACATGATGGGCCCGTTTGTTCTTGGATCCTCATTCACAATGCGCAGGAATCTGGCGCCCTCTAGGTTTCATGAAATGTTGAATGGGCTCACGTAGGCTATTTACTTAAGGCTTAAGTTTGAGTGTACAGATAAAGGACTCCTGCGTCAGAGATTGTAAAACAGTCTGCAGCTAACACATGATGAATGAAAGACTATAACTTCCCATGGATTCAGTCCTGTAACATTTACTACAGGAACTGAACTGGCCCTGTGCCTATATTATTGTTGTGGATGGTTGAATGATAATATGAGACTGGGATAAGACTTTTCTACATCTTGTGATTCCTGACATGTTGATATTAACAAAATATAATAATAATGTCAAGTAGACCAGTCTGACGCTGCAAGTTAAGAGACACAAGAGATTTTTTTAAGTGTTTGTAAAGTGATTTGCTGACCCCTACTGACACTGACTGAGGCACTGCAAGCTTCCCCTGGGGGAGAGAGGAAAAGCTGCCCCTGAGGGGAGGGAGGGCGAACACAGAGACAGAGTGAATGTGCACACCACACGAGAGTGATTTCCACTGAACACACACACACACACACACTGGCCTGGGGGTTGGGCGTCCACAAGGGGTCACAAGATCAACCCGAGAGTGTTTTGCAAGACTATGAAAGATTTTATATTCTTATATCAAGACATAAAACCAAGAAATAAAGTGATTCACTGTGTTGTAATTGAAACGACTGAACATGTCTTTTGTCCACACCCTCTCTATGTGTTTTCAGTGGGAGGCCTCCATCAGCAGGATGACAGGATGTGTCCAATAATATATAAGTGTCCATATATATATAATTATGAACCACAATATTCAGTCAAAAGCTGTTGTTAACACATTGTTGGTTAACTGCTTGTAAAAACCACAGGTACATGTCAAGAGTGGCCACATAAAAATGTAAAGATGTGTACGGTACAATTATTTTAGTTTGATTTGTTTCATTCACTTAAGATTATGCCATAAAGTTCATATTCATTTTGTCTAGTTATACTTTATTGATCTTTTATCTCTTCAGGTCTCCCCAATAAAACTATATGAGAGTAAAATTGTTCTGTTCTGCTCTGCATATCTCAGAGCTATAATACAATAAGAGAGGATATGCTCCTTCATTTCAGTGGGTCAAAATTAAAAAGACTTGTGGCCAGTGGCCTTTATGAATGAATGAATGTTAAACCCAAATACAACAGGGTACCATATCTCCAAACAGTCTGATTCACATCATTCACTTCATATCATCTACTTATATACAGCATGCATTGTTCAGTTTTGGCTGTAAGTTATATATTTTATGCACTAAAGACAGCTCCCTGTTCAACAATCAGGACAAAGCCTATAGGGTGCAGCTGTTCTGCTGTGGAAGCACTGATCGGCTTGTTTACATCGTGACAACCAAATGTAGGTAAGAGGGTTTACTCGTATTTTCCTTTTCCCTGGTGTGTGGACTGGTGACGGTGAGTGAGCCACAGAGGGGCTCTGATGTTTCCCCTGCTCTCCTCATGATGGCGCCGGTTGCTCAGCCTTCTGCCGATGCTGCTGCTGCGCCTCTTATCTGTTGCACCAGGCTTGATATTAGTGGTCTGTTGCAGTTCAAACATATGGGGTTTAAGTTGAGCTCTTCATAGCAAATCGTGCCCCGCGAAGACAGAGAGGAGGGACAACCCCCCCCCCCCCCCCCCCACCCCGGTGACAGCCTCTGTTCGTCATACTGCGTCAGAGTAAACAAAACGCTGACGTGAGTCTCTCTCCTCTTTGGCAAACTCTTCAATTGGCTGCTGAGCTATAGGTGTGATTCAGTGCACGATCAGAAAGGTGCGCTGACCTCCACTTGCTGATCTCAAATCAGGCCTCAGACACGGGCCTGCCACAGGCTCCCTCCTCCAAATTAAAAGTCTCCTATAACTTTGCGCTGTAAGCCATTGGTTTTACATGCCATTAGTTATTTATGTGAAGTTTATGTGATTTACTGTCATTTATTTAACTCACCGTATTATTCGCTTACAGTGGACAGGAGCCTGCAGAGGGTTGACTCAGCCCAGTAGTTCCAGTAGAGAACGAAATGGGCCCGTCTTCCTCCTGGGGTTAAACTAACCCTACCTTACAGTATCGACTACAAGTATTTTCTCGGAATTTTTTCGTTTGAACGTATCAATCAGCGCATTAAACCGATCCAGACAATTTGAGAACAATGTTGGGGAAATGGGTGAATCGTTCATAAAGCCACGTAGGCTGACAGCTCTCTGAACCGGCATCCTGCGTCACCAGCCTGCGTTCAAATCAGATTACGTGCCTCGTTTATTTCAACAATCTAACGGACAGGCCGCAGATTTAGCGCTGTCATTGCCATTGCCATGCCATTAAAGCCACCACCAACTCTTAACCCCCCCCCCCCCCCCGCTCCCTCTCAAACCTCCTCGCGATGATATCCACTGAGCAATTATTGGAAATGATTAGGAAAAGCGACTGTAAAGTCAGAAAGCCGCAATCTGAGCTGATTCGTTTCAGCACCGGACAGCTCCTGACTCCCAGGAGGCCTTGAACTTGGTCAGCGGAAGTCTGATCCACCCCCCCCCCCCCCCCCCCCGAAAAAACCACCCCGGTCACATGAAACCAACACCAGCGAAGACGATCACTTCCCCGTTCAGTTTAGTCATAATCATAAAAGGTCTAATTGGCCTTATTGATGACGCAGTGTCGGTCATGGTGGCGGAAAGTAATTGATTTGTATTGGTCCTGCTCGAAGTTCAAGAATTCATGTGAGTGCATTCACAACTATTTCTGTTTTTTTTTAAAGAAGAAAGTTTGGAAGTAAACTTCCATCTTAGGAGGGGGGTGGGGGGTGAGTCTGACAGATACATCGATGAGGAAGGAACTGTACTATTATATTCCGGGAGGAAGACTTGATGACGTCTATAGCATCCTTAATGTGACTTATTGGAGGGAGGAGGGAAGAGGGGGAGGAGAAGGAGGGGGGAGGGCATGGCTTACGATACATGGATAAAAATCCAAGGCAATCACAGCACAGGACAAAAGTTTAGAGCAACGATATGTAGACGAACATACAGCGGCACCTTCCCACCGAGTTTTTTTTGTTTGCCAGCGCGACCGAGTCGAGTCTTATTAATTGTGCATAAAAGTGAGCTCGACTGCACTGAGGGGAACATAAGGAGGCGACGGAGGCGCTTCAGCCAGGAAAGAAGTGCCGTGAGAAAGATACCGTCTCTCTCTCTCTCTTTCTCTTTCACACACACACACACACACACACATACACACACATACACACACTACCACAGCCGCGCCCGGATCACATCCTACAGCACAGCGCTCTCCCTGCTCCCCTGCTATAGGTACGTGCTTTATCTGCGGATTGACTGAGAGCGAGATAAAGTAATGGAAATTATTCTTCTTTTTAACCCCCTTTCCTCTACACTGCATGGAGATCTGGTGTTTTTTTGTTTTTTTTTAATGACTTTGGCGCTGCATGCAAAAGGATCCATGTGAATGCCACATTAAACTTTTACCAAACGGAAGGAATAAAACAGACCCAATCTTTTTTTCTTCTTCCTTTGTTGTCGTTGCTTTGAACAAACGGACGCTGCGTTTATCCAGTTAATTTAAAGAAGTTTACATTATTCGCTCCAGCTTTTTTTCCCTCCCTCTCCTCTTCTAGTTTGTAATAAGACAAGTAGCAGAGCATGTGGATTTGATAGAACAAAGAGTGAGCATGTTGCTGTAGGAGTGACTAACCTGTTTAATGTTACTGTTGTTTTGCCTTTTGTTTTCATTTTCTAACAGCATGGCCAGTTCGAGTAAAGCGACTTTAATCTTGCTCATCTACGGAATCTTAATGCACTACAGCGTCTTCTGCACACCTATCGGACTAAGTTACCCTAAGATTAGGTAGGTGTTTGCAGCTTCATGCACATTTATAACCTCACTGTTGTTCTTATCCATGCATCTGAAACTGTTTTTGTTCTGTGGCGGCACTGCGTGTGTGATCAACTCTGAAGTTATCGGATTTGTACATTTTGTTTCGAATAACTGTGCGTAATTGCGCACGGAGCCTGCGCGCAATTTTACGATCGGGGAGTTGAGAGAGGAGTATAGGATAACAAAAGGGCAAAATGTCATAACAGAGATTAAAATGCATATGTGATGTGGTGAGGAAAATGGTTATGGAGATTGTGTGGAAGTGTCTGCCCGGTGGGACGGTTCACAGAACTCCCCTTATTAAAAATGAGAGTGCAGTCAATGCAATGGATAGCCCTGGGGATGACGGTGGACTGGCGTCACCAAGGAGAGGCGAGGCAACACGAATAGGAGAGCGTTTAAGATTTATTCTTCTTTTTCTGAGAAAAGCATATCCATAATTTGGGCGTGGTTCTGTCTTATTGATTCTAGCCCCCTCCTCCCCCCCTCTCCTCCTCTACTGATTGCAGCACTCTTGATAAAAATGTTGGCTCCAGGTCTACGCTAAACGTGCTCGTTTTCACACCCATTGTTTCCATCTTTCAATAATTAATGAGTCTGTAGCCTGTGTTCAGAGCAGAAGCACCAGGTTGGATTTAAAAACATCATATTAAACATAAATAACGCATCTAAAGATGGAAAAAATAAACTGTGCGCGTTTGACGCATTTTAAAACGTTATTATTATTATTATCATTAATGGTTCATTTTAAGAGTCGATTTCTGCCTTAATCTAAAAACGCCCTCAGGATTTCGTTTCCTTTGCCCGGTCTCTAAAGCTTTTTAACCTCCCACTGATTTTCTAGCAGCAGATGCAGACATTCTTTCACTCCTGCGTCCCACTTGTGCACAGATCAGATTTGTGATGAATGCTGCTTCCTCCTTCCTGCAGACTTGAAAACGACGCCTTCGACGAGGATGGGAATTCATTATCCGACATGGGATTTGATAGCGACCAGATTGCTATACGAAGCCCACCATCCCTAAACGACGACGCTTACACTCTATACTACCCACCAGAGAAGAGGTAAACGTGCTCCCACCTCCACCACAGCTGTAGAGCCTTTACAGACTTGAATCCCATTCTGATGATGACTTGTTTGCTTGCTTTGTTTTTTGTTTTTTTTTCCCAGAGTTCCTCATGTTATTTGTTCAGTGTTATTTTCATACCGAGTAGCCTAAAATGTTGATTCAGATACTGTCTAGGATTTAAAAAAAAAAAAGAAAAAAACAGCTCGGCACATGACGGAGGAGCAGCCTGTGTAGAAAAAAAAAGCTCTGAGGCTGCGATTAAATGCACCTGACGTGATTTTGGAGCTGAGGGGTGGGTGGGGACATTTCAGGCTACTTCTGATCATTTTTGTCTGCGCTTTTGTTTTTTTGTTTTTTGTTTTGTTTTTTTTAAGTCACTGATGATCTATGTGTTTTTTGGCGTTTTATCATCTCAGAGCAGAAAGGCATGCTGAGGAAGACTTAGATAGAGCCTTGAGGGAGATCCTGGGTCAGTTAACAGCGAGACATTATCTGCATTCTCTGATGACAATTCGTGCAGGGTAAGGGCATTTCTTATAAGCGTTCACCTGCAGCCATCTTTGCTTTTTCTGTCTTTCTTTCTTTTTTCTTTTTTTAAATATCTATTTTTATTTCTATTGATCCTCCGCTGCACAAGTCCAGGCTTTTGTATTGTCGTTTTATGTGCGTGTTTGTTTCTCTCTCTTTTTTTTAACTCTTCATGTAAAAAAAAAAAAACCAAAAACAAAAAACAAAAAATCACCGTCTAGACATTTCCATCTCACCAGTACACCTTCCTGTGTTGTGTTTCTTTGTTGTGGCGTGGCACTGCGTTCACGATTAACGAATGAGGGTCAGTTTCCTGAGACTAAAATACACTGCGATTTATTTACTGTGTATAATCAATCGATAAATTGATTTTTTTTTTTTTTGGTGGTTGATGTTGTTGTTGTTTGCCGGAGCACTGTTGTAAAAAATCCTGCGTCACATTATGCAATGGACTCTGAATGAATTATTTATAACTTTTCCAAAACGCTTAAATCTACGTTTCTTTCACACTGTCTTTGCTTGCCGCCTTGATTTCAAACGAAAAAAAAAAAAAAAAACAGGATGAAAGGCCCATAGATGCATTATTAATGGATGCAGGCAACTTTGAATCATAGAAGAAGAAGGAGGAGAGATTATCACAGCTGATGTGAAGTGAGAGAGAGCAGGGATCTGTTGAGGAGGAGGAGGAGGAGGAGGAGGAGGAGGAGGTGTGCAGCTCCATCTCATGTCTTAAATCGTGTTTTTTCTTTCTTTCTTTCTCTGTTTTTGCAGTGAAGACAACAGCATGGAGGACGAGTCAGAGCCCTTATCCAAAAGACATTCAGATGGGATCTTCACCGACAGCTACAGTCGCTATAGAAAGCAGATGGCCGTGCAGAAATACCTGGCAGCGGTTCTGGGACGAAGGTACAGACAGAGAGTTAGGAACAAAGGACGTCGACTGGCCTATTTGTAGCGTTGTTAAAGCGCCCAAACTGAACCTCCTGTGTATATACATCCAGTCGTTAAATCAAAGTCATTCAGATATATCTGACCAACCAGTGGATTGCGCCTGTGTTCTTTCAACATGTATTTATGTATGAAGTAAAGCCATTAAAATGAATATTTTAATAATAATAATATCGTTTTTTTTTCTTTTTGTACAAAAGCACTTGATACCGCACAGTTATACTTTGTGGACCAATATTTTATTTTCATGTTCAGATGTTGAAAACAAAACAAAATGACTTAAAAAAAAAAAAAAAAAAAGAGAAGAATTAGAAAAAAAAAAGATAATTGTGCACCTTCAACGTTATGCGCTTGAAATCTTTAAAGGTCATCTACATATGCAGAAAATAAATAGATTTTAAAAAGACAATCAAAGTATTGAATGTTATACTTATTTTTGTAACCAACGTTCTATTTTTTTAGTGTTGTTTGTTTTCCAAAAAACAGGCCCAAAGAAGCAGTGAGCATGCTATGTGAGGCATATCCGGCTTATCCTAGATGATAGATGTTGCCCTTCTCCCCGCGCCCTTAATGGGAGCTCTGTGGGTTTGTATAGCTTGCTTGCACCCCACCCCCCCTCCAGGGGAATTCAGATGGCTTTTGTTGTACAGCCTCTCATTTGGTGGATAACTGATTGACTTACACACTCATTACACATGTAACTGGTGGTGGAAAAAAGAGAAAAGAACAAAAAACAGTGGAGGAAAAAAAACCCTCTTTTTCAAACAGAAATTTCATTGCAGGCTTTTTACAAGGGCATCACTTAAGATAAAGGAAGCACTCAAGTTGCTGTTCACAGTATGCGGCACTACACTGCTTGCTCACTTGCCTCAAAGTCATCCACTGTAGGAGATCAATCGTGCTCGACAGGACTGTGTAAAGAATGTCCCATAATGTGTGTGTGTGTGTGTGTGTGTGTTTTGTACGGTATATGAAACGACACAGTGCACATACTCATCATCTCAATGTTGTCTGTGTTCAGTCAACAGAACGATCTGGAAGAATGTGCTTCAACTGTTGATTGTATATTTTGGGCAGCACCATTCGAGAGAGGACCCAGAACATGTAGGAAGCTAGAGATGAAGCATCTTTTTTTCCTTAAAAAAGAAAAAAGAAAAGAGGAAAGGTAGCATCTAGAGATATTTAATTCATATTTCTTATTTATTGGTGCATGTGGAAAGTGACACCTTGCTGATTTTTGCCTAGAAACTGCATGCCATCATGCTTTTTTTTTTTTTTTTTGAGTTGTGCTATCTGGGAGGTGGGCTGTGCTCAGCCTGTTTGAGATGTACTGGATATATGAAGAAGGAGGGATAGAGGTGGTGGAAACTGGTACTGCACTGACTTGTTGATTTTTTTTTTAAACCTCCCCTGCTGCTCGCATTGTGGATATCATAAGGCAAGACACTGGACTCCCTTTATTTCTATAGCACTCGTCGAGATTATAATTACAAAGTGCTTTTTCTTTGGGTGTTTCTTCGCTTGTTGCCTTCGTCCTGGTAGCAGTTTTTGAAAAGATTCTTTTGCTTCTAGATCACCGTGGTGAATTGTTGATATGACAGTGATGTGATTCAGTGGTTAAAATGAAGCTGATCTGTGTTAGGTGTCTACTGGTTGGTAGTGTGTGGTGACAAAGACATGAGGAGAGTGTTAGGTGAGCGAGAGAGAGAGAGAGAGAGAGGTATGCATGGAGAAGAAGAGAGAGAGAAGGAAGCAAGGAGAGACAGTGTGTGTTGTGAGTGTGAGGAAGAGAAAGAGAGAGAGAGAGAGAGCAAAGTAGGCTGTTGCATTAGAGACAGATTACAGCACCCAGGAGATAGAGAGGGGTCGTCACACCTGAAACAAATGGTGGGAGCTCTGCTGCTGCCGCCGCTGCCGCCGCCTCACCTCACCTCACCTGCCAGAGTTAGATCAGGGTCAATGAGTCTGATGGAAAATATCAGACGTTGAATTCCCTTCACTTTGGTGTCAGCTGAAGCAAAGATGTGAGTGAAGCCGGACGAGGCAATTCAGAGCCCCCCCCCATTACAAGACCCCCCCCCCCCAGCACTAGAGCAGAGGTGAATGAAAAATCCAGCCCTCCAGCAGAGGGGTCTTCCCACCGACTTTTATTAGAGAGATATCTCATGTATTTATTCAATATTATGCAAATGCAGCTTTGTGCACCCCCCCCCCCCCCCCCCCCATAGGAACTATCAATACACTCTTTCTTCAATTTGGCTTTAACCTACAGGCTTTGTGTGAATGTGAGTGTGTGTGTGTGTATGGATGTTGGGATACTGGTGCGCATTTTTGTTTATGTATGAGTGTGTGTGTGTGTGTTGTATGTTTGTTTGTGTGAATGAGCTGACTGACTGATTGCGCACGTGGAGATGGAAACAGCTTTTGGCTTTGGTGCCTTGCTTCGACGTGAGAAAAACATAAAACTTAAAAAAAAAAAAAAAAAAAAAAAAAAAAATCGCCACAAGTGACAGATGGCAATTTTAGTGGCCCTACAATGCTGCAGTCCATTAGCTTACATTGAAACTTCCTTTTACTCTGTTTAATTGCTCGGCTTAGTCTGCCCCAACAGTAGTAGAATTAGGCTTTCTTTTAAAGCATGGCCAATGAGTTAATGAGTAAACAAAAAAAAAAAAAAAGAGAGAAAAAAGAAAAGGATGTATATGTTGATGGAGCAGGCAGTGTGTGTGTATGTGTGTGTGTGTGTGCATGAGTTTGGGTTGTTCATTGTCTGTGAGAGTTGTGAACAATGACCAGTGTTTGTTACTGTTGATTATGAGGTGTTGTTGATTCCTTTGATATTGGTCCATAATTTATTAATCCCAAAACAGCACCGACATATTATTTACAACTATGTGCATCACTATCTAGAATAAAAAGGGGTTCAGAAGAAGAAAAAGAGACTTTGTTCAGATCATAGAAAATGCCTGTTGTTGATATTTCTGAAAGCGCCAAACGCCTTACTTCAATGTTTAATCTCTTATCTATCTGAAAACAATGTGTTTTAAAAGTGAACATTAGTACAAGTGACATCGTTATACACACAGGAGTCCTTATATGGGGTTTTACGTTTCTCAATGTTATGAAAGTGTTGTAAGATTTGTATGAATAAATTTTTGTAAACAACATTTTCTAATCAATGTCTAATCTTTGAAACACATCAATTTTTTTAAGGTGGTACATGTGTTGTGAAAAACCAAGACATGGAGCAGAGACACACATCCTGATTGCAGGCCTTTGTTTGGAACTTACATCAGAGTCGAGTTTAAAGTTGAGTTCACATCATCACAGGGGGTGGGTGGGGTGGGGGTGGGGGGTACCGATTTGTCTGGGCAGAGGTCCTCTCCTGAAACAAACACAAACCTCAAGTCATATCACGGAAAATAAAGTGAAACATCATTCAGCAATCACAGCACCAGCTCTGCTCTTCTCCGCTGGGCAAAGTCCCATCAAGTTAAATTTATCTCTCCAAAGTCAAATCAACAGATATGAGACAGCAAACCTGAGAACCAGCCACCCCACTCCCCCCCGCCCCAGCGCCAGGCACTTTGAAGATCTGGTCTCTAACCTGTCAGCAGGAGACAGTTTGAGCGCTTCATAAACAAAAGGCGAGGTGAGGTGTATCTGGTGCATTTCATTCATCAACCCTTGTCACATAATGACATTTACAGGGTGGTCGTAGGATTTCAGCTGTGAGTTTATTGAATGAAAATGGAGCAAAGACGCTTAAATAAATGCGCCTGTATTTGAGACTGAGGAATCATCCACCATCTCCAAGGAGCTCGTCAAAGAAAAAGCTACGGCCCTGGACTGAGAGATATCTCTTCCTCCTGGAGCAGCCTTTCTGTCTCTCCCCACTCCATCCTTGGCCTTGGAAGTGCAGCTGTGTCCCACAGGAGAGGAGGATGGGTGTGGCAAAAGAGTGTGTCTATGTGTGTGTGTGATCTGATCTTCATCAGCCAGCAGGAGTGTGTGTGTGTGTGTGTGTGTGTGTGAGTGAGTGAGTGCACATGCACCAGAGCTCAACTAACCCAATCAGAGAAATGTTGCATGGCAACGGTCCACAAAGGGACACGGTTATGTATACGCATGTGTCAAGTGTATTTGTATGTGTGGAAAGGGAGTGAGAGAGATTGTGTGTGTATGTGTGTGTGTCTTTGGCTATTTGTTTGCTCTACTCATGCAGACCTTGAACAGGCTCTTGTATTGGGATGGGGGCCAATACGACATCTTACCTTTGTGCGTGCACACACACACATACACATGCACACGCACATGCACACATGCACACATGCACACATGCACACTCCCTGTAGAATAGAAGTACAGATAGTCACTCACAGATACTGTAATAACACCAACAGTCACTGACACAGGTGGTAAACAAGATTAATGAAAATCCAACAAAATGAATTAACACATGACACTGCCACACACTCACATACTGAGAGACACACACACACACACACACACACACACACACTCCTTTGTTTCTTCCCTGAGGCCAAGTGATTCATGGGAGTCGCCCTGTTGCTGTGAAAAGACCGACAGATTGTCAGGTGTCTCCGTCAGAGCGACCTGAGTGAGACAGGACGTCCACATTCTTTATTTATCCCCTCCCCCACAGTTCCTCCTCCTCAGCTGTCAACACAGAAAGCTACCTTGGTCCGTTTGACAGGCAAAGATTCCTAAATTCCTCCTGTGACATTTTCTGCTTTTTTTCCCAAGAGAAATGTAAAAAACAAAAGTGTTTTCATAAATAAATTAGATCTGATATTCACACATCAACACGCCCACAAGTGGATATTGAAACAAATGCTCCAATTTGTTTGCGCAGCATTACACTATACATGAGGGGCCATCCACAGCCAACTGGTATATAATATACATTAATGCCTGAATCAATAAGACAACGCTCCTCCCTCCCCGTAGCCCTGCATTATCGCTCCTCTGTGGCATGCATCACTCCACTCTTTATCTCCCCATTAGCATCTTCGAGCTGTTTTTCAATTGATCCTGAATTTTTTTTTAAGAGAGTTGGTGTGGGGACTTGTTTTGATGACAGTTTCTTGGAGGGAAAATTGGAAGATCTCCTAAATTTAGAGCTGAGGAAAAAAAAAATCTGCCTGGCTCTCACTGCACAGAGTTTAAAATCATACACAGCTTTTGATCATCTTCTCTCTGCCCTTCCTGTAGACATGTCTTAATCATGTACAATGTGTTATAGGGGAGGGGGAGGTTGTGTTCAGGGCTTTTCCTGTGGGGATACCCATACATTCTCCCCCAGCACCACGGCCACACCCAGTTTTCTTTGTCACCATGGATCTGATGAGAGCATGAAGCCAAAAGTGTGTATGGATGTATAATACAGATTTATTGCTTGTGTGATTAACATTTCTGCCTTTCCTCCAATTATGTGTGTGTGTATTTACCTTCAACACAAACACTGCCCAGCCCTCCTCCTCATCTCTCTTGCGTGTCAGGGTTAACAATACAGCGCTCACAGAAGAGGCCCAGACACAGCAGTGATGCAATCACACATACCTCTTTGCATTTCACCTCATGAATCAGTCATCACGTTTGAGGAGGGGGGAGGAGGAGGGGAGGAGGGGAGGGGGCGACCATGGTGGTGGTCATGACTGCAATGAAACCCTTGACTGTGGCAGCCCTGAAGTTGCTCCCCCTCCCACACACACATACTTAAATTTCATCTTGTGGTGGGCTCTGTCACATCTACCATTAAGCAGGAGGCACTCTCCGCTGAACAGCATCCCCTGTGGGAGCAGCGTGAGGGGAGTGGGGGTGGGGGGTGGGGGGTAGCAGAGGAGACAGGGAGGAGGAAA
Source organism: Caranx ignobilis (assembly GCA_021432705.1). Lineage (NCBI taxonomy): Eukaryota > Metazoa > Chordata > Actinopteri > Carangiformes > Carangidae > Caranx > Caranx ignobilis. Next base: position 32,029,685 of record MU269980.1, read on the forward strand.
ATAGGGGATGTGGGCGAGGGTTTTCAGACATGGACCACTGATCAAGAGTTGCTCCTGCCTCAGAAGGAAACACTTTACCTGAGCTGCTTGAGTAATCATGGGTAACCAGGACTATCCATCATATATTATGAGGCATCTCCAAATTATAACACCGCATTCAACTTAAAAAAAACCCAGCCCAAAAACATAAGATCAGTCTTTGTTCATCCTGAAGGAACATTTTGTTCCAAGATGTTTAAATGCAGATTTAGCCAAACAAACGTGGCAGAATAAGAAGTACATGCACACTAACCTAGAAAATGCGTTTTCTGAGGACAATGTGTGAATGCTGAGGACTGAATGAGACCGCTGAGGCGATGCTAAAGAAGCTGAAGATGAAAAACAGAACTTTTAGGTTTAAAGATGAATGGTTGAAAACAGTTGAAAAACCAGCTCACATCTCCTTTAGTGCGCTGCTTTGAAGACACAGTATTTTAAATGTAACAGTGGAGGGGCTGGGAGCTGAAGTCCATTCATGATGTCGAAACAGGCAAATTATTTATCGCCAAAGGTGGAAGCAGGGATAAAATGAATGGAATATTTCCCATGAGAACTCAGAACAAGACAGAGAGACAGTAGGAGGTAGAGAGATCGGCCCAGTATCAATACGTCTGCTGCTGCATTTACTGCTGCACTGTCCGATCTGCGTTATAATCTCTCTCACTGACTTGTAAACAGCTTCTGTGTGTCTATGTGAACCGCCTGTCTAAAACTGTATAAAACCCATCTACAGTGAGAACTACTGATAATACATAGATGAAAGAAAAACTAAAGATGAGCAGCAGAGCAACATTAGCTTTGATTTGGAGTCTCTGTCCACCTGGTGAATGTAAAACTGATACTCACTCTCCCTTTAACTCTGCTGCATTCTCCACCATCCACCTGAGGGAAACATCTGTCCCTTTAGCTGCTGAGCACTCAGCCAGTCCCTGTCTTTCAAAAACCTTCTCTCCCCAACTTGTATCATCAGTTCGTACAGGAAAACAACAACAACACGATGCTGCAGTTTGAAACATCACTCATGAGCCTCAAATAAGTGGAGCAGAGCTGCATGACCAAAACAATGGGCTGACAGGGACTGCAGGGTTGAATGATAACCCCTTATGGGTTTGTCAGTGCTGAAAACACCTTCCACATTACATGCAATCATCCAATCTATTTAACTTTACAAATACAGAAAAGAGCAGCTTTTATAAATGTCCTACTTTTGGTGTTAAAGGGAACTATGGAGAGGCTGTGGAGAGGGTAATTTGTGGAGCAATGTCTACAGAGGTGGGTAAGATAACAAGATATTACAGTGTACGTCTAGTATGTGTTCTTCGTAGTGTCGTAAAGCAGGCCATGTTTCTTGCAAGATGAGCTCTGGGTTGGAGACACTGATCTTGCAACCATAACAATTACTCCAAAGCTGTTTAATTAAGGTAAAAATCTTGCACAGCTCCTCTTTAATCCTCGGTCTAATATCAGCTGCAGGTTTAGTGATGCACACAGGATGCCCACAGAAAAGAATCTGAATGCCACATCTTCAGTGACATCTGTGACACTGCCTGAGTTGCCCTGGTGGCAAATCCGATCTAAGTGCAAACTCAAACATGAGCATTAAGGACAGTTTGCAGATACAGCCCTTGGTTAAATGGTATGTACACTATTTTGCTCCTATCTAATTCCATTATGGCCAACGATCCTGAACCCTAATTTATTAGCACACATTTTTAACTGGCTTATCCTCAGGACTCCTATTCCCTCTAGTCAGTGGTTCTTGACTGCGGGAAAAAACCAAAATGGAGCTTGAGACTCTGTGCTGTTTAATATCAAACACGTTTTGTTACAGCTGCCTTCCCCCATTGTGGTTCTCCGAAAGAGATGAACAGAGAACAGCTTCTCAAAATTTCTGTCGATAACAATGGCAGCGGGGGTGTGCAGCAGCAGGTGGGCCTGCTGGCTTTTGAACTTCCTGGAGTGTGGTGCCTTGACTTCATAAAGAAGTGTATGAATCTCCAAAGTCAGCCACTGGAGATATAGTTTTTCTCTTTTTTTGTAGAGCATGACACAGACTAGATTAGCCACACTTCACACACACTGACCTCCAGAGTTCAGTGGGAGGTGAAGAAATGAACACTTTGCAGCTTTACTTTGTCTTTTATTTTGTCTGTAGCTCAATCACTCATGGAGCTCATTCTGTAGTGGGGCGAGGCTGTACAAACACTGAATAATGTATCACCGCCGGAGCAGTTAGGTGTGAAAACTCAGTGTGAGATTAGCGAGAAGAAACATGCTCATGCTCTTTTCATTCCCCTCGCCGTATCTCTCACCTGCCTCCGAATGAAGAAGTGAGGCAGCCTATTACTCCGTCACCCGCAGATATCCACTGTTCCATCTCTTTTCACATCATTCACCCTCGCACTTCTCCAAAGTTGTGACAGATTTCCTGAATGAGAAGAGTGTTAATGAATGGAGAACAGTTGAGTGTAGAGAGAGAGAGAGAGAGAGACGCGTGTCAGGTTCAGGCTTCATGGGTTATATGCTCATGAGAGTCAAATTCATACGCTGACACACAGCTTGTGGGTATGTTATCTTGCTTCTTTGCTTTTAATGAACGTATCATAAGTGTGTGTCTGTGTGTGTGTGTATGTGTGGTGGTGAATATCTTAATATGTCGACATAATATTGGCAAAGAGTGTAAGATACATGGTGGTGTATATGTTCATCTCCACACATAACACTGAAACACAACACGAGTGGTGACTGAATTAAAAGTTGCAGGAGAACAGAGACACCTCTGGTTTATACACCATCACAACTCTGAACGCTGTTTCAACATCTTTTGTTTATAATGGGAGCAGTTTCTCGTTCTTGCATCGACTTTGTAAATGCATCTTCTGCCTTCTCACAAACTGCTCACACTTTAAAGCTTTCACGTACAGAGATCCTAGGGATTGCTTTATCCCACAGCTCACATGCACGCCAAAAGGGTAAGCGTTCGCTTAGAGAGGCGGGCACAAAGCAGGCACAAGCTTTCCCTGTCTTTTCATACATATTCAAAACGAGAAAAAATAAAGGTGCTGCCTGTCACAACGCAACATGTAACTCTTTGGGAATTATCTGTGGCAACTCTATAAAAAAGTGAGGCTGTGTGATGAGGGGAGAAGTGTGAGTGGGAAACATAGGGAGATGAGGCAACCAACCAGGCTCTTCATTCACACCTGTGAGCAACATCCTGAGCTCCCTGGGGTTCAGCATCCGGATGACAGAGTAGAGAAACAGCCTCTGCCTGTGTCTCCCCCACTACCCCCCACCCCCATCCCTTCTGCTGGAGGACTCCCCTCCTACATGGCTCTTCCCATCCGGGATCCTTTGTTACACTGACTGACACAACACTGAAACAACAAAGCTCCTGAAGCCGTATTCCATTTAAATATGATGTATTTATCCCTCTCTCTCTCTCTGACCCCTACAACAAACTAAACTACACTATACAACCTTTGCTGAGTCTAACTTGAGATGGTCAGAGATCCGGTCTGCACATGACGAGACACTGCATTTCAAGGGAACTTAACATTGTTTTTGTGTTGCACTCAAATCTAAAGCTTAAAATATTTATTCTAACTGCTCAGACAGTAAAAAGCATATATGGATGAATTCATCAAGGTAGCAGGAGGATCTTATTTACTCTTAAAGTGTCGCTCTGAAATTAGTTATGACATATGGCTGTGAAAAAATAATCGCCTTTTTTGACAACCTGGACACCCAGTAGCAGTCCTGACAGCTGTCGGAATAACAGGCTGCATGGTAACTACATTATGTTACTTCACTTTATTCAAAAGTTGAACTTTGTTAGTTGTGCGATCGTGTCTGGAGGTGGATGTTATCTATACTGTAAGGACCTTATAGTAAATTATGTTGTTGTTATATGTTATGTTACATGACAATATTGTCACATGACAATATCATAATAAACACACAATTAACAGTTTCCTTAATTCATGCTGGCCTGAAGAGGTCATGTTTAATGGGGTTTACATGGTTTTATTATGTATTTATATACTTATTGTTTATAATTTCCTGCAGTTCATTTATGAAGAATCACATCAAACTGTAAAAAGTGAACGTTTCCACTTTCAGCAATGTTTTCAGCTGAGGACTGAATGAGGCCCATGGAGCGCTCATTATTTCCCTCATCAGCAACTACAATGTGTTACATAGATCTGAACATTTATAGACAAATTGTACGTGGAGGCATAGATTTATATCTCCTGGAGGGATGATAGGCAGTGATGTGGACACTAATAGACAGGTAAAGATAATGCACTTACATCTGTATCACATCATATCACAAATGCCTGACAAGGCTGCAGACATTCTCGTTTCCTCAGACATGGTCATTGAGGCGCTGTGTTAATTTCTGCCTCTCTGTTATTTATAGTCTCAGTGGAACGGCTCATGCCTGTTTGTTTTGGGGTTTGGCAGCTGCTGTCAGTCCACTGACATCACTTCACTGCCACAGTGATTACTGAGAAACGCAGAGAAAACAAGACAGAAATGCTAAGCACCAATGATGCCTCCAAATAAAAACAAACAGTGCAGACACTCACTGCTGATTTCACTGACTGACACAAATGATGATGAGGACAAAGCACCTGAACACCACTTCAACAGATTTTAGATGTTGTAAATACATATTTAACAGACAGAACATTATTTTAAAGACGAGCTGATTTGATATAAAACCTATGAGCCTATGAATTGATGAGAATCAGTATTATCTTGTGCTTTGTTAAGTGATTACAGAAGCTTCCTGGTTGCATAAAATCTATAAAAACAAGAGCAAGAAGAATGAGGATGTACAGCCATGGCCAAAAGCTCTGAGAATCACACAAATATTCATTTTCACAAAGTCTACTGCCTCACTTTTTATGACAGCAATTTGCATATACTCCAGAGTGTTATGAAGACTGATCAGAGGAATTGCATTTAATTGCAAATTCTCTCTTTGCCATGAAAGTGAACTTCAGCAGAGAGACTCAGTTGTTGTGAAGAAGGCTTCAGAGTGCCTAAGAAAGTCCAGGAAGCGCCAGGACTGTCTCCTAAAGTTGATTCAGCTGTGGGATCGGGGCACCACCAGAGCAGAGCTGGCACAGGAGTGGCAGGTGTGAGTGCATCTGATAACACAGTGAGGCGAAGACTTTTGGAAGATGGCCGGATATCAAGAAGGGGCAGCAAAGAAGCCACTTCTCTCCGGGAAAAACTTAAGGGACATACTGATATTCTGCAAGAGGTACAGGGATTGGACTGCTGAGGACTGGGGTAAGTCGTTTTCTCTGAGGAATCCCCTTTCCGATTGTTTGAGGTATTTGGAAAAAGCTTGTCCGGAGAAGAAAAGATGAGCACTACTGCCAGACCTGTGTCTACTAAAAGTAAAGCATCCTGACACCATTCATGTGTGGCGAGTGGGCTCACTCACAGTTTTGACTAAGAATATAACCATGAATAAAGAATAGTACCAAAACATCCACTGAGAACAACTTCTCCCAACCATCCAGGAGACTTGACGTAATTTTCACTTATTGACACTTGTGAATAATTATACTTCAGTATACCATAGTAACATCTGACAAAAAGATCTAGAAACCAATACTTGTATCCAGAAGAGAATTATATACTGACTTAAACAAAACTGAACTCAAAATGATACTTTGAACCACATTAAAACAGGTCTTTCAGCAGATTCCAATAATTAAGCCATTTTGTACAATCTCGAAAAAAAAGGATTAAAGTTTGATGGATGACAAAAGCTCAAACACTTGTTATTGTTTAGTATAAAGTTTTGCATCGCTGCTTTATGAGAAGAGAAAATGGCTGCAGGAAATAGAGCGATAATGCAAATATGCTGCTGCAGCTGTTAAAAGTCTCCTAATGATCCAATTTAGCTCACTAGACTTAAGGTTTTCCACCGAGCGTCGCCCTGAGTGTAAACCACGCAGCTTTACAGATGAGCTGCTGAAATGGTTCAGATGTTAATTTGATTGTTATTCGTCCAGGCAGCTATCTTTGATTATACACAACGATCTTACTTTTAAGGGTTTGACAGTGAGGTTCTTACAAAACACAGTCTAATGAAATACCTTGACAGAGAGCCTCTGTGGTGGGAAATCTATCTGTGGAAGCAAAGTTAAAAAAGTAAACAGTTGCCATTGTGCATGTGTGAAATCATCACTGAGCAATCAAAGTCCCATCACTGCAGCTGTAGCATGAAATCAAATGAGGCATTGTGCTCTTGTAGCTATGGCTACAAACTGAAAATACTCTAAATACCTTGTAGCTCCTCTATATCTGTTTTTGAAAGGCAATTATAGATGTTATCTACAGAAAAACAGCAGAAAATAATGAGTTGATTTTTAGTGATTGTGTTTTGAATAATAATTGGTCTTGTTTTTTGATAAAGCAATGGTTTAATCAAAGTATCCAGTTCTCTAAAATACACTTGAAGATGCATATCGATGACATCACATCTGTAATTAAGCTTCTCTTGCCAAAACTCCCTCCGATCCAGCCTCCAGGTCACCACCCTGATCCGCGCCTGATTGCACAGTAACTGGACGCTTGCTGAGAAACAGCTGTCACTCAGTCGACTCTCAGAGGTGTGCATCACAATGGCGCGTGGATCCAGAATATTCACCATCTGCTGCTGTTTTGCTGGACGTGTAGCGTAGGCCTGTAGCACTTCCAATGTTTGGTGTAGGAGGTATCTAGTCACTCGCTGACAGCAGCTTGCGAGCATGTTCAGAGCCATATGGGGAAAGACTGACTGCCGCATGTTGGCGCGAAGCAAAAACATCAGTGTTTAAAGGGATAGTTCTGTTGTTTTGAAGTGGGGTTGTATGAGGTACAAATGGCCAGTAAGTATAATTTCTGCAGTAGAAAGCCCTCTGCCCCCCCCACTGAGAAATACAGGTGCATCATGCAGCACCAGACACAGGCAGTGAATGGTTGTGAATGGGGGATGATTAATCAGTGTATTTTTGCTGCCTATGAGAAGCCCCAGTTCAAGAGCACAATATAAAGTAAAAATTTACAATGCATCAGCTGGTCAGAAAAAGTCAGTTTATCTGGAACTAACCAACTCACTCAGTATTCCTTCGCCTGCCTGTGGGGATGAATACCAAAACAGCTGATAGACGAGTTGATTGAGTGCATCGTGGAGCCTGCCAGCATGGAGGAATACTGAGTGAGTTGATGAAAGTGCTTGACCATGTGAACAGGTGTAAATGCACCCAAGACACATTCAACACAAGTGTAAACAGAAATGCATCCTGTATCCAAACATTTTCTTATTTCTTTTTTAATTTACTCGAGCAAAATCGGATCTCAATGTGGACACTGGAGAAGCAATTAGTGCCAGGTGTAAACGGGGTCCGCCTGCCACATCCTATCTTTCAGCCCCCGACACAAACAGGGCGCTACTTCCTGCACTGGAACTTAACTCTGGGACTGGATATAAACTGGATGGATGGTTTCTTAGGGATACTGGGCTGAGGATCAATTAAATGTTGATTAAGTGTATAAGTGTTAATTGACAGTGAGCTGAACTGCAGCTAAGTAAATGCCAAACTTTTGCTGGCTCCAGCTTCTCAAATATGAGGATTTGCAGCAATTCTTAGTTATATATAAGAGCAAACTGAACATCTTGGGGTTTTGAATTGTTGGTATAGGCTGTTGTTTGATATCTTATATGCTAAATAATTAATTTGCAGAATAATTCTTGATGTTTGGAAGTAAATGTCGCGACAACAGCCGTGCTGACTCCGCAGCCACTTCAGTCTTTCAGGAGTAAACTTTGTTGGAATCAAAACCACCGTCTCTTCAGTGAGAGCACGGCCAGACAGGAACAGGGAAAACAAAATGCAGTGCTCAGAAAAATGCCTTAGGTTCAAAAGCAGGGGGAGGTGTGTGTGGGGGGGCAAGTGAGAGTGTATCGATCTTTGGTCGCAACAACTTCCTCTGTCAGCAAAATTCTATTTCTGGATCCGCCATAGCTCAGGAAGCCAACGAGACCTGATTTGTGGTGAATGACATTACATTACCTTGTCTCTCCTCCGGTCCCAGTGATCTATTTCTATCCAAGCACTCCAAACCATATTGTCATTTAAGATAAATTTAGGTTCGATAGAGAGACTGATTTAGGCAAACCCCCTCCTCCACTGTCATATTGTTGTGGTGGCTGCTCTGCATGCCAGTTAATTGCCTCACCCCTTGGGTAAATTCCTACTCCGAGAAGTCTCGTCAACCCATGTGACACATTACCTGCCTAGCGTGAAGGAAACCTGAAGGTAATGAGCGACGCTTTTCCTCATGTCAGCAGACATTCACCAGCAGTCTGATAAGGTGGAAAGTGGGAGCGCACACACCGAGACGACTTGGACTTTCACAAACAAAACTACTGCAAGAAAGTGTCAAAACCTCACTCCCAAAGCAGGTGGTGCAGTGGCTTCTCCCATCAAGGAGGCGCAGAGGCTCATGGGGGTTCGTGAGCAGTGGCAGTGACAGGTGAGTCTCGTGAGAGGAAGGGTCTCGTGTTCATGCACTTAGATGCCGTGTTTGTGTGTGTGTGTTGCACTTGGTGACGAGATCATTTGGACAACAAACACGTCCTGGTTTACTGCTTTAACAAAGATGCTCCATTAACTCAAGTGTAAACATATCTAGCTACGACGGTGGGAGGAAGGGTTTTTACTCAGCCAAAAAAAACCCGTCTTTAGAGAAAAGCTCTGAACGATCAATGAATTCTGATTAAATCAACAATGAACGACGTGGAGGCCGCAGTAAATGAGATGCTCCTGCTGTACGGGCTGATGCAGCGTGATTCATGACAATCCTGAGAGTCATTCATCCCCCATCAGGCAGTCATCGTTCCCAAACCTCTGGGTCAACCCCGTAATAAATATAGATGTTGACACACAGATTCTACCAGTCACGGGAGCAGACAATTCATGTTGTGGGTGGACTGAATCTGGCCCCGTGTCCGCACCTGACACCCTCCAATTATACGTAACAGATGCTTGGCGCGTGCACACACACATTAATACTCTGCGGAATGAAATCTCCATATCTGACACCGGGCTCTTCCCCCCTCCCTCTCCGTCTTTCCGTCTTTCCCTTTTGTTCTCTGGGTGTATGTGACCAGATGTGTCCCTACTACAAATTTAATAAAGATGCGGCAACGCCACTGTGTGTTTTTGCCTGTGTGTGTGTGTGTGTGTGTGTGTGTGTGAGAGATAGACTTTGAGACTCTGCAAGAAACAATCCTAAAGCAGCATGCATATATAAAACCAAATGAGTGTCTGTGCAGAGTGTGTGTGTGTGTGCCTGGTGTGTGTTACACGTGCATGTACTGATCCTATAGATGAGGGTCGCCAAACTGCCTTATTAGCAAGCTTCATGTGTCAGTGGTTAATCCCTCAGTCTCTCGAGGGACGCCCCGCCTCTCCTCCACCTCCCTCCTCCTCCCCCCTGTCCTCCTGTCACCCCCTCATCACCACCTCCACAGATGGGTCCTTTTATTTCCCCACAGAATACTAATAATGGCCATTGAAGGATTCCAAAGGGGCTGGTTTACCCCCTTAACACCAGCCCCAGTGCAGAATGGTGTAATGATGCAAGCGGTGGCCGAGGGAGGGGAAGAGGGAGGGTCCAACGACTAAACCAACAACAGCTAAAGCAAACAAAGATTTTCTGTGTGAATGCTTAAGTGCTTTCTTTTGAGTTCATCAAGTGTTTATATGTTCACTGTGGAAGTCACCAAAACATGGATGGAAGGATGGATGGATGGATTTCATGAGATAAAGCCTCCAATAAAGTTGTGAACAGGGGTAACTATTCACCTCCAGGTTTTATTGCAGAAACACAGCCTCCACAGAATCAGGAGGGAAATTAATGTGCTGTAATAAAAGAAAGGATATTAAAGAGTTTACTTATATGTCAGGTTGCCATATGGTGGGAAAACATAGCTCATATCATCAAACAGAGACACAGCCAACTGCCACCAGAAAGGAATAAATAGGGGAAATGAGTGCGCTACTACAGCTTCTAATTATAGAAAAACATTATTGAATGTCTCAGTGATGCTGCAGTGAGTAGCAAACACAGCCTGGAGTCAAGTCACTTTGTCTGTGAGGCAGGGAAAGAGAAGGAGGGGAAGACAGAGAGGTAGAGACACAGAGGGAGAGCTTTTAGACAGCTTAGGTGTCCCGCTGTGAAATCGACAGATACCAACTCACAGTTGGACAAAGCTATTTTCATGACTCATGTAAAAACTCACAACACAAAACCATAATTAAAGACACATAAACTCTCTCAGAAGAACATAAAAGAAACAAATGAGAGCTGCACTAAGAAACTTTGCGCGCTGGCTGCTCCAGCTGGCAGGAATGAGCTTCAGAGCTGCGACGCTGCCAACAGCTGCTTGATTTTTTTTCATGTCAAATTGGCACAAATTGTGTCGTAGGCAAAAAATGATGAGAAGCTAACACCCCTCCTCTCCCCGCCCCTCTCTTCCTCCACCCCCCCTCCCCTTACCCGTCTATGCATGTAAGTGAATAAAACAAAGGATTGAAGCTAATGTTTTTACCATGCGTATCAGGTGGATTCAAGTCTTTAGGCTGTTGCACAAAAATGTCTGTTAATGTTTATTTATAACTTATAATATGAGGTATATTCATGACAAAGCTGGGAGAAATGCAACTTCAGCCAGAGCTATTTTTGAGTGTCACTGTGGTTGAAGGTCTCGGCATAAACACCTCCAGAGTAGGAATCGATTCCTAGTCCAGGGTTAGGTGTCTCCCCATTGCTGGTGCACTGGACACTCTAATCGTCTCATCACAGGGTCTATTCCCTCTGTTCATAGACGTCAGAGCAACCATGTTTACACTTCTAAAACCATTTGTAAAACTCTGAGGTGGAACAAAGACGCATCATAATGGCTTCGAACAGGCTGAGTAAACAGGGCTATTGTTTCCAATGAATCTTATCTTTTTTTAGTGTATAAAACAGTATGTAGTTTAAAAGATGATGTTTAATTAGGTGATTTTAACATGAGCCACGAGTTACATTGGAGGCCACCCTTTACGACGTTGTTTTGATTAGACTTGAGGTTATGCCCACACTTCTGTCAGTCTGCCCCAGGGCAGCTTAGGCTACAGATGTAGCTTACCACCACCGGTGTGAATGTGCTGTGAATGAATAATGGTTTCTGTATATAAATCCAGGCCAATATCATCATCTTTCTAATTATTATTAGAGGACAAATAAGGATATAAATACTTTACCTACACTGAACCAAACGCCCCAATGAGAAACAACTCATGTTACAAACTACTAACTTACTTAAAAGGAACCATCCTGATGCACATCATGTGGTGATCATGAAAAAATCATAAAAAAAACAAGATGATAAAAGATTAACATGATGGTGGTAGAATACTTTATATAGTGTAAAGTGTGTGTTTGAATCTGTCTGAAGAAACTCAGAGCATCACTGACGAAATGGAAGGTTACTTTTGATTAAAATGATTATTAATAAGTCATAAGGAAAAACGTACAGTGATCTGTGGTGTTGAAATGCATTAATTCTTCATCAGCACAGTTTTAGCCTCTTTGATTTTGTTGCCTATTTTTTCTTACATGCAATTTGAAGCTCGACTCATATGAGGCACCGATATCTTGACTTCTGTTTCTTCAGTCTTAACATGTCTTTCGTATATCCCTGAACCTTTTGGAAGTAAAGTACTAAATTGCTGGAGTGCCCCATTAAAATACTCATCTTTTTGTCTGACTGCTACATTTATTAGGGGAAAAGAGTTTATATTTCTCTGTGGCTCTGGGATGGTACAACAAGACTTCATATTTATTTTCATTGATACTATGACTTCTCCTTGTCGGTGATTGTAAATGCAATTATCTTTTATGCCTTTTCTATCACTTTATTTAAAATGTAGCAACACTACACAATACAACAGAGTGGAAAGCAAACTACTTCACTGCTCCATCTCCTTGCTCCATTTCACTCTGACCTTCATCCATATTGTCACTGTCCCAGCTAATAGAAGAATCAGGAGCTTCTTAGCCTGCAAATCAGACATATCAACATCTTCCAGCAGCTCAGACAAGGTTTAGCCTTGAAGTGGTGACCAGGAGAGTGTTCATGTGCTGACAGACAACGGTGAGCTCCAGTAGCTGACTTCATCCTTTCATGATTCATTCCTTTGTCTCAGAAGCCTGTGACAAGTTATGATAATGTGACCATGGTTTGGTAAAATGTTCACACCTGTTAGCCTCAATGCTGTGGGATTTCCTTATTTTAATCTTTTGATTGTTAAATCTTTTTTATTATTGTATATTATTCTCCCCTTTTCTCAAGTCACATCCTCACCCTCCCACTGCTTCCTGTCAACTCTTACTTTTCTTCGAGAAAACGATCCACAGGCCTTTTGTGCTTATTGTTGAAATCAATAAATGACACGTCTCTTCAAGGTCTAGTCTGTCCACTTTCTCACAGTTTCATGTGACACGCGGTCAAATTATTCAGCCTTGCTTGACTCACCGATGATCTAAGCCTTGTCTTAACCCTCCTCCCAGTAAATTCTCTCAGGCTCAACAGAGGAGGCAGGGATGACCAATAGAAGCCTTATTAAAGCCTCCACCTGGCTGAACAGGCTGCTCTTGAATTCATTTCAGGATGCTCATCTTCTTCCCTTCAGATATTTTCTAAGCTGAGGGGAGGTGTGCAAGCACTCCACATCTCCCATCAGGTCTTCCGACATGGCTGAACACAGTGTTCCTATAGAAATGTTCCATGAAGGCCACTGGTTTTAGCTGAACTAAGCTGCATGATGCCTTTTCTTCAGGGGCTGTCAGCACTGACTGGCTGAGAAGTGAGCACATGGGGTGTGAACAGTCCACCTGGTGGCTCAGAGAGGTTTTAACAAGGTGAGGGATACACGGACAGCCTGCTTAGGTTCATGCAGTGTGGACCACGGTGATAACAGCTGTTAGATAGTAGCTGCTCTTTCCTTAAAATGGCTGCTGTCAGCTACCCATGTTATCACAGGTCTTTGAGGGTCAGGGTTAAATCATATCAAATGGCATCAGGTTATATAGATGACAGAATACACAGGAATTCTTCCTTGGCTGTAGATCTGCATCTCCAGAGCACAAACATATCGACTCCTGCTCGAGTCCTGACAAGAGTGAACTGGACAACTAGCATTGATACTGTTTTTGACACCTCTTTGATAATTGTCTTCCTCTGCCTTGCATTTTATCAACTGGCTGAAAGTCTCTATCCCCTGATGGACATGAACCCTGCCTGTGATGCTGCCAATGAGACTTTCAGACTAAAATAGTGCCGTACGGTCATATTCAAACAGTCAGTTTGCATTATCACTTCAAGAATCAATACTTGCTCCTTTTCTCACTCATCTCCATGTCATCTCCTCTCCCTGTCCAGCCTCATGCTCTCTCTTTACACTGAAGATAAAAGACACATAATTAGTAAGCAAGTGGTGTTTCGTGCTCAGGAATAGATTACTAATAATTTCTGATCAGAATGACACTAATTACTACATCAATAAACAATGACTCATCTTTTGTTCTATAGTAAACCTCTAATATCTGACTAGTACTAATTCTCTCACAGCAGTGTTATATTTCTGAGGCTGCCCAAAAACTAACAAATGTCACTGCTGCTCTTACTCTTGCACACTGTGCACATTAGTCAAACAGACACTTGTGCTTTTTTATCTTGAGCAACTGCCACTATACAAATATGCGATAAATTAAAGCTACTACACTTCTACATAAAGCGCTTCATCAGTGATTGACACTCTGCACAGACTTCCCCTGGGCTTCCTGAGGAATATCAAGACACTAACATTACTTGAATGCGTTCGTGAGCAGTGTTGTGCAAGATCAAACTTCACAAGAGCTAGATCAAAGTTTTGCTTACACACTCTACTCAAATTAACTAGGTCACATTCATAGTTTACAATTTACAATGACTTCTGAACCCCATTCACAGTCCAAAAAAATGAACTAGGTCACATTCATTTCTTCTGTTTGCTTTTTTTTGAGGAGCTATTCTTTGCAGTAAGAACCTCCTCCTACCCATCCATCCTCATCATACTTCTTCAGCTAAATGCAATACTACTATAGAATCACAGACAGCTTTGTTTTAATTAAAGTCTGGTCCACAGCAGTTGTATGTCAGCTGCTAGCTAGGCACCAGCAGAAGTGATCAACCGGGGGTCTGTGCAAATGGGATAAAGTGAGTGCTGAAGCTGGGGGCCTTGCACATGCCCCTTGACATATATCATAATTACAGGCGTGGTTGACGGTATTCTCCAGGCAGGTGCTGCCACAGGCTGAACTCTGACTGATACCCTGTCCTAGTGTATCTACAATTGACTCTGCTAGTCCACCATGTCAGAGGAAGCACGCAGCTTCCTCTCAGTCCTCCAAGGGCCAGAATGGAATAGAGCGGGACATTTGTCTGTATGAATATTAGATTTTCTCCTTCAGTCCAATGCTAAATTATTGAATAGAATGCACTCTGGAAAACAGCCTTTGTGACGTGCTTCATAGGTACTGAAAAGTCTATCCTTTTGGGTGCTTTTCTTCTTGTTTCGGTGTACAAAAGACCTCAGCGTGAGAGATGGAAAGCGTGGTGGAATTCCTCCCTGCTGGCTACAGCACAGTCCGACTCGTCTGTCTGCAGAAGCAACAGATGGCCATGGTCTTGGGTTGCTAGGAAACTGGTAATCAAATACTTTAATTCAGATTGATTTGGGAATCTGAGGTTTATTAAAAGCAGGGTGAAGTCTTTTGTTATTCAGATGGCAAGATGTCTGATTTCTCCTCTTTATTTTTCGTTGGTAAATATTTGATTGCCCTCAAAACTGGATATAGACTTGGCATTGTACTGCGGACAGGCTGTGGTTGTGTGTACAGGGGGTTGTGAATGCAAATGATTGACAATGTCTGACAATCAGCCACACTAGTATAACAGTTAGTGGCAGAAAGACCTGAAAAATCCCATGTGTCAATACAGATTTACACCTGAGGTGCTGTGGTGCTGTTTGGACTGCTGGCATCGTTAGCTTGTGCCTGGGCACGCTGTACCTTCTGTGCACGTTTATATTGTCTGTGGTTTTACCTTTGTTGCATTCAGGACGGACATCACACAGACAGAATAAGATACTTTTAAAAAAAAAAACAAAAAAAAAAACAAAAAAAAATCAGACGCTTTACTTTAAACCTGAGATTTGCAACTTCCCCCATATTTTTGATCCCTGCAGTGATGAGACGTCTTCAACAAAGACTGGTCAGTTTTCTGTGCAGCGAGTTGTTTTACTTTTATCTACCATTAGAAACACTGGGAAGTTTTTCAGTGAGAATGTGCTTATGATTATGCTCAATTTAGATATTTGAAAGTGAGATTTTTTGAAAGAATCCTCATTACAGTTAAAAAATTGACAATTAATAATGAAACAGCCTTGTTAAATACTATCAGGGGTTTTGCTGCTATATTCTTACTCTTTCTGGTATGAAAAGCCAGTCACAGGGGTTAATGTTAGCGAATGTTAGCGGCGTCTCTAACATGCTGCAGTAAAGCAGCAGAGGTGAGGAGTATTGCCTATCCAGCTCTTTTAATAAATCCATGTTGTTGTCCCATTACACACATCATCAATACACATCTCTGTCAAGCTGTGTATTGATGATGTCTGCAAAGCAAGTCAATCGAGACAACCTTGGAAAGTTAAGTGATGCAATAAAGTGTTATCTTGCAATTACGACACAGGCCACAGTTCAGAAGAACTTACAAAGTTTCACCTCGAAAAACTAATTTTTCAACAAGACACAAAGCAAGAAGCTCCGTCAACATGTACAGTATCTGTCTCACAAGTATATTTCTGGGGCTTTTTGTCTTAGTTGAGGGAGACAGAAAAATGGGGAAGCAGAGAGAGGGGGAATGACATGCAGCAAAGGGCCACCACATTCGGGATTTGAACCGGGCCAGCTGCAGCGAGGACTGTAGCCTCTGCACATGGGGGGCCTGCTCAACCCACTGAGTTATACGGTGCCACTAGAGTACTGTCTCTGCATGCATATGCAACTTTAAAAAGTCCATTAAAGGCAAATTATTGATTAAAATCAGAAAATAAAGGAGTTTTAAAACCAGGACTTTTCAAACAGCTTCCAGGAAATCATTTAATGTTTTGTGTCCAGACCTTTCCGGGCGCTCAGCTCTGGCTCACTGTTGCTTTCTTGATAGGTGTAAGGATACAAAGCCAAGAAAACATGAGTCGGAGCAAATGCAAAATTTTGGCATGCAGCCGTCTCCAGACGGTTTGCACCAGAGTTTGTATGAGAGCATATTTGTTGATTTGGCCAACACCGGTGCAGGAACAGTTCAGCCTCCTGTGATGCTGCAGTGCTGCAGCTTGTTCCTTCACTTAGTGGGACAGATCAGAGCTGATATAACATTTCCCTCGAGAGTTCATAAATAGATCCAAACAAAAGACAGACAAACCAAGAGGAAAAATATAACCCCCAATTGTTGGTGTTGATGCTGATTGTTCAAAAAGGTGCATTTGATGTGTTATCTATAAATAAGCATAGGACGGTATTCCTGAGTGCTCTTTCTATTTCCTGTCAGTAAAGCAGACACATGAATCATTTGGAAGGAGGGGGGAGAGGAGGTATACGTGAATACACGAGTAGTTGCATATTCAAGTGTGTGTGTGTCTGTATACACACATGCAGCAACGGTGTTTGCAGATATATGCCAAGACAGGCACACAATCTGTACAATAACACCACATGCAGAGAAGCCTGACAATCTGCAAAAAAATGACGTGATGTCACAGGTAGTAGTGAAACACTGAGCAGAGTGATCAGACTGTAAACAGTCCTGTGGTCAATGCCACTCTGCCAGAGCAGCTGGAGCTTGCAGACAAACAAACATGGCTTCAATGGAAGTCACTGAGAGTAAGATTGAGTTAAAAAAATAAAGCATCAGGCAGGCTTGTCTTCTCAGACCACATATACAGCAACAGATTTATTTGCATTTCCTGAAGTGAACCTGAGTGAAGTTATCCATGCAGATCTGGCAGGACTCTCTCTTGTTTCACTTTCTCTCAGGAAGGGGGTCAAGCTTTCCAACATGGTCTGTCTGATACAGCTCTGATGTACGTGATTTGCCTGACTATAATATGATACAAGTGTGTTGTCCATACTGTCATTACAAACTACAGACTTGTGTTTGGCAGTGCTGACCTTTGAGCATGTTTGCCTGGACAAACACAGTGCATCCAACACATACATGATGTGCTGTTATAGATGAGACAGGTAATTCTGCGTTTCTGTCTTTGGAAGAATGGAAAAAAAAAAAAAACTGGTTGGGTCGTCTTAGGTGTTGCACATCTACCTGCCAGAGAGTTAGACAGCCGGGTCCACTGTGCACTATATCCTTTAGAGAGGTGTGCCTTTAAAAAAAGAAGAGAAAAGCAGCTGAGCTGAATAACATGACAGTGTAAGACAAGGTTGGGCAACTTGATGATAGAGAGGGCCACGAAAAAAATCCTCACCACCAGGAGGGAGCCAGATTATGATCATGTCTTTCACCGGTAGACTATCCCCATCAGTCAATGATCCAATTATAGCCATTCATTTAATGTAAAGACCAAAATGTGTACAGGAAATGGAAGTTTATTTTACCAACATTTCTTTATATATATTGAAATGCAGCCACACTGGCCCTTTGTGGAATAGTTTGCTGCTTTTCCAAGCTCTTGATTAACCAGATTTATGTTTTAATTATTGACTGTGGGCAAGAGCTTTGGGTATTGAACAGAACAACGAGTTCAAAAGTGCCAGCATAAGCTTCCCCTGTAGGGTGTCTGGGCTCAGCCTTGGAAATAGGGTGAGGAGCTCAGACATCTGGAGGGAGCTCAGAGTAGAGCTGCTGCTCCTTCATGTCAAAAAGAGCTAGTTCGGGCATCCATCCACTTAGGGATGCCCCCTAGGCTCCTCCCTCTGGGGGTCCTCCAGGCATCTCCAACTGGGAGGAGACTCAGAGCTCACTGGAGGGATTATACGTCTGATCTGGGCTGGGAATGCCTTGGGACTGGAGCTGGAAAGCACTGCTAGGGAAATGGATGTCTGGAACCCTCTGTTTAATAGATGCCTGGAAGGATGGACAATTCACCATGAAGCAGGACAGAGAGTCCATATCAGTTCACAGCTGTTACCTTTTCTGAAAGCTGTAGCTATTTCCATTACACATCACTTAACAACTCCACCGTTGTTAAGGCGGTATTGTATTGACGACTCGAGAGCTGATTTTGTTTCCAGAGCACAAAGGTTTGCATGTGTCTTCAATAAACCAACAACTGGTTTTCAATCTTTCCTGTAGGACAAAGTCCTCTGGGTCCAGTTTTCTCTGTTGTACATCTTCATTGTAGGTTGTCGCCTAAGAGGCCTAGCAAGACAAGACGAGATGTGAAAATAGTTGCTAGGTTACAGGCCTCTTGCATCCTCCATCGCTGCACAATATACTGAAATCACAGCTGGGATCAGGTTTTAATGTGGTCAAATGACCTGCTTCATTCCAACACCTGCGAAACTAATAATTTATTGATAATTGGAAATTGACTTGTGGGCTGCACAGAGCGAGGACTGGGGCTGCAGTTCTCTTCCTCTGGTGTCAGAGCTGGAGTTTGACGGATCTTTTTTTAACTTCTACTCTCCCAAGAATAGATGTGAAAAAGTTTTGTCTCAGGATGATTTCATTCTCATCTGAAACCATTAGACGGTATCAAAACCACATGTCAGATGTTTGTGTCTTCAGAGACGCTTCCCAGTGGCAACACGTCATCAACCTGGTGACACATACAGTCCCCATTCATCCGATTTATGGACCAGTAATCCATGAGGCAGAGTTACAAACCAAAGTGAAACTTTGGAATAAAACATGTCCCTCAGATAAAACAGCCGAGAGCCTCTTTGTAAATAGAGGACAAAATCTCTTTCTCTGGTGTGTTTTTCATGCCCAGGATACCTCTTATGAGTCCAACATTTATAAGCTATGGAGGGAAAAAAAAGGGGGACGTTCAAATATGTTGCATTTTTTTGTGAAGCTCACAGGGTGTTTCTCACTGTGCCTCGAGCCCTTTAAGAAAGAGAAATCTAATAAAAAAAAAAGAACCCAAGTGAGATGAGGAGGCTGGAAGGTCACAGAGCTGCAGGCATCTGGTGGCTGCTGGTATAAAGCAGTCTGGGCTGATGCTGACAAACAGAGAAGTATAGCTTATACAGGGAATGCATCATCAAATACGGGAATATCAGCACAAGTATATCGCACATATAGGCGCAGGTGACCACAGTAAATATTTTATTTTGCTGTATTGCACAAATGTTATGATTTCACCCTCTGAGCTGAAACGCCAAAACTGACTGTTTTCTATTATTTATGAAAACGTCTGGGCCCATTTCATTCAACCAGCTGTTGACAGATGTTTATATGTGATGCAGAACTTTGCACTGATTAACAAAATGTAAGAAAAGACGATTCTCAAATAGTGGATGAAGTCACAGTTAGGATAGAGGATGGATTCATCTCGGTTTATACATTCAACAGATTACTGTCAGTCTCCAGTAGAACCAGTGCAACCTGCTACCACAAGCTAATGTTGTAGTTGTTAGTGCACAGGTGGAGAGTGAATGCTCAGATGATTAGAAATGTTGTCATTTTCATACGTCCTTTGATGTAGAAGCACCATGGTGAGGCCACTCCATATGAATATTACTGTTGTATGAAGGTTAATGTCAACTGCTCGGTGGAAAAACATCACATGTGGTGGCAACTCTCATCTACTGCTGGTTTGTTTGACATTACACAATTCCAGGAGATCGATATCAGTTTGTGTTTGATATTGACATTTAATATCAATGTTTGATATTTTTTACAATTCAAGAACGGTGAGACTCCTGATTCTGCTCAATTATCCTTCAGTTTCGGTGCCGGCATAAGTTCCTCATTAAACACAAGCGCTCATTATCATGTGAGACATTTGTACTTTTGTCATATTAAGTGGCAGAGTCTGTACCATCTAACCTTGCTGGTCGTCTCTGTCTGAGCTCTAACAGTGTCTCTTTTACTCTAATTGCCTCCAGAGTCAAATACAAATTGACACTTTCCCAAAAGATTGTTATGTTTGCTGGGGAAGACATTTGTCTTTTGTGAGCTCATTTTTTTTAGTCAGAATGAATTTGTTAAAGTGATCTCTCTATTTACACATTGTGTGATGCTGCTAAAATGTAAGGATCGACAAAAAACCCATCGGAGGCCTTCTTCTCGTCTTTGTCTTTCTCTTGGCAAACCAGTATCCAGGATCAAGCCACTGAGATCCTGAAAAACAAAGATGGTTGGAAGACATACAACAGACACACAAGACAGACAACTAATGGAAAACCAAACTAAATAAGTGGTGAAACAGAAGTTGTGCAGACTCCACAGGGGCGCTGCAAAGGCTACAAGCTTGTTAAAGGGGAACTATGCAAGTCCAGTTGTTCTCCCACTGTTTAGCTAACCCTCCTCCTGGCCATGTGCATTCGTTTTCAATGAAGCCGGCGAGAAAGCAATCAGTAGAGCGGTAGATAATGTCATTTATCATATACGATGTTGTGTATATCTGTGTAGTCTTATCCGTCATAAAGAAGAGATTATGGGGCAAACGTGTTGGCCAAAAGAAGCTATACGTGGAAGGCAGAGAGCCATTTGCGCCACAAGTCATTTACACAAGTCATTTACACAAGTCATTTATTTAACCATGACAGTAGAAGCTGTTTAATTAAGGTAAAAATGTAGCATAGTTAAGCTAAAAATCCTGCTTCGATGTTTGCTCATCTTCAGTATCACATTCTACAAACACAGACGCAAACAAATAATACCCAATTTGAAATTTACAGACCTGCACCAAAACACACCGCTGAGCAGTCTGTGGGGAGTGAACAACACAAATGTGACACCTACATGACTATTCCCTCTGAATGTGTTTGATTAATGCAACATCACTTCCCCCGTTTAAAAAAATGTTTGTAATCTGATTACTGTTTTGATCAGTAACTAAAACAAATGTCCGCAGAGACAGGCTGTCAGCTTGAGGCTGGACACCCTATTAATTTAGACACACAGCTGTTTTATCTGCCCATCTGTTTCAGCTGGCACTGTTACGCTGACAGTGTTATGCTGTTTGAATCAGATTCATTGTTCTCTCTATGAGTCTTGGGACTTGCCATTAGTTCTTGTCAGCCAAGTGGTGTTTGCCTGAATGCATCCAGCGTTGGCAAAGCAAACTTGTGGGATCGTTATCTATCCTCTTGTCATTTTGTCTTTGAAGTACTTCAGCCACTGAATATCACATCTAACGGGTCATTGAGGATATAGATGATTGAACAGCGAGAGAGAAAGTTGGGCTCCAGTTGCAGGATAGCATATGGTGCATGCTGCGTGGGGATTTGTGGCAGTGAATTGACATTTTCATTGCACTCACAAAGGGTTTTTCTTTTGTTCTGTATTTTGCCGACTCACCGTGAACGCTGCTGAAGTGGGACAGGAGGAACAATAGGGGGTGTGTCAGGTCTGATCAAGACGACACGGTACGATTTCGGCTTTGAGAGCCACTGAGAGCTGAACTCAGGTCAGGTCAAAGGCACATGTTTTATTACTTTATCTCGTGTTTTACATGACATAAACCTCCCTGCCGTCTACACCCAGCTGTGCATTTCATCTGCCACTGACATTAGCAGTAGTGGGCTGCATTCATCTTTTATAGACCTTTCTTGTTCTGGTCTGCAGGAGACATTTTGAGGTAAACAACATCAGAACATTACAACTGTCCATTCTTTCCATTATTGACTCATCTTCACATCATTTCCCTGATTAATCGACTCATGTTTGGTCTATAAATGTGAACAAACTGTGAAATCCTCAGACCACATGGTATTGCTATCACTTTGCTTTTTTCAAAGCTAAAAATGATTTGTGCAAATTCTCACCTTTAAGAAACTGAAGCAAAAAAACAAACAATTGATGATCAATATTGTTTCAGACAAAACCTCCGATGTTTGTTTATCAGATATAGCCAATAGTTAGAAAACCTGAAAGATGGAAATTTTGTCTCCCTCTTCTGCCAATGAAAGTACTTACACCAACAGTCCAATGCACAGTCCCACTGTCTCTTTCTTTTCCAGGTGCTCTCTAATGAGAAAAAACCAACAGCGCACATTAATCCTTCTTCATATCCTGTGGCGTTAGCTGCTGTAGCCAGCTCTGTTTCCATCACTACAGCAGGCTCTTCTGACACCATGTTCTCTCATCTACATGTAAACTGTAAGCATACCTGCACGGTCGATGCAAGCACCTGACAGACAGCTGCATTATTTCATGGATTTCTATTATGTATCCCCTGTGCTACACAGTGCAACATGCTGAGGGGTGTATAGCCATGTATTTCACCTAGGAACCTTTGGCATGTTGCACTGTGTTGCACGGGGGACACATAATAGAGGTCCATGAAATAATGCAGCGGTGTGTCAGGTGCTTGTGCTGAGCCTACAAATGTGTTTACAAGGTTCATATGTACAGGAGATTTAAAACTACAGCACTGTGCCATACGTAAAAGGCTTGAATACCATGGATGTCAACAAGTTGATGCAGCTCTACACCATGTACAGAAACAGTGTGGTATTTCATGGAGAAATGTGTGTGAAGTGGCCATGATGTTGATGATACTGAACATCTCATAAGATAAGCAACATAAAAACCATATAGTATTTCTATATGGCAGTTATTAATCATGATGGCATTATTACTGTGTCTGTGATAAGCTATATTAATATTGGTGGATATCAGTCAGGCTGCTAGACTTTACAGCAAAGCTTAGACATTTTCTAAAAATAACTATCTTCTCATTTTCATCCTGGAAATTCAACAACCTCCTCTCTGGTATTTCCACTGTGGGGTTTTTTTGTGTGTGTGTGTTTGGTTTGTTTTGCTCATTTGTTTTTTGACTGGGGTGGGCCAGATAAAAGTCTGACAACCTGTCAATAGATGTGAATCACTGTATCATTGTGCGGTGCCAGCAGGTGTCCAAATAACAACAGATGGCAGACATGCATACCTCTTCAAAGCCGGATGACCAGCGAGAACAGCATGAGCCTGACTGGTTTCTGCACAACACTGATTCACTATTACGTTAGTCATCATTGGACTGGCAAGAACAGCAAGAAGGCCGCAAACAATGTTTTTTTTTTCTTCCACATAATCACCAGCGACTACATGAGAGGGTGATGGTTTTAACGTGCGATTCCTGTCAGAGGAAGAGCTCAAACATCTGTATGTGTCTCCTAACAATGTACCTGAACGCTAAAAAGGAGCCGAGTATATTTATTTCCCTGCAGATTATAAATCTTCTCATGGTCTAAAAGCCGTGCGTCACTTTGCAGTGACGTTAATGTTGGGGTTATGTTACATTATCAGCATCAACATCTTGCTGGAAGAAAAAGTTAGCCTACCCAGAGCTCCTGATTAACTGCATTGTTATCAGCGAGTCGGAGCATGAATACAGAGAGTGGACAGGATAACAAGGTCTGCACTACTGAGAACCATGGTGATGATGATGGTAGGGATGAATAGTGGTGAGAAAAGTCATTATCGGCAGCAACATTTAGATTTTTGCCTCATTTACAACAGTTTTCCCTCACATGCAGGAAACTATTTCTGCACAGAGACACAGTGTTATTGAGTTCATGTGAATGTGTCTTTTTGATTGTGCATGTGTGATATATTTATAGTATAACACCCCATTTGCTCTCATCTCCTCTTGCCATCTCGGTTTGTGCTTTTGTGCATGAATTTCTTTCTGCACAATGTCCACATGTGTAGGCGTGTTAAGTCCCTGTATATTATTAACAGGAATCCAAGGGAGCAGGTCGATAAAGCCCCTGCCCACCAGTGTCCCCCCCTGAAGCCCTATACGCCATCTCCCAGCTTTGGCCTCCTATAGTCGTCTATGGTAATCACTGGGATCACATCACAGCAAATCCTTAATCATGCTGGGGGTGGTTCTGGGAAGCCAAGTACACAGTCAGTGAACCGCTGACCTCCGCGGACTACCAACTTCTTTCATCTCAGAGTTTGTACTCCCCCCCCCCCCCCCAAAAGCCTAATTTAGCACACATCGTTCCTGTCACAGCATCAAGGAAATGAGTGAATTTCAAACAACTGGGGGCTGATGTGAATGTGGATGCTTTAAAGCTAAACAGAAGTTCTGTTCTTTTATTTTTCCTTTACACAGCACAACAGAAGGTTTCTGTTGTACAGACTGTTTGCACTGGAGGAAGGTGCAGCATGTTGTGTTTATACTGTAAGTCAAAACAGTTTCAAAATATTTGTACATTTAGTTGCAAGCGGAGACTTATTACCAGCTTTTCTGAATCACAGTTCACATACAACAACTTATAATATCGTTTATAATATACAATACATCATTAAAGATTAAAACAGTGGTTTCTGATGGAGAGTATTCAGGAGACACATTCGTACATTTACACCAACGCTGACCTTAAATGTGTACTTTGCATTTTATGTTACATTATAATTCACCACTACCACTTAACAGCTTTACTTACTGCATACTTTTCAGATTCCAGTCATCAATACAAAATGTGATCAACAAAAACTAATACTTGGTATTTCTGCAATGTGGTGTTGTTTTGATGAAAGTAGAAGTCATTCTTTCACCACTGCTTTTTGCCTCAGGACTTCTTGTTAGAAAAATTTCACCTCTGAATAAAATAATGATAACAAAAGAGAGAGCTAGGTTTTTCCCTCTTGAATCATGAATCCTTCCAAATTTTACTACTTTTTAAGAACAATGGGCTTCACACCCTAACTTTTGCTTTTTTAAACTAAACTAGCTCCACCTTGACAGTGAAATGCAAATGTCATATACCATCATGCATTAGTCACAGGATGGATATTCTTATTTCTGATACATTTAGTTTATGTAACATTTGAAATGCATGACTTGGAACTGGGTTTTTCCTACAGCGTGGTTCTGGTATATTTTTCTTAGGTAAAGGATCTGAGCACTTCTTCTTCTCCCACCTCCGCCTGTTTGCTCATATTTGTTTGTGCACCTGCAGCATATTGACAAGTGAGAGTGTGTCCTCTGTATGAGACGAACATCTGTGCTGATGTAGAGATCCTATTAAGCTTCAGTAAGCCTGGTGGTGTGTCGTCACTCCAACCTCCATCTCCCCACTTAAGCTCCTGAGCTACAAATCCGGAGAACTCACTGTCTCTGCCACTTTGATCACACAAACTTAAAAAAAAAAAAAAAACCCTGACTTCCGATACAGATGAGAAAAGCGACAGAGAAACAAGAAACTCAAATACCAAGTCGCCTCATTATCTGTTGCATGTAGGCAATATAATCAGCAGCAAACTGTGAGCAGCATCACGCAGGAGAAAGTGAAGCGAAGGTGATTGTAACCAATATCAACTCCAAGCTCCTGATGTATGCAAAATAGAGAGATAGAAGATAATGAAAGATTAATGAGTAAATCTCTGCCCATGAATATTTGAGGAGGGGAAGTCTGTTTAATACATGATCACCCTGTGAAAGGCTTCCTGTACATGCCATCGCCTCATTCACTGATTCAGAGAGGATACTTATTAGATTTTTCAAGCGGATGGCATTTTCTTTGCCCTGCTCTCCAATGAGCCTCTTCCATAAATCACTTTCTATTTGGGGTTTTATTCCTAGACACAATATATAAGGAGGAGGAAAAAACAAACGTCCTCATACCTTAGAAAAACAAAGGATGATAAATCACATTTCCTGGTGGCATTTCATGGCTTCCTCACTTTGGCTGTCTCATATTAGACAAATATATCGTTATTAAAAAATGTGCTGTCGTCATATCTGCTTTCATAATAAGGGCTCAATCAAAATTACAAAAGTATACATTTCAACTGCACGTCCTCTTTTGATGCCATCGTTTGACCATTTGCATCCCAAATTACTTTCACACTATTGATTCCTGGGCTTTGAGGGCCACACTTGACATAGCATAGCTCTGTAGCTCATAGCTCTAACTGCTTTTGTGACTGACACACAGAGGGGGATCAATGGATTAGTTTCCATGAGATGGGTGTTGCTGGTGGCCGTAGACGTGCCTGCACATGCTAAGAGTGGGATTACCACCAGGCAGACAGGAGCTCTTGGGTCTGACAGGCGGCTGCCGGCTCGAGATGGTGACAAATGGAGACCACTGCCAGCAGAGTGCACTCACATCTCCAACTCAATCACACTGAGTCAACACAGGAACTTGCGCTGTCAATCAGGCTCATCCATTTATGTAAACACGTGCAAATCGGCAGACATCAGCATACACAGTCACACTGATAACTTGCCCACTTTTACATCAGTGTTTCATGCACACCTTCATTCCTGGAGCTGCACCTCTGTTGTTTATGTGTGGTTAGGTGGTGCTGTGATTCTACTATCACACTTAATCATGACATTAGACTGGCCAACAAACAAGACAAGGTCAAAATCAAGTATCTGTCTGGACCATCTATGGTCAAATCCATTTAGTGTTGTCTCAAATTGAATAGTGTCATTGTGCCCTTACTGCAACTAATGATTGCCAACGGTTGCCAACGTCTTCTTCTTTTTGGACCGCTATTGTCGCCCGTCAACACATCTACCAGCTTGTTTTGTTTGTAATTTCAATTAGCGATTTTTTGGGCTTGTGTGCTCCGCGTGTTTAATGCGAGATGGAGATTACGCTCCCACTGCTACATATTATATTTCACTACGTAGCCAAGACGGAGATCATTGACGGTGGGAAGTGTCGATTGTTCCACGCTCAACTTTTTGACCGTTTATTATGTGGAACTGCTCATAGTTAGAACAAAGCGGCATCACGGATGACTTCTCTCTTTCCGTTTGGTATGTCTTATGTTTAGTTAGCTCTCTGCCTTGTTTAGTAATGCTGCTACATGGATTAAAAGTAGTTTATTTGTTGTAATAGAGGTGAGGCACAGTGTGTTGGAAGTGCTCCTCCACTTGCCTGCAGTTCCCTGCAGCAGCCAAGAAGCACGGCTTGATACTCTGCTGAGGAGCGGTAGAAAAACCATCAGTCAGTCAGTCTGTCACTCACTCACTCAGAGTCATTTGTGATTATGAGGCTGGACCTGCTGTTGTGCTCCAGCCAAAAAAAATCTCTATGATGGAGGATCTGCTGTATTCCTCACAGCAACAATCTCTATCAAACCTACACAGCATGCAGACTTTGAGGAATATGATGTATGAGGGACACACGTTTTTCATTTTTCCATCACATCTGTTATCTTGTCAGAAAATGCCCAGATTATGTAATTACCCCATGATGCACGTAGACATATTTTATCCAAGCCTGTGGTGAGATTTGTCTCTGACAAAGCCTTAGGAGGGTGTTTCACCGTGAAAGATATTTATAGTAGAGGAGGGAGCTGTGTTTTTATGTTTCCTGTACAAGGGAAACCCAAAGCTATGAAGATGATGAATGGCTTTAATGAACATATTACATAAATGTAATATCAGAGGGAACACTGGGCGCAAATAACATTAAGCAAAATTTGATCTTCCATACACACAAATGAGCAGAAGATTTAACACACATACTGTAAATCTATGACTTCACACACACAAAATACCCATTTACCCACACAAATCTCACCACCCCAGCATAACAGCCCCTCTACACACACACTTGTACATTCTCATTTGCGGTTGCTGTGTTCAACTTGATGATCACAGCAGCTAGGAAAGCACCAGTGACAGCAGATGTAAGCGGTGCAGAGTCTTTCCCCCCTTCTTTGCATGTCATCAAAGTGGTGGTCGGGACTTCCGATTCCCCTGTCTCTATAGCAGAGTATGAATAATGCAGCAGTGCGGGGTTGCCTGCCTGACAGAATGACTTGATAAAAACAGCTGTGGGAGACCGTGGGAGACGTCACTATACTGAAAAAGGACTGCAGTAGCTAAATATAATAGCTGCCAAAGTCTCAGTAGCTTCTTCCATTCAGACAAGCCAGAGAAAGGGACACAGAAAAAGTGTGCCTGCATTCATCTAACAATCTGGTGCAGGCAACAATATTTGAAGGTATGTGGCTGCCTACGTGTTTGTGTGTAGCCACCTCTGCAGGGTGTGTGTAAACACACCACAGGCAGGTGTGGTGCACCACTGGTAAGATATTCAGGAACAAAGACTGAGACCAGTTCTCCCCACAATGAGGACACAGAAGCTATCCCCATTTTGAGAGGTGCAGTAAAACATTAACAGCACACTTAGCTAGAAGTCAAATGAGTTATTAAACAGATGCATGTATAAATTTGCATAGTGATAGTGCATGTAACAGCACAAGTTGACTCATTGCAGTCATTGCTGAAAAATTCAGAGCCTGCTGTCTGTGGGATGGATGTGGTGATACTTCAGGCCAGCAGTGTTCACACTTTACACAGAATTAGTTCAAAGTTCAGTTCATACAGAAGAAAATCAACTAGTTCACATTTTCATTGCCATTTTCTTTAACAGCAAATAAGCCACTGTTGTTTTTCAACAGGGCTTAATTCTACCATCACCAGCCTCAAATCACTGCCACTTCCAAACTAAATGAATTATTACACCACAGATAAGAGTTAGATTTAAAACCAATAAACGTGTCATGATCTGCTCAAAGTGAAAGAACAAGGTGTTTTTTTTCTGTACATCTTCTCTTGTTTGTTTGAAAAACTACTTCAGGAGTCTTCAGCAGGAGATGATGTGGCTGTACCACTTGCATCAGCCATGCTGGCCAGCTAGTGTGTCAGCTTCATGTTGATCATTTTAGGGCTGGAGGTACATTCAGGTCAGGTTGTTGTGTGTTCATGCACAAACTTGGGTTATAATCACATTGCGACAGGTGCAGTGGGTCTGTAGTTACTGCTCAAAGAGCCTACATGATAACAACAACCTATCATCTGACAAATGTTTTATTTATTTATTTTTTAAAGACACATCAATGAGTAATTTGTCAGGTGGTTGGGGACTCTGCTTTAGACCCAATATTACTGCAAACTTCAGACTATCACTCCCATTAATACTCAGTGTGCTGCATCAATATCAGGTGCTTTAGTATAGATGTGTGGCACTGTGACTGAACTGAGGACTTCATCTCATCCAATCTCTTTCTCATCCTCCATCCCATAATGCATACATGTGTTACGTCATGCACCTGTAGCCTGATACAAGGATTCTCCTTGATGCACTGTGGCTTTGCTCCTCATATGTATGCTGCTTTAATATTTGACACACATCATGTCACGTGGCTGCATTAAAGTTGCATATTTTTATGAATGGCAGACCCATTACGCAGTAAGTGAAATTCATGCCTTAGAAAGAATATTTAACTATTCAGTGGTGGAATATTTAGCTTCATTATTTCTTGCTCTAAGATTAATTATTCAGTCATGTCACAGTGAATCATATGGTTTTCAGTTGCAGACTATGCATTTCGTAACTCATGTCCAACGTAAGTGACTAGCTAAAGAGTTTAAGGTTGCCTTAAGTATTAAAAAAAAACTACCTGAGCTCTAATTAAGGTTTTCTTCACTGCTGCCTCCAGCAAACACGAGTGACATTTCCCCTCATGGACGCCCTTGTCAGGCTTAAAGGGTGCAATGGCACAACTTGCTAATCACACTGTCTCAGAGGGAAGCTGCCGAAACAGAGAACAGATAACTCCTTAAACGCCAGGAGCAAATTGTACTCACTTATGTCTGACTCCTTTTCAATGGCATCAGAATTTCAGTCAATTAGCCACTCTGTTATCAGCAACAGAGCCTGTGAGGAGCTTTAAAGCTGCACATTGACAGTGCAGCTGATAGCACATGACCTGCAGCTTTGTCAAAGTTCTGGTGCATGTGTCCAGGCTTTACGTGTTCATGCTCTCACAGAAATCAGCGTCTTTATTCCAAGTGTAGAAATCGATAAGGTAACTGGAATGTGTTGAAAGCCAGACCATCTGTAATGCATGCTGCATGTAAATTGTCAGTTTTAATTAGGTAATGAGCTTCATAATATCATTCAAGAACAATTCACAGAGCACTGACTAATCATATTAAACCTGTGTCTAACTCTATTTTCTTAGTCAGGGTTGTCTCATGCATCATTACAGGGAGATGATAACATGTAGTAGGTAGCATGTAGCATTAGCAAGCAAAAAAAAAAACAAAAAAACACAATGTGTGTGTGTCTATGTGTGTATCTTTGATTGCTTTCCAAAAACTTTAAATTCTATGATAAATTAAACTAACATTGTTTTCAAGAATTCAGCTAAACCAGTATCGCTGATATTATAGTTAGCGCACTGACACTTTGGTTAAAAAGAGTCCAAGTAAACTGGAAAATAAGCCACAGCATAGACATACTCTCATACCAACATTTTAGCAAACATCTGCTTATTTACACATCCAACAGACGGAGAACAACATTGTCATTCATTTGGATGAATGCAAGTCCAATATACTCTCTGCTTTTTGGCTCTGTTGCCTATCGATCTTAAGCCTCAACTCCTGAGGGAAATACCTGCCTCTTTAGCTGCTTCATGCTTCACTGTGTTCCCCAGCTAGTCTCTTACTTTGGTGCTGAGCCGAGAGCGAAGCCCTCTGTGGAGTCCAGGTGGATTTGGTGTTCATTTGTCTAACTTTCTCTGGATTACTTTTAGTTTTTGGGTCCCACCTTATCTATCCATCCATCTCACACTGATTAACTTCTATGTATGATATGATGTGCATCCATTTGGAGGTTCGAAGCCTCTTTGTGAGAACCCCCAAAGTGTTTGACACCATGCTATGCGATCAGACAGAGGAGCGAGCACTTAAAAAAAAATCAGTCACCCTTTTTGAATAACACCAGACATTTTGTAATGCATTAGACGGATGTGCTGTGAAAGACATTTACCCAAAGGTCAGCGCAAGTGTCACAAAGCCCACATTTCACTGAGCTACCTTGACTGAAATATCCATGGCAGACTTTAATTGAAATCGTGAAGAACTTGATGAAACAAGTACAAAGGTGACCTATACTGCAAGTCCTATTCTGGTCCTCTTACTTATTCAGAGGAATGGCTGCTCATAAATAGCACCACATCGCACCCTATTGTCATGGCAGCTACAAAGATGTCCAGTTTTTAAAGATGAAATAAAATTATCTTAAATTGCCATGGTGATTTTAGCTTCATGACCATGTAACTGTATATGTATATAGCCTGGACGTCAGGCAGACTAATTTCTGTGGGGAATCAATGAATCACAGTCAGGTTTTTCATGTTTTAGTTACTAGCTTTTATTTATGAGATTCCACAGTTTTTTGAACAGTAAACACATTAATTTGGCGTGGCACGTGCTCGCTTCCTCTTTATTCAGGTGGCCATTTATCTGTTTTAATAAATAAGATGTCGTGAGGTTTGTGTTCAAGTGCGTGCTTGCTTTGCATTTCCCTCCCAGCTGAAACACCTCTATGGGGAAATAATTAGTTGCAAAAAAGATTACTTCAGGGCCCGTTCATGTCTCACATGGCTCTCCATTACAATTGAATTCCAATACAGGCAATTTATATTCATTTATCTCTGTGTATACAATCTTGGTTATGAGACAGGCTGCACCAGTGCACCAGGGGTATAATAACCATACAAAACTTCTGAGGTACAGCCAGTGGCTTGTGTACAGTTGAGTGTCACCACATGACACAGAGAGGGAGTAAAGTCAGCCAATAAACAGCAGCCAGTGACAGCAAATCATCATTTAGGCCTTGGTCAGCTACAGAGACCATTGTGGTAAAAGCACCTGCGATAGTGGAGGCAAGCTGTTACATATACTGATGGGAGGATAAAACACAAGATGAGATACATTCAGGAACTTTAAGATCAATCAGCCAACAAAACACTTCAAAGCTTTTATCACATGAGACAGAATTTTACAACTCTTTGATTCATCAAAGCAGCAATAATGTTTTTCTATGTTAGACCAGAGTCCAAGGTAAACACTACAATCCCTGCTGCAAGGAACCAGAAGTGTTTCATTACACCCACTAGACGGGCTGACGGTGCATTCGGAGACTCACTGATCAAACCTTTTCATGTTTGATACTGGTGCTATGTAGAGAAAAACATCTGACAAACAGCCAGTGAGCTGCTGCTCTGAGGCCAAAGGTGTTATTTAGCTTCATTACATGCTTCAGCAGGTGTCCTTATAAAAACACTTCTCCTGTGTGTAGCCCCATGTTTTAGTCTTTTTAACCCCCCAAACAAATGTAAACAGGCCTGCTTCGGAAAAAAAAAAATATATATATATATATATATATATATATATATATATATACTTCCAAAATAACTGGTACAAGGTATAAATTTACTCACAAATGGCTCTTAAAGCTGTAAGCTTGTAAGATATTTTTGGCGTCATTTGGCAGAAGTGTTTGTGAGGGCACAAAAAGTGTGTTTATGTTTCAAACTTAGAGTGCATTGAGCTTTGCAGGCCACCATACTGCTGCATGGTTTAACAGTTAAGGTTTAAATTAGTGTTAGGGTAAAAACATTGTAGGGTTGTAGCAGCATTTCGTCAGGGTCAAGTTTAGGGTAAGGCGCTACAGGGAAAACATTAAATCAGCGACAGGTACCCACAAAGCTAGCTATACAAATATGTGTGTATGTGTGTTAAATGTACTTGTGTGTGTGTGTGCGTGGGTGGGGGGGGGTTCTTTTTTGTTTTGTTTTTTTGTACCCCAGCTTTGGGACGCCAGGTGTGCAACGACAATTTCACTTAAATGAATGTGGAGGCTACTGTCTGTGGAGCTATTATTATCATTGTGAACAGTGCCTGTGGCTAACTTTGACCTCAACAGTGACAGAACTACAGAGGAGAGGGCTGAACAGAGGACAAGAAAAAAAAAAAGATATAATGAATGGTTATCTCCAATATGTGACAGGGGGCTGCAGCATCAGAAGTCCTGGTTGTTTCTTTGGGGGGGGGTTTACAAAACTGAATGACACGCTGTAAGACAAACACTAGTCATTTATCAAGAGAGTCTGACATTGTGTTGTGCACTGTGTCACACAACACAACAGCCTGTCATGAGTTATTGCTGAAGTATACTGTGGGTAAAGTCAAAGTATAAAGAGTGTACATGTGGAATAGAGTGACCCATTTACTTTGTTTTTCCACAGGGTCAGGTACATGCTGCAGTCAAATAACACGAACATAAACAGTCTGGTCCTGTTTCTGTAGTTGCGTAATCTGCTCCTCTCACCATCACGATATATTGTGCAAAGCGGCAAACGACATTCCCTGAGTCATATTTTCTTCGGCTACATATTAATTCAATATTTGTATATTCATATTTCATAACGACGTATTCTCGGATGCAGCGAAAAGGCCCTCAAGTTGAATTTGTTCCAGTTCATTTGACGTGTTTGCTGTGCACTGAACTCTGCTGAGAGCGTGTGTGTGCTAAGTAGGCAGAAAGAAAAGAGGAGAGGAAAGAGAAAGGGGAAAAAAAGAGAAAGGAAAAAGTCAATCATGAATCCAGTTGTCACATGAGACAGCTAATGTGTAGGGTTGGCCTCCTAACATCCATACATGATGATTCACATGTTAACACTCACCTGCAGGCAATCCCTCAGCTTTCTCTCCATTTCCACGGCCATCTCTCACTCTGATGTGCACCATTCATTTTATTGCAACCTCTCAATTATTCAGTAGCGTCAGCTGAATCCATATGTGCATGTGCATATGTGTGCATCCATGTATGTGCATATACCTTTGTGTATGATGCAAACTCTGTGTGTGTGTGTGTGGCAAACAAGGAATGAAAGAGAAAGTGAGAAATTGATTGGCAAGAGCACAAGTGTGGCATTTTCTTTCTTGGCCATGCATCCACAGGGAAAAAAAAAAGATAAAGTGAACTGAAGTATTCCACTATTGGACTTATTTTTTCCATATGTATAAGAAACAAAGTTGGACCTCATCTGGCTCCTGTGAGCTGAAACACACCACCATAACATCATGCCTTCTATTATAGCACCATGAACATGTGCAATCTCTTCCTGTGGATTTCAAACAACTGACTCACAGAGGTGGGAATAAAAGCAGCACACAGCACAGTGAGCTGGCAGCTGCTTTAAGGATTGAGGAGAGTCTTTCTGACCAGAAGACTGCTGGTTTGAATCCCACAACCGATTAAGGGAATTCTGGGAAGATAAGCAAAAGAGTGTTTTGTTTTTCTCTTCTTAACTCCCTTGTGTCCTTGAGAAAGTTATCTTGTACTCAGATGCAGAGGAGCCTGCTGTGTGTTCGGATATCTTTGTGTAATTGTTCACTAAATCGATGGTAATGTGTCAACTATGATCCAGAAAATAATGATTCAAGAACACACAACTGTTTCTCTGAACTGTACTTTAGAAAAAAAAAAGACAATCTGTGAGGTGAAAGTCAAAAACTGACAGAATTATCAAGCAACTCTGCAACACAACCAAGAGTCACACAGACTATTTCACTCTGTTTTGACTTTAGCACTAAAGAGCTATTAATTACTTTAAAAGGAACTATGCAAGTCGGTCACTTTTTCACTGTTTTGGCACTTTTTTTCCCTCCTCATACAGTAGTACTGCCCTAAAACAGTCTATGTTTCTCACGAGACAAGATCTGGGACACCGGGTCGGAGGCGCTGATCTTGCAAGGCTGGTTTTTGGCCAAGAGATGCTAGGTGGAAGGCAGAGAGGCTCCGTCCTCCCCGTAACAACTCATTTAACCATCACAGTTACTCCAAAGCTGTTTAATTAATGTAAAAATGTTGCACAGTTCCTCTTTAAAGCTAATAATAGACAAAGTTAGCAATTTGCTGGTGAACATACTGGAACATCTGGCTGCTGATATTCATCACTGGATGTGGTAGAGACGAAAATCAGAAATAAAAGGAAAGAGAATAAAGGACTCACATCTGTCAAGTGGACAGACATTTAAATGTCGATATTCAACAGTGTGAAAAACACATAACTACTCTTAACTATTTAAGAACTAAATACTATAGATGTATATTGGAAAAGAGAACATGCAGTTTAGTAATATCCTTCAATTTATTGCAGGTTTGTTTGGGATTTTGCAGGTAATGTTGCAAATCAGTGGGTAGAATGTCTTTGTGTTAATATTGTAATTACCATTACATGGAGACATAGTAATAAATTAGCCAAAGACGTTCCCATCCGCTCTAGATGGATGTTATTATACTATAGCATTCCTCCTTTCCACTGGTGCTCTTTCATTCATTCTCTTTTCCCACGTTTAACTGTATGAAGAAAGACTTTAAAACTAAACTTATCATATATATAAATTACATATATTCTGCTGTGAGGTTTTACGACTATTTCCTGCCTTGAGAAGCAAAGACATTAGAAACTACTGAACACATGTTAAAATTCCCATTTGCTCCAGTATAATCCCAGATCGGCTATGTTTACGGAATCAGTACAAGATGATTTTGACTGAGAGACAAACTCAACCATCTGCATACATGCTCGTACATCACCTCTTAATACAGTCCATGCAGTAGATCCCAAACAAGAGACATCTGGCTGATATGCTGAATGCACAACCTTGTTCATATATTGTCAGCAAGTGCCTCATCAATTATTCAGGCTCAGCGCTATTTATGGGCCAAATGCTCCGTCTTCAAATATGCATGATGTGTCTATAAAGGATTTGATGTCTCCTTGCCTCTGTTTGAGTGGCAGAATCATGTGACAGCAGGCCACAATGGGCAAGAAAACACAAATAGTACAAGACAAGAGTGAGGTCTGTGTGTCAGAGTTTATTTCAGGAGGAAGCATCTTGGGCTTGCGTGACCCGAGCACAGTGTGCTGATGGAGCCAGGGCTGCAGATGTGGTCTGTAATGTTCTGAAAAAGTTGGAGTGCACAAAGAAAACCTGAGCCAGAGCTGCCGGGTGACACAGGTGCATTATAACTGGAGGTTCAGTTCAGCCCAGAGCGAGGGGATTATCTATGGAGATTAGAGTATAATCAGGAATGTGGGTATTTTAATATAGTAGCATAGTAAATTCTATCAAGGGGGCAGAGCATGATGCATGTCTAACTGTATTTTCTATTTTCTCGAAGGAAGAGAGGATTACAAGTATCATATTATGATGAGGTTATTGCTTTCTTGTTAAAGCATTATCACACTTAATATTTATACAAATGGACTTCTGAGATTTTCAGATATCTGTTTTCATCTTCGCTGTTGTGTACTTGCTATAAAGCATGAAGTCATTATATAAACAGATTGTCTTTGCTTTCACTTTATTTTCCATTAGAGGTTGGTGCAACACCGTTCAACCCACTCCCCCCTTTATGAAAGGATTGTTATAATTTCTGCAGCTGCTGGTCCCTGGTGGTGCGCTGACATTTATTTCCCGACAAAACATGCCTTTTTGCTCTGTGACTTGTCCCCCCCCCCCCCCCCCCGACTTCAAACAACAATATTTCAGTTTAGTTTGGATAACTTTTATAATGTGGCTTTATCAAAGGGTAAGAGCAATGGTTTAATATCTCATCATGTGGTAAAGAACTAATGTAGGACATAAAAGGAGCCTATGAAGTTGTTTCATGTGAAGAACAGCTCATCTGTGATCTTATATTCTCAAGCCGTTAGAGAGACGCTGTCATGCTGTTTGAGTGTTCCTGCATGTCTTTAATATAGAACATTTCCCCTGCGACAATACTCTATAAAACATGGAGAAATATCTGCCTCACAGGAAGTTATGCAGCTCCTGGCAGCACCAAATGATTGGTATGAATATGAATATGAGAATGTGAGCTTGTATTCTCAACAAGTAAGTTACAACCATATCAGAAAGAGCTCGGAAGACAAAAGGAGGAGATAAACATCCACATTTTAGGAGAGAGAAAAATCACACAACTCTAAACTTCTTCTACTCTAACCTCACTTGACCATTACCAATGATTTGTGAAGTGATCTACTGTGAGCGTGGTGTTAAAAACACCACAGCGATGACCACTTATCACGACTTGTGATGCTAAAAATCAATCTCGCGTCTCCTGGATTTGCACTTTGCTGTAAAGCTTTTCTCACTTCCTCAGCAATAACTCCTTGCTGTGTGCCGTTATCTCACACCCACCTACAGTATGTATTAATATTTCCTCTCATTCCAACACATACGGGGAACTCATATGTGAGTGACAGAGGGAGATTATTAGTAATTTCAGTTGTTTTTCTAACACATAGACTCCATTGATCCATTTTCAACATGGATAAACTTCAACTAAACAAGAACAGAGGAGAAATTTGTTCAAACTGAGGAGACTTAAAGGGGAACTATGCAAGTCCAGTCGCTTTTCTGCTGTTTTGCTAACCCTCCTCCAGGCCATATGCATTTATTTTCAATGAAGCTGGCAAAAAAGCAATCAGTAGACAATGTTATTTATCATATACGATGTTACGACGTGTATATTTGTGCAGTCTTATCCGTCATAAACAAGAGATTACAGGTTTGTGTCGCAGTGCCGCAGAGATGAGAGCTGGGACACCGGGGCGGAGGCGCTATTCTTGCAAGGTTGGTTTTCGGCCAAGAGACATGACGTGGAAGGCAGAGAGCCTCCATTCTCCCTGTAACAAGTTAGAAGTCATTTATTCAACCATCACAATTACTCCAAGGCTGTTTAATGAAGGTAAAAATGTAGCATAGTAACGGTAAAAATCCTGCATAGTTCCTCTTTAAGGGACACAGTCAGAGGAAGTAATGGCTTCCATTTCATGTTTTCCTGCCTCACAGTAGGTGTTCAGGATACTGAGGGTGCATGAGTCATCCACAAGTCCATCTGAAATGCCTGACCAGGTTCCTCCACTCCTCATCCAGAGGCTCCATCTGTGGGCCCCATGGGCCAACTGCTGGCCTCTCTCACGCTCCCCTCAGCCCAAGCTGCTCAGCCAGCTTCCACCCTCTTTCCTCCTGCTTGCCTGACTTCCTGCATGCCTGCATCCTGAGGCTGGAAGTGCTGCTACGGACAGGCATCAGCTCACTCCACAGAAAGCCCACACGAACACAGCCCCTGCAGCGCAAACATTTGGAGGACAACACGCACCTGTCTAACTGTGTGCACCTCAGAGCATGTCAATGACGGTGTGAGATGGAAAACGAAGGGAAAGGCAGAGTGTGTGCTGGAAATATGGGCTTCTGCTACAAGCTGGTAATTGGGAAACGGAGGAAGGCTTTTTTTTCAAGCTTTGCACCGATCACGCTACCATGTGAACATACTGTGGCATTGCATAAGGTTGTGTGCTCATTAAGGGCTAAAAATAAGCAGCTTAAAAAAACATATTGCAACTGTATATGGCTTATTATTATAGAAAATAAAAACATTCTGCTTTCTCTAAATATTTACCTCTCAAAGTTTGCAGCAAACAAAATAAAATCTAATGTAGATACAAAGATGAAAAAAGGGTTCAAATTCTCCAGCTTTTTTTTATTGACATAGTCAAGTCACATGAAGTGGTGCTGGTGCATGTAGTGGAAGTGTTCATGTCTGTCTGTCTGTCTGTCTGTCTGTCTGTCCAGTCTAGCAGTAGAATAGAAACATGGTTTTTAAACTCCTCTTAAAGTGACTATGAGGAGTTTCGAAAAGCGGACGTGTTTTCACACTACATTTCCCATGAGCCTCCACATGCACGGTCACAAACTGGTGGCAAATGAGCGAGCTAGCCAGAGCGAGCCGTGGGAGTTTTGAAGACCAAACCAGCTTTGACCGAACGATGGCCACCGACGAGGTCATTACACAGACAGGTTTTACTATTAGTAACGTTTTTTAACCTGACTCTTCTCGGCTCTGCTAGTCTCTGTTGGCGCATGCCGTAAATCGCTCTGTCTTTCTAAGGAAATGTTGGGCAAGTCGACCACTAAATAATAATATCAAAATAACGACACAGATAAAATGATATATTTATTGAAAACAGACACATAAACAAGTGTGGGTAATGTAGATTCATCCACATTAATATGAGACTCTCTTATAACCAAAAGCAAACCTCACGGGGTATCTTTAATGTGTATTGATGAGTATCAGGCCTATGTCAACCGACTAAACAGACTTTCAGCTTGTTAAATGTTACCACCAATACAGGGACAAACTATTCAGCACGACTTCTCAGGGCTGGAGGCAGATAAGACAAATTACAGAGCTAAGATGAATCATCGAACTTGACGGTGACATTGCATTTCATCTAATCTTTCCTCTTTTCGCTTGGGACCTCCCGCTTTGTTGACTGTCACGACTTCTCATTCATCCCATATTTACATTTTACCTCATCTTGTAATTCAATCTCAAGTTTTCTCTCCCTGAATTGGTTTTCAACCATGCAAAAGGGGATTGCTTGCTTACTCTGAATTAAGCAGCAGCGGCATCTGATTCCTCCCAGATACACGAAAAGTATCTTTGCAGTTGCACAGTTAAAAGTCCTGCTTTACCCTTGTGTGTTTGGCCGGCTCATTGATTTTGAAAGCGCTCTGCCTGGCCACAGCAGAGGACCGCTCTGGCAAAGCAAGTAGGGCCAGAACCGAAATCGATATGAAAATTATATCAGAGGTTCTGCCTGGTGATTTGTGGGCAGATTCTTGGCTGTGTCCACATCCTACAAGTGGAGATTTGGATTTTATTACATGCGCTCGTCATTTAATGGGTTAACTCCTCATCAATGGTGATCCTTTTTTTGAGGGGGGTGTGTGTAAGGGGAGGGGAAGGGTTCAGCCTGTTTTAGATGTTTTAATAATTCATCAGTGACATGTCCCCAGGAAATGAGTCTTTTTTAATATATTCCTAATGGCCCACTTAAAGGTTACGTCTATCAGATGGCTCTAGCTGGAGACACTCTGGCATTTTAATCAGCAGAAAAGATGGTAGACTTTGTTTTTTTTTTAATGGATTCCCATGTTCTATTGATTACATGAAAAATTTGCCTCTGTCTTGAGTGTGACTATGCGAAGCTGTTTCGAGTGAAGATGAATCGCGCCAACAATCTGTTTTATCATGGATCAGTCAGAGGTGTGGATCGCCAACTAAATTGTCACACAGCATAGCAGATATGATGCCATTTGAAGCACGTCCCTCTTTTTCCCCAAAGTATAACCAAACATTTTAAATAAAGAGATTTGTCACATGCATGTAGTATATCGTCAAAACAATCGCTGACAGGATTTCTTATTTTGTGTCCCTACAGTCTATAAAACATCTGCTACTTGCTTCAAAATCTGAGTATTTTTTATAGTTACTACACACTGATGTGCTCAAAGCACTTGAATAAAGTCAGGAAAATATCATCATTTATGTTCAAAGGCAAAAGTGACCTGAAGGACTCGTTTATTCCAGTTTAACTGCATATACGATATTCTTCTTCTTCTTAGCTTGATCACAGTGCTTTCATTGGCTAATTCTAACCACCTGTGTGACCCACATAGACCCTGGTGTCAAAGTCCTGCTTTTCGAACTGTCCAGACCACCTCCCACGCAGTAGTGAACCGACCCCAAATACAACCTCTTGCTCTCTGCATGGTACTGCATCTGTCACACTTTTCTCTTTACAATGTAAAAAGTCTACTTACCCTCATATTCAACCATTTTCATGACCCAACATGTCTCTATTCAGTGCCCCCAAATGATAAAACGTTTGCCTGGTGTAAAAACACCATATTTCCCCTTCTACTCTGCATAAATGTGTGTTAAGCTTGTTTCAGAAACCACCGCAGCGGCCGGCAAAGTCTGGATTTCAAGAGCTGTGGACACAGATGGAGCTCCCAGTAAATATAATTGATGCAGAAACGATGTTTCCCTATCTGAAAAAACAAATTAGCTGTATACAAATGTATTTTCCAGGAGACAATTTTGCCACAGGAGCTCCCACATATACTTGTACACAGGCATTCAGTTACACACATTTTCTCATACACCCACACACTCACACATATATATTTCAGCATTGGAGGGAGTTCACCATCACTGATCCAGAGGAATTCCCCATATTTTTTTTTCCGTGGGTAACGAAGATTGCTTATAATTTCCCATGATTCCCGACATCACCTCCATTACTGCCGCTGTCATCATCATCACCCTGTATTGTGTGAACTGAAGTACCAAGAGTCTAAACTTCCCACCATCTCATTATTGCAGTTGAGTTTGTGAACTTTGTGCTCTGTGTTTTTTTTTCCTGCTGGATCGAGCAAAGTCAACATGAATTTGTAATGTCCCCTGCACCCCCAGGACCGTGACAATGTCAGGCGTTTGATGCCGGGGTTGTGGCAAGATGAATCAAGGAGTAGTGGTGATGAAATATACATAAGGGCCTTGTAGCAGGTGACCTCTGTGAGAAAGTGCAACAAGAAAGCCCCGGAATTTCACAATCTCTGCATCCAGGGGACACTGTGTGTGACTTGCTTAGACATGCCAGGGTCTTGACAAGCAAACACTTCATTTGCGTATTTGTTTGAAAAGATAGCACAGGTGGAATTTATGCTGAAGTGCTCTTGTTTCATAATCTGGTTATTGTGGGGTCAGTTGCTATATACTGTTAGAAAGAGAAAATGAATGCACTAAATATTAAAAAGCAAATCCCTCTGTATAGGGTGGAGTACAAAGTCAAGATACCCTGTCGACAAAGACCAGGGGACAGATGAGGACTCAAGTGTTATTCAGCTCTTTCACCATCTGGTTCTACCAGACGGGTTAAAGCAGTGGCATATGGAGCAAGATGCGAGGATGACGCTGTATCTGAATTGTTAATGCTTACCCGCTCTGCCAACGTGTGTGCTAATGACACCGCTTGGATGTTGGAGCACACTCTTTAAAAAGGCAGATTGACGAGTTAACCCGTGGAGCTCAAACTTGTTATTGGATGTTGTCAGAAGCAGCTTCGCAAAAACAAAAAACAAAAAGCACACAACTTAAAAATAACTAATCACACAACTCAAAAAAATACAGCAAAAGCAATTCAGCACAGGAAATTTCACATGTGCGGTGACACATCTGCAGAGGACCCATGTGTAAAAAAACAAAAGAAAAAGAAAATGGCAGAGGTGAGGTTTAATCTACGCAATGGCATGTTGAAAGGTCAAGCATACTACTTCCTCTCTCATGAGCCGTGCCGACAGGGACAAAGCACCTCATCCCTCCACATGGTGACTAATCAACGGACCTCAGCCATTTCCCACCAGTGAAATGTTTCCAGGCCTCTCTCCGTGACATATAAATATATTATATATAAATGTTCATACACTCATCCCACCTCCACCTTGTGCATATGAGCCCACAGGATGTATGGTACAGAGAAAACATAGATATATGCGTCACCATGTGTGGAAATGTTCCCTCCTGATGTTTATTAAAGAGGAACTCTACAGGATTTTTTTTACCT
Organism: Caranx ignobilis; assembly: GCA_021432705.1. Lineage (NCBI taxonomy): Eukaryota > Metazoa > Chordata > Actinopteri > Carangiformes > Carangidae > Caranx > Caranx ignobilis. The sequence continues at coordinate 32,072,340 of MU269980.1, forward strand.
TAACTATGTTACATTTTTACATTAATTAAACAGCTTCAGAGTGATTGTGATGGTTAAATAAATGACTTGGAACTTGTAACAGGAAGAACGGAGGCTCTCTGCCTTCCACCTATCATCCGAAAACAAACCATCAGCACCTCTGACCCGGTGTCCCAGATCTTGTCTTGGCGGCACCGTGACACAAACACGGCCTGTAACCTGTAATCTCTTGTTTATGACAGATAACACTACACAAATATACACATTGTAACGTGTGTCTGATAAAAAACGTTATCCACAGCTCCATGGATTGCTTTCTTGCCAGCTTCGTTGAAAACAAATGCACATGGCTGCGAGGAGGGTTAGAGGGTTAGAGGGACCAGACTTACATAGTTCCCCTTTAAAGACTCCAATAAAAAGGTAAATATTGTTGATGCTCAATCTATAATACTTTTCATGATTGTTGTTATTTGGTTGCAGGTATCGTGTTCACTGCAAAGTTAGTCCTGTGACTCTTGGTCAAGTCCTCACTGGCTGCTTTTTTTCCTGAATCAAACCAGTTTTGTTCTGTGTCCAATTGAGCAAATCCAAGCTCAGTTGGTGGGATTAAGAATGAGGGATATCATCTCGCTACACCAGAAAATCAGCTACAGAGAAACTGTGACAAGAGCAGATGAGATTTGTAGGTTGATGTGAATTAGCCTTACAGAAATGAGAAGTCTTAAACCAACACGATGAACATTAAAGAGTGAAGAAGCGCAGAATCCACACATCAAAGTCTGTCTGCAGGTCTCGGGGACCACTACTGGGGTGTGGAGTCTGAAAGGAGTTTAGCAGACCTCTGTAGGTGATCTGGATGTCTGCTTGAAGGTAGAGGCTACAAACATTAACACACCCAAACCTCTGACTGAACTGCTGGCAGGCAAACTGTATTGTGGGTGATGTAGGCGCCAGATTTTTAATGTAGGTGCCAGGATTTGTCTGTGCCAGGTGGGTATGTAGGTGCCAATGAACAAGGAAGTGTGGAATAAATAATACGTGCTGTATTTCTTTGAGGTCTCACAAATGTGCTGAGTATATTTTACTTCCTCTTTTTTGGTATTTGAAATGAAGCAGTTTACATCTGTCGGTGCCTTATTGCCCCCAAATAACATGAAACCAGTGTCATGTTGTGAACGACTTCTCACACTTACACGTGTTAACTCATGCAGACTCACAATACAAATAAAATGGGGGCCAGTCATTAAAGATACTGTTCCACAATGCTAATAATGGAGAGGAACACAACAGGACACACTGAAGTGACCTGTTTGTGCCCCTCTGAGGCATTTCTGTGTTGAAATGAAAACCACATTGACAGGCTAGTGATTAGCACAGAGTAACCTTAATTACAAAACAGAACACAGCTATTATGATCATAATGTTAAACTGAAAAATGAAGTGAAAAACAGAAAGTAGAAATTCACATTCTTATAATCATGATCCTAATGGTTTATCTGTCACACGCATTCGTTCTGGAAATAACAGCGAGGCAACAAACTACTGCATAAATGCAAAACTACTCCTTATCACCAATAAACACTTGTTGAGTCACTAACATTGATCTCTACCCTGTGAGACCACTGTAAATGTGTGTTTATCTTGCTGTGTATGGAGCAGCAGAAACCTGTCAAATGACACAATTAAAATGGAAATGACGTAGCTGTCATGCCTGTAAAGTGAATGTCACCGTTGCAGAGCCCTGACTCACTGAATGGTAATAAGATGTTAAAGTATTATATTTTTTCCTATGTAAAATTCAGACTCTGTCCGACACTTAATGCCTGAGCTTGTTAATGCAAAGCTGCGCAGTAAGTATGGATTACCTCGGATGATATTAGCGTACGATACCATCACTTCCTGCTATTGTTATTCAGATGTGAACAGGGGGTCAGATTGAGGGGAGACGGAGCAGACGATATCCACCTTCTTTGCAAAATTGATGAAGGGCGCCCTTAAAGGAGCAACACACGGCGCTCTCACTGCAACGTACCGCTCAGTAAATTTCTCCAAATTGCCTACAGGCAATCTGTGTGTATACTCTTTGACACTGAGCTAACCTGTTTTGAGAGGATGGCAATATTGAAACATCGGAGGGGGAGGAGAGGGGAGAGCAACAGACAAACACAATAGACAATTTTGTGAGTGTACCATGAGACAGCGAGGCAGACGTGTCTTCATTTAAAGGTTGTCTCAAGCACTGATTGTGTCTGGAAGGGCAGACCTGAACTCATGCTAGATAAAGGTTATGGTGGCTGCTTCCCTCTTGGGAGGAGTGGATAAAAGGGAAGTCTTGTTGGAGGTCTCAGGGCCAGTAGAATCATGACTGTGGGCAGTGGGATCCCTCTAACTGTGTTGATGACATGATGGAGGGCTTTTTCCATTTCCCATCTGTCCCTGAGAGCAACAGCCTCTGTTTTTATTACCTGGCAGAGCCACGTTTGAGCCAACACTGTAACTCACAGCATTCAGCTTCCACACAACTGCCAGACGTGTGCTTCTATGGAAACAAGTTATACTATAGTGTCTAAATAATGAATGTAATGTGATGTGCTGTTGTGCAAAATGTATTAATCAACTCAACAATATTTATCAGTGATCATTTTATAAGGTAATCAGGCAGAAGACTCGGCTCCTCATAACCTTAGTTTTTGACACTGCCAGAGAGGTAGTAATTTGACTAATTCAACGATACTGTATGTTTTCAAATACTAAAAACAATCTCTGTACTTTGGTTGCATTACACTGTGCACGTGTGTAAAAATGGACCAGGGGATGCTTTTGTCTTTTATTTTCTTTTAAGTTGTTCATACACTTATATGTGCATGATAAAAGTGGCATGTGAGATGTGCAGAATAACATATCTCAAGGGCCACTGGAGGCAGAGTGACTGTCAATTATTATTGACAGTGTATGTTTTTTATATTTTGAATATGGATGGTTATATTATTATTTTTTGTCTTTATCATATTTCCATATGTGAAACGGAGAACTGTAACATCGTTTCCTGTGAGGGACTAAATAGAGTATTTCTAATTTCTGACTCTCTCTTCTTATTTCATGGGGAAGGGTAAATATTTCCTAGAATCCATTGTTTACAACAGTGTTTTAGTTGGAAATGGTGTGTTATAGTATGTTACTGTCAGATTTATCACAGCGCAGTATTAGACTATTGTAGAGTCAAGTTGGTGTACATACATATATAGTGTGTCATTTTAAATAGAATCTGACACAGCGAATAAAAAGTTCTCACTGGCTTTTTGTCTATTTCTTCTTTCTTTAAGCTGTCTCCTAGGCAACTACTTTAATATTTCATAAAGCATTATGTTTGACTCAGTCTCTAAATGTACACAGATTCAGAAATAATCAGCAGAATAATCAGTCATTAAAATAACATTGTACTTATAAAATTAGATTTACATCAGTTTGGATGTGCACAGGGCAGTAATGCAGCACCTCTGCTTCTCTACACCACATCTCCTCTCTCTTGTGTGAAAAAAAAGAAAGAAACCTGTTGACAAAGGCAGCTCATTTCATCCTTGGAGACTTCTCTTGTTTTGCAGGAGCAGAAGTAAATTTCCGGATTCTTAATTTCGAGCTGTATGTTGAAGTTATTGGACTGACTTCATCATTCCTCCGTAGGCAATTGCCTTGGGAGGGAGTTATATAGTGTTTCGTCTGTATGTGAGCTGGTGCCAGTGGGTTGTCTATGTCAGAGTCCTCTGGAGAGCAAGAAGAAATGAAGCAATGGTTCAAATGTTATTGGTTGACAATGTGGGGAATATAACAAATCCATATGTAAGGCCTGGTGTGGTAAAAACACTGCATAAAACTTTTACTTCTTTCACTTCTTTCTTCTTTCCTTTCTAAATTAGATTGGTATATCATTCTTAAACATGCCCCAACGATCTCCAACAGAGAAATGAACAGCTGTCATGAAATGAAATTATCAGCATCCCCAAAGTCACTCATCTCGTCTCCGATCTTCCTGTCAGCGTTTTCATACCACCGGCTAATGTGACAGTGCTCTGCTACGAGCTAAACACACAGTGAGTTCTCAGTGCTGCAAAGGTGTGAGACTGTGCACTGCAGCACTGGGAGTGTGACTCATTGCTGCACCCTCAGCCAACAGGCAGCCATGTTGGCACACACCAGTCAGAACGAGTCCTCAGAATAGTAGAGCTCGTGCATCTGTCCATCCTGGAATCTGCTCCTCAGCTTGAGATTCTGCACGTGCAGATGCCATCTCCAATCTAATCCGGCAAGCTCATCATCCACACTAATCAAATGAACATGATAATTCAGCACTAATGCCAGGGTAAACATGACAAAGGGCATGTTTCCATTAGCTAATTAATGGGCTTCCTCATTACTTTACTCATTTGCTAAATGAAAAAGAAGAGGTAATACATGTTTGGTTTCATATTAACACCACTCAGACTTATGTAGCCTCAAGCAAGAACAATATAATAATGTGCAGGAACACTGGCACATTCATTTTGTTTTTAAAAGCAGTATGTGTTGTTTTTAAGATTCAGCATTAGGTCTCATAACAGGACACTCTTGTATATAGTATGCATGATCATTAAAAACACTGCTGCCATCCTTCATTGCTTTAGGTCTGGGTTTGTCCTACTAAGACCGTAACTTCCCAAACCCGACAACTGACATTCACAACTACTTCGCGCTGTGACTTGCTATGAGAGGTGAGAAAGCTGCAAGGATCTCTCTCATTTTTACACAACTATTTTTGTCACTTTTCTTGTTTACAAGCGAGTGCAACACTCCAACCTTTGATGACCAGCTTTTCACCCTGCCTTTAGGTGTGGCCACTCAGAACAACTACAACAACACCCCATGTCATATTGTAATGTTACTCTGTGTGATACTAAAGTACAGGAAAGTAAAAGAAAACTCAAATATGGTGAAAACAAGCTGTTTTAAAGGCAAACTTTTGGGTACTAGACTTCTATCAGGGTAAAATTTGAAGGCAGACATACTTTATTTGTCTTAATGTTGTCTATATTTGTCAAATAATATTTATCTGCCAGCAAATATGGTGGTTTCTTGCAAGGAAAATGAGCTGGTGGTTGCTGTGTGCCAAAAGCCTCGACCACGATGTGTTTACAATACAATGTCTCATCTGGGTAATGCTCAGTCAGGCCGACGCTAACTAGTTATCCTGTTAACCTTAATAGAAGAAAAGAAGCAATAGAAATTGAAGCACACTTGACTTAATATTAGCATCACTTTCCACTGCTGGAGAAGTTCAGGGTTGAGCTCATGTTTCTGTTAGCCGTTAATGCTAACATCTATTATACAGCTATACAAAAATCTACATGTAGCTTCTTTATGCAAGTCCGGTCCCTAACCCTAACCCTCCTCCCAGCCATGAGCAATTATTTTCAATGAAGCCGGCAAAAAAGCAATGAATACAGCGGTAGATAATGTTATTTATCATATACATGTTACAATGTGTAGATTTGCATAGGCTTATCTGTCATAAACAAGAGATTACAGATTACAGGGTGCGTTTGTGTTGCGGTGCCGCCGAGACGAGAGCTGGGACAGCGGGTCGGAGGTGCTGATCTTGCAAGGTTGGTTTTTGGCCAAGAGACGCTAGATGGAAGGCAGAGAGCCTCCATTCTCCCTGTAACAAGTTACAAGTCATTTATCTAACCATCACAGTTTATCCGAAGCTGTTTAATTAAGGTGAAAATGTAACATATCTGAGCTTGAAATCCTGCATAGTTCCTCTTTAAGTATGGCTCATGTCAGCAACTCAAAAAGTCAAGGTTAAGTTAGATATGAGAGTGACTGGCCATCAGATGCAGCAATATTAAGTACACTGCATGTCTCTAATAAGCATGTTACATGTTAGTGTGTGAAGGTCACCAGCTCCAAGCTCAGCATATTTGCTGGAAACCTGCACAACAAACAGGTTAGTGTGCTACGGCTACGAGCTATGAACGACTGACAAGAATCACTAACATGATAACTTCAGGGCAGGAACCTCTGGGAGTTAAAGGCAATAGCTGCCAATATGGCACACACGGTTTACTTCCAAGATCAGTCGCAGTGTGTATTACACAGCAGCTACGCATTGAGCCCGAGAGAAAGCAGCTAGATGATATCAATATGTATCTAGGCTCTGCTGCTGGGATCAGACATGAAAAGGTCAAAGGAGTGTGCTCCATACTGATTTAGTCAGTGATGGATCGAAGAGACTGCACATCACACTGATTTTTTGTGTGTGTGTGTACTGCAGCAAATTCATCCTATAGAAACCAAACAGCAAATGCTGAAATGGGTGAAAGGACCATGTAATGCTGCATAATGACAGATTTCAACTATATAATGACCAGGATGGGAACGAGAGATACCATCACGTCAGGCAGGTCATTTTAAGCATTACGTTTTTTTTAAGTTTGACTCAGCGGGTAAATGAAGTGAAGCGATATCAAATCTCTTGCATCCTACACACAGCTGTGAAACTGCTCACACTCTCATTTCTGTTCTGTCTTTTCTTTTAAATCCTGACGCCTGATTTTCAGCTAACCTTGCTCACAATTCAATTTGGGCCTGAGGGAGCAGAATGAAGGTTCAAATGTTATTTTTCCACATTTCTTACTTATCTGTATTCTATAGTGGACCCAGGAGTTGAGGAGAAGCCGGACAGGCTGACCCTCTGTTTCCTCTAGACTTGCTTGTGGTCTAAAGGTGCAGTTTTTCATCTTTTTTAAAAAGAGTTTCTTTTTCCATTTTGTCCATTTCAGGGTCTCTGGACACATCACTGATGTTGGCTGGCCTGATCATGTGCATGTTGCCTGCCTCTGGATGAGACTGTCTGTTTAAGACAGAAGAGGGGGAAATGCTGGGTGTCCAGGAGAGAGACAGAGACAGAGGATGAATGTGGAAGATGTTATTATGCAGTGTCGGTATCTGTTTTTTTTTTTTTTTTCTTCCAGACTTCCTCAAGTGTTTCAGAGCGAACAAAGATCTGAAAACAGCTAAAAAGCAACAGCTTCACTAGGTTGCTCATGGATTCATCCAGCTATTCATATCGACAAAGCATTTGTCAATTTCAAATTCTTATTAGATGTGTTCTGCTGAGTATTCAGTTACAAATCTCTAAATCTAATTATGTTTTGCAATTAATCATGAGGCATTCAGCTCAGGGCTTATGATTACTTTTGCTCTACATAACCCCGAGCTCATTGCAGCAAATATAACTCTATAATCATGGTTAATAACCCATGTGGTCAGGGTTTTGGGCTGTTTTGGCAGTGCAGTACATACTGTTCTGGCTGACCTTGTCCCCGTCACCGGCACTACGTCCCAGCCAGTCCCACTTGGCACCAGATGACCAACTGTGGTCCAAGATCAGCGGCGGCTGCGGTGGTTGTGCAGCCAAATCACACAGGAGCCAAAAAGAAGCGAGGCAGGGCTTCTCCAATTAGGACCAGAAGTCTGATTATTTATTTAAAAGTGCTCGTGTTGGGTTTTCTCATTAAAGCACAGTTGGGGAGGATGGAGGGAACAAGCCAACCAAAGGAGCACAGCAAATCTGGCGATTTCACCATGACATGTTCACAGTCTGCGAACCCTTGGTTTAGGGTTGGCCACAATGAAAACACGATCAGAGGACAGACAGTGGTCAGATTTCTTGAAGCTGAAGTCAGGAATTAATCATCATGATCACCACCAGAACATCTGTCCATGATAACCCACAGCAAGGGCATTTGAAAAGCAGCTTTTGAAAAATAGAAAATATTTCTAAGATCATGAAATCACAATGTGTTATCTCCGCCTCAGGTCTGCCAACCAACACTGTGCCATCAACAACTGAAGTGTGTAAAGTCTAGAAGCAGATAGTTAGCGTGTTAACATTCAAACAGTTTGCCTGGCGTCGTGTTGTGCACTGGTTCTCAAAAAACGGTGGGAGAGCTTTGGTAAAAATGCAATATTCAGGTGGGTAAGATGAAACACGTATCTGCAGGACTGACAGATAATAGATGGAAGAAATGTGTCAGATCAACCACAGAGCGTTGTGTCTTCTGTTCAAACACATTAAGCTACTGCACATTGTTTTTGGCAAAGTAAAAAGTCATATATCAATACTGAGCTCAGGGTACAGCTGAAGCTAATGGGAATATGAAATTAATTCTGAATCTACCCTGTCTTGCACTGACATGATGGACACATGCCATCAGAGTAACCAAGGTCATTATAACATTCATTCTCTGCAATGGAGATAAGATCAGTGTTCGTGTTGAACCAGCCCAACCAACTGATCACCTTTTCCCTCCCGATCTCTATAAACACAAGCGCTGCAACAGAAGGCAGACTCCTTTGGTATCATTAAACTCAACATTTTGAAGCAGTACTCGCAGCGGTTAAGACTTCACAGCAATCGCAATGGTTCTTTCTTCATACGTCAGGTGTGAAGGGATGAACATAGCTAAAATATTTATTACAGCAGCCCGACTGTCAGAATAACAGAACAGGTTGAGATCACACAGGTCTCTTTGATGACAATCTAAAACTATTAAGGCACCTGTGTCTTCACTATCAGAGACTTCAAGGGAAACTAAGAGACGTGGGAGTGAGACTGCAACCATGTACTACTCTACTTGATCTCCATTTTTATTGAAGTTTGAAGATGAGCTGATCAAAGACCCTGTAGCTTGTGTGCAAGTATATTGACATGCACACATATCTTTCTATAGATATGTATATATGTGCATGTTTCCCAAACTCTTTTTCAGCTGGTATGTGTTTGCAGGAGAGGTGCTGCTGTCAGATGCCACTTTTGCATCCTCGCAGACATGAGGACACACTAAGAAGACAACATGAGGTATCAGTAGGATTTCACAGATGAGAGCAGCTTAGAAAAAGGAACGACGCACGCTAAGCAGATCCAGACCCAAGCCGAGTATGTCCTTGCTAACAGGCTTCAGTTTCCTGCTGGTCGCTCTGCAGTGTGTGGATGTCAAAGAGCATCTCCGCTCCTTTCATATGTTGTGTAATTAGGCATCAGTAGGTATGCATGGCTGGTGACTTGGAGATGACAAATCTGAATAAAAGATCCGGGGGGGGGGGCTTTGAAATCCAGACAGTGTCAGTAAATGTGAGCAAATTAGCAGGGTGTTAAATCTGTAATGCGTCTGTAATTATTTGCAGTTCTGTTTCTGTAAGTTGGTGTTTGTATAAAACTATAATCTATGTACATTCTTCAAAACATGGGGCTGCGATGCATAAAATCAGTCGCTACTTTTGCTTGTTTACACGCTGAGTGAAAGGAGCAAATAAAAATCATTATGATAAATTTGCTGCATCAAAATCCATCTCTCTCCCCGTCTCCTTCTCCAGGAGTTCGGCTGCAAACATCCATTCATTCTGTCCAAGCACCTTCATGACCTGGGACCTATGTGGCCTTTAATTTACACAGCACAATGAGGCATAGACAAGTTATTTAATTGGAGGCAGCAGCAATGACACCCTGGCAAAGACAGCTAGCATATTTCAATCTCCTTGCACACGAGCCTCTGCATGCACACACAGCTTCCCTCTATCCTCTGCACACACACTCCCCAATAAAACTCCCCTGCTCAATTATGCCCACAAATATCCACATACCTCACAAGCCAGCGTGGGCCTATAAATCATGGTCTTCCCTAACATCTGGTCTGGAGGATGAGCAGAACAAGCCCACAGGGCAAGTGAGGATGGGGGCTGGAGGGGAGGGGATGGTATGAGAGGGGAAGATGGAGAGGTGGAGGCAAGACGTTTAGCCGAGCTGCGGTCGCGTGTGCTTTCTTGCTAACAGACATTTTTCTCAATCTGGCCTGTCACACAGTGAAATGTTCTAAGCAAGATTAATCTCTGGTTTAGGATGCAGGTGAATACTGTGGCATTTGTCATGTAATAGAATGAGGGGTAGCTGCACTAAACAAACTCACACGCGCGCACGCACACACACGCACACACGCACACACACACACACACACACACACACACACACACACACAGCGAATAGGGTGGTGGAATGTAGAGGCAAAAAAAAAAGTTCAATCTCCCATCTTCTGCTCGAAGAGCTTAAATGATCAACTGGTAGGATTAACTGTTTTTTATTGAACTGGCAAGCTCTGCCGACAGGATTTGATCCATGATCAATTGACCTTTGCTGACAATATGACGAAAATCTCCCGTGTCTGATGAAGAGGTCTCCTTTCAAATAAAAACCTTCAGTGGCACTGTAAACGTACAGTAGCTCCGATATCAGAGGAAGTGTTGAAAGTTTAATATCTTCTAATGAGATTAATTTCAGGCTGCTTGTGTCTAATATCGCTGGAAACTCTCTGACAGGCGAACACTCCATGAAAGGGATATGATGATCTGGGTTCGCGTGGTGGGCCGTCCCCGGCTAGCTGCAAACAATTAGCCGCATCTCAACATGAGACAAGTTAACGCCAAAGAATAATGAGCAGGTCAGCTAACAAGTAGCCAGCAGCCCACATCCTGATTAGCAGAGGAGCCAGGGAAAGGACCACTCACACATTAAGAGAGCCATTTAGCATAATTAGATGTCCAGGGGAGAAAACTGCTTGGACGAAGGGTTCATCACTTTAGATCACATCAGCTTGGGAGTGTGTCATCATATTATGGGGGAGGGAAAAAGGGTCTGGGTGCTTTAGCATAAAAATCTCAAATATGAGCAAGAGCTATATTCAATTTCTAATGTAATTTCACACATCATTGCTATGTGTGTTTTGTTTAACCTGCCTTGGAGTTTTTAAATTCTGGGTCTTTAGCTTTACAGTGCTTTGCAGTCTTTAAGGATTTGTCATCAAGCACTAAGTCTTGTTAACTGCACCATCTATTACCTAACATCTGCCAATTGTCTTCAATTAATGAATAAAATATCACATATTTTTCAGAACAGTGTCAGAAAATAGTAAAACACATACCTGTCATGTGTAAAAAAGGCTACAGGCTATAAAACTAAAATAAATTCAGGTTATGATCACAGAAAAGTAACGTCAGCCGATCGGTTCCTTGTTTCAGCTCTTTCGTTTGTCTTCTTGGAAAAACAGACCTGCCGTCACAACTGGTTCACATTACTGGACAGCAGCAATATGTTGACCCATCAAAGGTTTGTTTGAACACTACTTCAAAGCACCGACGCTGACCTTATTATACAGGCCGCACCAGATTTTGGAAGGAGGGAAAAAACTGCAACACTGGCCTCTACAGGTGGAATGTTATGTCTCTGGAAAGACCTGGCAACGCCCAACAACACAGGTGGGGGCGTGGTCAGGTCTGTTGAAATGTGTTGTGATAATCACGATGATCCGACAGTGTTACTCATTTAAGAGTCATTTTACATAATAGTCTGCAAAGAAAAGTTTCACTGTTCTGTCTTTTATTTGCTCTACTGACCAGACTGATTGTCACAGGTGCCAAACATGTGCTCTGCTCCACCTGCAAACACACCACAGTGACGACACAGTGTACTGACCTGGCAGCAACACTGAGGATGAAAAATGGGTCACATGGGTCACACACACATTAAACTGCACTTCTTCAGATGGCAACCTGAGGCTCCATGTTAAAATGACAAAAAAACAGATAGGAAATAAAAACCTTGATGCCTGCGACCAGTCATCATTCACCTATTTTACTACAGTACTGTTGTACTACAGTCTGTAGTACAGTAGTGACACGCCCTTGAATGCACTTCTTTCTGCTGTTAGATATGTTGCGTTAGGCCACATGTGACAGACACATCAAATATGGTTTCTTATCTCTGATACTGAGAAAGAAAAAAAAACAGTGAATGTGTACTGTACATGCATATACATATACATAATATTCTTGTGATGCATCATGTTCTCAGGGTATTTGTACTACACTGTAGCATTTAAAATTAGCACATGAAAGATAGTATCAAAAGATCTTTTGTATCAATGCACAGCAGATTTGCAGCATTTACATGAGACCAATCAGTTGGTGTGATAACCGATTAGTGTCTGTCGAAGTCAACAGATCTTTGCAATGTGCTGACTTTCTACAGCTTTAGATGAGACCGGTTTCTGGACATGGCCGAGCCTAATGTTGTTACCCTGCAACAGCAAAAGATATGTTATCTACAATTGAGTTAAGCCCCATTAAATGCCCTACAAAAGCCAATATTTCTGCTGTGTGGTTTTTGTGGTTATAATGGGCCATTTCACATTGCACAGCAATTTCCTTCCAAGTCATTTCTTTTTTTTTTTTTTTCTTTCAGCGACAGTTGCACAAGTTGACCGGTGTTTGTTTGCCAAGTATGAAGCGAGAGTTAAAATTGTATAAAAGATGTTAAATTAACTCAGACTGGCTGGAGCGCAGTGCTGTTTTTAACGCTCGTACTATTAGGGATGACAGTTAAGCTCAGCATTGTTTTAGTCAGTAAAGTACTCTCAGCTGAGAAAAAAAAAATAGAATCATAAAATATGGAAAAATTTGTGCTGAGGGAAAAGAGGAAAATGGAGCTGAGGAGAACTTGAAGGGAGGGCTATCAGTTTGAAGAGGCAGCTGTGTAAGGGGAGACTCTAATTTACTTCGAGTTTGTTGCTTTCTATTTTGCTCTCATTCAAATTTTTGGTGACATCTGCACTTTTTCCCATCCTTCTCCAAGTTATGAGTCATCCTGAGCAAAATCCCTGCATTACAAAACAATTAGATCAGAAGGCTCTGGTAATGCAGCAGGGATCCAACCCTCCCTACCTACTGCTGCGGTGAGAAATGGAGGGGGAGAGGGTGTCTGGGAGGGAGAGGCAAGGGATCTCAGAGGCGGTGGAGGAGCGAGGAGTGCAGGAACAGGAGTATGACTCACAGATCAACACAACCACTTTCCACATATAAAGTTTTTTTTCTCTCTCTCCCTCTGAAAAATTAGCATTTTTTAATTCTGTCCGTCTCTCTTCACGTGTCACGTTATGCTCATCAGAGCCGCTCTGACGTAAATGACTGTGTTGAGGGGGGCTGACGATGAGCGGCTCAGGGGGGGGGAAATAAATAAATAAATAAAAATTAACCACACTGTGACTTACTGTGGTGTCTTCGCCCATCACTCCGTCTTCTCTCTTCCTTCTGACACTTGGTAATCTGACATATAAAAGAATATCTGATATTAATCACTGGTGTGTTCGAAGCTAAATTTTGCTAATTCATTTCCCTCGTGGATCTCTTCACAAAGCCTCTTAAAATCATTGCCTGATAATGAAGCTCATTAGTGCAGCTTCGTATTCTGTCCATTTTCCCCTCTGCAGCTTACTTAGTCTTGACAAGCAACACTAACAAGCAGCTGTGTGTCTCGTAGAAGATCTTTTCTTTATATATAAAGCATCAAACTAGAGCTTATTATTTTAACAGCACCGGAGCACGAGGATTAGACCTGATTGTTGATCATTCAGTGGAATTTATTAGTGGTATTACTACAGGACTCAATGGAACATTAATAAAGTGTTTTTAAAAGCTGGTTGGTTATTTCATTCGACAGCATGTGTGTTATTAAATCATCTCCATCATATGGTAAGACATTGTTTATGGATGTAGTGATCACACACAGCTTTCCATCAGTGTCATATCCTTATGGATTCACTTTTGTTACACCGAGTGAAAAAGTATAATCTGACTACCAGTGCATGAATTCATTGAGGAGTTCATGATGGCTGCTTCTACATTCAAACTGCTTCCAATCAGTTATTTCTCTGGTGATTGTGAAATGCTGCAAAATGTCAGCCTGGATTAAAATTGGCATAAGGCAGAAAACCAAAGACTTAGGAGGTGGATACAGTCAGTCGTGCAACTTGTGCTAAAAATGTGAAAAAAGGAAAAAAAGAAAACGCTAGTAATTTTAATTGAATCTAACATGCATTCCACACGTGCTGTTTATGTCTCGTCAGCTGCCAGCAAATGAATTCCTCCGGCAGTCTGTACTAATGAATGTCAATGTGTCGCACACGCCAGTGGAGACCAGGTGTGACATGAAATCTCCAATATACCACAAGCTAAATATTACTTTGTTTAAAAAAAAAAAAAGTCTTTTTTCCCCCCTTCCTCTGTGATGTTCCATCTTTGTTCAGGCAGCGAGGTTTTCCTGTGATTTTGCTTAACACAACTGCCACTTACACAAGCTTTATGTCTCCAATATCACATTTTCATTACGCAGATGCAACATGTAATATGGATCTCCTGTCAGGTTCGCCATACCTAGTGTGGCATTATTTTTGAACGGTCAATCACTCCACTATAATTTCATTTCCTCTCAGTTTTGGCCGACATTTCCCCCCCAGCTTGATACTGGACATTTGTCTATGGTAATGATATAAAAACAATCCTATGACAGCTGAAATTGAGTTTATGCCTTTCTCATTTTTAGTAAAAGAGAAGGGCAGTAACTGAATCAACCCTATCATCTAATGCCATTTCTTTTTCAGAGTTAGGATTATGTAATATTATATAACAGTGGACACAACCAATATCTTCAGACAAGGGAGCACCGAGGTTCTCCACAAGCTAATAGCTGCTCATTACTCTGGGTTTTCAACTTCCATGTTTTCCCCTCCTCGTGTGAAACTTGCTTTCAGAAAATGTTTTCCTGGAGTTAACTTTCTCTTTGTGCCTGCAGCCCCCCCCCCCCAACACACACACACACACACACACACACACACACACACACAACACACACAAAGCAGCTCACACGCAGGTCTTTTTCTCGCTGTTGTTTAATTGCATTTTTTTTTCCTGACACTAATCCTGCAGTGTAAAAGGTGTATAGGAGGGAGAGGACGTGCAGCAGGAAACCTATTTATAGTGTTTCTGTTGTGCTTTACTGCAGAATGTGGGGGTAGAGTGACAGGCATGCGCAGAGCAACTCACTTTTAATATGTTATGTATTACACGCTGTATGAGCCATGGAAGAGTAAAAGGGAGTCACTTATTGATTTTAGGGCTTGCTATGTCAGGTTGAGGTAACACGCCATCAATTTGCTCCCATGCCTTAACAGGGGTCAAGCAAAGGGGTGGTGTGTTGATATAGTCAAACAGTCATGCTCTGAGCTTAAAATGTTTGTGTGACTAAACACATGCCTTGAGCTAATGACTAATGCTGTATATTAAATCCTTCAACACTTTGGCCTGAACTTTTGGAGATAAGTTATAGAGTCAAGTTTGAAAACTACAAAAAAAAAAAAAAAAAAAAAATTCCAACATCAAGGAAGTATTTTGTAATTGTGAGCCATGTTTCTCACAGTCACACTGTATGAGTTGTTTTTTTTTATGCTCAGCTGTTAGTGAGTACTTCACATGTTTCTCCCCACAGCTCTTCAGATCTCATTGATATACACAGTGCAGGTGTTGCTACGACAGTTACTGCGCTGTGAAAGAGTTTCTAAGGGTTTCCTATAGTATATACCTTCCTTTCATAAGTCCTCCGCCAAACAAGTGCATAACTAACAGTACATCATCTGAATGTACATCATCTACACAGGCAATTGAGAGAGAATATATGTCAGCATGACGGCAGCTGGCTGGGGGGTGGTGATGGTTACGAGCCATTTAACCAGGTCTTAGGGAAAAAAAAAAGAAACACAAGTGTTTATGCATGAAGGGATGAAATACCTGATAATGAGGAC
Source organism: Caranx ignobilis (assembly GCA_021432705.1). Classification (NCBI taxonomy): domain Eukaryota; kingdom Metazoa; phylum Chordata; class Actinopteri; order Carangiformes; family Carangidae; genus Caranx; species Caranx ignobilis. The sequence goes on from MU269980.1 coordinate 32,088,038, forward strand.
AGAAACAGATCGATTTTCACAATTGTACCCGAGGAGACTGATATGCATGCAAATCCATCAAGCTCAAGTGAGGTACTGCAAGTTTTCCACAGGGAGGGGGGGGCTGGAAATGCTGCAAAATGCAAAAGGATTTCCTCAAAAGATTTGCCCAGAATCCCCATCTTTATCTGCAAGTCATCTCCTGAGGAAATCAAAAGAATTTCACTTGGATTTGTGTCAAGCAATGCAACCGTCTTCATGTTAAATGCAAGTCTGCTTTTTTTTTTTTTTTTTGCATCGGAGCTTTGCCAACTACAAATGACTTCTGGAGCCAATCAAGAAGGTCTGGATTCCCTGAGCTACAGATGTGTATGTATTGGATAATGAGGATTCGGGGGGAGTGGAGGCGAGTCAGTACTACTACATCTATTTTTGGCTGCGATAATTCCTGTTTTTAGACAGACGGCGTCATTGAGGGACTTTGATAAAAACATCCTGCTTCCATACTATCCATACATCTAAATAAATAAATAAAAGACGCATGCAAGCTTCTTCTCAGAGAGATGTAAAGCTCTGTCGGAGCCTGCCAGAGAATTAATGAATGAATGAATTACAGCCTTTAATTTATTCTGCAACGGGGTTATCAACATATGGGTATCTTCCTCACAAGCACAATACTATAAGGTTTTCTCGCCGGCACCATATTCCCCGTCTGTTTTGATTGAAGTGTTACATGAAGACAGTTCATTCTCCTATACGAGTCAAGGCCCGTGGCCTCTGCCGGACATTCTCGGGTGCTGGTGACCCGCTGTGATGAGTTGTGGCAGCATCATCTGCTGCAGCTCATTTACTATCTGGCATCAAAGAGAAAACACCACGGCAGCTGCAAGTCCATCCACAACAAACACCCACCCACGCTTTCACACACACACACACACACACACACACGCACACACGCACACACGCACACGTCTATTAAAATAATCTTTGAGCAGAGAACAGGATTCATTAGTGAGACCAATGGTGTGCTCCTCACTAATGCTGATTTTCATGTCTCTTTGATACATCTCCTCTGTTATTCTTCCTGACACTTCAACCCCGTAATTGTGATCCCTCAAGGTAGCGACAATGATATTAGAGTGACAAACACTATATTTCCCTCCGTTGATCAGCCAGGTGAGATAATGGAAAGCAATGTGCAACTACCTTTGTAACTTATTGACTTTTGGATTAATGCTAATAAATTAGATTAAAAGTTGAAAATGAGCTGCGTATGAACTCCCAGCGAAAAGCAGTGCTCATCCTTGGAGGCGCCACACAAGAGGCCGCTTTAATCAGCAGCGGTGCGTTCAATGGAGAGCAGTTTATACATGTCTATAGAAATTATCTATACAAGTCTGCGCTCGCTTGAGCGTTCAATAACAATTAGAGGCATCGTCTCCTCCATCACCTGGTCAGTATCGATGGAAATATTGCAGAACTTAAGAGATCGCAGCAGAGTTTGCAAAGTGCGTCTCCCTCCCTGTAGAGCTGGAGGAGTTGTTCTCCCCATTGGAACATTAAGAAAACCTAAAGTTGTTTGCATTATTAGTCACTCCAAAGCAACAGAACGGGCGAGTGGAGGAAGGAACTAAAATAGTTTGCAAAGGATTTCTCCATGTGCACACAGTCTCATGAGGTCTGTGCTCTGGTACTGTCACTACCTACTACAGATACTGTTTTTTTTCTTTTCTTTTTCCAGAAGTGGATTTTATCTCCTTCACAGTCCTGCTGGGTTTCCCTGACAGAGAGCTGGAGAATCATTTTATACCTGCCCTAATGTAACACCAGAAGCACAGCAGGAGCAGAGTGACGGTGTAAACACACTCCATTATGGGCGTAAAGGGACATAGATGTCTCTCACCAGATCAGGGTTTCCCAGACTTTTTCTTGGCTTGGGCACGGACACCAGAGTTCACAGCTTGCTGTCAACAAGGTCAACAATAAACACTAAAACTGCCAATAGTGACACTGCAGGCCTTTGGATGTTATCAATTAAAAATAATAATTTAATAGACAAATACTTTCACAAATGAATCGACACTGACCTGTTGCTATGCAACACAAACACTTTCCTACCCAACACAGTAGTTTGCTCCTCTGTCTACACGTTACCTCAGGGGTGTGTTGAAGTATCCAAGCTTCTGTCCTTCCCTCCCTTCTCTTGTGACATCTAATTCAAATCTTATTTCTAGAAATATATTCATCTTTGCAAAGTTTACAGTCACAGCTGTTGATGTATCACTAATTAACAGGTATCAGGAGCTGTGAGGCAAAGTGATATACAGTATATGCTTAAAAGTCCCAGTGCTTTAATAGATACAGTAGAGAAATGACGTGGTTCATTTCAGATATTTCCTGTGTGTGTCAAGTGAGTTTGTCTCTGTCTCCTTTAGGAAATCAGCAGCAGGTTTGAATCAGTTCAATCCGATGGGGGAAGTGAACAAGATCACAGGTTATGACAGATTCTTTCTCGCCATAGCCACTGAAATAAAGCCATACTGGATCTCACAATCCACAGACGGTGAACAGCCTGACATCAAATGACATTTTTTCAGAGCCACAGATCAGGAGAAAATTAACTTTACTTGTGACCTGCTTCTGTCTTGGCAGCAAACTTTTATGAGACCTCAGAGCATCTCTCCCCTCTGTGTGTGCTTTGGTCCAGTTCATCTGCTGCAGTGGATGCTCTCCAAGCACAGAAGTTTGGCAGGACTAATGAGACTGTTATCATCATTGAACTGGAAACAGAGAGGGTCATCAGACTTATATGATGTTGTACTGGGTTGATCACATATTAAAAAAGAGCAGCAAAACCTAATTCAAACTGTAAAAGTGTTGTGTTTTCTGTCTTGACAAAGCAACCGTGAGCTGAAATGTCATATCTTCTGCATGGATCTTTGGCTGTACAGCACTCATCCAATCAAACTACATGGTCAGACATAACTGTCGTATAAAATACACTAAAGCAGCTCATTGAGGTCTGTTATCAGAGCTGTTGAAGAGTGAAAATGAATCATCAGGGCAGAAAACAGAGCAAGATTAAAGCATTATAAGGGTGACAGCAGGACAGCCGTCTATATCAACATACTGATATAGTAAGTAGTAAGAAAAGCGATGTCAGCAAAACCAACAGAGGAGCTGGAGTAATGAAAAACAAGAAACTTTGTGTTGTCACTTGAGAACAGGTCACTGTAGTGATATCCCAAGGTCTGCATCTTGTATCGCAGTCTCAGTAAAAGAAAAAGAAAACACACTTCGCAAGCCATTCACCATGGCTGGGTACTGCAGGTGAAGTCTGACATGTAGCTACACCCAGAGGAAGCTGAGTGGACAACTGTGCTCCAGGAGAGGGTTTAGTCATAACTCATTGTATCAGCCAAAAGCTAAGATTGAACAGGTGGCTTCTTCAGCCCAGAAATGTTTTACAACCTGTGCTGATGCTTGTGACGCAGATTAATAGCAGGGATCTGGAGAACGTTTCCTATAGCTGAGACAACAGGTCACCCACCGATTCAATTTGCCAGTTTTGTCTTAAAATGTCCTCATGAAGAAAAAATAAGTTCCCTTCTGCACCTCTCCTTATTATTATATTTTTAAATCCAAAAGCCACTTGCAGTGGTGATGGGAAGCTGCAAAGACAAACTAAAACAGATAACTAAAACAGCAAAACAGATAACTAAAACAGCACTCCTGTTCCCAGTTACAATACACAATATAAAGATAGGCCAGACCCTGTTCCCAGATTACACACGGAAAGCAATCAACACAATAACAAGACAAGCTGTCCGCCATTCTTCTGGCCAGAGATTTGAAGCCACTGGGAAGGAAGTTGCAGGTGAAGGCCCGCCCAGACAGGAACGCCACCGCGCCAATGAGGCCTGCAAGGCCACCATGGAGCCTGGGACCCTCCTCCTGTCGCTTCGGCCAATCACGTAATTGAGACAGCAAATCCTGCTCTGCATAGTAAAGTGGTCAAAAAGTGGTCAAAAAAAAAAATCAAGAGTTTCAAAATGCCTAACACATTGTATTTATTTATTTATTTTTTTCATTATTTAAAAAAAGGCAGGAATCGACTCTGGCAAGTTTAGTTACCCGAACTTCCCCTGGAGCAGGAAATTCAACAATCAACAACAAGAGCACTACATTGAATCACAAAAAGTTGTGAGAGTAATTTGTGTGAAACTCTCTCTGACACCTAATTTCTACCTCCTAAATTAAACCTAACTATTAATTATGCAATATTTAAACTCAAGGCTGCCTCAAGGAAATAAATCGCAATGGCGGTCTTGTGAGTATCTTCCTCACTCTCAGCAGGAGCAGCTCCTTTGAAAATCCTGGCTTGGGAGAAATGCGCTCTATTAATATTCAGTAGATTCCAGGAGCAAAGTGACTTGTTTACATTGAGAGAGCATCCTTCATGTTGGTGTGAGAAGCCTATACATATATATGAATTTACTATGTGATGGTGTGGCAGCTGAAGATGAGTGTCGCTGTCCTTCAGGGTCCTACACTGTCACACCTTATTCTTCCTTAACTCTCCACTGTTGCCCACATTCACAAGTGTTGCTCTTGTAAATGAAGTTGGTTGATGTACTGCCGGTTCCACTTCACGCCTTTGTATTACATTGAAGTTGTCGTGAATCTTGTTTATGTTCCACTTTATCAGCATTATTGTGAATAAGAATGAATCAAGACAAAAAGAGAAGCAGCAGCTGTGCCACACTTGGTTTATTCTGCTTATAAAGGATTGATAGCAAGAATTGCATATATTTCATGTGAATTTTAATGACTGTGCCCCGAGCAGAACCTTTCTTCTTGCTCCACTAGGCTCGGCTTAACAATGATGTTTTCGTAGTGGCTAAGAATTGTGGGAGTTGTATTTGCTGAATGCTAACACGATAATCAGGGTGTTATTTCAGCACAGACAACGAGCTGCACAGATTCAGTCGAAGGAGCCCATTAAGCTCAGAAAAATGTACAGATCAGCCCTGATTAATGTTTGGAAAGATCAATGAGAAAAACCCTCAATGAGAAAAATACATAGAGCCAGTGGAACAGAGGCTTCGTCTCTGCCAATACACACATTTTACATTAGGTCAGAGTCTACAACCCTTCTGTGCTCACATGGATACACTGACCAGCCCTGATGCTCACACTGAACGTAAACACTGAAGCCCTGGCTGATCTGTTTTGCCCATTGACAATTCCTTCAGTGTTTTATATTCAAACAAGTCAAACAACGAGTGAAACTGCATCATTTGGAGTAATTCAGAACAGGCAGGGAGGATAAATACGTTAGGATCCACAGATGGCTGGAAGGTGCTGACAATATGCTCTGTCTGGGTTCACTTTTATGTCACAGCAGTTTTAAGTTTTGAGCAACAAACTTTTCACCACTACAACTCATATTAGAAGCAGCTCACTACTCACACTGCAACACAGCCAAACAATTGGGGTCTTAAAAGACAATTCATTCATGTCCTATTGAAAATAACTGGCAATACATCCGCACAGGACACCAGGTGGATTTTCACCACAAACTGTATATATGAGTTCTGCTGTATGGATGGAGCATGAATCTATTATAGATTCACATAATACATCCATGGGATGGAGACAGTGCTGGTCTACGCTGTATATTTTCCAATTACATGTTGATACATTGTGCAGCTGCATATATTTCAAACGAAGCAGGCCTGCTGTTGTTTTTGCTCTGTTTGCATTATTATTGTCGTTTTCACAGCTTCGTTGCCTGTGAAGCCGCAGAGGAAAATCTGCAAGCTTACTTGATTTTATGTCAGTATTACTGATGTTAATAGCAACTGAAGCAGAGATAGGCCTATGCTTATTTAATAGAGATGATTCATTTTATAGAGTTGAATTACATGTTTTGCAGCTGTAGGCTTTCAAACAGGGAAGGAAAGCCAGCCATCGCATCTCATTTTGACTACAGTCTGTCTTAATGAAGGTGCTTGTGATACTGTATGTAAGTGGCTTTCACTTACAACTGAGCAAAAAATATAGAGCAAAAAACACAGAGGCAGGATTTCTGGTGACATTATTTCATCTTAAGGCTCAGTCAGCTGCGCATAATGTGAAAATGAGTGGTTTTATTTGTGAGGCAGTGGCCTCACTGTGTGACTGTTTTCATGAAAGCTCTGGTCGAGTCAGCATTAACTGTGGCAGTGACATTTGTTAACTTGCAGGTTTAACACAATAGCCATACAGACAAGGCCAAAAGAACCCGAGTGGAAGTGACCTAGTTAATAATGTAAATAACACTAATTAAAAAGTGGAGATTTTCATTTTAGGAGAATCACCATGGCTCTCGGAATGTGCTGACATCTTTGAGCAGTGTTTCTTTAATACCAAACTCTCTGTGCACTTCCTACATTCAATATAATTAAACATCTAGAGATTATATTAGTGGGTCCAATGGGATAGAAAACTGTAACACTAGTTACATTTCATCAAAGCATCAACAAATTTGCCCACACAAGGAAACAACAAATTTGCCCACACACAGACAGAAATAGACCCCATGAACATCATCACCGAATGTGGGAATCCTGCTTCCCTGCCCTCCCTCCACTTTCACATTGGCAGCCAAGCAATATACTGTACCAAAAAAAAAAAATGCTATTTCACGGCAGGCTGAATGAGGGTTTTTGTTTACACGTTCTCATGTAAACAAGTAGGCTTCACTCTGCTGGTTTTCCCAGAACAGAATGTACGTTATGAATCATACAGTATGTCTATCATTTGACGTTTTGTGAATCACGTTTTGTGCAGGTATGAGGTTGTTATGCCCCTGTAGCTTTTGGTATGTTATACATGAATACTGGGCAAATATTCATGACATGCATGGGCCACTGTGGATTTTATATCCTGCACTGTGCAGTATTTTGCATCAGAAGCAATGCATGACAACACTTTGTCCTCAAGGCAGAGACCACTTAGCCATTTGGTGTCACAGATCTTGGGCTCATGCCATAAGTCTGATCTGCATGCATCTAATTTTCCTGAGCGTTCTGCCATTGATGCGGCACATCCGTCTGGTTTCATAACTTGAGCTAAAAGTGAGAAACAGTGACTGTAGATAGTAACACATTGCTATATTTATAGTAAAGGGGCTTGAAATTTGCATAAGGCTGCGAGGCGAGGACGGCTTCATTCCCATGCCTCTGGGCTACAGCTTTTAGGATGGATGCTATTCATTCTGGGCCAACTACAGGGTGTGAAGCCATTAGAAACGAGAGTTCACATGGGCTGAGATGGTTATTCATGGAAAGAACCAGGAAGAGATCAGCTTTGGAGGATGAGTCACACAGGCAGCAGCCCATCCCCAGAGGCCTCCGCTGGGCAGTGCTTTATTACTCAAGCCTTCCAGTGGTTGGGTGGGATCTAAAGAGCTACAGCACACGGCATTTTTTTTTTTTTATGGCTTTGCTGTGCCTGATGTCTCTGAACCTGCCTCTCAACTACTCGGTGTTCAACTCGCCAATAGCTTGTTTGCACAAGAGGCATTGTTATAAATAAACATGTCTGGTGGAGGTGGCTGAAGCAGAACATAAAGAGGATACAGAGGGAAAAAGAACAGGAAGAAAAGTGAGGGACATCTATTTTGTATGATTTGCATTTGATTTTTCAGATCCTGTAAATCTATTAATATGTATTGTTTTATAAATGAATGAATTAATTCAGTTGGGTCTTTCATTGAGGAGGGAACGCAGCGTTTGCTTCAAGGAGAAAAACATCTATCAAACTCATGTCTCTTGAGATGATACAACAAATACTTTAAAAAGGGATTGTTACCAGGCTCAGGGAATTTAAAAGGCAAAAGAAAGTCAATGTAGAACATGTTGTCAGAAGCAAAAACAAACTCCTCAAATTAAGATTAACCACACATCTAAAAATAGACTTTAGTCTGACCTGATGCAGAAGATACGCCCTTATGATCTGCTGCATATATATATATGAGACTTAAGTGTGCAAGCACAAAATATGATGAACTTGGCAGAATCTCAAAAGTCAGATCTACTATGTGAATCATAAACACTGTTTACACCTGGCATTAACATGCGTATTCAGTGTCCACATTGAGATCCGATCGCATATTTGTGTGGGTAAATTAAAAAAGAAAAAAGAAAATGAATAGTATAAGTATTTCCGTCTGCATTGTTGTATGCGGACACAGGATGCATTACCATTTACACTTGTGTTCAATGTGGTCACAATGCGTCCCTGACCAGCTTTGCAGGTGGTTTGTCTAATCAGACCACAATCCGTTCTCCCTGTGTCTTGGGTGCGTTTACACCTGTACTTTCATGTGGTCAAGCACTATTGCTATCCGATCACTGAAAATGCATGTTAATGCCAGGTGTAATAATGTCAGAGTCTAGGGCTCAGAGGTGACACGTGAACGTTGGAGAAGCAGGTTCATGATCAGGTCTGTCTCTGTTCACCTTAAACATCCAGCTGCTGCAGTAGATGTTGTAGGCTTGAGGTGATATAGGGCAAAAACATGCATCATAATCAAAACAATACATGCCACATTACCACTGTATATAAATCAGTTCAATATTTACATTCTGATACGTTTAATCCCACATCCCACAGGGTGAGATAAATGGTTGCTCTCAAGGTGCTTGGTGGGTTCATACACCCCAACTGCTTTTTACACTCCCATTAAGTCCAGAATACACAGCAGACTCAGTGGACAACAATGAAGTGGCAATTTCATTACCCGCCAAGGAACCCAGGTACTGAGTGCCTCCAACAGTACACTAGAGTAATTGGCCTTTTATAATTACAACAGTGTTTAAATTTGATTTTGACAAAGTGCCCCACTACAGGACAGGGCCTCTATGTTGGGAAGTAGTGTAATGCAGGAACTGTCGCTGGTAATTTGATTTGATTAATTTGAAATTAATGGAGGATACCAAAACACAACTGACACACACTGAACCTGGGGCTTCTGGGGTCTCTGGGGCACTTGCACACTTCGCTCTGTTGGTTATCCAGTGTTTTCTCCACATCCCTGTTGTACAGAGCTGCCACACACTTTGATGTAGCTTGTAGTTTCTGCAATACAACTTGCTGTGTGTAGACCGTCAAGACGTGTCAGTGCGTACTGACATTTTCTTATTTTGCATGGTGGATTGTTGTTTTTACTGGAGGTGGGTAAACGGGTTTCTTCCACACACCCGCCCCCCCCCACCGGCGTGTTCACACAGACACATGCAGAATGTGAAGTAGGACTCTTCTGAGAAAAAGCAAACTTTTTCAAAACAACAAAGTTCTGAACTCAAGACCCTTGAGGTGTGTTTGTTTTTTCTTCTGTACACCATCAGCAGCTGTATGGTAAATGCTGTGATTTCCTCACACTTCGCTGCCCAGCTAACTGGCCTAATGCCATCCATCTGGGAAAGATAAGACAACCCACAATGCAACAGTTCTGCAGGTTAATTCAGCCTCTCTGAGCTGCACTTGACTTGTGCTATGATGGCTCCCATTATCGGTCCAGCAGTGCAGGTGTAAGAGGCAGAAACAGCCTCTCAGCCGAGCGCCACGCTGACGCATCACTTTGACCAATTAGCAATTCCTGTCACTCTGCTGTCACACCTCGTCTCAGCTCACTGTAACGCACAGGCTGGAGTTATAGCCAGGACCAGAGTAGACAATGTACAATCATGTGCCGCCCTCCAACACTAAATAGAAACACACAACATGTGGTTCCACTTGAATTAGATTATGTCTCGTGTGTGTACTCTGGTAACAGCACCATGGGTTGAAGTCATCTGACAGCAAAAACATGTCAGAGTTCCTACACAGTTACTGACAACATTGATTATGCAAAGTCTTGAATGGATATGTGATTAGATTTATGGCTGCTACCAAGAATTAATGTTACTATTGATTCATTTTTTTCAATTAAATGATTCAACTTGCCAACTTTGTTTACACACGAGATGTTAATTGATGTTTTATATATGTAAATTAATTACATGATTGATTGCTTGGTAATAATGTGAATATCTGTACAGCAGTAAAAGTTTTCCTATGTCCTGTATTCTATCAGTCCTTTTCTAACCTATCCTTTCTTTGTGCTTTTTACATTCTTACGCTCATATTTTTAAACTCAAGTTGTAAATGAGTTGTGACTACCTGTCTGTGTAACATCCTTAGTGAGGTGAGCAGAGTGCCTTGTAATCAAACACTCCACACATCTTCACCCTCTCCAGCTGTGAGATGGACCTGAAATAAACTCTGAACTTTGACACAGGCAGCAAAGTTTTGAAGAAAAGCAGGGAGAAGCCTACTGGGACTGCAGATCAATACTCAGGAAAACCTGAAAAAGTGTCACCTGATGTGTTACTAACAAAGTTTTCAGGAGAAGTTCACAGTCCCATTTCCTGTCCTCATGGATCTGCTTCTCAATATGATGCTGCTCAGTACCAAATCAGTCCTGCTCCTCTCGAACATTAAAATTAATACCATCTCAAGTGATTTCTCATCTTTAACTTGACATTAGTGTCAATAATTTATGCCTTCCAGCATGCAGACTTGGACATTGATCACCATTGTCAGTCAGGATGGATACTAAGAAGCCACATGGAGAGCCTAACAAACCGAACCACGCCATACAGACTTTTTATATCCAGCGTGTCCTCATCAGTCGTCTGTGTACGTGAGCAGTCAGCTGGTTTGTTGGATGTTTGCGTAGGGAGTGCATCATGCTTGCCAGAGATGCAGGCAGAGACAGCGAAGGGAAAAAAAAAAAAAAAACAAAACTAAACGAACAACAACAACATCAACAACAACACATTAATAAAACATGGTGAGTGAGAGTGAACTAACCTGGGACCAAAGGTGGATGTTTGAAGTGTTTTTTCAGCAGCAAAAAAAGAGTCTCAGTGTAATTGGGCCGGAGTGAAGTTATTTGGGGTGGAGGGTAAAAGCAGAAGCCGCTGCTTCAGTTACGCAATTGAAGAGCAAAAAAAAACAAGCAGGGCACAAAGAGGCCTCCTACGTACATGCCATCGCACACTCACATATGTGGATACAGAGGTTTACATATGGTGACATGGAGTACAACTTCGACTATTTAATGTCACAGAGTTGATATTAAAGTTTCAGTTGTTTGCCTTGCAGCCTCACCGGAAGATGCAGAGGATAAAACACATCCTCAAGGTCCAATTTGAATTACAAATCTGCCTGAAAGCCTTTTTGTATTATCCAAGAATCCTTAAATATTTAACCATGAGGGACGCGTGTTCACTGTTCTGACATCAAGACATTTTATACTAGCAATGTTGCTGTTGTTCATAATAGATATGATACCACTCGCTATCTACAAGCTTTTATTATAAACAGTTTCATCCGTCTGTCTATCCATGTATCTATCCATGTATCCATGTATCCATCCATCCATCTATCCATCTGTCCATCCATCCACCTACCAATTCCTTTACGTCAGTTTACATTTAATATTATTCAGCTCCACCATGACCTTTTCATTTCAACCTTTAGTTTGACACCTGATGCAGCAGACTGAGGTATTTATATGCAAACATTTAATTATGGATGTGCTGAATATTATTTCCATCCAGTTATAGCTTGAAAGAAGTATTCAGTTACATAATATGGTTCGGTTGAAGTTGAACAGACACTAAACTTTCATGTTCAAAAGTTAGATTGTCTCCTTTTATATCCATAGATATATAACACTGAAATAAAAGTGGAATGTGAAACGTTATTTAATTATTTTTATTAATATTTTATGCAAATATAATAAACCCACAGGTCCAAGTCTATTTTAGTTCACCTGCAAAACAAACTGTCCCCATCATCCACAATGGAGCCACAGTTCATGCTCAAGCTCTTATGAATCCATGTGATATTGCTAAACACAGCAGAGACAAGTTTAAAAAAAAAACAAAACACCAGTGGGGATCCACAGGGGCAGCGTCACACGGGGAAATCAAAAACCATGGAAACATATCCACATGGGCCAATCGAACGCAATGGAAACAAATCCATGTGACGCCACACAGATTCCAGCCAGGTTTAGAAGTTTGCATGCAGGCAAGGTGAGATTCCTCCGGGGAGCTGCTGCCTGAGTGGTAAAGCTTGAGAAAAACACAATATACTTTACCTCCAGCTATGCACCATCCTATTCTGTGGTTCATTCAAACAGAGAGCACTGACGCCACACTCTGCGACGCCTGTCGGTGGGGGGAATAAAGTCCATTAAACCATTTCAATATCAACGGCAGGATGCAGTTTGATATTTGCAAGTCTTTTCAAATATGTCATCACTGCTGATTGTTGTGTGTTTGTCAAATATATATCACCCCTGCAGGCAGAGAGAGGTCAGGGACACAGAAGCCACAGGCGTTTTTGCACACAGGTAACTGTTGTTCTGATTAATCTTTCAGTCGCTCTCTGTGTACAACACAGAGTAACACAGAGCTGCAATATCACACAACATAAAGATTGAAGAAGCACTTGTGAGAGAAGGATTACTGGAGCAATACTTAATTTGCAAAGGGGGAAATTAAATCCAACATCCTGAGATTTGCGATTTGTGGTTGAGATGTGCTGCAACCAAGATTTTAATCCAATTCTGCAGGCTAATTTGTGACTGCAAGGACCCCCCCACCCGCTGTCGCTCTGAGTACACTGTGGGCCGTCTAGCCCTGTGTACATCTCTGAATGATGCAGCAGTGTGTTGGTGTCACAGCAGACTGGAGTGATGCGATATGTGATATCTCATAGCCTCTGCTTCAGTAAGTTGCCAAGACTGTGAGTGGGCTAAGCCTGAAAATAGAAAGGCATTTATAGGGGCAGGTCAGATTGCTGATAATAGCAGCACTCTACAGTATATGAAGCCTTTCATCATGACATTCACTTCTGAAGACATCTCCTAAGTGTCTCTGAATCCCAACGACTCCAATTCGTATCATGGTGTGAGTTCTTTAATTTGTGGAGCAGTTATGAATGAACTGAGGTGGGTTTATGAAACATTGACGTGTGTGTTAGAGAAAGTGACTCAGTTTTTCTTCAAGGGAAAGTTTTTTTTTGTTTTTTTATTTATTTTTTTTTTACCATCAAGTGTACCACTGCTATATTTATGTCACAGCCAATCTCTCTGCTGATATGTTGCAGAAAAATGTTCTTTGGTCCCAGCTTCTCATCTGGGAGATAAACTGTTTTTTCTTCTTACTTTATGTGGCAGTACAGTTATTAGTTTGTGGTTTTGGAATAAAGCATTTTGAATGTGTTACCTTGGGCTTTAGTCATTTCAGCAGCAGTAGCATCCACTAGTTTGGTCCAGATTGAAGTATATCCAAAGCTATCATCTGGATTGCCAGTCCCCAGAGGACGGGGACTAACCAGTGCTATCAGCAGGTCAGAATTTTGTCAAAATTGTCACTTAAGACTTCGAAATCTCTCAACATGGACAAGATTAATTCCCCTGAAACTTAACACTGATGTTCAGTAATGAAAAACAATAGATTTAAAATTCATCCTGTGATACAATTTATACACCAATAGGCTCATTACACACATATATGGTAATCTTATATACTGGCCCTGTTCCAGGACTGATGGTTGTTCTGCTTTAAATCCTTTGTAATACACTAACACTATTGCCAGTGCAATTTCAATCTTGATGACTTCTATGAAGCTCCGAGTCAACTCTTATCAATCTAATGACTGTCAGTAGGTTTAGGTCCTTTTCAAATTACTTGGGCAAACTCAATTATATAAAGAAAATTGGCAACAAAACAAAACAACTGTGTCTGCAACCATTAGGAGCTTTTTAATGTGCACAGTGACAGACAAACTGACCCCAACACTGATGAGCACTTCCTGTCCTGCCGATCTCATCTCAAGAAGTCCGACAGAGACCCTCCTCTGGCCTGAGTGGGAAAGAATTACGACTGATTATAATGAGACAAGCGTTAACAAGTGAGGTTTTTAGAAGCCAGTACTAAAAGAGAAAATGTACAACAGTATTCAAATCCCTTCAGGAGAGTTAGCGAAACTAAATTCACATTTTCACTTCATTTAACCTTTATTTATATCTCGAAAGCCACTGAGGGTAAATCCTCATTTCAAATGGCATCAAGAGCAAAATCCAAAGACAAAGGAACAGAACACAGAGCAGAGCTGGAAGACACATACAAGCATATTCAGACAACAATGTGTACAATCATCATTAAAAACTGTTGCAATTAAAAAAAAAAAAAGGTATTTTTGATCATGTTTTTAAACTGGCCTCGGGCAACAGATGTATTGATTTTTAGGGTCTGTTGTAAATTGTTACAGGCGTGTGTAGCAGAGAATATAAAAACAGATTTACAGAATTTGGAATTTGTCCGGGAAACATGAAGCTTCGTTTTCTACAGCAACTGATGAATTCTTTTTCATCATTATTAAATATCCCCTCTCTGTATTATCATATAGGGGATAAATAATTCACTGTAATAAAGTATCTGAACAAAAGCATGTATGCTTTTAGATTTTTGCAGTCACATCTGCATGCCTAAATACCTTTGGCTGAGTGAGCTATAAAAGCTGTAAGTCTTGAAAAGAATAGCATTTCAATTAGCACAATGTGGCTCTGGTTGTCAGGCAACACCAAGGACATGCCATTCTTTTGTACTGTGGCATTCAGCTGTTTCGTAAACTGTAATGACATTAAAGTGAAAACCATAGCCAAGGATGATTACAAACCTTTTGAGGGGCTTGGATAAGCTGCAGTCCTCACCCACGTCCACTTTTGTTTGATTCAGTCAATTGATGCGCTAAGATGTGACTTTTGCCTCAATAGAATCAACTCGATGGCAATGAAACATTAAGGATGAGATGGTGAGCTGTAAAAAATATTTTATATTCTGTCGGTGTCTGCACAGCCTGTAGCACACATTCATTTGTATTTAAAAAAAAAAAAAAAGTACATTTCACAGAACAACTTCAGTTTTACAGAGAAGGACACTGAAATATGAACTGCTGCTGGGTGAGGTCAAAAGTAAAAGGGTTTTTGACTTAAGTTGAAATCAAAAACTAGACTTGGTGTTTTTCAGAAAGTTCCAACATGCTCCATTTTATGATGCTCATGATCTTCTTTCAAAGCCAGAGACAAAACTAATTTTATTATTCTATGGACGACACACAACCTTATATGCTGCCTTTTGCCTCTCTTCTGTGTTCATCTGAAATAAGCATCCTCCTTGACAGGCTAAACTCCTAAACTAATAACATTTTTAAAAAGGGCATATACAGCCATCTCTCCATTTATTCTCTGTGCGCACTTATCTCGCCTCGAAGTGAGGCTGGAGCCAGTCCCAGCATGCACATGGGCAAGGGATGGGTTGATACTAGACGGGCTGCCAGTCCATCACTATATCACATTTCAGGGCATCCCCCTGGAAAGCCATAAATCTGCCTTTTAATGTGGAATTTATCTGACATATGAGATTCATATGAACGTATCAAATTTTAAATTTTAAAACTCAGTGTTTCTTTGGTTTTTCTCTGATGCCAAAGACCTATAAACAGCCAGCTTTACTTGCAAGCTTGTTAAGAGCCACTGGTCGTTTACCAAAGCAACAACGAAGCAGTAATGCTTACATTTGCATGTTAATAAGTGCTCACATGAATAAAACAGACTGATATTAAAGAAGACAAACACCAGATTCTGTGGAGTAAAGAAGAAAAATCACGGTGTTGTAAACAAGTAAGCAGACAGTTACAATGGCATATTTGCATAGGTCCATTAACCACAGAATACATACTTCACATTCACTTCAACAAGATTTTGGAGACTGGAGGCTCAGAGAGCACTGAGTACTGTTAACACAGGTTAATGCCAGACTGACTGAGAGCAGGATATCATACAGAGTAACGACATACAGATATGATGACATACATATTGGCACATGAGGCAGTTCCAGAGGAGCTTGTTACAGTGAACATATTTGGTGCCATCATTCTCCCAGATTGCAAACTGTAACTTCCGATCCCAGCATATAGCCTGCTCCCATGGTCCATATACCATCTGACAAACATGCTGTACATGGAGCAGATCTGGGCTGTGTCCGCGTGCTGCTAATAAAAACCTCTTCATTGAGCTTGTCAACACTTTCTGACAAACCAGTCAAGGTTCTTGCGTTGCTTAAACCACAGCAGATTAAATCTCTTAAGGAGGATCTCATCTTCTACGATGCTGAATCGATTGAAAAATACGGGGGAAAAAATCAATTTTTGTAGAATTATGTTGACAGAACAAAAGAGAGTCTGGAGGGCCTGTTCTCACTGCTGGAGGCGTAATGTCGTCAACAACAACAACAACAACAACAACAACAACAACACAAGACAGCAAACAAATCAACATTTTAACAATATTTATGCTGTGATTTGTGGCTGTAGTTAGGTAAACTGTCGCTTAGCCTTCAGATCAATCAACAAAGTACAGGGTTCATCGTTTTTGACATACATTGTGCTGGAGAAAGCCCCAAGACATTATAACCCTTTACTGTTTACTCTGTCTGGAATTGTGAGTTTGCCAAACATTTCCACTCCTATTAGATAGCATCACACGAAATGGACAACAAAACATTTGCTCTGTTCACCGAGCAGCAGTCAAAAATACACACGGCTGTTTGCACCAACGAGACAAGATCACATAAATGTGCCTTTGGCCAAAGGGCGCGTGCACCTGGTAAAACTGCCTGACAGGACAAAAGCACCACTGCACCTCTGGTGACATGACCCCTCAGGGTTATCCTGCACATCTGTCAGGACTAGACAGTGTTTTTGCAGCAGCTCTAGGGCCATCAGGGCAATCAGAGTACAGTATGAACAGGATGACAATAACAATTCCAACAATCTTATGAATATTTCTCATTTCCTAAGCCACTCAAAAAAATTCAGAGCAGTATATACAGCAGGTGGTCACACGTTGCTACAAAGGTCATTCACACAACAAAACGTTATTACTGATGATGCCTTCTCTGCTTCACTTTAGTCCTTTTCACTGCTTTTCTCTTGACAACAGCACAAACACGTGTCAGGGCGAAACTGACTCCCACACACTCATATATACCACCTGGCTCTTCTGACACTTGGTTGTACTTGTAATATTTACAAAAATATCAACAGACACAAGACAAAGTCGCATCTCACAAAGGTCTAAAGTGCAGGCCACACTTTTACAATGCACTACTGGATACAAGCACTTACGGGTGTTAAGGCCAACCTGGAAGTTTCTTTATTTGGATCATTTTTATACTTAAGTCTTGAAAGCGAGTTCTTCTTCACAGTTTTACTTGGATTACTGCAAAGTTCAGGGAATTCACCATGTAAAGTTTTTTTTTTTCCTCTCTTCTTAAGATGAATATCTCCTGGTCTGGCAAATATCAACACCTACTGGATGGACTGCGGTCAAATCTTTTGTATAAATATTCATCATCCCCTCAGGATCTACTCTGATCACTTTGATGCTCCTTTACTTTTCATCTCACACAATTACCAGGTTAAAATTCAAATGTTGTGCGATTCTTTGATTTATGAACAAAAACCTGCAAAACCAATGACAGTGACTTTCCTTTGTGTTCACAGCTAATGAGCCAGTGTTTTCATGTTAACAAACCAGAGTATGCTTTGTAAATTACACTGTCTTACTTTTGAATTATTTTATTATATTTGGCTCTTCGTTATATTTTTGGTGCCATTTTAAAACTCAAACAGTGGAGAGTAAGCCTGAGCAGTACCTATAGCAACTAACTCTGCATGTTATATATTATATTATATATTATTATATTATATTATATTATATTATATTATATTATATTATATTATTTCTATGTAAACCAATATGTTAGCTGTTGGTTGTTTAGGTATGTGTGCAGAAGGCTTAGTGTAAGGCTTTAGTGTATTCTTTCTGCAGATACTCTATGTATGTATTTATATTTTCTTACAAAAACAAACAAACAAACAAACAAACAAACCTATCCTACTGGCAGCTGTTCAGTCTTTCTTGTCCCACATGGCATTTCCATTATTTTCCTGCAGTGGCTTTTAGAAAACAGTGTTTGTAGCTGTGTTGCCTGCTAACGGGCACAGCTCATTTTCACTGGTTACACAACACATTTGCTTGACCACAGATGTCGTACAGCTCTGCCGAAGGCTCCTTCAGATGAGCTTTAGTATCACCTTCTGAGCAGAGTGACACCAACATACACACAGCTCACTCGTGTGTCAATTACAAGTCAATTACTGTGGGAAATAACACATGTTCACATCAGTGCTGGTGAGAGCAGAAACAGTTGTTGGTTGCTGCTGGTGACTGTTGTCAGTCGGTCACCTCCTAGTGGTCTAAGCTCTCACTGATATCTATGCAGTAATGGGATCTGAATGTATTTGAACAGCACAGTGCAATACAATACTGGATAAATTACATACAGGTCAATCAATCAACAGGGACACAGCTCACAGTGAGTGTCTTTACATGCTCAACAGTATCCTGGTTATGTTATGCTTGAGTATAAGGCCAGAAACCAGGATAAAGTAGCAGGTGAACACCTAACACAGATTCAAGTAAGTTCAAATAACAATACAGAAATCAGACAATCAATCAATCTATGGATCATGTTCTTCCTTAATTGTTGAAATGTGTTGATCTATAAAATGTAAACACAGTCCAAGCTGCCATTGAACTTTCCTTCATTCTTAAGTGGCATGTATAAAATACTTGTGTGGCTTTCTGTTGGCAGCGCTCTGGTAGAGGAGGTATCTATCTTCACAATGATCATGCAGCCTGACACCAACAGGCTCCCATTTTCTTCTTTCTCCAATCCAGTCTCTTCAGCTCTTAATGCTGTGCGTGTGTGTTAATGTGTGTCCTCTGAGAGAAGAAGAGTCATCGTTATTCTATCAGAACGACACCATTTTTAGTTCCACATCACAAGCTGTACTGCTCTGTCTTTGTCTGAGCAGTAATGATTTTAATCGACATGTTAAAATTAGAAACCTTCACTTGCAACCTGTAGGCATCTGTCTAAGCCTGTACTGACTGTCAGAGAGAGGGTTATATATGGCATTCAACAATTCCTCACTTTTTGTCTCAGTAAGTTGGGAGTATTTTTTCCATTGACGACTTTGGATGAACGGGAAAATGTGATGATTTACATGATAAATGATATTCTATATTTAAACATCTCATCTTGGCTGCATCCTGCATTTGCCAAAAAAGCAATAATTGTAACATACATCACCCAGGATGGTGACTGTGACAGCACCACTGTGTCCTAAAATTAGCAAGTGAAAAATTAGCATTTTCCTCTTTCATTCCCTGTAAATCAGAAACTGGATTGCATACCATTTTACAAATAATGCATTATCCCCCCCAACTGTAGCTGTAGAGAAAGGAACCTGAAATCACATTTTCAAACGCAGGGACTCAAGCTGCCAGCAGGGCTCATCACGATCTGGCCCGGTGAACAGATTTCAAGGTGACAGAGTGAGCTGGTGGAAGTTAAGTCAAGGCTTTTCATCTTTAATTAAAGGTGAGGCGATGAAATAGTCATGATGTGGGAGCTGGGGGGAGGTTGGGTCTGTGACGTGTCTCTCTTTGCATGTTTGAACCTGAACCCATCCCCCACCCTACATCCTCCCACTCCAATGAGCAAGGTCGTTTCTGGCCTCCCCAGGGCACTACATTACCCAAAAGCCACCAGACTGAACAGCAAAGGAGCTCGTAGAGGTTGCTATTTTAGACACCGGTTCCACTCATGGGTGCAAGCGTCCGTTCACCAGGGAAAGCCATGTCATTTGTTGATGAGATCAACAGGTACGCAGTCCGCCTGTCTTCACTCTATTTCTGGTGCCTGAGTTCCTGTTTCACTTGTTGCCATTAAAATACTAGAACTGAAATGAGCATACTGATATTTCTGTCTGATGATTGACAGCCTTGAAACCGTCACTGCATGCAGTTACTATGATACGTCAACATGTACGCCAGCAGCTCATAGTGGGAAAAAAAATGGTGCTGGTGAAACCAACGTCCCACATGGAGTTTCACCCACTGGAGGCAACAGAGAAGTGCCATGGCTGTGGGTAGTCGTAGAGATGAATAATGGGATTAAAAACACGCAGGTGGAGCGAAGGGGGGAAAAAAATCCATGCACAGTCTCGTGTCCTGGCAATTTGTAACTGCAGTGGGATTCATTAACCTGGTCTAATAAGAACTAATAAAGTTGCTTTGCCATTGTTTGGTATCGATTTCTGTTTTGCTCCACTTGATGACTGTAACAGCAGCCCCCTGAGAGAGGGGCAGATCCATATGTTGGTTCATATGTCTGTCACCGCCTTGGCAGCCTTCATTGGTTTTCATGGTGAGTTATTGAATGTGATGTGCAAGGCTTTTATTGAGGCACCTGTGTGTTTGGGGAGAGCTCGTCTCAATTGACCGGTGGTAAGTTGAAGTTATTAAAACAGCGCTTCCTCGCCTTTTTCACACCAACCTTTTTCCCTTCACTCCCCTACCTCCCTGGGAGCCGCACACCTACTTGATCACTTTCTTTCTGGTTTGACAGCTTCCTCCCACTCACTCTCATTCTTCATTATTACTCTTCTCTAAGTCTATCTCTCACCTTCTCTCTCTCCCGCTACCCACTACCCACACTCTCCCCCCTGGGTATTCTCTAACTCTCTGCAAACCACCTTCAACTCATTCCCCATCCGTGTCCCGTGAATTTACCTGTCCTTTGTTGCCTGAACTTGTCACCACCTTGTAACAAGGGATCGTTTTCCCCCCCGTCTTGTGACAGCAAAAGTGAACACTTGTCATATTACTTTTTGTGACAGAGGCTTTCTGGCTCAGAAGTGTCTAGGGTTGCTTATCTTTGTTCTATTTCCCACGGCGTGCCTGTCCAACTACAAAGACTGCACCTGAATTCACAAACACACACACACACCTACCTATGTGCACAAAGAGCAACGGCGTGTTCCTGGAGAGCATCGGCAAAGCGTTAGAATATTTCTAAAATATTCATTGTTCTGGCATCTTCAACATGACTGGGTTGAGAAGGCAAAGAATTTCTATGGTTCGTGTGCAATGCAAAGAATTAAACCCAAGAGGTTTAGTAAGTCATTTGGTGGGACGTGACTCAGGTCTATTGGACTGGCTTTGTACAGATGATAAACACAAAAACAACTTTTTTCTTGTTTGTTATGGATGGGTGAGGGGGGTTCACCCTCTCAAGAAAGGTTAGATAGAAAATGCAATCCCACTGAGGGAGCCTAACACGGCCAGTAAAAGGTTAGAAAGCACTAAACTTAATTGGCAGATTAAGTTGCAGGAGTGCTATAAAATGGATCCAAATATAGTATGGAGGAACCACGCTGACAAAATTATAACTGCTTCTCCATGTGTAAGCAGATATGTAAAGTAAACTGTTTTAGAGACGAGAAAGAATAAGATTACACTCACCAACTGCATTGTGCTGCTTAAGAGTGAGCTCTAGTGGCAACACGTTGAACCACAAAAAGGCAACGATGAAATGCCATGCTGTACATCCACAGTCATAAGCAGTTATTACACAACCATAATAGATGTGCTTCATTTAGCTCATATCTGTTTTAAATCTGTTTGTTTTTGCTGCCTCTCATCACTTTGTGTGTTTTACTGTCTCTTTGTGAAGAACGTACCACAGTGTAGGGACACTGGCATACTGCTGATGCTGTGTTTAAGTGATAGCAGCACTGGTGTTGTCATAAGTAAGAGAAATGACGATTTGTATGTTTTATATATATATAAAATGTTAAGGCTTCCGCAAATCAAAAGTCTGCTTTTTGACAACTAGATGTATGACTTTAATAAGTTCTGAAAGTTAAGGTTGCTTATAGAGGGAAAAAAACCTACAACTATTTCACACAAAGGACAGTTCACTGCTCAACACCAAAACAAACACTTTGTTCTCGGACTGTTAAGAAAAAAAAAACAAAAAAAAACCAACACCCAGAGAAACATTCATTCAAAATGATTTGGGGAGCATTTCTGGTAAAGGAAATGGTACTTTAATGGCTCTCGCAAAGTGCTTCAGAGATCACAATCTGCCAAAACAAAACAATAATCTGCCGTGTGGTAGCCTGGAGATTTCACTAATGAGGAGAGATAGGGAGATAAACTACTGACTTATATTACAGTCGCAGCTGAAAGCGCTTTAACTGCTTTCACTTGGCAAAGATTGTGGATTCGCTAACCAAGTGTGACAGAAGCTAAGATGTGAATTTTGCACTGTTGCTTCTTCGTGCAGAGACAGGCCTGGGAGCAATTCTTGGTGATCAACAAAAATGAAATAAACTTCATTATAAGTGCAGTCCTTTGTTTTATGTGCACCATGTAGGTGCTTAGGTGCTGGGGCAGAATAATGGAAAACTGTTTGGTAATTAGGAATAAATCAGACTTCAGAGTTTGTTTGACAAACACCACAACTCCCTCTCAGTTGGGTTGTCTCTTGGCCCTTGGCTCGGAGATTATGGAGAATATGCAGCTTTCCTTCAGGTAACCCTGCCTGAAAGCAATTCAGCAATAAATCTCCAGCCGATATGATGCTGTACGCACCTTGATTAAAAAGCAAAGCTATCACACCACAGCTTGTTCACCTTCAGACGACGGTCCATCCCCACATACCAATCACTGTGGAGGCTCTGCACTCTCGCTCTGCCTATGACTCTCCCCACACTGCCTCTGCTAAAAAAAAAAAAAAAAAGACAGAAACCTGTTTATTATTCATGTTTATCATCACACCATGTCTACTGTTTGCTACCAGTTTCATGGATGGACTGGCAGCAATTTAGAGTTGCTACATGAAACCCCGGCTTTACCGTCAACACTGAAACAGATCCCACTTAGCTGAACACCGCCAACCACATTGATGTGTGCTCGTGGAAAGGCGCGCACACACACACGTACTCCAACTGCCGTCGCAAACGCCCACACACCAAACATTCACTTACAAACACACACACACACACACACACACACACATCAGTTCTGAGGACTGCCTGTCAGATCACCATTTGAGTTCATGTGTTTTCTCAACACCATGGGCTCAGGACTCTTAGACACAGCTATCATCGCTGCACAGTGGAGGGAAGAGAAATGAGAGTAATACTGCAGTAATCGCAAATCTACTGAGATTGTGGATAATTACCTCACAATGACTTCCTTGCTTATTAAAAACCTATTGATGGTTTAATCCTCTTTTCTGGATGCAGATATTACACATGAAGAGATGAGAAATACACAGGCAGGTGCGCCTGTGGATCCTCAGTGTGTGGATCTGGGTGCTGTATCTGTTTTATATGCCAACTCTACCACATATTTTCTTAATATTCGGCAGACTGCTGAGATTAAAAACATCATAACTATGACAGAAAGCTTTAACTTGTCAATGAGATGCAGCTGCCTGAGAGGGAGAGAGAGTCAAGGTCCAGGCCAGAATGTGAGCACAATCAAAAAGTAGCCCTAATATCAAAAACCAAACGCAGAACACGAGACGTATTTCACTCTGACACTGAATTAAAAGTCTGAACGCACTGACTAACAGGATATGACAAGAGCATGTGATCATAAGCTCTGGTGGCAAGAAACAGGCTGATAGCTTTGATGAACAAAGGTTTTTTAAATGTTGTCTGAAGGCAAACTTTGGAGAGTCATAAAAAGTTATGTCGTCCTTTAGTGCGAGGGAAGTCAGTGCTGGGTCAAGCTTGACGTGACAGATGGATGGAGATACCCTGTGACTTAAGGTCGACGTGCAAGTGAAACCATCTTGTCAGACATGGTGAGTTCATCAGTTTCAACACACTGTGCGTGACTGTTGGGCTCGGAATAGGCCGACATTTTTGGAGGAGTGTTTATTTGCGTATTTGCTCACCAGATAAGTCGATCTTGTTTGTTTGATCTGTGCAAAAACGAGTGTAAAACCAACAAGCTGGAGTTTTAGCAGAAGTTGAGTATCAGAGCACATCCTGAATCTTTGATGGCTGCTTGAGTTTCTGAGGTGCTGGTTGGCAGATTTTTTTTTTTTTTTACCTTTGATAAGGACCCCTGGGCATTTACCTCTGTGTCCACTTTTTATGCTAAGCTAAGCAAAATGGTTGCTGACAATAGCCTTATACTGAAGAGAGACACCCACCTTTCCTTTATGCAACATATTGAAAAACCAAATATTGTTAAATATCTCAATTTCCCTGTGTCATTAAAAATGTATTAAAAAGCAAAGAAAAGCCTTTATTTCAAACAGCCGGCACTTTCAAACATTTTCAGATCTGAAACTCAGCCAGAGAGAGGTTGACTGTGGTCAAAGTGGTGTCAGACTTGACAACATATGCTGCTCACACTGCTCGAAATCGTGACACTTCCGTCAGAGCTGGTGGCGAGCCGTTGTTTCATGAAATCCACAGGAATGCTTGTAGGCTGGCTGCGGACAAACCTCTGCCAGGATTCATCAAAATAAAATACATTCCAGCTCAGCTGTCCTCCACATCATCATCATTATTATCGCCATCATCATCATCATTGAAGATATGAGAGTGATGATAACAACGTTACACTTTTCAAAACTAAATAGGCCTGTCAAAGAGATGGCTGCAGCTATGGCTGTAACCCACGCTTGACCAACCTGGGAGCTCAAAACCAGCAGAGGAAATGGTTTGAACTGTGGTTTAATAACTATGCCACCTCTCACTATTCATAGCTGCAATAGAAGGCAAAGCATCTAACACCCCCTCTCACAATGTGATTTGCTATTGGAAGCCATAAAGTCAAATCTTTTCAGTGAAATAGACCTTACACAGAGATGATGTCAAGCCAAAACAAAACAGTAACACAGGTCTCGGTGAAAAGATGCTTTCGCACAGTTAAGACGTTCTGTTGTTGTCGGTGCACATCCGTACTTATACACACCATTTTTCCTGGAACATGGGAGATTTTTTTTTTTTTTTCTGATGGAGGATGATCTCATTTTCCGTT
Organism: Caranx ignobilis; assembly: GCA_021432705.1. Taxonomy (NCBI): domain Eukaryota; kingdom Metazoa; phylum Chordata; class Actinopteri; order Carangiformes; family Carangidae; genus Caranx; species Caranx ignobilis. The sequence goes on from MU269980.1 coordinate 32,113,107, forward strand.
GCACATATTTATTATTTCATGATGTCCTCAGAGTTCACGTCTCACCCAGTACAAAACGAGCACCTGTAATTCCAGACGAGTACAATGTCTTCGAGGTAGCCCGTGATTCTGAGGACTCATCATCCCATCACTCTGTCATCTGCTTCGTTACTACTCTGTCTGCTTGTCAAATGGCATTACGGGTGCATCTCTAAAGCCCTCCGCCGAATGCTCTCGCTCCACAGAGGAATGGTTGATCCAACCACTTTCTACCATCACTCCCCTGACAGGAAATGAGATGGTGTCATGATGAATGTGGTCGATGCCTATTTTACACTGATGAGCTCAAGGATGACTGTGGCCTAACGGTTTCCCAGATGCTGAGTTTGATGATGTCTGAAAATTGAGCTTGTCGCGAATAAAGTGCCAGTGAAAGAGGAAAAAGGGGTTTTTAATAGCACTTGAGGTTAAAAACATGACCGTCAACTACTTTTCTTTTTTATTCCCACACAGCCTGTTCACGCATTCAGATGTTGCCAAATTGATGTTTTCTGAATTTGCAATGCATTTGTCTAGTTGCATGTGTTTTCTAGGAATTTTCCTCTGCAAGTACCTAATTAAAAAAATCTCAATCAGGCAAATTACCTCATTTTATCGAGACTGGGGGGGGAAAAAAAAGTCACCCTCTGTTGAAAATTCATTTTTGTACCCATAATTTACACCTTCAATAAAACCACAATGAAGAACTGTAACTAATGATCACTCTCATCGCTGATTTGTTTACTGAACGTTTCTGAATAATCGTTTTGAACAAAGAGAAATATTCACAGCTGGGACCAAATCCCAGAGGTTTTTAACTGGCATTTAACAAAGAAAAGCATAAAATCTTCACATTTGGCAAAAGTGTAAACCGGCGATTAAGATAGATGCTGATTTTCCTCTCATTTCAGTTCTGCAATTACAGACCCCAACAGAGGGAGGAAATATACTCAAATGATCCCTCACTGGCTTCCCTTTCATAACACTGCCCTACAGACAGAGCCAGAACAAAACAGCATTGGTAAGTTTGTTAAAATATCCAAGTGTACAGTATACATAGACCTGTATATAGAGGTAGAAAGTATATAGTGATGTTCTTCTAACTCATCGAACAGGAACTCACCTCAGTGAAACACTGAATGTTGGGTTCTTTGGTCTGTACAACACTGTGTGCTCAAAGTTTGAACATGTAACCTAGGCTAACCACACCTCCAGGGCCTCATAAATCACTACAGGAAGGCACTGACAAACTACCTACGTTGTTCCTCAAGTACAAGAACTTTTGGGTCAGTTGTGTTGAGTGGGGCCAACGGAGTGAACCACCAGTGTATGGATGGATCTGTGCTGCATTAGCCTGAATAAGAGCTCTACATACAATGTCAAGATAAACTTTTGCCAATAGGATCAGTTATTTTAAGTTTAACGTGAATGAAGTTGATATGAGTTCTTGTCATGGTGCATCTATGAAAGCTGTACTACACAGTTCACACATGGCTCTATTTTTGACTTCACACATTTACACACTTATTAAGAGTGTGGATGATCTGGATGATGTGCATGGAGAATCCTCTTCATTATACAACTAAGGGAGTTCAAACCACATCACTGGCTTTGTCTTGAAGGAGGTTTCTAATCTAAAAAGAGCCTTTGTCTCCTGGAAAGTGTTTATTTCCTCCGCAGAGTTGTACATGCACCCACTGCATACACTTGTGCACATTGTGATTCCATTGTATTTTGACCTGATAAAGCACACACCCACATCTTCACCTTCACATTCACAGAGACAGATGCTCACAGAGGCCATGAGGGACCTGACGATTAGACTTCTGTTTAGTGAGTCAATATATATGGACTTGGTTTCTGCAATGAATACATGTGCAAACATATTAGTGCGAGCATCCTTTTTTTCTCCGTTTGCCAACAACTTGGTTCCCCATTTGAGGGTCATGGCATTAAAAATGCATTGGCAATATGAAAGTTTAAAGAGCAGCAATCTGTTGCATACCCTGCAGACCGTGCCACCACGATACAACCACTCAACATTATTATGTGCAATTTGACTGCGATCGCATCAGGAGGTGCAGCAGCTCTTAGTCAACCCATTATCCTTTAATCTGTCTTCGTAATGATACATACAAATCCTCACAGAAAATGGTGGCAGACTGGGCAGGTTCTCAATGACCTGACAAAGAGCAGCAGAAAGTTTTTTCGGCGTCGATCCTCTTAATGCCACTGTTCGCTGCGGATGAACATTTATGCCATGTTCTTTGACTCTAACCACTGACTCAATTAACAAGAGAGGGAAGCCACCCTTTTTCTAATGTCAGCCTAAAAACCTTTCCCCAGAAACCAATTACTGGCAAGTGAGTTCGTCTAATTTGTCGTGACATGTCTGCCTGCGCAAAAACACAAGAAGACTGAGACAGAGTTGTGATGAGGGATCGGAGGTTCAGGCCACAGAGAGATGAATTGTCTTTCTCTCCTCCCCCCCACCCTTTCCCTCCCCTCCTCATTCCCATTTCTGTCACTACATGGTGACCTTAAGCTATAAGTCAACAGGGGCCGGGTGCCTAGTGCCAGCAGCTTTAGTATTCTGCATTCAAACCACTCATCCATCACATTTTTAAGGTCAGCTTCTATTTTCACTCACTTTATCAAAACATACACAGGCACATTATACATACGCGGACTCACACATGCACACACACGACCACAACATACAAGCATGGACAGATGCGAGTCAACAACTCCTCGATGTAAAAAGACACAACTACACACAATGAGGCATATGACATAAAGTGGTGCATACAAACGGGGGGTGGTTTCAATTGCTTTCAAAAGATGCAAAGTAAATGAGGAAATGTCAAGAATCATCTCCAGGTATATTTAAATGTGGTATTGAAAGCATCATCTCTGCACCAGGAGACAATAATAAAATGTTTCATCATGCAGGAATATCGTAATAAAGATATTAAAAAAAAAAAACAGGATTCAGTTATATCAAGTCCATATTAAACTATCCACTGGGGTTTGTGGTAGGATGGAAGTTCCTCACACTCTTCCCTGGGTGATTTCACACCAATTCACACCTTCACTCATGTGACCAATGACTCTCAGGACTCCCATGTGACCTCCAATGACCGTCCCATGTAATGTCAATGCCTGGTGCCATAATGGCAAGACTTCCCATGAAACAAGTGATCTATCACCATAGTTGGGATAAAAATAAAAAAAAACACATCATCGCCACACCTGGATGAATGAACGGGACCGACCTTAATATACACGAGTGAGTTGTGCTTAGTTTAAGTCAGTTAAGTTCTTCCTGAAAATTAACCACATGCACGGCAAACTGGCAAACTTGAAGTGGGCTGCTCGCAATCTTACAGGTCTCATTATTTTGCAGAGGCTCATTATCTTGTCACAGCGAAGGGATGAAGTCAAAGCGCAAAGTCAACAAGTAAAAACTCTGAAGTCATGACTGACTCGATGCAGTTCCTCACTGAGGGTTTTTGTTTTTTTATCCATTACTGAAAAAATGAGCCATGATACAGGTGTTCACTATTCACATCCTGAAATTAATGACTACTTATTGTTAGAATTCAACCCCTTTGTGATTTGAAGAAAAGTTATCCTCCAAAACCACGCAGTGTTCCCTCGTACTGTCACCTTTTCATATTTCCAGTTTCCAGATTCCTGCCATTGAGAAGAAGTCAACACAAAGTGCATTCCCTGCACCTGAGCGAAACATGTCGGTGGAGTGGAAAAATTAATTGGCATTTTCTTTTGCCGATTTAATGAACATTCATTTAGAGCCGACTCCCTGTATGCTCCCATCATAATAATGTCTGTACTAGGCACAGCTCAACTTTATGTTGAGCTGGCGGCTTGTGGGAAATAAAATGAAAAATGGAAAGGTTAAATAAACCTGAAAATTAGTTTTTCCGTTTCTTAACCAGACATATGGAGTGAACCTCATAACAAGATCATGTGGTTTCCCATTAATCTTCCCTCTTACAAATGTCAGACTGGATATATATGAGGTTTTCTGACATCAGAAACATAACAGCTAAACAGTTACTTATATTTTATATAGGTGAATCTTCATAATAGCACATTATCACAATATTGTCATATTGTGAACTTACTCTGCCTTTGCCATAACAGCAAGACTTCAGCATCTACCTCATATTTCAGGGCGTAGAGTCCAATAACACGTTGATAAAACACTTGCAGCCTTAGACATGAGCACTGCTGATGTAATAAATGTGCACACTATCTAGTTTTTAACTGTGCACTGCTCTACACATGCAGCAAACTAGTTTCATGTCTCTTCTTGATATTTACTCGGAGGTGGTGAGGGAAGTTCCTTTCAACTTTGTCACGATGTTACTCCGGAGACGCCCACAGAATATACATTTCAGTCCACCACATGTCCCTGGTGCTGGGGCTCCATCTATCAAAGCCAGCGTGTGTAGATGCAACAGGGCAAAGTATCTGAAGGTGGCAATGAAAAAAGAATGGTTTCATGTCTGCAGAGAGGGTTATTCAACAGACAAAGATGTGTTGTGTTGTTCTACATATTTGATTTGGAAACACATCAGGAATATATATGAGGAATCGGGACTGCATTTGGTCCGGAGAGAGGAAAGCCTGAATTAATATACACTGTTCAGACATTGCTTTGTTTAAAGCAAAGTAGGATAGGCTTGTCTCATTAGCAACAAATCAACATGCTTGGAGGCGGATATGTCCAGATTAGTGAGACTATGCAGAAGGAGAGAGTGTGACACAGCGTTAGCATGCTCCATTAGAGAGCATTGTCATCCTGGTGATTATGTGTATGTAATAAAGGTGGCTATTGAGAGAGCTAGCCAAGTCTGTGTGTGGTAACAGGCTGTACACACAACTGCCATCCATCACCCACATACTGTCAGCAGGGGAGCTAAACATCACACACACGCACGCACACACGCACGCACGCACACACACACGCACACACACGCACACACACGCAGGCCTAATGTGTGCTCCAGTTTGGCTTGTATTAGAGACAACTACACAAACACACACACAAAAACAAAACAAAAAAAAAAAAAAAAACCAACAACAGCAAAACACACACACACACACACAAAAAATTCCCAAGAGACGTTCCTCCTCTCAGTCCCAGACCTGAATGTTTTGTGATATATTAACACTAGGCACAACTTTCTGGCTGTAAAGCCCGAAAGTTTTAATAATCGATAACAAATTAATGCAGCACTTGACCCATTGGCTGCACGGGGTTGGATATAAAGTTGCATTTAGCTCAGTGAAAATTCAGATCCGACACCAAGCCAAAAAGTACCAGCAGCGCTGCTATTATTGAATTTCACTGAAGTGACCACTCTGAAGATGAGGCCTGTACTTATTATAGCCAACAGCGAGTGTTTACTTTTTGTTCAGCCATATGATGATCATTTCCCCAATTTTAATTGGCTACACTTCGTCACCTTTTGCTCACAGTGCCTGGTATTTTACAGCAGGGGATCGCTATTAGTTTCTGAGATTGTTATTCCCTGTGCTAAAAAATTTGAACACTGAAACAGTGTCACCAGAAGAGAAATATAAATAGATAAATAAATAGGTTAATAAATTTATATACACATCATGCCAGGCTGCCAAAAAAAGTCTCTTGGTATCTCACAGACCAGCCATTGTTCGCACTTTGTGGCTCTAATTAGACTCATGAGCCGATTCTTTGTGGTTGTTGGTGTTGTTGTTTTCCAGGAAGCAGACAGGCATGAAAATGTTAAAAAGGTAAAAGTTTCCCTTCACACCCTCACTCAGTGACAGCGCTGGCTGCAGTTGGACCTAAGTGGCTCGTTGCCTGTATAAACCAAAAGTGTGAGAAAAAAAACAAAACACTAATTGATTACTGACATCACATGTGAGTGGGGGGGGGGGGGTGATGTGGATGTGAAACTTGCACTGGAGTATCACTGAATAGTGGGGCTCCCTCAGGCAGTATGTTATGTCTGAACTGCAAGGTTTTATTATGGGGATGATCTTATTGATGAGGAAGAACTAACTATCCCTCTGTGCCATTTAGAATAATCTCTTCTTGTGCATCCATTTTATTGCAGCTCTCCAAGCAATAAGAACGTCATGCAACAACCTGAGGAGCATCACACATGGACAGAAAACACTCACTGCCAAACAAAGAAGGACAAAATAACTGTGAATAGAAATTAAGAATTTCTGCACAAAATCATTTGTCCACACAAATTACTTAATATATATTTCATCTCCTAAAGCAATTCATAAAGTTGTTCATTTCATTCGACAGTGGTGCACCATCACGGCTACTAGATTATGAGCACTGCCGCTAAAATGTTACACTGCCATTAATATCAGCAAGTGATTTTCACTTTGACAGTGACCATGACAATATGCAGTGTTGTCTTGGGATTGTTCTGAGTCATCGGCAAGTGCATCATATCCTCCGAGACCCTTCTCTCATTCTTCAGAGGACATGTATATGAAAGGTAACATTACAGTGGCGTATCTCCTTTAGGGAATAGGAAAGTGCGTAAGAGGTGAGCAGCAGGAGAGTGACGCGGTGGAGTGGTGAATTGAAGCGGACCAGAGGAAAAGGTTAGCAACATGTTGTCAATATGGCAATAAACGTACAGGCTCATGTCGATGCTCAAATGCTCAGGTGATATATACCAAACCGCTATAGGGCCCACAATACAAGTTGTATTATACCTGTAAAATGTTAATGCAAGAAGTCTTAAACTTTCTATTTCCTGCATTAAAACCACAGCCCTGTGTGAAAATGTACCTTGTTGCACTTGAAGGTGAAAGGAGTGCAGTACAGCGACCTCGCTGAGGATGCGACTGGGCACTCTGACACCTGTCAGAATTGGCTGTCTGACTTTTAGCCTTGCTGCAGCAACAGTCTCGTTTTAAATGAGCTCATTTGTGGCTACCTATCTACACGGGGGTGGACTGTCAAAAGGCCATGACAGGGCATCAGAACATGGTGGTTTTCCTCAGCCACCCCATCCAAGCCTCAAGGAGACGCAGGACTGCAATAGCACTCCTACCTGTCCTCAGGTTCATCTTTCAGTATTTTAGATGATAAACATTTTTGTTTTACTTTCTCGTCTTTGTCATGTTTGTCTTAAAAATGACAACAACATGACTTGACATTGACATCTTCTGAAATCTAGAGTTGTGTTCATTACCTGGCCACTCATCATAAACTCTTGCAATACAAATCAGTAGTCATGACAACAGTCCCTGCCTGGATTCCAGCACTGAGTCCTTGTGGAGTTATGATTGATGACAGCTTCTCGTGCCTCTCTCTCTCTCTCTATCAGTGTTTCTGAGGCGTTTGATGTCTCAGCCCTGCCCCAGGCTCTTCCCCAAGCTCTCGCCTCCAGCAAATCATCTCATCACCTAAACTCAGGTCGAGGGAGCTGGAAAAAAAAAAAGAAACACCAGATACAGTGCAAGCCAGCAGCCACGGATGTTATTTAATGCTGCATTTATAGTAATACCTGGAATAAGTGATTAAACCAGCTGAGGGTAGAGTGGCGGTGTGCTTGAAGGATCAGTTCACAGGGACACAGTCACTTTACTAAAACAGAGTTGTGATTATATAAAAATTGAGAATATTCCCTATAATGTTATGTTTTACCAAAGAGTGAGCTCTTTAATCTTTCTTGCCTGGAGGACAGAGTGAGTGCTCATCTGCTGCCCTCTTGCTGCACACTGCAATCCTCTGCATGAGCAATATTAGGTAGTGAAATACAGCATGACCTTAAATATAACACAGTAGCTGCTGTGTTTCCAAAATACTTCTGGTAGAGGAGCAATAAAATCAGGAGAAGCATGTGATACGACTGTTGTGGAAATGTATGAGTGGAACCTGTGCCAGTGAGGAATGTTTCCTGATACTTAAATCTATGGCGAAGACCTTGGTTAAGTCTGAAATACATTTCTCTGTGCTCTCAGGTGGACTGACGTAAAAGACAGACAGCCGGAGCTCTTTATTGCACGCTGAAAGAGTTGTGACTTGTTGAAGGTCAAGCTTTCGTGCCTTTCATGGAGGTCTTTGTCCACAATTTCAATAGCAACGTATTGACTTGACAACATGTGGTCCTCTATTCAGATGGAGACATAGATCATTTCTTTCCCGGCAGCTCTAAGTAGCCCTGGCCAAAAGACAAGCAACAGCCTGGCTTATGAATAAATGCCAGCATGGAGCAAGTGTGAATCTTCGATCACTGCACAACACACACTTTCAAATTTTCTTCCTCTCCTCTCCATTTCCTTTGCTTTATCCCACACCTTCTTGCTTTCCGTCTACTATTTATTTGTCAGTATCAATATTTCCAGCCATATATCTATATTTGCAGACCACCACGAAACAACAACGTGCTTGACACTCAAAATATTAGCTTGCCACTCTTGTCATTTAGTTGATATTAGGTGTTTACTCTGGAGAGCCATGAAATGGCAATAGACTTCACAAAGGCATGAAAAGCAAGTTGTCATCATAGGTGGGAATATTCTTGTATGGCAATTGATCTGATTACTGTGATTTGTCATTATGCCAAGAATGACATTTCATCATCCATTAGGGACCATAAAATTGTAGGGAAGCGGCCTCGTGGAATTTAATTAAAAAACAAATACCACAATCCTTTATGTTTGGCCGAAGCTTGTGGCATCTGCAGGACACAGATTCCACGCAAAGGGAGTTGTGTTTCTCTTGTTGAGAGATGCGTGAAAACCACAAAAAGAAAATATCACATTAGAAATCATTTCATTTCTATTACCTCTGTAAAGCAAAACAAAATGCATTTATGTATTTAAAGTAATTGGTGGGTTGATTAATCTAGAGACAGAAAACGTATGTTAGTCAAGTCGTTTACAGCAACAACAACAACAACAACAACAACAACTTGACAATGCTATTGGCTCTGAGGTAAAAAGTTAAATTAACCATTGCACTGGTTCATGTGTTAACATGGATCATGGGTATTGCAATATATTTCATGTTGATCACACATGTTGAGGTGTGTTTTTCTAACATTTTCATCTTGATTATGGGAACCAGTGCGCTTCCTTCAGCTCTCTCTTATAGTTTCTTCATGGGATTCTTTGTCATGGACAAAACTGGAAAGAGCTTTAAGAGCAAATGGTTAAATATTAAAGTAAAAATAAATCAAGTTTCAGCACTCTTATGCAGAGCGTCTTCTATCTGAGCCTTAATCTTTGTTGCTGTCCTTGTACAATGTTTAGGCCATCAGTATGCAGCAGGAAACTCTTCAAGTTGTCAATATGTCTGTGCACCAATGTCACCACGGCAAAACTGTCTCTTATTTCCTCTTGGCGATTAAAACACATCAATAAAGTCTAGGATATGAGAAGACATCGTGCAGTCTAATGTGCATCAGTACGGTAACGTGTGTGTCGACTCCCCCACAGCAGATTTCTCCTCATGGAAAGAGCACCCACATCTTTGTTTGTGTTGTATCACATTGTGTTTGGTGTGGGAACTTTACTCTTCACAGTGACAGAGTATAGACATGATCAGTCCCTAATGCACAACTGAGGCTCATCTGACACTGCTGACACATTCACAACAAATAACAATCATTACTGTTCTCACACAGAATGAGATCAGCTTTTACTCTAGTAAGTCTTTATGCTCGCCAGGTTACACCTCAGCACTACACATGAGTGGTGACCTGTGGCTCTCCTAACCCTGCTGCAACATATGAGAGCAGTAGAAACTTTCACAGCAAGATTAAGAAAAAGAAAACTTGAAAATAAAAATCATTTTTTCTTTCTTCCTCACTTCTTTTTGTCCGTCTCCTGTTGAGAGTGCCCTTACCTCTATGCACTGTGCGTGAGCTATCAAACGAGGAGATATTGGCGTTTTGAGTGAGGCCATTCAATGAATGTCAGCATCAGTCGATGGGTGTTAAAAAACAAATAAGACCGAGCTGCAGCCCTCGTGCCCTCTTGTCCCTTTGGCTAACGCTGACCCCTACTCAGTGCTGAGAGGTAGCCTGCTAATCCCACTGACCATGATGCTTTGAATCAGCGGTCCCTCTCAGTCCTCCCTTCTCTCCCCCTAATGGCTCCCACCCTTCCTTTTCACCTCCCTCCCTCTGTATCTTTACTTGGCTCCTTCTCTCCTGCCATCACTCCCACTTAAACCCAGTACGCAGAGGGCCTGACCGAGCGGATTGATTTCCAGTAAGGCGGTGTCTGCTGCGCGTTGTGGAGCTTTCCAGACACGTTCATCCTCCTTTATTGCACTCTAATCTCAAGGGGCGACCGTGTCTGCTCTTTAGGCTTTGCTGTAGACGCTCACACACACACACACACACACACACACACACACACACACATACACAAAGTACATAAAAGCTTACACACAGAACCACACACACACACACACACAGCCACGTGGAGCCAACAGTACAGTAATTTCACTATTTGCCTTGTCTCTCCAAAGGCTCCTGCTTAATAGCTAAGCATTGTTATTGCCTTCTTTGTCTTAATGAATCTTATTGGCCTTTCACAGTTCAGCCGTTCTTACTGAAGAATAAATAGTCATTTCATTTATAGCAATAAATGATACCTATCAGTATTAGTGTGCCAGTACAGGAGGTTCACACTCCAAAGTGTAAGAGAGGATACGATCTCCTCTGACCCATGCACTGCAACACATCCACCCCCCTCTCTCCCCCAGGTGCGCAGCCCACCAGCTGCCAAAGAGAGAAGAAGCACTCGCCTCATGGTGAAAATCCCTTACCCCCTCCCCCTGGAGCAGGCACCCAACAAGTCATGCCCAATTAATGTCTGGGTCAAAGTTTTAATATACTGGCCAACCATCGTTGCTATTCAGCCCCGTATCCCGAGTTCAGGACCTGAGATAATGAGATTTCTTTGCACCTGGTGATTACACCGAGCAGCCAACCAGAAACCAAACAGATCAGGACGGCAGGATATGCCCACTGACGGGCCGATTGCTTAGATCGACCCTCACAGCCCTGGTCTATTCTTAGCCACGCTCTGCCTGACATTTCCTCTGGGGTCAGGGTTTTGGGGAATAGCATGTAAGTCCTGTTTTTTTTTTTTTAAATGCACACTCTGAACAACAACGGCCAAGAAGTCAAAAAAAAGGGAAAGTTTCAACTAAGCCATACTTGAGTAACACGTTTATCAACAGAAAAACAGATTAATCCCTTGGTCAAAAAAAAATGAATCCTACCCCTTCTGCATTATTAGATCAACACTTGGAAACTTAAGGTGATATCTTTCGGTGTCTATTGTGACTGCAAATGTATCAACAAAAAGGGGATTACAAATGGTTTACAAGACAAGAGAGGAAAACAATTAGTGCTGCAACTGATGATTAGTTTCATCATTCTCATTATTTCCTCAAAATATTTTAATCTATTAAATGTTTGGTCTTATAATCAACAAAGAAAATCATTCATCAGAAAGTGAAACAACGTGTCACAGACAGCCCAAAACCCAAAGATGTTCCACTCACTGTCACTGGAGCAAAGTTATAGATGTGAGAAGAGGAAATGAGTCATTTTTGATTTGCAAAAGTCGATTGATAGTTGAAATTGGTGCCAATTAATTTTCAGTTGGAATATTAACTGATGGATCAACAAATGTAGCAAATCCACAAATTTGAGAAAATGGTACGTATCATCAATCGGCTGATCCATGTCTGATTTCAGATGTAAAGGAAGCAAGTAATGAACCATCATATCTGACATTACCTGAACAACGAATAGATGATTAAAACTATTCTTGATTATGTTTCCTTGATTGGAAAATTGGTCGATGGGCTCACTAAAGTTGCTGACATTTGCTTTGAAAACAAAGGGCTTATGCGTTATCCAGTTAGGTGATGAGAAATATGATGTGAAAGGTTCTTTGAATGTGGATCAACACAACCAAACAAGGCCTCATTAACTACACCTGAGCAACTTATAAAAAGCATGGGTCTTAAAAGACGGAGGACCAAACTTGGGGGACAAACTTCGACCTTCTTGTTAGGATTCAAAACACACAGTGGAGGAGCCTCTCATCTATTGTTGTTGCGTCTGAGTGAAAAAATGCTGCCAATGTGACACGGGGCTGATGGGGTGGCGCTCTCCAGCAGCTCAATAATGATGAGACAGATGTATGACAGCCACTCACAGGAGAGTGTCAGCTTATTTGTCTTTCTGTCTCCACACCAAGATGGATGACCCTTCAACCCCACGCTGGTGGAAATATTCACAGTGCTGCCATGTCATGAGAAACCCATCATCATCCTTCACCCTCAAGCCGCTCACTCCTCAGGACTTGTTTAGACCGAGTTAGTGAGCTGGTTTTGACATTTGCTGACTTTTTTTTTTTTTTTCCAACACCGGTTTGTGATCCGATGATATTCAATGGAAAATGATTCATCATGCAGTGGGTGTTGCAGTATGCAATTCTGAACATAGTGATGACTTGTGATTATTACCAACTGGTAAAATCGTTTCGTCCCATTGAAAATTTCAAATGATATTTTTATTATATTACTACTTTATAGTTGCCTTCAGTGTCTCCATGCTTCTTTAGACAACCCAGGTTTGACCCACACTGCTACAGGAGACCTCACTGACCAGCTGGCGGCCTGTGGTTTCTCCCTCATACACTGAGGGGTTTTAGAGAAACAGAGCTGAAAGTGATTAGTGAGGCTGTCAAATTTCCTTCTTCAAACCTGCATTAATTGGCCTCATGGGAGCAGGGGAACACACTGTAAACACAACACTGACACACTGTGACCTTACAAAGTTTATACAACGAACATGTTGGCAAATAGCTGCCTATTTACACACCCAGCAGGTAGAGAACAACTTCAACATTCACATTAAGCGATAGCTCTGGCCTCACGGCCAACATTCATCCTCTTTTTGGCTGTGGCTGAAATGAGCAAGGAGGATGAAACTAAACCATAGGCTGCAGAAGAGCCGTAAAAAACCAAAGCGAGAAGCTGAAAGCTGCTAATACACTCTAAAGCGGTGAGTGACTGCATTGTGGGTACACCACTTCCTTCACATTACACTGTGGTGGTGTGTGAATCATTTGACCAATTGTTGTTGTTTTTGTTTGTTGATTTTGATATACAGTACTATGCCAGTCAGGGGCCAGAGGTAAATAATGGCAAAGTAACAGAGCTCCTCAGCTGGACTCAAACTGGGTATGTTGATCACCTCTACACCTCTACGCCAGCAAAATGTACATTCACAACCACTGTTATTGATAAGGTCAGAATGGGAAACCAGTAGTGAATGTCACTGGTTATTAATACCTTCAGTTCACTGCCTTAACTAAAGCCTGAGTTTGAGTCTGGCTGAACCTCGTGCAATCCCAACCACCCTGCAGAGCAGTGGAGAAAAACTATATGTAATCTGTGAGTCAGCCGACAGCACCGAATACCTCTGAAGCTTCTGAAGTTGCTGCAATTTTAAGCTCTGCCCAGAGGTTTTGAGAAAAGTCGTTTTTTGAAGTGTACGGTCTTGCACTGACTGATTGGTTCTGGCAATGTATTTTTTTTAAATGTCATTTTACTCTAAAGTTAACAAATTTACCACTGACAGGTTAAATTCATATTTCATTTTTCAGAATAACACTCCTACTGTCACACATAAAATCTGCATGTGAACTTAATTGGAATTTTTTCTTCATAAGGCTTCTGTTAATCACACGCACACACACACACACACACGTCTCTGGGGAGCAGAGGTCAGTCACAGATGGGACACAGAGGACCAGGGCAGGGGTCAGGCCGGAAGATTGGAGGAAATAATTATCTCCATACATTTCAGTCCCTCATTTCCCCTGGGGGGAATGCAACACTGATGCTTCCCAGTCTGCATTTCCCAAGATCACATCAGCTGTATGGATCTTCCAGAGCAGGTTATCTTGTTCAAGCGAAATTCGTTCCTTGTTTAAAAAGAAGACTGGGCTCCTCCTCACCTTCTCACATCTGCAGTTTTTTCCAACATTACAAACAGAAAAAGTCAGGCGTGTGAGCGACGTCAAGGACTCACAGCGCACCGTTTGGTTCAAAACCCCTTTGATGGCGCGTTACACTCTCACGACTCAAACCGTTACCGTGGCAACAGCCGGTGGTGCTATGGGGAGTTCATATAAGGTGCAAATTGAGTTTGTTGATGCAACAGTTGTTAATGAGAAAATAAATATGGGTGGATGGGTTTCCTCGTCAGATCTCAGGAGGCTCAACATGTCATCATGAGATCAAGTATGTTACATGCCTTAATCCTGCCAGTCATTCACCTTCATTAAAAAGAATCCAACATAAACAGTATGAACTATTTTCATTGCAAGATTTATGACTAAACTCCCCACTTCACTGCCTTTGAACGAAACCCTCATGAAACAAAGAAAGAAAAATTCTGCCCAATTTGCATTTCATTTTGCGTTTCAGCAACAAGGCAGTTCAAGTCCACTTCAAATTCACAATGCAGCTCATAATGCACACCATGATTATTATTTACCACCAACAACAACAACAACAACAACAACAACCACCACCTACCAAAGATCGACATGCATTTTTCACTGTATATTCTTTTATGCATCAATACAGACTGATAGCGATTTGTTTCATACGTTAATGATGTCGCATTTTAGCCCTGAGGGATGTTTATGGTCACACTAACTACTTTGTTTTAAAACTTCGAAAATTAAATCTTGTCATTGGTTATTATATTATGAAAATTAGTTGTATCTATCTCCCTTTCAACAAAGGCATTACGCCTTGATTGATTAGGTTTTGTTTCATTCACTGAGTCTGTCATCACGCTTTTGGAATTTGTAAAAAAAGAAAAAAAAAAAAAAATATATATATATATATATATATATATATATATATATATATATTACATAAAATAAATTATATTCTGACCGAATGAAAAACAATGAACTTATATATAAAAAAAAAACTAGACTAAAGTCTTCATTTCAGCTCGCATAACAAAAACAAAAGGTCCACTCCATAACGGCAGCCTGGTGCTGTGTTTCACTGTGGTGGTTTAATGTTGTTTTGACGATCCATTGGAGCTTCTCCACCATTCGCCACAGTGACAGCTTGATGGATGTTGTTTCATGACTGAATGGGATTTGCTTTTCAGTCTGTGTACGGTGTCACTGTGTGTGGAACAAGAACTCAACTTGTGGTTCAAACGCATAACAATGAACCCCTTATACAAACAAATATATCAAGCTCTTGCTCAGGAGGTAGTGTTATATACAACCAATACGCATGATACGCATGAAAAACACAAGTGTAAACAGTATTTAAACAGTAGATGACGAAGTGGGCTTGTCAGTGAGTGGCTATAATGTAGGTTTAAGTGATGAAAAATGAACTAATCATTTTGAAAAGCAAAGTGTAAAACTAAGATTCAGAGGATAAAAAAAGCTCACTGGTGTCCTCTGTGTTCAAGACGCTGCCCATTAAATTGCATCATCCTGAGTTTGAGTCCACCTGGGGACTTTTGTCATACACCACTCTCACTCTCTTTCTTGCTTTTCCTGTCAGGCTACAATAATAAGCCTCACTGTACATATACCGTAATAATTGTCATGGCTAACCTGTGGTTAATAAACAAATACAATAATAAACGGCCAATAAGACGAAGATGTTTGGTGCGACTGTCAGAAAATGTGTTAGTTTGTTGTTGTCTGTTCTGCCACTAACTGGAGACTCTGCTGTTCAGCGTGATTAAGTTTTGCATGTGTTACCTAAAGTCTTACAATGACAGCAGACTGTACATGAAACCCAAGAGAATACTTAACTTCAGGCCGAACTTTAAAAAGAGCTTAAGATTTTGTATTAACAAATATTAAATCACAAGACTATATGACACCTGTTCCAGGACATAGGATCATTATTCTGGAGACACAACCAAATATTTTGTTTGGGTGAGTTCACACTGATTGTCTTTCATCTGAACCCCACGCGAGGACCACACAAGTGATAAAACAAATGCACCTCATTTTCATCCAAGATAGAAATAAGTGGCAGCACAGCTTCCTGGTGTCTTCACTGTGGCAGTGGTGGTGATGAACACTGGAGAATAAAGTTGTGAAAATAGCTGTCAGACAGCTAGCTAAACCTCACAGCTACCAGTGGCTCATGCTAATGCCAAAATACCATCTTCAAAAAGAAGCAGAAAGCAGCTGCTTGGTTAACACAAGCTGGGAGCAGGGTGTCAGACAGCAGAGAGCAACACCGAAGCTACAGCGCTAAGATCTGAGGCAGGCAAGTCCTTCAAAACGTGCTCCAAATATAAATCAACACAAAAGTGATAAAGTGTTTGAGTCACACCCACCCACAGAAGGTGGGAAAAGTTGAAATACTTCCTGCAGATAAAGTTGTGATAGAGTTTGTGCAGCCCTGCGTCACCTGCCCCAGCAGAATAGATGTTTCCAGCAGCGACTATTAAAAAGGAAATGTCATAAAATTAGTATCTCTAGTACATATCATCAAAGATTATACCCAAGTTTGGCTAAATCTATGACTCCTTCGGGATTGTTGCATTTGAGATCATTAAAAGCTGCCTCCACTCTCACTCCTTTCCACATAATTGTCAATAGCAAGGTGATGCAACTCTGTGGGATCATTACTTTACCCCCTAATTAAGAAAACTCAGTCTACAATCATTTTAGCATCTCTGCTGCACAACAGATTAGAGATTATATGAATCTTATCACCAGGAAACAATATCAACACTGCAGGAATCTGCACAAGCCTGTATTACACTGCCAGGTTCATAAAATTGCTGCAGGGAAGCTTACGCAACTAATAAAAAGGTAAACATGCAGGGTCTGCCGAGCCACTGAATGCTGGCACTGGACATAAATCATGATGTGGGAAATATTCAATATGAATGTAATTCCAAGAGATACAGGCAGCACTGTCAGGATCTTCTATAGGGTTTCTGTAACTTCTGCCCAGGCTTTCCTTACTTAAGCCAAGCACTTGTTTTAAATGACAGATTTGACACAAGGTAATCGTGGCACATTGGCCCATTTACAGGAACATGAAACATTAATGTATCATGGATCTCCCTTCTGGTTTTGAGAGGACCACTGCTGCTTTCAGTGAGCATTTTTAATTAACTTTACTTTTGAAGAGATTTCAAAGGCGGCGTTACTCCCCTACACAGTGTCTCCCCGTGGTTTAGAGCTCAGGAGGATACACTGCCCATGTCAATGTATAAAAAGCAAACCTTTACAAAAGAACTATAGGGAAACTCTCTCCGGCATGTGGGAGCTTTCTAGGCTGCAATACTTCCCCATACGTCAAGTTGCTTGTTCACAATCAGAATTCAAAAGGAAGGATTGGCACCTTGCTACCTGGATGAAAAAGAAGATGTGCCTTTAGGAACAATAACCTTGTGATTTCCAGTACTTCGTAATTAGTAAGGAAGAGAGATGCTTTAATAATAATTCCACCACATAATGGACCTCTGCATCCACACCAGCCAACAAATTAAACTTCTTGAACAAGAATGTTTCCTTCAGATGTGAAACCAAGACATTAAATGTTCTCTGTTAGGAAACAGCAACATCTCACACATGAGCCGTAGAAGCTTTTGATTCCCTGATGGGTGATTAGACGTCCACAGTCTGTCTGCTACCTGCACCTCCACTCTTTCAGTGTTGCACGGCAGCTAATTGACTTGTGGGGGAATCTTGGGCATCCCTTCAGGCTGAATGTTGAAGTTCTTGGTAACAGCAAGTGATAAGACATCTATCAGCCTGCAGCCAACGTGCGTCTCATTTCTAAAGCCAGATTGATTTTTTTTTTCCCCCGGCAATTTTTTTCTTTTTCTGTGAGATAAATAGATAAATGTCAACTGAAGAACGCAATCTCCCACCCAAGTGTTTGATCAAAGGCTAACTGGGCAATTCAATAAAAGATTTTGCCCCAGCTGGAGTCTCGCCAGACCTCTGTATTAAAATGCAGTCCCTCTGAGTCAGAGGTATTGCTGTTGTTGGTCCAACACCTAGCTTCCTATTCACATCTTGACAGCCAATACAGCTAAACCAACCCTGCTGGAAGATATGAAGCTACTGTTGGCAGAGCTGCTGGTAAACCGAAAAGAAATCACCGATCACCACCGCAACAGAAAATTCATTTTACATTAACATTTGCAAGCCTTATTGAATGGATCTTCGCTCGTCAGAAGGAAGGCAAACACAAAAATAATTGGTTAGGTTGTTTTAATAAAGTTTCTAAAAGTGCAGCTTGGATCTGCTTTCACACTCTAGGGAAATATTCTCTCATTACTCTGGGTGTAGAGGAGGAGGGAAGTGGCAATAAGGTAGATTTCATCCGAGGCTCAGGAGAAAATGAAACCTTCCAATGACAGTAGAGCATGTAATGTTTTCATCGGTTTCCACCCATGGAGAGGAATCAAATGAAAATTACTGTTGTGTGCATTTTTTTTTTTAAGTCACTCTTTCAGTGATGGTATCCGTAACAGCAGATAAAATGAATGATAACACCGCATCGTGATCCTGTTTTGTGCAGTTACTTGTTACTGCCTTTGCGTAGAACACATGAGAGCCTTCTGTACTTTGTTCCCATCGTCACTGCAGTGTGCGTAATCAAGTGTAAACTTCACACGAAGACCCTTGCTGAGTTACTAATGCAGGTATCAGTGATTTCTGGGGATTACTTTGCCCTTTTGAAAAAGTTAAAGGCCAGTAATACACCACTTTCAAAAGGAAGGTAGCAGAAC
Organism: Caranx ignobilis; assembly: GCA_021432705.1. Taxonomy (NCBI): domain Eukaryota; kingdom Metazoa; phylum Chordata; class Actinopteri; order Carangiformes; family Carangidae; genus Caranx; species Caranx ignobilis. Next base: position 32,131,964 of record MU269980.1, read on the forward strand.
TAACAGAAAAAAGGGCAAGAAGGTTTGGGAATCACAATCGACTAAATCAGTCGGTCTTTACGGAAGAATGTCAAATGTTGACAGTATTCAAGCTTGTGATGTTTTTCTCTGCTTTATATCATTTTAAACTGAATAACTGATTTAAAAAAAAAAAAAGGGAGCTACACCAATAAGGGATATCAGCTACTGCCCTTTTACTCTAAGGTCAAAAACTACACGTCATTACAACGTTCAATGACTAACTGACCAGTCATCTCTACTGATTTTAAATAAGTTATGACTTTAATAAATCTCAAAGTTGGGAACCTGTGTCTGTGACAGTGTCAGAGATCAGAGGAGTTCCTCTTGACTAGTTCTTTTCAGATGCAGGGAGACGGTGTGTAATCTGCCATGAGGAGGGAAGGTCATTATCCTGCTGGGGAGTCAAGAATTAGAAAGGATGAGACCACGTCAAATGATGACAGGATATCGGTGCTGAGCAATGACATCTCCTGAGATATTCTCTCAGAAGAGCTAAAACATCACTGTCACAATGTTTGACAATTAACCAAAAGTTTTCAGGCATACCGGGAGCTTTGAAGTGAGCTGTGCTGTGACAAACAGTAGCTTGATCGATTAGTCGATCAAAAACGAATGAATCCTCAACAACCAAAACAACTGTTTCATCATTTGTTGGTGCCAAAGTCTTAAATGTGAGCATTTTATTTTCTTTGATTGTAAACGGACTGAACAATTGGTAGACAAGACATCTGAAGACATTAACTTTTACAGAAATGAGCAACTGATCAACTACTTGGAGTATCAATAAATGATGAGAACAGTTTCAGGCTTAAATTTTGTGTCTTCTAATTTTCCTTGTCTGTTATTAGCTCCAGTTATAACCACATAATGACATCGTACTCAGCCCAGAGGACAAGTTTACAATTTATGGACTTGAAGGAGGGCAGACAGACATATGTATGGTTTAGGTTTGAAACACCCTAAGGGAGAAATCCCGTTCGTACACATCCCCAGTAGAGCTGAATGTGAGATTTCTATTTTCCTCCTTTTAAAAATTTTGAAGTCTATTCCCATTAACATAATGTCACTGTGGTATACGCAAATCAAACCAATGCCAGGCATCATCTCACAGCTTCCACTGGATCCAGCTGATCTCACTGTTTTTTTGTTTTTTTTTTTTTACATATTTTGCATATCAATATGGCGTCCTCAAATTGAAATCCTTTTCCATTTTACGAGATTGCTTTTTGATGGCTTCTCATTACAGGAGCGTTGGCTCCGGGTCAAATGAAAATGTCATCACAGGCTCAGCAGAGGCTGTTCAGGGGGAGTCCTCTCCAACACAGAGGAACCTCCCTTCACAGTTTAACCTCCTTCACCTGGGGGATGATGAATCATGGAGCCCGGCAAAGAGGGCGCTTGATGATGGGCGGGTGAATGAGTGTTTGACAAGGTGCCAGTCAGCCTGCTTCCTAGGGTGTTACTCACCAGCCATAATCACTCTCACACAGCCAGAGAGTTAGCTGAGGCTTTCCACATCTGCTTCTGTGCAAGTTTCCTCCAACCCCCCCAGCCCCCCTAGAACAAACAGTAATTTGATAGACTCATTGATCATATTCAACATGAAGCAATATTACAACTTTGAAGATATTGATGAGGAAGAAGAGGAAACGGGTTGGAATTTTTTTCAGTATGAAGCACATTAGCTGTTAACTATCATTTTCAGGTATATCTGTAGGATTTGGAGACAAATCCTTTTTGAAATTGTGACAGGACAAGATGACTAATCCCTGAGTGAACATAAGCATTAGCTGCAGCAATTAAGTTGCATGTGAAAGGTCTGTAAAAGTTTGTTCCTGTACACTTGTTCACCTCATCTGCATTGTGAGACAATGTTTTTCTAATCTTCCTCCGCGCTCTGTGGCATTGAGCTTTCTGAATGGGCTGAAAACACTGACTTTGAATCACTCCCTCTCAATAGACACATTGAACACAAAAAATCTGCTTCTTTTTTGTCTCTTGAATGTCATATAAGCACCATCTGAGTCGAGGTTAAAAACAGTTCAGTAATTTCACCTGTGTCTCCATGGTAACGCTTTTGCTATTACCTCAACATACATAGCTCCCGCCTCCGAACCTGCTGAATGTCATGTCTGCATCCTCTGCAACACAACAGACACATTGCACAGCTTAAAAACTGCGTTCAGAAGCACGTTGTATCAGAGTTAAGATGAAAAGTCTGTGTATTTGTTCACTGAATAGTGGCTTTCCAGTGTTTGTGTCACACTGAGCAGGAGGTCACCAGATCCAGAGCCTGGTCTGCTGCTGCAGAGGTTCAAGCTGCGAAGAGCAAGCAGAAAAGTAACGAGCAACCTGTGGCATCGTGCTGCACGAGTCCGCTTGTGGAGTGCCAACGCAGTAATGAGATTTTATTCAGACACAAGCTGTATCAGGACAGCAGCCCATTGTGTGCAGACAAATATCTTTCTGTCTGAATGTACACTATGTCTCTGTGTTTGTATTTGTTGCCTAATGATGAGCAGTCCTGGAAATGAGACAGGGAGGTGGGGGTGTAATGAAGAGGGAGAGAGGTGGGGGCAGGATTATGCTGTATGTATGTGTGTATGTGTGTGTGTGTGTGTGTGTGTGTGTGCAGGGGTGGGTGGCATTCAAAAGAGGAAGCATGCAGTTGTTCCAATCACTGATTAATTAGATCATCATTGTCTCATACGTCTATTGTTCATCTTCTCATTTTGTGTGTTTGTGTGCGTGTGTGTTCGTCTAGTATTTCTGGATCTGAGGTCAGCTGGCCACCATGGTGCTGGCGTGCTAATGTAGAGGAGGCATTAACCCCACTCTCTCTGGATGAGAGACCGCTTGGCGAGCATTCATCCCCTGAGACTGGTGGCATGCTTCTGTCTGCCTGCCAATCTTATTTCCCGGATAGCTTGCACACTTATTTCATTTTGGCCTGTTTCACAGCCCTGTATTGATTTTTGAAACATCATGTCAGTGTGAGAATGAAGGGCCCTCTCTCAAACACACCACACTGGAATAAGCTTGTTGTGTTTGTTGGTGTTTCTTCCTCTGTAGTTATTAAGATAAAGTCCTTTGTAATCATGTGATTTGGACATTTAAGGAAATTATTAAGTTAAACTTTTAGTACAAGTCTCTTTACTATTCACTTTCTTCTTCATATTGTATGTTGTTTTTCTCTGTTGTCAAACTCTTTTGTCCCTATTTGTATAACCTCTCTCCTCCACAGCTTTTATTTCCCCGGTTGCTTTTCATACCCTATGTGCTTGCTTTGTCTGGCTTCGTGTGTCGAAACGAGCGGATATGAGACAGCGAGCTGGGTATCGGAGACGTTGCTGTCTGTCTGTCAGTCCCTGTGGTACATTAGCCGTCCCTTACCATGTATTATTGATTCCCTCTCTCTAATCACTATCTCCAGTGTTCCAGATGAGCCTTTACTGCCAGCAGCGCCTGCACTCCAAGGAGTTTATAGCAGCCAAAGTCCTAGCTAAAGCACACCCCTCAAGATACTGCAGATTTCGACTATAGCAGTAGTAGCAGCAACAACAACTGATGTATCCCCATGTCAGGTCCAACAGACATTCCACTTTCAATCTGTGTGTTATTCTCATTATTGTGTGCACTATGGCTGATGGTCGTGTCAACTTTGCACTTGACACGGAAAATTGGTGACTCCGGTCTAACAACCAGAACTAACAGAGACAGCTTTCCCAAGAACTTTCATGTAAAATCCTTTCAAATGCTCTGCTCTGAGTTAGGGCTACCACGGGATTTTTACTCCACAATTATTTTAGCCAGAAGAATAAACAATAACGATATCATTGCAATATCTGATGAAGATATATAATAATTCTACTCCTCTTCACCTTTGATTTTTGTGCACTGCCTCCTTTCTGGAAACGCACTGAACTTAAATTGAAGTGAAGGGGAGGAGGAGTGTGTCTGTAACCGTCACTGTACAAAAAGAACACAATCTGTCAATGTCTTTAAGGAACTACTACAAATTTGGTACGAATGTTTACTGAGACTCAAGGATGAAGGATGACTGCTTTGTGGTCAAAGGTCAAGTTTACAGTGACCTAAAAAAAATAACATGCCTCGGAAACTCCAAGGGAGTTCATTCGAAGTTGGCACAAATGTTCACATGTACTGAAGGATGAAGTAATCAATGAAGTGGTCACCGGTCAAAGGAAAAAGAAAAGGGGTATGGTGAGCTCACAGTTTTGGCCTTATCACAAACTTTAATAATATGGTGCAACCATTCACTTGGACTCAAGGACAACTGATTCAACTTTAGTGGGCAATGTGACCTCAGAAAACACTTTTTGGCTATTACTCAAGAGCACTCAAGAGGAATCATGACAAAACTTCAAACAAATAGTTAGTATCTTAAACGACTCTGGATAAACAAGGGTGTAACCTAAAACCCAAGACAACCACGAAGCACACACTCTAGGTTTTACTGTGCAACAGTTTTCTTATAAAACAATATGTCAATATACCATTAATCCAAGGGTGGGCCCAAGGCAGAGGTTCAATTTAAAAGAGTAAATGGTTAAGTTTTACTGAAAACATCTCAGTATCAAAATTTAAGAAATATATTCACATAATGAGCAAGGTTGCAGAAGGGCACTCACAAACTGGAGCCTACATTTAGACTTGGTTCACCACTAAGATGTACTGATCAAAGTTAAACACCTTAAGTCAGAAAATAAAAGAATCTTAAAATGAAATGTAACAAAGAAACCATTGCAAAACTATGTGGAGTGAATATAGGAGAAACACTGATGGACATAACCTTTACTGATGCAGGCCTACATTGTCTACATTAATTATTTACATTACATTCGCCAGACAAACAGCTGTAATGAAGTCCTGATCACCATGTGAAGGCCATGTGTGTTGTGCTTTGCTTGTGCATTTGACAGGGATAAAACAGATCAAGGCAGAGCTGTGAGATGAAGCCCAGATTTTCTCTGCCCTTTCAACTATTCAGTCAGTGTTTGTACTGTGACTCTGAGAGACAGATTCCACGCAGCGGGAAATCAATTACATTCACACCAATATGGATCAGAGACCACTGGTGATCTGCATCCTCCCTGTGTCTTGCAGAGGAACAGAGAATTCTTGTCGTTTTTGAAAGAGACAACTACTTTTGAATCTTTGCTGGGTGTTTTAACACAGTGTGAAAGACGGCAAACCACTGGGGGGGGGTGTGTGCTGCATGTGGGAGGAGGAGTGGGGACACAGACAGTGTGTGTGTAGTGAGGGGAGTGGGCACTTACAAAATGGGCAGCATTACAGGTCCGTTCTGATGTCACACTGACATCATCAACCCACCGAGCCCCACCTCTCTCTACACAAAAAACATTTACATCACTATGACTCATACTGCACCATAAAGGTATACATCAATAACCTACTGATGTCATTAGGAAGAATGATAAACTTGCAACCATGAATCACATTAACCATAATTTATCAACCTTTAAATTAATATTCCCATCTCAAGAAAACAGGCTTCATATCTGAATGGCCAAGTAGGCATGGAAATAAATCACACTTTGCTGAAGTTTAAGATGAAATCAAACTTGAGAAAGTGCCTCAGATTTTTTGGAAACCTGTACCCTTTGGCAACAAGCACTGTGGCATTCAAGCCAAAGCTCAGGGTTAGTTCATTCTTCACACTTTTTCACAAAGCACAGATGGAGAAGTGTTTGTTCCCTTCGAACAAGAAAAGGACAAAATCTGAAAGGAGGGTTACATCACTTACATCTGATTCAATGCAGTGCAGTCCTTGACTTAATTGGAGGCAACTTACAAAAGAAATTAATAGAAAGATAAAGAATTCAAAAATAAATAAATAAACAAAATAAAAGGAGCGAATCAAAAGGACGAAATATGAAAGGTTGAGATCAACTAATCAAGTGCTTTCCATGATGAAGAGTTGGGAAAAAAAAAAAAAAAAAAAAAGTCAAAAGGAGGCGAATTTTCATGTGAGAGGAGGAGAGCGTCACCTCCACTCCACGAGACAGTGTGAGTGAAAAGATGAACTTGATAAACTCAGCTGAAGCAAATATCATGACTCCTCTCAGAGAGTTTATTTTATGCCCGTCTCCAACTTAAAGTGAGGTTATTTCTTATCTAAAAGAAAACAGTTATGAAAGTTTTTCGGTACTGTAGTACTCACACAGCCACATGTACATTTAGAGAGTTATTGCTCAGTGCTATTGATCATAGACACATGAAATCATCTCCCAAAGTGTTTGTGTGTGCTCATACAATATTTATTTGCTGAGCTGTGGTAGAGGTAGCAAAACAAGACCTGATATTGTTGAGACCAACCAATACTGGCATTTTGAGTCAGATTGGGATTTTAATTTAGAAAACCCACAAACACGTATTTTTAAACATAAATATACCAACAAGTGTTTTCAGAGTTTCGATTCAGAAGTGATTTTGTACTAGGAGGGACATTTACAGCTAAAAATCCTACACGCTCTCTGGTGCCATGAAATGGAGAAACAGTTTCTACATATCTTTGCCATGCTGACCAATAAATCCTTACTATAGATTTGTAAAATGTTCAGACATTTATTATCATATCTGTCCCAACAACAACAACAACAACAACAACAAATAACAACAACAGCAACAACAACAACAACAAACAACAACAACAACGCAGCAGCAAACAGTCTCATAATCTGTCTGGTGTAAGAGGAAATATTTCTCTGCCGCAAAGCTGACGAAATGCAACTGTGATACCTTATCTTGCAAGTCACAAAATCCATGTTGACATTGCAATGACGCACATATTACATGGAAGTCATGATGTCAGTGGGCAATGTGCATGTAAATTATTTAGATTTCCTAAAGCCAATACTTGCAGGGGCCTATGAGAAAACCTCCCAAAACAAGATGACACCTCTCTGTACAAGTCAGCCCTGCAAACAACAGCCTCCAAAAAGACCCTACAGTTTCTCCAAAATCTCTAAATCCGTTAAAATTGCTTTGGACTGCTATAGTATAGCTTTAACTAGGTGTACCTAACAAACTGGCAGCTCACTCTACAGGTTCATTACCATCCAAGCTGAACAAAAAGATAAACTTTTAAATGCCAAATGACATCCAATAGAAAAATAGGCTCAGCCAATGCAAAGCAGAAAAACACAATCAGCCAGTACCACATTATACATGTCTGCAATCAGAAGCAACACAACATCAGAGAAGAGCATCCAACAAACACCAGAGCAATGACCAAAAGTCAACTGCTAATGTCTCTGGATAGCATGCCTGCACACTCTGAACCCAACCAATGCACAGCTTGCACATTAGCACATATAATAGCACTTACCTTTTTAGTGGTGAAGTACAGCAGTCCTGATCCCTGGAGAGACGAGACCTTTTGGGAATAGTTTCTCAACTCTGTAGCTATAGAGAGAGGGACGAAGTAAGAAGTAATACAAACAGCATAAGTTAGATCAGACTTTGCTAGCTAACTATCCAGACGTGTTTTTAGAGTCAAAGATACTCACACTTTCTGATCAAATCATTTTCTATGTTTTTATCCAACGCGAATAAACGTCCAAAGTCCACCCGCACTGGGGGTCAATAGATAGGCTAACAGGAAGTGCTAGTAGCTAATTAGCGTACAAATTGATAAAAGCCACGCTACTGGCTAAAGGCTAACTCCGTGACTCCATGACAACGATATGCTTTCTAGTTACATCTCCAGGGGTAACTGTTGCTATATCAACAGAGTTACAGTTTGTATTTACACACTGAAACGGTGCCTTTATGTGTATAGAAAGGCTGGATATTTAAAAGTGTGTTGTTGAGTGGTGGTAACGCACAGCTGCAAGTAATTATAATAAATTACAGGCGGGGCAAAGACAGCTGAGAGAAGCAGAGGGAACCCAGGAAACAGATAATTAACCAATTTTGCTCTTATTTGTTTAATTGGCAGTAGCATTCTCATCGTGGCAGTGAATTACTCTGCTGTCTGTAGAAAACAAAGAGTGTTTGTAACCCTGTAATTGTGACAAAAGTGATGAATATATTGCATTCTGTAAGCAATTAATATGTGCAACTGAGGGACAGGCTATTTCCTGCTTTCCCTCAGATAATAATAGGCTACTAGTATACTAAATGCACTATATATTTACCTAAATATTGTTTTTTAAGGCCTGTTTGTCATTTCATATATTTTATAAATAAACATGAGCAAAACTATATATCAATTTATGTAAACAAACCACATAATATTAGAGCATGTAGTTGAAATTAGATTCTGTCTAATTAACAATTAACTGACTCCTGCCTCTGTATGGCTCATCGCTGCCACTCCTACATGGAAACCAGCCCTCATTAGTGCTATTAGGTCCTACACATGAAGGTTTGCTGTTATGACACAAGTGTCTATAATCATTAAAGTCATTGATGTCAAAGTGTCATTATCATTAGGCTGGATAAATGGTGATGGAATCTGATTCTGCGGTGGATGCTGCTACTACAGAGCATGACTGGCTATATTTCCTCACCCTCTTCAGTGCTTTCACGGTTATATATAAATGCGCCTTGAGCGAGTAGACTGCTACCACCAAGGTGCAGTGCTGGATGCCACAGGAGGTCCGTCTTCCTTGTAGCCAACTCCTCTCTCACTGCTGGATACTAGACACTGGCAAGAAATACTAGCAGGCACTATTATGATATAGCCTTAAGTAAGTCCACCAATCCTTACTGTTTGTGTGAGCTGTTTATTTCACTGAATAATGACCATCCCGAGCTCCAAATATTCCTTTGGGATGAATGAAGTTCTATTTTAGCCCATGTTAATATAAATATAATAATAGCTGAAAACTTCTCCCATCATGTATGAGTCAGTTTCTGACAGACAGCACAGACATAGGCTGGCTGAGGGTAAAAATATATTATATATTTATCATTCCCTTTCATTATCACAATGGTTAATTCACACACTGCCATTCATTAATTTAATTACTCTATGGCCAAATGGGCACGACCCATCTCAGGTGCCCTCAGCGTTTCTTATTATAGCGCGTGGGGGTCTTGTGGATTCAGCTCATCTGTTGTATTTGCTCAGTAGCTCACAGAGACCTCTCGGCCCCGACACAATCTCACCTCATTAACATTTTAGGTGACGAGTCTGTCACGGCCTTAATTAACAATTCATGAGCACAGCTTATAGCTATATTAACATTTTACAACCAATAAATCAGCTTTCCTAATCTGCTGTGTGTGTCTGCATTCACAGGCCCATGTGGATGTGTGAGAGACCCAGGAGGGAGACATTGTATGATGTGTGGGTGGGTGTGTTATTTGTGTACATCTACGACAGGCAACTGAAACGCTCCCCCTTTTGTCTCCAAGTCTGTCTCCCCGTCTGTCTCTGACCCTGACATTTGTTTGAACTTTCTCTTAATCTTATGTTTTCATCATGGCACTTCAGTGAATCAGATCCACTATGCTTTCATTTTTTTTCCCTCAGCAAAACAAGAGAAATCAAACCTACAGCCTGTTCCAGACGAGGTCATCCACAGTGTTATGCCAATTAATAATCTAAAAAAATGATCAATCTGACGACGCGCCCTCAAATGCAAGTATCGCATGCAATGGAAAGGTCAACTAATTAGGGTGTCTATTTTTCGATTAGTCAACTGTAACAAAAGCAGCAGGATACAAGTCAGTGTTGCCTCTGTCAAGTCTTTTTCTCTGGGAAGCAAAATAAAGGAGAGAAGAGTCATGGAGACAAGAGGCATAAAATCTGAAATAATGGCAGAAGACAATCTGGTGGAGTCGATTCTCTGAGGTATCATCATTTCAGCTTCTCTTTCACCAAACGCGTATTCAAAAAGCCTCTGAGAGTGGGTGTAACAGCATGCACTGACACCAGGAGTCTTCACTGCTTCATCATGCTATTAAATGAGTGCTCATGTAGTGCGGTATGTCTCTAAAGGGGGTCAGGAGTGTGATGCATACTGTCTATAGACTATTCAGGCCTGCAGCTACATATTAAGAAAATTTTTTTAAAACTTGCCTCAGCTCAGAATTGACCTGCAGTGAGGGAATAAAGTGAAACATGATCAAAACACCACATCTAATACTCTAACTCTCTGTTTTACTGTGTGCAGCTACAGGAGAGAAAAGTGATACTGAAGCAACAATCCCACCACAGCACCCCTCCTCGCCAGGCCCTTGACCCCACTTTGAAAAGCACCTGTGTAGGCAGTGTGTGCAGGCCTCGGCTCTCCCTCTGAGTCGCCCTGTGAAAGTGCAGCAGTATCCTGGTGTAATGCACGTGGTAAAATAGCCTGCTTACTGAATGAAAGCAATCTCTGCAGCACTGTTTACTCTCGCTGGGTGACACAAAAAGTCAGTTGTGTGTTTTTCTTCCTTTTTGAAAATGGACATTTAGCTCAGGCTGAATCTGATATGATCCACATGATGTAAAGCAATGTGTTCCAGGTCATGCATGTTCTCTCTGCATGTGTTGTAGTGACTCTGCAGCACAGCACAGATCTGGTCCTTTTTAAATAAAAAAAAAAAAAAAGTCTTTGTGTTGCCTCGGTGGCAGCCTTGAACGCCCCACAAGTGCAGTAGCACATTGTTTGTAAGTTAACATAAAGATCAAGGTCAGCGCTTTGCAGGAAGTACATGGAATTTAAAGGGTAAAAGCAGCCCTTGTGAATGGTGGCCTTGCAAAATGCATGTCTCAATGACAAATGCATTGTATGCGCCAAAGGATCCAACCCGGGTTCAATGCAGGCTATTCCAATTCCAATCAGTCCTCCAGCTTCTGCAAAGTCGAAAAATAAGAAATTGATCCCAGAGAGGTGAAATGAGGAAACGTCCCCTGGATTTATAGCTGAAATTATTGTGTATGTGTGTTTCTTTTTAAATTGAACGATATCGGCTGCTATTTTACTTCAGTCCTGATTCCCCTTACGTCCCATTCTCTATCTATTCTATATTAATGACTGGGTATATGAGTTACTATTTGACTTTGAATATAAAAGTAAAGAGTGAGGACTGATAGCAGCAAAAACAGAGTTTGCATTGTGTGGGTTATTTCTCTGTGGACAAACAGAATTATTACCTGGCAACAATTAGCTGTAAATGTTAACGGACATTGTAATAGTGGTAAATATCATAAAACAGACAGGAAGGGAGAGAGGCTGATGATGATTTAGTCTGAGCGATAATGTGATGCCAATAAACCGGACAGTAATAAAGAAGTGATGGTGATCTGTGGCCAGCACTGATAATTGACATGAGCACAGTGTGGCGAGGTTTCAGGACTCAGGCACTTATACTCTCTCATTAATGAAATGTCCTTTTCTCACTCCCAACACTTTTGGAAAGGAATTGCCATGACTACAAGAAGGAGCTTGAGCTCTCTTTACTGCTGCTGTGCTGCCCTCTTCTGGAGACTAGAGAAATGACCTGAAACAATCCCAATTATGACTCACATGAAACCTGTTAACCAACAATTGTTTTTCCCTCTCTGAATAGCCTGCAGTGTGGACGTTTGTCGGATATATAATGTAGGTCAGAATGGTGTGTGAGAGTGAGGGAAAGGAGCCAAAGAAAATCAATAAAATATTGTCAATAATCTCATTAAATGGTTGTGTAAGTGATATGATATGATGATAGATGATGACATGTCAAGTTTGCCTCACGCTTGCTCATGTTGATGAAACACTTAAAAATCAATCCCCTGCAGACATCCCTCACTTACATAACCTATTCCAGCATCTCTCAGTCGGCGGGCCCAGTGCACACAGCCTGATGAAATAGTGCAGGCTTATTTTAGGAAGGGCTATCTCTGGTCTGACAGCAGTTCAGGAAGAAGCTTGTTCGCTGGTAAAGGGCTCCTTTGAGCCAGGGAGGAGCTGTTACTTGTGGATATATATGTCTGTGTATGTGTCTCTGTGTGTTTGCGTCTGTCCATGTGTATGTGTTTATAGACATTTCCACCCCCATAAGGTTTCACAGCCCCCCCCCCCCCCCCCCCGAATCATTATGCAGCTATGCAGTGCACTCTCACTCCTGCCTTCATTTAACTCACTATCTCCCTCAGTTTCTAGGGGGGAAATCACTTAAGGCCATCTGACAAAAACAATTTTCACAGCACCTGCCATGTGCATAGAAAATCTCCTTGTGCTCACACTTTTTACACAGCGCTGCACTGACAATGAATTCCTGCCTGGAGTGCTGTGAATTGAAGCTCTTGTGTAGCTAATGTGCTACTTTCTGTCTCCGTGCACACTGAGATATAGCTCAGTTTGGCTTAAAAAATGGAATTTGCTCAGTGAGGGATTCAATGTGTTGGAAAGAAGAACAGACATGATAGATTTTTTTTCCTACACACACACACACACACACACACAATGCCCCTCCTTCATGAGCCAGGCTGGGCAGAATTAATGTAAATCTGTGTTGTTATCCCTGGTCATGAATATCATCACCACCACAGCTGCCCCTGCTCACACCTTTAACACTGGAGGGTGCATTCAAATGACATTATCCTCTTATGTTGATCACTGAGGTGTGAATTAATGGCTGTTGCCTGAGAAAGACTTAATCAAGTTGCATCGCAAGTCCTCTTTGGTGGCATCCTCTTTGTCTCTTTCACTGATTAATGACCTCTAAGAATAACTACATTAAAGACAAACTACTACAAGCCTTGACATCTACCAGCTATTAACGTTTTAAGGCAGGGAGAGTGTTTCTTTCTTTCTTTCTTTCTTTCTTTCTTTCTTTCCTCATCTATGTTTTTGGGAGGAGGGTGTGGGGCCTTAACGTCATTCCAAGGGAGCAGCAGTGGATGTGGACTTCCCCAAACTTGAGGTATTAGAGTTGGTTCAGTCACTGGGGCAATGTGACTTAGGTTTGAGGGGAACATCGCGCCTGGTAACAACTGAGTGGTCCATTCTTTTCTGTGTTGGGAATATTTATTTTAAAGTGTTTGTTGAGTATGAATCACAGACATGGAGAGATGGATTGGCGGTGGGCACTTTTCACACTGTTTTTAAACTTTCACTTCACGCACGGGTCTCCCTCCTCCTCCTCTTATGGCTTGTTCCAAGGGTCTGCATACACTGGAGTGGTGCACAGACACAGAAACAGGTAGGAAATGTTTTCTTTTTTGAACTTTTGTTGCGAACTGTTTCAACTTTCCTGGTTTCTGAAGAGCGCAGTTCCTCTCGGGCGTTTCTCTAATCGCACTTTTCCCAGAAGGTGAAGAAGGCTGTGCGCTTTTTTTTTCTTACTGCACAGTTGCCAATAAAAACACGATGACTTCCAAACTTCTCATCGATCGGAATGACCTGAGATCGGTGAAGATTTAGCCTCTTGTGGTCATATATCTATCTGTAGTCGGCTAACTCACTCAGCCTGTGTGTTATCAGCCTGTGTCTAAATGTGGCTCGAGCTCTGCCAGTGTGTCCATAGGTGATACGATCCAGATAAATGCAGGAATGTCAGTGATTAGTCCGATCTCTCATCTGGAACACACACACACACACACACACACACACACACACACACACGGTGTATTAGCAGCTGTTTCCTGATAATTCAAAATAGACTTGCGAGGAGAAAAGGAGGAAAACTGAAATAACGCACCCCCCAGAGAAAGATCAGTAAGGCATATGGAACTAGTTATGATACTTTTATTGCCAAATTACTAAAAAAAAAAAAAAAGCCCGGCTGTTATCTTTGGTGCTTGCACAGTGTTCTCCCAAAAATAAATCTTGGTAAAAGTACATCCAGGAGCTCTTGTTTATATCTGCCTCTCTCCTCAGGAACTGGTGCGCCTATGTGGTGCACAAGAACGTGAGCTGCGCCGTGCAGGGGGGTGTGGAGAGCTTCCAGGAGCCCGTGGTGGCCCCCTGCCCAGCCTACCAGCCCGACTGCCAGCAGCAAGTGACGTGAGCATCCGGAGTGGGGGGGCAACGGGAAAAAATGGGGGTCAAGGGTGCATGTTTAGATGCAGAGATGAGACAGACTGGAGTACTGATACAAAATGTTTCTTTGGAATAGACCAGGCGGCAGAAATGTTATGTGGCTGAAGAATCTCCACTGCCAGAGCCAAAAATGCACAGCTCTTAGAGAAAAGGGCAAAATGCAGGAAATGTTGCCAAAACATGACTGGGACCACGGTAAAAGTTAGATCCCAAGGCTCAGAAATAAATAGCGATGACAGGTTAGCAGTAGGAACGAGGTTAGGTTCAGGTTAAGGGAAGTACAAGCCTTGGACTCTCCTAGACCTGTATCTGAAAGATGGACACACTAAGTCCTGGTTACATTCAGACAAAAGGACCTTAACGGTTTAGGTCCAATAATCCCAATTCATTACACTTCACTCTCCTTTCTCTCTCTGGGGAAATATAGCTGAATGCCACTGATACACATTACTATGTTGAACAGTAATACAAATGTGTGTTGTCCCAAAGGAGATCAATTCATTTTTGAGCCAAATCAATCAAATTCAATATGAAGATTTTCACAGATCTCAGCTCAGGGTCCAATCAGGGCCTACCACTATACTACATTGGTCAGGGTCCTTGACTGAACCCAAAACAGTAATCAGGGAAGCAAGGGTCTGTATCATAATTGTATATTGATTAGTAACAAATTACTGAAAAAAAGTTAATCATCATTATTTACTCTCAATGTTTGATGTTGTTTTGGTCCAAGCATCAAAGTTTGATCTATTTATTCAATTCAAATGATCTAAACCTCTAAATCTGCATATTTATCTAGTCCCATATTGTATTTGAATATGTGTTATCACACTTGAACAGATGGTTCACAGCTGTTGATTTGTCATTAGCAGGTATATTGGCCCTCAATGTAACATAACTCGATATCCTGTAGTAGCTTTCATCATCATTCTGGGATATCATTTCACCCGAAAAGCACATCAAAAAGAATCTCATCTGAGCTGTATCCAGGAGCTGCACTCCAACACCTCTGTGCTGAATTAATGTCCCTGTAGATAAACAGTTGGGAGTGGTGCAGAAGATTTATTATAGGAATTCAAAGTGCATTTCAAATGTGTAACCCAGATATTTACAAAGACACTACAAAATGTGCTTCTTGTGTATATTTTGAAATAGTTGTGTGTATATTTTGGATATCTGGTAGCAGGGGCTTTTCTCACCACTACTATTTTCTTCCTTCCTCCTAACTTTGAAATCTTGTTCAAGTAACACAGTGTTTGATATAAGCCAACAAATCAAACATGTCATGATGCTGGAGGAGCATCATGCTGGTCATGATGCTCCTCTGTAACTACTTCCTGAAAATGGACGTATTCCTTACAGTAATTGGGAGTAAGTTGTCTGTAATTCTGCGCAGGGAGAAGTTGTGTGGCAATTTTAATGTGTTTTCACTTTATGAATCATGATTAGTTTAGAAACAAAACATTTCCACAATGCTGTGGAAAGATCATCCCTGGAAACTGTTACTTCTTAGGTCACCAGAGCACATTTCCAAGTTCCTGTGTGAAGCAACAAGACGGTGTAAGTGAGAACAGACACCTCAGGTTTTCACGTTCAGTTAGGACACGCCGTGCAGGCTGCATATAGTCTCAAATAGGGTGAGTTTTAAGTTGATTACAGCTGGACTTTGAAGTATTATTGTCCGAGAGGTTTTCAGTTTCCTTTTGCCCTATTCATCAATCTAGAAGCGGGTTGTCAGTGAGGGTGACAGTTGGGAAATCTGCAAAGATAACCATTTCGACAGCAACTTTCCAGATGTTCCACATGACATGACCCCTGCCTTCAGGAAAGTGATGTCATCTATTGTTTCTTTGGGAACTGTTTGCCTTGGCTAGGAAGTTTGACGTCAATGTACTGTTGAGAGTGGAGAAGCTCTGAAATGTCCATACCCAGAAATCAGACATTTTGGTGTTTGTACAGCAGCAGTTTCCAATAAAAATATAAATCACTGAAACAGTTTCTTCTGTTTGGAAGATTGCTTCTGCATGGAAAAACAACACATGTTTTTACAAAACGACAGGAATAACACTGATAACACTTTTCAAATGGTCTGATTTTGGTTATGGACATGAATCTCTGTGTTTCCCATTTCATATCAACAGTGGCTTGAAATTTTGCTGAAACAAAGGTTATTGATTACTCTGCCTTGTTTTACAGATATAAAACTCGGTTTCGACCCACGTACAAGATTGCCTACAAGACAGTCACAGAGTTAGAGTGGAGATGCTGTCCTGGTTACCAAGGTCCAGACTGTAAAGATTTAAAACCACCCCCGGATCGACAAACAGTGCAGGGAACACAGCCTTACCTCCCACCAAATCCTGGATATACACCCAGACACACACAGCGTAAGACACCTTCTTCTATTCTACCATCTGTGTTTTTATTAATTTGCAGTAGATTATAATATAACTGCCAAATTTTTCCACTAAAATGCTGAATTAATCCATTCTCATGGAAGACATAATCAGTTGTTTGTACTTATGCATTTTGTGATTATAGGGCCAGAGCGGAGAGAGACAGGGCACCATGAGACAAGGCACGATGGGACAGATAAAGTCCGTCTCCTGGAGGGGGAAGTTCAGCGCCTCTCTCAGACAGTCCTGGATCTCCAGTCTGCTTTGTCAGGGTTAACTGCCAACGTCCGCACAGACCTGCAGGAAGACACAAAGAAGATGCTGGTGACACTTCTTAATAACATGCGTCCAGACAGCTCTGTGACTGCCGGTACAGAGGAGAGCCCAGGAGTGCTCGATGGACACCAGGCTACCAGAGGAGGGATCGTTGGAGACAAGGCCATAGAAAAAATAGTGGCCCGGTTGGATGATATCAACAATGCACTGAAAAGTAAAGATGAGGCTTTGGAAGACCTAAGAGGAACCATGACAAGTCATGAGGGTCAGATACGTGTCCTGATGGATGCCTCTCAAGCTCAGGCTCCGGCCATCACAGAGTTTGATATTGTACAGACCTACATTGATGGAAAATTTGAGAAGCTGAAGAAGGAGCTAGACCAGAATGTGGAAGAACACATGGCCAAGTTACAGAACTCATGCAATGACAAGATCCAGAGCTTGCAGAAGACCTGTGAAGACAGCCATGACCATGGTTTGGCAAGCCTGACCAAACTGGTGGACTCCAAGGAGGCTGACCTGAGAAAGGAAATCCGGGCATTGCGTCTGGACATGGCTGCAGCAGACGGACCCATTCGAACCCAAAGGCAGACAGATCCATCCAAGGAGAAAGAGGACCATAGTGACCACAAAGACCTGTGGCGTGAGATTGATCGTATTGCTGAGGCTCACCGTATCCTGAATGTCCGTATTGACAATGAGCTGGCGCACCACCTGTCTGCGTCTCAGGAGGACACTGATTTTGGTCCAATGATTGAGGAGCTGGAGGCCCGTATAAATATCACAGAACAAAATGCAGAAACTCACTGTTTCTACATTGAAGAGAAGCTGACCCGAACAATTGCAGAAGAGGTGGCAGCACTGCGGCAGCTCCTGGCAGACCGCCTCAACCACGTGGAGGATCAGTTTACAAACATGCTGGTGGAAATTAGCAACAATTCTTTCCCAGGGATGTTTGGTGACTCCATGGATGCCCTCCAGGCTCAAGTCACTAACAACAAGTTCCTCCTTGATGGTTTGGAGCACAAGATCAATGCTGTTGGAGAGTTATGCTCTGCAAGATGTTCAGGCTCAGGAAATACTGAAGGTGCAACAAGTTCATCAACATCTAATGGCCTAGGAAACATTTTGAAGGACTTGAGCCGGTATAGGAATGACCTGGACGTCCTTCACACGGATGTCACTACCAACACAGACAAGCTCAAGCAACTGAAGGACATGGTTGAGAGACACTCAGGTGAAAATGACAAACGTGCCAAGACAATGGATGACTTCAAGAAGGGATTAATTAATCTCCAAGATAATGTGCTTGGTCTGGCTGGTGCTGTTACTGGGTTAAGTGACTCCTTGAGCAAATACAACCAGGACATGCAAAGAATAAACTCATCCTGCTGCCATGCAGAGCAGAGTGGTGCTAGCAGTCCAACATGGGACCACCGGGCACCAGTTCTTGCTGTGCCCAGTGGTCAAGCAGATGACACCAGACGTCAGGTGGAGGAGCTGAAGAACGGGCTTGATGCACTCAGTAGACAGGTGTCCACTGAACTGAGAGAGTGTAAACACAACACAGCGGGTGTTTCTGATGGCATTTCTGCCGTGGATGGTCGAGTGACCAGACTCGAAAAAGTGTGCGGAAGATTAGATGGGGTTTCTGCTAACATCAAAGAGCTGAAAGAGGGGCTGGAGAGACATGTTGGCGGTATGCGTGATTGTGTCTCCAGGATGAATATAACCTGTGGAAATCATGGCGCAGACATCATCGCACTGCAGAACGCAATGCAAAAGCTCCAAGCACAACTATCCCAGATGGCCAAACACGTTTTGAAAGATGTCACTGCCAGAGAGCCAGGTGAGTTGGTGGTTTACTGATACTTAAGTGATATCATTGGCTGTTTGTGGTACTGTCTTTAAAAGAAAACTGAAATATAGACTGAAGGCTAGGGAACTGTGCATTGTTATCATCTGAACATAGAGTAAAGAAAAGGCATTTATAGCTTTTTTATAGCAGCCACACTCAAAGGCAAAGCTGAAAAGACAGCTGTCATAGAGGAGCAACGGTGCAAACTATTGGGTAGGCCTCCCTGGAAGACATTTAGAAGACATTTGTACATTCAAATAGGGAATGATAGAAGTAGCTGTTTAAGGGATGAAAAAAAGATCTTGAAAGAGAAATTCAAACTACTGCCTACTTTCTCCCCTCTGCACCCCTGGCCAGCTGCTGGCATCACGTTCTTGGATCATGCATTCATTTGTGCTAGGACTGAGGTCTTACTGGATCAAGTAATTAGACATAGATTACAGCACAATTTTGCTGTTTAAAAGTCTGTTGGATGGTTATGCATCTTCATCTGATTCCAACATTAGCACAGTCAAGCACCAAAATGCACTCAAAATAAGTTGGATAAAGATACACTAACTAAATACACAATCTTTTTTCAGTTTCCTCCCTAACTTTCAATTTATCAAGTGTGATTAACATCTGTGTAAACACAAACTGTTCCTGAAGATAATCCCCCCATATAATGCATTCTGCTTGCCTGGTTTACATGGAGGCTTGGAAGGAAGGATCAGATCCCATGAATGACCACAGGGTATTTCCCAGAGTGGGAGGACACGAGTTCACTGGGCCTCCTGTGCTTGCCTTGAGTATGTCATTCAATATGTCCCAGCACCAAGAAGCAGAGGCCCACAATGGAAACTTCCTGTGACTTAGATTCATGTTGTCCTAAGAATCTCCCAGTTTTATTGTCAGGAATGTGACAGGTAAACTCAATCTTAAATTTTCACATGCCAAGCTAAGTTTATATTCCGGTCTCAGCCCCTCCTAACAATGATTTACTCGCACTGCTTTGTGCCTCATTACTCCCTTATGTAAATGTCAGAAGCCGAACCCTAACCCTTGTAGATTGTTCCATCTTGCCCACTCCCTTTATGACCATGTCGAGCTGTGAGATCTTCTTTCTTGCACCATGACATAGCTTTTTCTACTCTTACCACACAACCTCAACCTCAGTGCTCAGACTCTCAGCACACACACACACACACACACAGAGTCTCATACACAATACACCTCCCTCCTTCGTCTCTTTCTCCTTGCACATGTACACATACCAACCTCCAGAGATTCCCGTCGGGTGACCTCAGTCTTATGAGCAGAATCTGGTCTTCATTAAGGGCCCTGACTCACTGCTGGAGCCAGTCTTGATGGAGAGGGGAGAAGCAAGGCTCCACACCCAGGACCAGATGCTTCAACTACCCTCAGTTGTGATGTCATGACTT
Source organism: Caranx ignobilis (assembly GCA_021432705.1). Lineage (NCBI taxonomy): Eukaryota > Metazoa > Chordata > Actinopteri > Carangiformes > Carangidae > Caranx > Caranx ignobilis. The sequence goes on from MU269980.1 coordinate 32,151,942, forward strand.
GGGCCCCATCACTGGTGCCTCCCCTACTTAAACCATCGTCCATATCAGTTGTGCGATAGAGACCTGAGGAGAAATGGAAGGTGGATAGATTAATGGCTGTGGTGTAGAGAGACAGTGCGTGAAGGCATTTTGTATTCCATTTCACTCTTTTGCCAAATATGGCCAGTTATTTCCAAACTGTGATATTTGATTTCATTACCGTACATGGAACATTATACTGCACTTCTTCCCAGTATTAAATCAGAGAACTGTGCGTACTGACTCAGGACTGTGAAATTTGCTGTAGAGGTGCTGAAGAAGTAGCTATTTCCATTTTGTCATATTTGTATTACTATGCTACGTTTGAGGATTACAGTACAGACATGACAGTGGTTGTGAAAATAGCCCATACTAGTTCACTCCCTTGCATAGAGTCAGATGAGAAGATTGATACCAAACTCATGTGTGAAAGTTAAAGCGACCACCCACAGCTGATTGGAAATGGGGAAAAGCTCCATCCAAACGTAACAACATCCACCCCTAAATCTTCCCAATTTCACTTCCTGGAGTTGCTGCTGGTTGTTGTCAAAGCAACTGGTCCTGATCAAGGAATGGTTTGGCACATATTTAGTGTGGTGATGTGAAACCAGATTTGTATGGACTTAATGAACAAGATATAACATGTTCATTAATAAGTTTTATTAGTGAGGTGCTGGTAGCTGGATTTGGTTCAGTTGGATAGCAGCAGGGCAAGTGTTTCCATATTTTGTTCTAAACTAATTTAGTTAGCTTCCCACTGGCTGTCAAGATATCAGAGAAGAATCTATTTTCACATCCAACTTTTTACAGCTAACCAGATATGCATATATCCCCCAAATGTCCTGAGACATTCCCTTTAATGGCTCAAAACATCATCATATTCTTACACTTTGTATTCGCAGTCTGTATTGTAAATCTCACGAGAAAGGGAGTTGAGCTGTGTGGCCCAGCATTGAATGTTTGGTCCAAGCTTGGGAAAGAGAAAAATACTCTAAAAAGAGATTAAAAAAAAAAAAATTCCATGCAAACTCCCAGCTCTCTGGGTGTGGTGTGGTGGTGGTTGAGAACCTCCTGAAATGTTTCCTCTCTGCTCATATTCTCCACACAGTCATATGAAGACCCCGGAGGAGGCTGGGAACAGATGAGGTGTTGTAATAGCATAACTGAAAGATTAAGTGAAATAGCTTTGCCCTTACTCAATGCGACTGCTGAATGGAATTGTGTGACTTCAGTTGCAAAATGTTGGCGTTGATTCACCCACAGCAGCTGCAGCAGTGGTTTACTACAACTGCACCACGACTTATGTGTTTGTATCCTGCGTGGTCTTTGACCCCAATAGGGAGGTGGAGCTCAGCAGCTGCTCAAGGCAAAGCAGACCCTTCAAATCAAATCAAGTTTAACTCGGGCGCATTTTGTTATTCTGAAATAACAGTATCTAAACTGCTTGATAGAGGTTATTAGGACGTGTAGAAATATGGAAAGTGCTTCTGCTCTCAAAGAGCTGGAGCACTCTGTTCCTCATTCTGACAGTGACTAATCAGCCGTCTTGTGCTGAATTTTCTCATTTGACTCTCAAGCTGTTTTTTTTTCTACTCCCTTTTTTTTTTGGAGGCGATCCCAGCCCAGCTCAAATCACTTCCCTGTTGTTTCCTTACTTCCTTCTCTCTCTCTCTCTCTTTCTCTCTCTCTCTCTCTCTTTCTCTTATCTCTGATTTGCTCTCCCTCATCCTCTCTCCTTCTGGCCACTTTTTTTCTTCCGATTTGTCCTTCCAAGAGCACAGAGGACTTCTCCTCCCTCTGCTGTAAGTATGCATTGACAAGGGAGGCTATCAAAAAAATATCAAAATAAAAAGAGGGGAAAAAAAGCAGGGATAAAATGAATGCTTTGATTTCACGGATCAATACTTTGCAATTGATCATTCTGACTTTATATCGGTGAGACAGGCAGTGAGATTAACTGTCTACTGTGATGAAGGAACACAAGAATAACAAGACATCAAAGGCCTTTTTGAAGTCGAGGCGTGTCTGCTGGGGAAGAATGGAAAATTGTATTTGACAGTGCCACACACACACATTGTATATATTTAGTCAGCACAGGATTTTTTGAGGGGGCGCTTCGACTCCAACAGCTTCCCCAGAGACATCTGAAAAGCCGTGAGGTGAGGTGTTTCCATCTTTTAACCCGCAGCCCATCTGAAAGTCTTCAGAGGAGAGTAGAGCCAGATACGTAAGAGGAGTCCCAGAGGTCTGCCATGTGGTGCACAATTTGAAACTCCCATCATTAATATCAGTGCAGGAAAACAGAATGGACAATGAAACTGTGTCCATGTGCATATAGAGAAAACGAAAAGAGGATAATGTATGTCAGACTGTGAGTGATGCATTGTTATACATGTGTGTAACCACCACCACACCCTGCTCTGTGCCCCTTGACACCGTTTTCCATTGCATGATCAGCTTGTCTGTTGCAATAGTACATGATGCTCACAGACGCATTTGAACACTCATGCACTGTCACCCAAAGCTGAAGCACCAGTGACTAAAGCATCCCTCCTCCTATGATGTCTCAATCTGCATGTAAACAATAACATCTGGTTTTGGTGAATCTTTTTTCAGTTGCACCAGCTCAGTCTTGTGTATGTGTGCGCCCTTCACTGTGTTTGCCCGACTCTGCGGTTGCCCCCTTAGTGAGAAGCAGGCTGAGAGCTCATGGGAAATATGCACTCAGGCAACTGGCGTCCTGAAGGAGGCATAGGGAGGAAATGAAGAAGAGATTTCTGATTATCTCAGTACAAGATGATTGGTGGTTTTAATTTGTTTTTGATTATACATGCGGTTTCTGAGTAGCTTGTGGTACCACTCGCTTGCAGTTGGAAGGGAAAATTTGTTGATGATGTTTTATTTGATTTAAAAAAAAACAAAAAATAGAGTGTCTGATTACTTTCATAATCCAGAGTAAGAAGCTGACTCTAATATAACATGATTATTCTCAGGTAGTTTTTGATTGATCACTTTGCCTCAGTGCAAGACTCAGTGCACAGTTTCAGTCATTATAATGCTGTTTGCTTTGGCAGGACTCAGAAACGATTATGCTGGTTTCAAGATGCCACAAAGTCCTTTAAAGGTAGCCTACCCAGTGAAATGTGGAAAATCTAATGAATTAATCTAGTTGAGATTAAAGATAATGCAGTGCACCAACTAATAAAATACTTAAGTTTACATTCATGTGGTTAATGCTAAACAAAAGTCCTCTATAAACACAGAAAAGCCAGTGTTTGACTCTTTCTAATAATATACTTTGTTCAGTACAGTGTTTGCCAGCTTGTCTTATTCTCCTTCCTTGTCTTTTCCTGCCATATTGCTACAGTGCATATTGCCTTACAGCTACTAACTGCTAGCATAACACCATCAGCAACAGATGTGTCCTCCCCCCGCCGCTCATATGGGAACATATGTTTCCTCTTGTGTGTGTGTGCAAGTAGTGCAAGAGACACACGCAAAACAGAGACCCCCTCATCAAACAGTGCACATAGATATACTGAGACACGCTAACATACTGAACTGAAACAGTCCCGCATTGCTGTCCAGTATGTTTACAGTTTTGCTGTGAGTATGCTAACATTAGCATTTAGCTCAATCACCCAGAGTGCTTGAATACAGCTTCACAGAACAGTTACAGTACGTGCTCCTCGTAGCCTTGTTGTGACTAGAGAGCAGCTACCGGCTATTGGTCTTAAGTCTGATCATCTATAGCTGAACTATATGGCGTACATGAGGCCTTGGCATTCTCACTATTCTCATGATTACACTACTAACACTTTGCTTGCTGATGCATCACTGTTTGCCATTGAAACATATGGCTCTGATGGCTTTGATGAGATTTAACATTTATGCATCTGTATAATACTTAATATGCTTATTCTCCCTGCAGAGTATTTGTTGTACTTTGTAAACTTTGTCTGGGAGCTTCACTAAAGAGCCTTTTCCACCATAATCATTTGCAATAAGTGGTCATTTCCTTGATGCAAGTGTCTCTGGATGAATGACATTACTGTAATCCTGTTACCCAGGCTCCATTTATGCCCAACCTCACCCACAAGGTCGAAATGGCACGACAGATACAGTTGTATGTGCCCAGCGCACCAAACAAGTCATATAAACGTACAGACCGTTTACCGAAGCCAGAATTACAGCGACACAAATCTGTCTGACACCTGGTTGTGAGAAGGGGCTGACACAAAGCAGGTACTGTAATTACTTTTTGTTGTCCCCGGGACACTCTCACAGCGTCTCTGCGTTTACCTCAGAGGCCCATGTGATGTCTGCGCCCTCAGGGGGTCTGGCAAGCAGCCAACTTGTTTCCCTTCAGATGGTTCTCGTTGACTAAAAGTCAAATAGACCGCCTGGTTTGCTTTTATGAAGGGTAATAATAATGGTACCGGTTAAAAAAAAAAAAGAAAAGCTCCAAGGTGCAAAGCAGGCCTGGTCTAATTTGGCTCGTCATCAGAGTACAAGATATTGGGAAGATTTCACAAGCAAAGGGAGGGATGTGGTCTGAATGTGAGTGAGAGGAAGGCGGATTAGTAAATTTCACCAGAGGCTTGTGTGATTGCAGTAACAGTGTTTTCCATAACTTTCAATCACATTATAAGAAGAGATCATAAAACCTAGCTACATATTTCCTCCTTTCTCTTTTTTTTTTTTTTTTTTTTTTTCAAGGAATGACCTTAAGACCAGAGAGGCCTGCATCTCCACCGAATACCACTCCAACCAGAACTAGAATACAGCAAATCCATATCCCTCTAATCATCCCGCCACCGCCATCCAGCCCCAGGCAGCCGTACAATCCCAGTCAACCGGTGCAGCCCAACACGCACATAAACAAGATCACTCCAGCAAGGCAGCCGTCCAGCCCCCAGCACCCAGGCCACCACACTCTGCCCCTGGTTCCCGTAAGGCCGGTGGTGGAGACGGGCGAGGCCGGACCTCCAGGCTACGTCCGCAGGGTGACTGTGAGGAGAGGCTCTGAGCACTCGCCCAGCACGCCTGTCAAAGGGTTTGCTGGTGCACCAGGTGAGAGACACTATAGTTCACGATGACCTTTGGCTTTCCAGACAAACATTCATCCATTCTTTTTCATTTGATTTGGAATGAACAACAAAACATCTTAGTCTCTTTGTAGTTTTACCATGTGGATTTTTTAGCACAAAACTGGATTTGGCAATGCTGTAAATTGCAGCCTGCAAATTACAGAGGCAAGTAGCTACCATCAAAAAACTGAAACCCATCTGCTGTGATTTTATTCTTTGAACTGCTTACTTCTGCTCCGTGCATTTTAAAATATAACCATCAGCTTGCTTATCCTTATGTTTTATTCCCCAGAGCAACAATCATTATATTGATAGAACATACCTCATATTACAAAATAGAATTTCCCCAATCCATTTCTGTTATAATAAGTTTAAATAAATACCACCATTGCTAATTTAACTGCAACATTACTAACTGTACTAAATACTAGCAGGTATCCAGTGATTGGTCATGTATACCAAATGACTATGCTGTAGTTTGCAGGCTGTCATCTCTGATTCTGATGCACAGACTTGTAAGATGCATGAATGAATGGTGGAAAGAGAATCTGTCATCGCTGCAATGACAGAAAGGATTTTTATGACACTCACATGACAGCATGTCTAGCGCGGTGCTGTCGAGGCTGAGCCAACATCACCACATATGTGACAGAATATACTCATGTTCCTCTTTCCAATTGCTGCTGTCAATTCGAAGTCACATCCAAACTAACGACGAGTGACAAACTTTGGAGCTGAGCCGGCGTCTGTTTTGTTCTTTGTTTAATTTTCACACAAGGAACCAATAGCTGGCATTAAGTTAGCCCTACACTTCTTTTTTCCACCCCCAGACATTAGATTTCTATACCAAAATGACATTTTAGTCAAGTCAAATTGGATGTGAGGAGCAAACAGATCAGTCTCAGATATTGCCAGCTCTGGGTTGAACTAACTGGACTCCTCTTGGGATGATTAGGGAAAACAAGAAGCAACAAAATAGGCTTTGTTTTCACTCTCACATGGCATGTTTTGGCAGCACAGTATTAGAGACAGCAGTTGTACAGTAATTGTTCACTGATAGTGTGGGAGAAGAAGCCATGTACTTCCTATTAGTCCAAGACTTCTGGCTTTGATATGGAGCCATGAAAGTTGTTTCAGGTTTCCTCCATCACCACGCAAGTGGGTTTTTCACGTCAACTTTTCTTCTCAGTTGTATCTTTGAGAGGTTTATCTGGAGCTCACATACCTGCAGGTTTGGATTCACGCCAAGGCTCTGGAGAAACAACTGAATTTTCTCTTATTGCCCTGAAAGAATAAAATCAGAATCAACCTGACTCGAAACGCACTTGTAAAACCAAAATTATGCAGTCTAGATTATGAACTGTTTTCTCTTTTCTTATATCTTCTCGGGGAAACTGTCCCTCAGTTGCCATAATGCTCACATGGAAAACCAAACAGCTGCCTCTGGCAAGTGCGTTCACTAACCCGTCTCCTCAGATGATAATAAAACATGATGTGTTTCTCATCTGGTTCTCTTGCAGGCTATCCCCCTCTGCAGCCAGTGTCTTTCAAGCCGCAATCAACCAGCCACCAAGGTATTGTAGCAGTTCATTATCAGGTTAAATTGCAGGCATGTGAAGACTTTGCCATTCTACCACATCAGCGCAGAAGAAAAGAAAAAACTGGAAAAGCTGTGAATAATTTGTAGCCTTAGAGTGCGAGGGAGTGAGAACTGGATGTGTTTAGTTGAAGGAGGTGTGGGCGGGCTGTGGAAGGATTTTAACTCGTCTGCAGGCACTCACCAGAAAGTTTTTTACCCAGAGCTGTGAGGCAAATGTTACATTCGGTGATGATGATTAAAGAAATGGTATTGTTGAAGTAGATAAGTGACTGAAACAAAGTTCAGTCAGTCGGTCCACTGGCTGACGCAGGAAAAGCTCACAAACGCCAACTAGAATAAATAGATCCTTTGTATTAGTTTTTTGAAAACACACAACCTGAGCCTCATATGACTGGAACAGCTATGAACATTAAAAGGTGTCACACTTTGGCTCAAAGCCTTGACAGTAGGAATACGTACCAAGTTAACACTTTCTTCATTTGTACCTTGTAGTTCCCGTAGCAGCAAAGGTGCCGTGGAACCCGCTGCATCAAGCTCCAGTTCAGTCACCAGGTAAAAAAAAAAATCCATCTGGAAATCATCTCTCTGCCTCTCGTCACTTCTGTAGCTGCATGGATACAGAAAGAAACAACATTAAAATCATTTCATTAGCTTATGGAGAGGTTTATGTAAAGTGATGTATTCAGTGAGATGAAGTGACAATTACGCAGTGATTTGTCTTTGAAGTGAGTGAGACGCTGACTCACATGTCGCTGTGGGTCCAGTTTCAGTGGACAATAGCGCCTTTGCAGATCCCTTCTCCTTCTCGGCCGGCCTCACCCAGCAGCCCTTCTCTGGAGACTTCGGCATCATTCGCTTCAACAGGATCCTGGTCAATGATGGCGGACACTACAATCCCCACACAGGTACAGCAGACAAACACACATAAAATACACAGTATTATGATATATTTAATAAAATGCAAATATCCCAGGAACCACTTTGATTCGTCTGAGTCTTTTGATTCTTCAGTTCATCACCAGGAGCCTCTTGCTTGCTGTTTTGGTATAGATCTGACTGGGTCTGTTGCTGTAGTTCGAGTTTAAGGTGTGGACCAGTGCTGGTTATGGTGGTGATGAGGGCAGTGGGGGGTTGGAGGGGGGGTGGGGGGTGGGTGGTTTGTTAGACAGTCTGGTTGGATAATGGTGACGACGGCCCCACAGAGCTGGCCAGGCAAAGAAAATCCAAGCTGGCAATAATGAGACGGGAGCTGAGCGTGGCAGGCAGCAGGACAGCAGGAGTGTGGATCTGAGGCAGAGGAGCAGGATTAGAAAAAGTCCAAAAAGACAAGAAAGAAAAACAGGGAACAAACCGAACATGGTCGCAGCACTAACAGAGACAGAAAGACCTGGTGGAGAGACGCTGTGTTGAGCTGGGTCCTTTATACTGCACCAGGTAGAGGAGTTAATTGCATGATGAGAAGCTGGTGTGTATGGAGATTGGAGACCGGCGGGAGCATAAGCCACGCCCAGTTCTCTCACACACAAACACACAAATACAGACAAAGAGACAAACTACACACAAACAAGAGTACACGAGGGAAACAAAGGGAAAACAAGGCCTTACCCCAACAGTCACATTGTGTAAGTGTGTCACATTATAATCACCCATAACCTCTATGGAGCTGAACCCATCAGCTCATTGGTTTGGTTTTCCATTATATAAAGTTCACTGCTCCAGTATGAGTCAGACTCATGCCTCTCCTGAGCTCCTCTGTGAACCTACCATGGTAACTGCAGGTTTGCAGACCAGTGCAAACCTCTCATATCTCAGCTGTGCTCTGCACATTGACCTGCACATCAACACTGAGTTCACAGGTCCACTCAGCTCCTGCCTGGAGACTGGTTTTGAAATAGGGGGATGAAAACAAACATACCTATAGGTTACAAGTCATGAATGTAACTCAGGTACAGTGTCATCACCCTAAGTAGCATCATTTCCAAAGGGGGGAGTTGATGTGATGGGGAGGAAAACAGAGCAGATTATTATTGGACATCAGATCCACTGGAGGCCAGAGACATGACTTCAGATTAATGCTAAATTGCTCTGTGTCTGCTGGATGAGCCGAAGTTTGCTCGTATGTCTGCCGTGATGCTTTTATAAGGTGGTAATATATCAGTGTGATGTAGTCCCTGATGGGCCAAGACGAAACATTAAAGCCTGTTCTGCTTCATTTGTGATTTACACAGCAGCTAATCATGTTTACCTGTCTGACTCCTACAGGGATCTTCACTGTGCCACAGGATGGCCGATACCTGATCTCAGGTCTGCTCACTGCAAAGCAGGGTGATCGTGTGGAGGCCGTCCTGTCAGTGTCGAACCGCAGCGTCCAGAAGCTGCAGAGCTCTGCTGGGCCTGCAGAGGGTTATCACCGGGGCCCAGCCGGCAGCCACTGTGGCTGCGGTGGCTCCGTGTCCTTCAGCCTGATCCTGCCCCTGAGGAAAGGAGACCGTGTGGGTCTGGTGAGGACCGGAGGCCAGTTGGCCACCACCGAGGCCAGGGAGATCCTCTCCACCTACAGTGCCATCTTCCTGTACGCGCCGCAGGCCAAACGATAGCTGGAGCTGGAGCTCGCATGGGACACTAAGAGCAAGGACTAGTTTGTTCCCAGACAGCTGGAAATGTTGAAGAAGCCAAAGTTGTCACTGATTTGCTGTGATGTAGCTACTCTGCCACGCAGCGCCACTGTGTGAAGATCCTCAGTTATAAATTCTGCTACGACATTGCAATTTGTAAGCCAAGATACCTGAACACATTTGTTCCTAATATATCTGATTACCAAGTTGCCTTTTTGTACCTATTGTGAATGTCTTGTGTAAAAGTGTTTATAAATTAACATTAAATACATTAAAAATTAAATTTTTATAATAACAAAACCACCTCAGAGACTCAGTACGGTCAACATAGCAGTGGAAATAATGTTAGTGGTTGGACCATGACGCTTGATAAATCACCTTTGAGCATGAGCTCTGTTCATCTCACTGTGTAACCTACACTGAAGAAGAAGAGAATGATTAATGATTAATAAACATATATGAATAGATTGATGTGGAAAAGCATGAGGCCTTTCCACATCAGCCTCTTTAATTAATGTCACAACCTTGGCCGGCCTCAGAAAGCAGCACTCAGAGAGACAAGGTTAGACGGCAAAAAAAAAAAAAAAGCCCATTTGGGTCATTATGTAAAGTGGGTGTGGATGAAAAATAAATTTCCCCTTCTCTTCACTCCTGAGACTGCGAGAGTTCCCCCAACAGCAAACTGCAAGAATCTGGAGTGTATTTAACCTTCAGCTCAGCCTCTGCTAAACTTTAAAAAAAGTCCTCTGAATTACTGTTTTTATAATTTTTTTTCACGGTTGTATTGTTAAATAAAACAAACTGAAATTCAGAATGACCTGAGGGATCCACTGCACCGCTCACCTATCGTGACTTAAAACATGAGCAAGAGGGCTGAAGTTGACCCACTAGCCTGTGGTTACTGTTGAACCTTTTGACTCTGACTCAGACTGGAGACAGGAAATGTGTAGTGCACAAATGTATTCAGTTAGAAACTTTATTAAATACAAATATGACCACAAGCCACACTTTGTTAGCTTCATTAGGGCCTGGGTTCTTTTTTCTTCTTCTTACAATGGATATTCATGTTTTTAAACATACTTTCAACCACATTTCTATACAAATCAAACACAGCATACACTTAATGTATTTCTGTTGGTCAGACACTACGAAACATCGAGCATTACCTCCAAACAGAACGAAACAATCAGCCTCACAAAGAGATCATACACTTTAGAAGAAAGAATAAAACAGAAAGGCATCGAAGACAGAAGAGTGTGACTGAATGTGTGAAGTGAATCAGTGTGTGTGTGTGTGTATATATATATATAGATATATATATATAGATATACACACACAAATATATATATACATAGACCAGATCATTTTCCACAGCAGTTAAGCAATGAGAACAAACAATCTTATTATTATATACCACGTATTCCTGGATCATAAAGAGTATGAAGTGTGATTTTTCCACACAAGATGCTTTTACTTTCATAGAAAGAATGGAATTCATTTTGTTAATTATAAGATATATCTATTAGACTTCACCACACTTCTTAGAGAACAAGCAAACAGATCAATGCAAAAAGAAAAACAAAACAAAATAAAAGAACACGCATCTTAATCATCACCACAAAACATCAATGTTACAGAATGAATGCAGAAACACTTCAGCCAAAACATGATATCTGGATGTAGCACTCAGCGTCAGTTGTGCTTTTTTTTTTTTTTTCCTTTTCCTCCATTAAATGGTTTTGTCTGTCCTCTCTCGCCCCTGCTCCTTCATTTATTATTATTTTTATTTTACTCCTCACCAGCACATCCTGTCACCAAAGTGTCCCATTCATGCTGGAGTTATGATCCACATCAGTCAAGTGGCACATCTGCCCACACTTGAGTTTTCCTAAAATTTTACACGCATGATGCCAGAGAAGCGCTTCAAACAGCTTCCTGTGCACAGTCAAGTATTTCCTGTTTATCTCCAAACAAAGACTCAGAAAGGCTCTTCCTCTTTTCACCAGAGGCACAGGATCAGTCTTTTCTTTGCTGCGCACACACACACACACACACACACACACATATACACACATCTAACAGGTGGCTGCCATACCTTTATGTCTCTTCAGCATCACAAATAAACATTTCGTTTTTAAATTCCCACATTTTTAACTTGAAACCAGCCACCACTCACCAGATACTCACACTGACACGATTCAGAGGAGCTGATTTGTCTGTGGTGTCAGAGGGTCACTCACACAACAAAGAGGTAAAACTAGAGTCTCTTCTTCCTGCAGTAATTGCATACTCAGGTCTACTGTCTACAAAGACCTTCAGAGAAGTGCATGTGGGCGAGAGGTTTGCCGACATGGAAGTCTGCGCCTCTGGGTGCAGCTTAGACAAAAGTGCGTCGGATAAGTCTCGGTAAAGCTACTGAGGGAACATAAGCAAAGGGTGCATGATCCTGTCCCCCCCAACAGCAGCAGTACTCAGTGATTAGGTATGCACACGCACGCACACATATGCACAATTACATCATCCCTCAGCCATCCGTCAAGCAATGTCACAAACTGAAATCCTTCATTTTAAGCTCTTTTTTTTTTTTTCAAGATCTGCTTATTTCCGCTGCTCTTACTCAAGCATCGTACATCTATGTATCCACATATCGAAACACAAAAGCTGCAGATTGTGAGGTTTGCTCAGGAATGTGTGTGCATTACATGTTGAAAACATCACTGTAAAGTAAGGAATGCAGGTCATTGTGAAAATGATCTGCAAGACAAAAAAAGGTTGATACAAGGCTGAGCAGTTACGGTTTAAGTGCATGTTAACCTGTGACCAATACAAAATATCAATTTGAAGTATTTCCACAACGTGTTTGTGATAAATGACTTTTTCCAACTAAGCAAAGGCATCACGAGACGAGACGAGAAATCAATAACTTAAACATATCAATTATCATAAATAATGACAGCATTGTTAACAAAACACACTTGATTCGCCAGAGCTTGTAGAACAGAATAAACATTGCAATAAACAGTGAGACAATAAATCATGAAGCTGCTTCATTTTGTTTTTGTTTTTTTTGAAGTCACACCTCGCTGTGCATCTTCACATACCTGTTGGCAAAAGTATTATCTCAGAAGAAATGGCTGCCTCGAGTCAGAGTCCATCAGCACTGAGCTCATAGTGACAGTCTGTCCACAGAGACAGGGACAAAGCTCAACACTTCATGGTAACTCCTTTTGTCCTCTCTACATTGGGTTCCTACAAACTGAAGACTGAATGGCTCGTAGTTGGTGTAGGTGGTCATCTGGCAGCCACTATCATCGTTGAGAAAGCCTACAAATAAAGGCTGGATACCTGCAAATACAGCAAAGTACCACTGGCATATGACAAGTGCCCTGTGTTAGTTGCCTGTCCTGTTTTAATTAACAGTCTGTATATTGTTCTCCTTGAACCTTTCATTTCACTTCCTCAGGGTGTTCAGGGAATGTGACAGCTCTGACTGTGGTGCAAAGGGCTCCTGTCGCTCCCCTGATGGTGAAAGCTGATCGTCCTCCCTGTGAGGAGTTATGGAGAAAAGAGATGTATCTCCAGTCTGGATCCCTGTGCAGTGATAGGGACTAAAGAGGAGTGCCTGCTGGGTCAGGATGCCTTCACAAGCATGAGGAAAGATGATAATTTAGGTGATTAGTCTCTTGTCTCCCAGGAATGAGGTCTTTCAGCAATTAGTCTCCAGGATGTTCTGTTCTGGAGATAACTTCCATTCATCTCTCTGGGGTAATTACAGTGAGCCAGCTTTTTTTCCTGTTTATGGTCATAACCCTGTTACTGTGTCACACTCGTCGTAGAGTTGTGTGTGTCTGAATACTGTGGAGGGAAGTTGGGGTTCCAGTCCGTGGGTTTTCCTGAAGATGCATTCAAGTGCACGGTGTAGTTGCATGTGTACCAAGGAAATCCATATGTGCTGGATCAGAGGAGCTCATCTGGGTTGATGTCTGGTATGGGCTGCCTCCAGTAACAGAAAGAGCTGTACTCTGGCATGACAAAGGCCTCATTCTGCTCTTTGCTCAACAGAGGGAACACATGCTCCACCAGCTCACTAAGCCTGCCATAGCTGTGGTGGAGAAGACCAGATCACAGAGACAAAAGGAAAGACAGGGAAGAAGGGAGTGAGAGAGAGAGAAAACAGAGTTAAATGCTGAAATTGGGAACAATTATTTGTATACATGATGATGTATTGATACGTTAGCAAACATTTACACATCAGCATTCATGTGAAATAGTGTTGTTCAGCTGACTCTCCTTTTAGCTTACTTGTCATTTCTATCAATCCCTTGGGGAAATATCTGATTCTTCAGCTGTTAAATGCTCAACTACATTCACAAGCTCCTCTCTAACTTTGTCTGTCTGCTCTGCTGACTTGGGTTTTTTTTGTGAAAACAGCTGCCTGCTGCTGATGACATCTGTGGGAGGGAAACACAAAAGTTGCATTTCTAAAACCAAATCAAAGAGCTGAAAGTTTTTTAAGCCTCTATAAAGCTGCGCAGCATAAATCTTAGTAGTTTCCTTATCATAACAACAACAACCATTGAACATCAAATACCTGCATGTAAGTATTGACAAAGCAGCTTTGAGCAAATACTTTGCCCCTCTATACAATGCATATTATAAAGTCCAAATGACTGCACACTTATCTCACTCTGATACCAATGGTGTCAATGATTTATCCTCACTACTGGGAATCTACACAGTGAGAAAGAGAGGAAGATTCGGTGTATGTACTTACGATGACTTGTTGCCCTTGGTCTGCTCCTGGATCAGCTCTCCTTTGGGGTTAACTGTGAAAATCCTACACACAGGAACTCCCACCTCCTTATAGGCAAACACATCCTGCATGGAGAGATGAGATTTAAAAAGTTTGATCTGTTGACATACTGCTAGTCAAAACGGGTAAAACTCACAAAATGAAGCCAGCGTTTTTACCTCAAAGTTTGTTAAAAACATAAAATTCTTTATTTCCCTCTTTTCTCCCTCTTACATAAAAGGTTGACAAATACTCAAAAGACCTTTAAATGCCATCCGAGATGAGAACACACTCAATCAATTATGTAATCGGCAGAATGAGGCTTGCATACATAATACACCCTGGTACAAAATGACATAAGTGTGTGTTAATAACATCAACCACAGATTTCCTTTTAGTGTTCCACCTAATGGACGTAATGGTAATATTTCTAGACTGAATGTTTTGGTGGGAAAGAACAAGACTTGATCTTGTGCTGGTGTTATTTTTTTGTTTTGTATGTTTTGGCGAGTGTTGGAGGCAGACAGAGGTTTGATGGGGAACCCACTGCTTCATCTGGGTGTTGGTGTTTATGCAGCTGAGGACAAGATGCTGTGCCTGGCTTGAGCTCCCTTCCACAGACACAAGTCACATGGGACTGTACTCAGCTAGTGACCTCAGCTCGGGTTCAGCCCATTACTGATTTCATATGTTTGTGTCTGCTAATTGATAGCCAAAGTGTCTGATCTTACAATACATCATGACTCCATCGACTTCTGGAAAACACAGCTCACTGACACGTAAAAGCGAGCGCCGGAGACTAACATTTTCAAACATCCATTAACTCACATTAGTTCTATTCCCAAAGGCGGCGTAGAATGGCTGCTTGTTATGCTGGAACAGATTCTTGATGTCTGTAAGGCATTCAATCTTGAAGATCTCTGGTTTCTTCTCGATAACCTCCCTGAAGGAAACGGACAAATTGATCAGCGTGAAACGCACATGCATGTCTTTACCATGGATCAAGACTTAACTTGGACTAATATATATTTAGATTCTATCTTATTTGTTGTTCCTGTATTAGATTTATTTTACTCTTATACATTTAGTGTGTAGATATACCGCACAGAGCATTTAAACAGACTGGTTTAGTCAAGGTTTCCCAATGGAAGTGACAATACCAGGATGTTTAGTGTGTTTCCTGACAGAGCATGAGCACATATGACATGATATGATATGATATGTATGGTGTGCATATATCTTAATAAGGCCTCTATTCTACTGTTTGAATATTTAAGCTTGAAGGTTGAAGCTTGAAGGTTGAAGCTACAGCTTTATCAATGTTGAATTATGGTTGTTTAATAAATCTGATTTCACACTTTGTCTGGATAATTACTGCAGATCTCCATAAGATGCAATCACATCTTAAAGTAAATGTTTTTCAGAAAAAATAAAATAAAAAAAATAACAGCACAATGTGTAACTAAGGCTGAACAAGAGTATATTTCTGGAAGCTGATGACAACACCAGCGACACAGTTAACACCTTTAGTTAGAAATTCATGAGCTGGAGTTTTCTGTAACTTTAACAGCCTCTGTGTAGGTTTAGCATAATGAATGAGGATATGGAGTGTGTGCAGGACTCTGAGTCAGAGAAACTTGGGGATATTTAATGTGAAATTAAGTTAGCAGACAAAAAGATTTTCAGTTTTAAGGGAGGCAAACAGAATGGTTAGAAAATGAAATTACAATTTCAGGAAAAGGGGGATGTGATATACATAAAATGACATCGGGTAATAAAAAATATCTGGCTTTAAAACACAGAATCCAGCAGCTATTTACCAGTACGTACCTGTGGAAGGCAGAGAAGAGGCTGCTGGGAGACAGCATGAGAGGTCCCCGGGGCAGGATGGTGCCTCCATCATTGACCCACTGCAGGTACCCTCTTGTCATGTCTGCCATGCCAATGGCCCGAGCCGAGCAGTACAAGAACTTGTACCCGTTCCTGCCAGAGGGGAGAGCGGTGCTCATTAATGGTTGTTAGAATATAGTTTAATACCACAACCATCATTAGCAACTACTAAGAATAGCACTTTAATTAGATCAGTGATACTGGTTGCTTTCATAATGAGCAGAAGTAATACCAATTCAATGATAATTTTACTGAGGAAAGATTCGATTTAATTCTTATTACTGCTCATGGTGACACAGCCCTTTTCCTCCTATGGTGTTTTAAATGTTCTATTGTCTGCATGAATTAAACAGCAAAGACAGATCACGTTTTAAGAGTTAAACCGATGTAAAGGGAAGTATAATGAGAAGTGGTGTGGAGTTTCATGGTGTTTTTATTTGTCTTGATAATGAGTCATCCACCTCAAAGCAGCCCATGCAAACACTGGGAAAAACATCAACCCCACTGAGATGAGCGGGAATCAAACCCAGACGGTGCTAATCACGGACCAGCCATTCATCCTTCCTCTGTGATTAATCAGTGTTGTTTTGCACTTACTCAGCTACTGAGTGGTAAAGCTTGGCAATGCCTTGGTGGGTCCAGTCCTTCCCCAGCTGCGGCAGGATCTGTCCAAACACATCTGATCTAAAACATTAAACAAATGCACATTAGTGACATGAAGACAGGGATATCCTCATCTGCCACATCACTGAAGAACAGGCTGTAAAATACAGCATAAGTCAGAGGAAGCGTATGTATGAATGAAAATGTATCAGCAGTGCAGTACAGTCCTTCCAGAGGAGGTCACATAAAGCACTATAAGTACTTCAACATTCATTATATATAAAGAACACTGGTCTGTTCTCTGCTAATGAGAATTACTGGCCTATAGGGGAGACACTGTCTCAACCTTAGCTTATGATGATGTGTGCTTACAGACTGAAATGTAAATGGGCTCATTATAGCTCCCGCGCTCTTCCCCCTGATACTCAAAGAAAGCCACATGTCACAGGTTTGGCCTTAAGGGTCACCGAGATAATAAGCTGTGGTCAATCTGGACCTATTTGATGTTGACCACCTATGAACCTCACAACGAGGGAGTATCAGAAAGAAAGCAGACATTGCATTTGTGTCAAACGAGACGAAGCTGGCTTGAGGCAAATTAAAAAGCTTAAAATAAACTGAGCTGCATTTGTAGCTTTAATTAATATTTGCTCTGTGAAAGGGACTTGAAAGTTGAAAAGTTGCTCAGAAAACTGGATGTCTTGGATGTTAAACAAAACAATATTTAAAACTCCTTCATTCATTATACTCCTGGTTTGTTTCTCATTTAACACATGATTCAATTTTCTGTAATATTTGAAGTCATTGTTCATTCACCTGCTCGCCTCCATTTGCAGCGATCACACTCATCATCCCATAAGGAGCCTTATTTCACAGTATGTAGGCAATTTATAGACATGAGGAATTAAATAGAGCTTTGCACCCCCCAAATGCTTACTGATGCATGAATTACTTCCTTAAATAATAATGATACAGTAGATATATAGTCTGAGCATATACACACAGCTGATGATACATATCCTACAGGAATGCATCAGAGCAAAAATATCCCTAACACTGGTGGAAAACTGATAATGAGCCCTGGACTTTGTAAATGTTTGGAACATCAGCAGTGATTTACTGCACAGTGAAGCCCACCATCTATTTGCTGCCACATAGTTTTGCTTAGGTTTCATGTGTGCTCTGAAGCAACAATATGAAACAACTGAACAGAAATATCTCTGTATGAACAGAGGGAGGGGATGGGGGAGTCACTCACTGTGACTTGAGGGTACATACTTGGTGATGGTGCCATCAATATCAGAGATAATGACTTTGTCGTCCCAATTCCACAGGTAGATGGTGCCCTCACAGCGGCATGTGCCCTGATACTGGGTGGTGATGCTGAATGTCACATCATTAGGTCCCTCCTTCAGCTTCAGACTGGCCTGGTGACACAAGGAGAGCAGTGATGTAGGATCAAAGTCCATTTCATTCACCAACATGTGTTCTTCTAACAGTGCACTTGTGGTCCAGTGTGACTAATGAATGATTATGCCACAGTAAAATCAACATATACAGGTCTTTGGAGCCATCTTCAGACCATGAGGAGTGTAAACACACACACAATTCATAAATTGCCAGCAGAGGGAGCCCTAAAATACAGAATAATCCTTTGAAGTACTAATCTCAATGCCAGTGTAAAATCTCATATTTCAAGATGATAAATCAAATGCACTAAAAATCTAACTGTACAAATAAAGAATATAATCAAACCAGTACAGGCTGTACAGCTGTATTATTTTAAGGAAGGAAAACTTCCTACTTACTATCTGATCAGAGGAGAGGCGTAGTGACTTCCTGTAAGTGTGTGGGCTGGGGTGGTGCTGACTTTCTCCTGGCTGCAGTCTCTCTTGACAGGATGCAGCGCTCACCTCCTTGGCCTCCTCATCACTAGATGACTCTCCAGCTTTAGGCCTACAAGGAAACAACAGCCATGGTTACACATGACAAATTATTTCAAGACCACTTTTCTATTTGAAATGTGCAAAGCTCCTGTACATAAACATATAGTTTGTATATTGAGATCTGGCCTATCCATGTCATTTTCTCACAATGTAATAGAATTATGTGATGTTGTGATAAGAAAAGGGATTTTTACACTTGGGTCAGAGTTCAGAGTTAGTGATCTCACTTTGACACATGTCAGTGGTCCTTTGGTATCACTTACGCTAAGGCCAGCTTCTCCTGAGACATAGAGGGTCCTTCCTCTTCCAAATGAGACTCCTCCTTGGTTTCCATCTTAGTCTCCGACTACAACAATTAAGGGAAGACATGCCAGGGCAATTAACACAACTAAGAAAGTACTTCTAAGAACCTTTCCAGTGAGTTCTCCTAAAAAAAAAGAATCAGATTTTGGCAGCACAAATTTTGTTCTTCGTGCTTCTGCTCATTACCTGCTTGATTGTACTGTCTGCTCTCTTTCGCCAGAACCACCAGCGGCCTGACTTCTTTGGCATTTTCTCCTTCACCCAGGCCTCCTCTGTAGCCTTGAAAAAACAAGACAAGGCATTTTTATAATGAGCTTATTGTAATGATCCACAAACAGTAGCTGCACAGTACAGAGAACAAAACTTTCTTTTACCTACCTTTGGTAAATTCTTCTGAAACGCTTGTAGACTCAGAATCAAGGGTGCAGCTAAAGTCCAGTTATAATATCTAGGAAGAGAAATTAAGAGTCAAATATTGACCATCTACTTATAACAACACATACCTCTTGCAAATCAAACTTGTGAAATCAAAATGCATACTTACCTATTGCCTATCTTAACTACCAGGTTGGGGTTATCTATAATTGCTGGATTTTCAGCAAATTCATGATAGGTGATGATATGCTCCATGAATCTTTCTGCAAACAGAGAGGGACATTAATTAAAGGCTGCAGATGAAAAGGTCAGTGGTACTGAGCCATATGATCTGACTTAAAACCACAAGAAGAGATCAGAAAACTTTTTTTTCTCCACCAGCCACAGCAGGTGAGAGCTTCTCCGAAACAGTTCTAAGGAGCGTTTATATTTCTAATCTATTGACACAAGATCAAACAGAAGGGCAGAGTTGTTCAGATATAAGAGAGAAAGTTGGGATTCAATCCTAGCAAAACAGACATGCGTTCTTGAAAGGAAATGTGGGCACAATGGGTATTGTTAAACTGTTAAACACACCAAGATAGAAAAGAGCCTCCACCTACGGTGCCTTGACGCCTTCTTATGTGGCAGATACAGCACAGAAACTTTATTAGGAAGTTATACAGTTATATAACAAATGTAGCTGTATGTCTATACTGGCTCAGGTTAAATGTCCATCTTACATAAAAGTGCACTTAAGGCTGCATCTTTTATGAGTGTCACTCTGGTGTACCTTTGGATATTTCAGCATTTTCGGTGAGGCCTCCACACAGAGAAAGGGTGACGTCAGGGAGGTCACTGGCTGAGTCAGAAAGACACTCTGTCCCACTGTCAGCTGCAGCACTGCCCACCGACTGAGGAGACTGTGAGCCAGAGCGCATCTCTGAGTCCATCCAGTGCTTGGTGGCTGCCTCAGACTCACTGTAGAAACAGAAGAGAACAATATGTCATGATACCTGTCTTTAAGGCTTTCAGTGGTATTTCATAAGGATGAAAATCTTTCCCCTACATGTTGAGTTTTAAAATAGATGATTGCTTTGTCATCCTAATTAAAACAGGTCAAGCAGTAATATTAATTAGGTACTTCTTCCATAAGCTAACCTCTTGGGGAAATATCGTGCAGCAACATCAGGTTCAAGTACATTCAGGTCATCTAGGTAGATATCCTCTGGACCCTGATGTTGACTCCTCTTTGGGACACCTGCATCAAACAACAGAACAATGTAACACTTAATCAAGAGCTTTCATTATCTGTAAATACAAAAGTTTGGAAAGGAAGTGATCCAACTTGCCTTTTTTCTTAGAGGGTGAATCACTTGGATGGCCGATGGAAGGGGTGGAGGTTGCCACATTGGGTGGCAGGACATCCAGGGGCTCTGTGGGGGTTACAGGGCTCACGGGCGTTACAGTGCTGGCAGGGTCAGGTTTAGATGCAAGAGGTGTCACCGGTGTTACAGTGGTCTTGAGGGTGCGTGGCTCAGGCTTGACAATAGTACACACTGACGAGGCAGCACCTCCCTTTTTGATTTCTGTCTCGTCCTCCATAGCCTCGGAGCTGAGGATGACGCGGAAGTGGGTGCTCTCTGATGGGGTGATGGTCACTGTTTTTAGTGGTTCTGTTTTTTCTTTCTTGGTGACCTGGATCATGAGTATGAGAAAATACAAATATGATTAAGATGCCCACACTAAAACTCAAAATATTCTTATGAATTTCAGTGAAGACAAGTGCTTACCCTGGTTGTTTCTGGAAACTCTCCCCAGGTCCACTGCATGTGGGACTCAGCTCTGAGCAAACTCTCTGAAGGCCTGACCACCAGCTCAGAGTCACTCTTTGGGGAAAAGGCCTGAGACAAGCTATGACTGCAGAGATGGACAAACAAATGCAATCAATTAAACAAGGGTCAGCTATTAACATGCCACATTTTTGCTGATGCCTGTGAATTCATGTCAGTACATACCTGTCATCAGCTGGCCAGTCCCCATCAGACATTGAATAACCATCCAGGTTGTGTCGGGCTGCAGGTAATTTTGGGTCAACGTCACGCATTGTAGTCACTGAGGGTGACCTAAGCACACACATAAGATGCATGATAATTACCCATCTCTCAACAGAGTTGGCTATAGTAGCAGGCATGCACATTGAACTTACCTAGAGACATGTGCTGCAGCCTCCTCGTCAGAGCTCAGGTCCATCTCAAAGATTTCTTCATTCTGCCCAGTGCTGGACATAGCAGCAGTCGTAGCAGCAGGTGCATTAGCAGCAACAGCGGTACCAGTAGTGACTGACATGGGCGGGGTCAGCTCCTCTCTTCGGGGGTCTCCTTTGTGCTTCTTCCTCCGTCTCTTCTTCTTTTTCGTCGTCAGGGTGCTGGGAGCGGGAGGCTCAGGGGGGTCCTCTGGGTCAGCTGGGTCATCCTCCAGATCTTTTGGTGACCGGTGCTCCACCTCTGAGATCCAGAAGAGGTGACTTTCGGTGGGGATTGGGGAGGTGGCCAGATGGGCAGGGACAATCTGCTAAAGGATCAAGTGAGAGTGCAGGAACGTGAGGCTTAGGAGGCGTTTAAGTAAGTGCGAACCAAAGCAGCATTACTCATCCCTGGAGTCGGTAAAGTGACTCAAGTGTATTAGAACAGGTTGGCTGACCTTGGCAAGCTTGAGCAACAGGTCACCAGTCAAATGCAGAAACAGCAAACAGCACAGCGACTACTTCCTCATTACCCTACACTTGTTCCTCAAGAATGCTGCAACCATGAAGACTTTTGTTGATGTTGTTGAAGCAACAACGTCAAGAGACATTGTCTTTCCAGTGTATTGTGTGCAGAGGTAAGGCCAAATCAGTGTTGGCCAAAAATGTGTGGATTGCATTTTCCCAGTTAAATCATCTTCAAGTTACTGACTGGGTGCAAGCTCTACAATACATATGACACATCACAAACCTGTAAATATATTGCTGTTGATAATATTTCTTTAACTTTAACTACTATGCTTTCACAATGTACACACAAAAATCTAAAATAAAATGTAGTTTTCTTACCCTGTAATGATATTGTTATTCAAATTATGTTTAAAAAGTGTGTGCTTCATTCATCTGTGTGCTGCGTGAGAAGCTTACATTCTGCTGCTCAGATTCCTGGACAAAGAAGGCCTCTCCATTGTCACCAAGCTTCATGTGCAGGTCAACGGGCTCTCCATTCACCTCAATATCAATCTGGAAAATTTGGGGGGAAAATGTGTGAATAATGACAAAGTCGACCTTCAGCTTAAGTCCCAAGACGCCTGCGCATAACCGCCATCATTTTTGATGAACTGGCAAAGAAAAAAACTAAAATAGAAAATTCACGGAGCAAATTTGCTCAAATTAACAACCCGGAGGTTGAGGCCCTCTGCCAGGCCCTGCAGCTGGCTATCTACACAGCAATGGATGCTGGAATAGGGCGCCCAGCCCTTTATTCAAACCTTCTAAAGGTCCATGGCCAAGCCATGGTCCTGACTGTTAAGGAGGTGGGGCTAAGGATGACGACCAGTGGGCGGCCCTCCTTAGCTGTCAATTACAGGTGGCCAAAAAGAGGTTTGAAGTTCTTGACACGTCTGCCTCATTTGCCTTTTTTGAAGAGTTACCCCCCGAGTTAGCCCCTGCCTTCGGTGTCCCCCCCTTTACTTCTCTCCATATGCGCCATCCCCTGAAAAACACACTACTAGCTGTGCAGTCACGTGACACCAGTGCGTCCAGTCCGCTACATGAAGTGACAGGGAGGACACCGTGCCGACTGTGCAAAGTAAGCAGCTTGTACCAAAAAAAAAAAGAAAAAAAAAAAAAAAAAGAAGCGGTTTCTGCCATGTATATTAATCAGCGGTGCACCGCCACTATTATTAATACATTTTATTAATAATCTATTTTAATAATAAATATGTTCATATTTAAAAAAAAAAAAGACAAAGTCACAGTAATTGTTAAGTACCTTTTATGAGAAAATGCAAACCAAATCGGAAAATGGTATTTACTAGAGATCTAATTAGCATTAACACATCTGTCTCTGCAACCTGCTTTATAACATTTCACACACATACAAGACCTAAAGCTACTTAGAGCCACATATTTCCTAAAGGCTTTATGGAACCTAATAAGCGAATGGGTCCTCTGAGCATGCATTTTGTAGAGCCTGCCAATAGAACAGGGCCATTCATGTTTGCCAGGCAAACCCCTAGTAGACCTGAGGCCATTCAGAAACTTGACACCACAAAAGCAAAAACCAGGTCACGTCTGGCAGAGCCTACAAAGGAGACAGACTTTGACTCTGCCCAGTCTGACAAACCTGAAACCCAATCATCAATATTCATTGTCAACCCATGGCCACCACTCTAATCTCAGCAGCCTCAAGATTTAATTTCACCTCCATGCACCTCTCGATTGCTAAGGGAAATTCATAGCATGGTGAGTGACCAATGTGGATTTCAATGCCCAATTAATAATGACAAAGAATGAATGAGGGTCCTCTTCAAACTTTCACAGTCAGTGACAGGTTGCATTCACTGCAGTGACTCAGTTGTGGCTTTGCCAACACGATGCTGGATTGCTAGAAGGCAGTGAACGTTGTCAAAGCTTGAAACTGAGGCATAATGGTGGGCTACTTCCATCTGACAGCACTGGCCAGAGTGACTTGGCCTCATATTTAAATAGCAAAGAGCAAAAAATAGAAAAAAGAAGAATTTGTACAAAGCTGAGTTTAGTTTTAATCTTGAATGTTTTTAGACTCTAAAACTACTTTGAAAACATTTCTGGTTGCTGACCAAAGCGACTGGTGCACACACCATCAACAGCCAGACCTTAATTAGTATTTGGCTGGCGACCACAGTCAAATTGTAACTCTGAATTTTTCAAAGTATCTGCATGGCATGAACAAATATCACAGCATTTGTTTGGGGAAGTAAATTCTAAATTCATATATGTATATTTAGCCGCAGCCCTCGAGGATGTGATAGGTGATCTCAGGGACACATGCACAACTGTTCGTTACACAACAGCCCCTGTTGAGGCCTCTTTCTTCATGCATCCTCCCCCTCCCACATATTCAAGTTGTAGAGCTGTTGCCATAGGAACCACTCATTCATTCCTCCCCACAAAACCCATCAGCATTCTGGGTAGGTGGTGAGACGGTGTCAATCCCCCGCAAATCATCATCCACTCTGGTTCACAGGCAAGTAAATAAGCTTTCCTTAAGTCAGAGCACAGCATCAGTGCTCCAAGAATAGAAGTCGTGGACAAGTTCACAACTCAGAGGGATGAGATGGTGAGAAAGAAAACACATTCACTGATGTATTATGTTTCCAATTTTATACCTTAATTAAAACTGAATACCAAGGAATATTCTGAATATTCTTTATATATTAAAGTAGTATATCATATTATGATATTGACAACAATACCACTCTCAAAAAAGGTTGTGCCAACTTACGACAGTGCATCATCGTTTTCCATCACAATCTTATCAGCAGATTTCCTGTTTAAAAACCATACCATTCAGCTGTCTAATTATGCACTCCTATTATGGCTTCACATGTTCTCCTTTCTCATCAGCTGACCTGACACAAAGATGTTACAAAAATACCGTTTCCTCAAGTGAGAGGTCAGTGCCTAAAAATAGCTCCATTGTCCTGGTGTTCAACTATGATGAAGTGGGTTTTATTCCCAGGCAGGAATGTATAGTAACAGCTACTATCAGGGGGTGTGGAAAAGCCCTGAACACCCCCATCTGTGATCTGCAAACAGAACCAAAAAATGTGTTGAATGATTCAGAGATGCTCCATCACAGCTGAACATCTGCTTGAAATATTGAGCTGACATTTATTCATAAAAACGGTAAAATGTGTCACAACATATCATTATAAAGGAGGCAAAGAAGCATTGTGGTGCCACAGAGGTGCCCTGGGCTACAAATCAAATTCTCCAAAATGTAAGGGAACATGTTCTTTTGGTGGAGGCCGCAAATGAAAATGAAATGCAAAAACTACCACTGTCATAAAATTGTGACCCATAACAGTCAAAATGATTGCAACATGATCTCTCCCCTTTTTTTTTTTTTTGGCTTGTCATTGGCCTTATGTGCCAGTGATGCTATTAACTTTGGCTGAAGCGAATGCATTTGAAATGGGTAACTTCACAGGTTGATGGGATGGATTATATTCAGCGAGACACATGGATAACCCACAGAGTTTTTTATTGTTAGCAATTTGAAAGAAATCAAAGTTGCATGTAGGCCTGGCCTCTTCAAAGAGAAACAAAGTCTCTCTAACCTTGATTAAACTATTATATGTACTTACATGTCAGGGTAGCAATCTCAACAAATCATCAAGCTTGATGGGAGTGTTATCACTCACTTTAATGTAACATTACATCAACCATCAAGTTTGATGGGAGTGCTATCACCCATTTTAATATAATATTACACCAACAGACTGCTAACTGCAGCATCAGTCTGACAGTCTGCCTGCAGTTCCTGATCGCTTTGTTCAACATGTACCTCTCATCCACATTCAGTTTTTTGAAAGGAAGGCTAATTTGGCTTCATGCAGTAGCCACTTTTTGTATGAATGCTGCTCCTGAAGACATATTATCCTGTATGTGAATATAAAATATTTACTAAATATACATAGTGTGAAGAATGGGACTCACTTGTTCAAAGAAAAAATACCATGTTCTGTTTGGGCTGCACAGATGATTCTCAATAGAGATTTTGAGTAATGTCAAGCAAGAGAAGAAGATTAAAACAAATAACTTACTATTTTCTCTTTGGAGCGAAGGACGCCCAGCTTGCCAAAGCGCACATGAAATGGCGAGCACTGGTAGGTGCCATCTCTCTGGCGGACAACCACAACATCGATGCAGCCTGATAATGTGGCCTGATTAATGCCCTTATACAGTTCTTTGACGGTCACCAGCACCTGACCTGCCAGCTGGCCCACGTAGTTCATGGTGTCCACCTGGAGGGGGAAAAGAACGAAATAATAGCAGAGTTAAGTGCCAGATTCACACACTGTTCAGCAAGTGTCCAGAGGAGGAGACAGCTCTGGCCCACAAAAGGCATACAGTTTGAGTTTTCCTCTCGATTTCACTTCATTTCTTTTGGCCTGTTTTCTTTCAAACTGTCTCTCAGTCCATCCGTCATTGTCTTTTCTCTCAAGTGTTTTCTGTCGCACAGTCTGGCTGCCTGGTTTGTCTTTTATTTTCGTCCCTCAGCTCCCTCACTGCCTGTTTGCCTGCCCTGTGGTGTCTGTTATCTCCCAACCTGCATACTGCCAGAGTGCCACTGTTACCCTGTCACTGGCTGCTGTCCCACATGAGCAACATCAGAGAGGGGGGCTGGCAGCTGGGCTGAAACAATGAGAAGAGACAACCTCACACATAGTTCCCACCGCCCTGCTGACATGAAGGCAGCTGACTTCCTGTTTACATTTGTAACCCTCCACTATATACATCTGATAAAACAGATCAAGCCAAAGTTTGGTGGCTATATTTATATGGACTTGGATTAACTCTGGGCACTTATTTTATAACTTTGGACAAGCAGTTTGTGTAAGACTGTTAAATCTTTCACAAGCAATCTGTCAGAACATAACACACAGGCAAACTCTCCAGTTTTCATGTGGCCTCATTTGCAAGTTCAGTAAATTCAGCAGTCATTCCTGCACTGCGACACAGACCACGTGTAACTATTCACTTAGTAAACATGATTTAAGTTTGTAGACTGACGACCTGTGTACTCAACCCTCGCCCTCCAGCCCCCCCCACTCCACCATTCCCGGCCGACGCTCCAAGGATAAGCAATACAGCTAATGGATGGATGGATTTTAGTTTGCTTGGGTCAGGGTCTAGTTTAGTGGGGCTTGTAAACACACTCCCCTGCTGACTTCATTGGGTTTATGTAACCTGAAATGCTCCTATCTCACACTGACCTTTTGTTCAGCGTCTAGCCATGAGAGCAATGAGTTGGGTGTTGGAGTCGGGCAGAGAACAGGGGCATCTGTGTAAATGTGGCATTTGGGAAAATACTGTCACGATATTTGTGCCCAAGGATTAGGTTAATGAATAGATGATAATAAAGTCATGTGCAGGTAACTCAGAATAATTCTCACAATTTAAATCACACACAGAAACTCAACCATCACAGTAAACTGATTGTTCAAGTGGGGTGGAGAGGGGTTTAGATAATTTGATATGAGGCCTTCTGTCAACAACAAGAAGCTCTTAATTCTTTCCGAGAAATGAACCTCACTGAACTGAACTGAACCGAACTGAACTGGTACACAAGGAGGACACAGAAATACAGCTACGCCTGACAGAAGACTCAACTTCTGCTTTCCTTGTGTCAGTATCAATATTTTGCAGGGCTGTACCCCCTCTGCTAACACCTGAAGGCTAAAAGAGACTGTTCAAACTACCGGTTCCCAGGGTTTATATATTTCACTACTGTTTGTATTTCAGACAAGTAGGAGAGGAGGATTTCATTCAAATGACACTGACAACTCAAAATGAAAGATCAACATTTGAAATATTGTAGAGTCACCAAGATGTGAGAGAGAGCACTCTCTAAAGTGAGTTTCCGATGAACAAAGGTGATATTTGTATCTTATCTGTCACTGATTTCTTTTAAAAACGGATCATGGTTGAATGTAGTGAGTGGACGCAAAGCAACTCAAGAACCAACGCAGTAGAAGAAAACTGTAATACACAGGTGAACCCTTCAGGTGAACCCGAGGAGCCACCAGCAAATATTAACAACAAAAAGAGCAAAAAAGTGACACAACATAGCAGCAAAACCAACTCACTGCACTACTGCAAAATGTGCCCTGGAGGCATTTTGTTGGTCAATTCTGTGTATTGATGTGTTTTTTTAAAATGTATTTTCTGTACTCCTAGATATGGAAAGTGGTTTCAAGAAAATGACGCACTGAATAAATGTAAAACGTTATGAAACTTTCACTTTTAGTTTGACACCACCTTACAAGACACTTGCAGAACTAC
Organism: Caranx ignobilis; assembly: GCA_021432705.1. NCBI lineage: Eukaryota > Metazoa > Chordata > Actinopteri > Carangiformes > Carangidae > Caranx > Caranx ignobilis. The sequence continues at coordinate 32,180,232 of MU269980.1, forward strand.
ATTCCTGTCTCCTGGTCTGACATACAGTTAACACTAATAGCAAAGATACACGAAGAAGTCAAAATCTGTATAAAAGGACACGATGTATTAAATATTCTATAACAAAAACAACAGACATCCTTTTGCAAGAGCTGTTTGGAGCAGTGCCAGTAGGCAGTTATCTGCAACACAGTCACATGTGACAAACATGCTTTACCTGCTGCAACCGTTGGGCTTTTTTTTTTTTTTCATTCATTAATGTCAACTCTGTGGTTGAAGTCCAGACAAGCAACTCAAATAACAGACTCAAAACTACAACTGACAGGATAAGCTTGGTATTTTATATATAAGATATGAGAGGATTTGCTGATGTGATAATGAATATATATATATATATATATATATATATATATATATATATATATATATATATATATATATATATATATATATATAATATATATATATATATATATATATTCATTATCACATCACACATATATATATATATTCATTATCACATCAGCAAATCAGCAAAATATATATATATATTCACCATCATGAATATATTAGACCATTACATATATATAATAATTGTTAGTCTATTGTTGTACTGTACAGTTACTGTAAGTTACCATTAAAAAAAACTTGATCCATCTTGAATGTAGCTCTATCATCATCCTTCTGTCCACTGTGATCAGGTACCAAGCTGCTGTGCGTGGCTCAAACAGTCACCCTTTAGGCCTAGCAACCAGGCAAACAAAACAAGCGTGTATCCCCTGCAGCTCAAGTTGTGACTGACTAAGCGACCTGTCATTGTGACTCACCAGGGACCAAGACGACCTCAGAGACGAGGCCTCATCCTGTTCACTGTTATCTGTTGTGTCCTCTGTGTTGCTTTCCAGCAGCTCGCTGTCACCCCAAGATCTTCGTCTCTTCATCACTGCTAGTGGAGGACCGGCTCTTACTTTATCCAACTCCATTGGGCCCAGTGCTTTCCCTCCTGACACCATTATAATAATGACTTGCTGCCATCCTGAATCCAATCTCAAATATAGCCCACCTAATCACCTTGGAATAACTCCCCTCAGGGGTAAAAACCAATACGCAGCTATCTCACGCCAGTGTGAATTATGCAACACTGTCATAAACTTTGTCATCCTTTTACTGAGCTATTCTTTTCAGGATATGCACCTCTGTTCATCCAGTCAGCTGACGGGACACAAAGGGTTCAGCCAATGGGATGGCCTCCTTAAGGTGGCCGTATATGACTGATAAGGGACAGCTCATTCCTGTGAACGGGCGATGCGGTGTTTTTCCCCTGATAAGAGCACACACTCAGGGAAAAGACCAAGCAGTACTCTGCAGTGTGACGTTCTTGCACAGTCAGTCACATGTTCAGTACAATCGTTGTTGTGTGCGCTTGTTATTGTGCATGAGTAATCAGGAGGAGGCATTGATTGGCTGACAGTAACCAATGGGATTTACAGTGCAGCGGACCTCAACATGTTGGCCGTTGGCTGTTCATTACACTTGAACTTTTTGACACCTTGTTCATGTGATTGTTAAAACAAACAGGTGAAAGCCCTGTAAACACTGGGATGATCACTACTGCTTTCTAAAATTACCCCAAGAGCTAATCTAATCATAACTGCTCCGAGTGGCCACACTCATGTAACTGTATTGAATTCAATTCGAGCTTCTCTGTGGTCTTACTTTCAACCTCCACCTGCTTAGTCCATCTCCTATGTGAAGTGAATGACTCAGAAAAAGATGATGCACAAGGCTCCCATCTGCTAAGCCTGTGACCTCATCTCAGTGGGTCTGTGTGTTTTCTTTGCTGGTGTTTACCAAAGAAAACACACAGGCCCACTGAGATGAGGGCTGTTGGCTAACTGTCCCCCTGTGTTAGGGTCTGTTCTCTGTTGAGGAATTTGACAAGACAAGAGCCATGCATAAGAAGACAAACACTTTCCTTCAAGAAGTGAATGGAGAGTGAGCGAAGAAAATTACACGACTTGCACTGAGTCTCCAAGCATTAGCCCGAGTGAAAACATCATCAAGTCCTTGCCTTTAATAACTACCTCCACGTACCATTAAGAATTACAAGATCAGGCATGTGTATGGTCATACCTACTAATTATGGTCTACACCTGGGACTATCACGTGCACATTTGCTTTGACTGGGTGACAAAAGAGTGGAGTCCTGTGACTGAGCTGGCCAACCAGACGACACAAGGTTCATATTACACTCTTTTAAGTATTAGGTTACACCACACTGCACTGAAATGAGCCTATATATTATGTGCCTAAGGTAAACCATGACAACAGCAACAACCCTAAACGGGTAGTCTGGGTTTAGATTACATTTTTACACCTACTACAGAGCAAGAAACAAAAACACAGTTTCTTATAGCAACACTGACATCAAGTGAACAATTACATTCCTTGTTTTTAGCTTTGTGCCAAAGTTCGCGGCTGCTGTGAATTTGGTGATACAAAAGGAGGGAATGGTTAATTAATTCACCATGAAAGGAGGACTGAGGCCATGCTCTGTAAAGAAGAAGCCACGAGCACTGAAAGTGTTTGTTCCTTTTGATTAAGTAACAGAACAACAAATCCTTTATTTGCTCAGTCTTTCATGTGTAGAGAAGAGACGTTTGGACAAATGTTTCTGATATTGATCCTCACTGAGATTTAATTCAGATCCCCTGTGTAAAAACAAGTCAAACCAATACCGATGCAGTCAGCTTGTAAGTTAAACAGTACACAATGGAAAGTTATCAGGTACACCCACAGTTCATGAAGGAAACATTGTTCAATCCTAATCAAAGCTATTTCAGATATGTGATGATTTTATTTTATGGTGTTTCAGGGGCTGTTACTGTAGTGAGCATTAGAGCTGCAATGATTAACAGACCAAGTAACTTTCAGATGAAGCATAAAGGCCACATGTTTACGAGTTCCTCCTCTGCCAGGATTTGACACTTTCTTCAGCATTTTCAGGTTTTGGACTATGAGCCAAATAAAACATGTCACTTTTCACTTTCTGACACTTTTTAGTCAGCCGATTTGTCTGCGACCACTGTCTCATTACAAAGCACAGTGTAACAACTTCACAAACTACTGCCTCTAAAAAAGATCATCTAAAGTAATTTTACTGCTTTAGACTGCATAAGTTTTACCCCGCAAACCACACAAACGCCGACGTGTACATAAGTTTCAATGTGGTGTCATAATATAGCCAGTTCAAACTACGTGAGTCCTGAAGTTACCATCTACAGTACAACAACGATATAATGTTTACTAGACAGTCTTGATGTGGGACGATCTCACGTTACTCATTTACATATCTAAAACAAGTTCTGTCCCATTTTCTGGTAAATTACTGAGGTTGTGGTCAATGTTTTCAAACAAACCAGAGTAAACCACCCACAGGCAGGTGGTGAGGTGGCAGCACTACGTTCAAGCCGAAAGACACTACCAGCTACCTAGCTTCAAGCATAGTGTACAAATGTAATTTAGCCTTAGCTATTCCAGCTAAATATGCTAATTTCAGAGATTAAAGCTGACATAGCGCTTGATTGAAAAGTCACCAGCTCACAGTGCTCTAATGATTAGTGAAGACAAATTGCGGAAATAAACAAACAGAAACCAAAAGATGTACAATAAAAGTGTGTGGAATAAGTTACAGCATTTCATTTCTAATGGTTAAAGCGATGAACAAGTGGGGGCAGAAAACAGCAGACGGTAAAATAAATGAATGGAGTCGGGGCTCCGTTAGCCGTTAGTTAACCCTCGGCTAGCTTCAATGTTGTCGTTGGGTTTGTGTAACCGTTAACAGCAAACGGTGACGGGCGAGAGTCTCCTGTTAACGCCGAGTCGCCGGTTTCAATGAAATGTGGATACGTTCATTTGTTGACTGATGAATGAATTTCCAGACCAGTGACTACATGTCTGAGTGAAATTAATCCACCGCAGCTAAAAAGATGTTAGCCTGCTTAGAGGCTAGCTAACATTAGCTGACGGCAGAATCACAGGGGGGGAAAAACGCACTATCACAGGCAGCTGCTGTGAAACGGGCTGACATCAGCCCATTGCTAAGCATTTACCTTTCGGGTTACTTCAGCGGGATGCTGCCGGTGAAGGACGCTGCGGTGTCTTTCAGTGAGTCCCCATATCTGTCCCCGTGGAACTCCTCGGAAGCCTCCCCTGACGTGTCCGCGCCTGGACCACCGTGGCTGACTGGTGCGGCTGGAACCAGCGAGCTCAACTTGATGGGACAGGAAGCCGCACAGTGGCGGCGCACTCGCGCAGCTGGTGTGGCAGTGCGAGGCAAGGGTTAAGATAAATCACTCAGACTCCTTACAAGTAAAAGAGGAACTTAACCATCTTAAACAATACGTGCTGTGTGAAGCCAAAGAATCTAAACACATCTTTTAATTTCAACAGCTTTTTGTGTTCTTTATTTGCTATATTTCTTACCACCACCAACATCTGACATGAGCTTTGTGGTCTCAGAAAGTAAACAGAGCATGTTTTTGACACTAACCATATGGTATTGAGTAGCTGTTGTTTTATAAAAACCCAGGAAATCAATGAGGCTGTCCTGTACGTGATTACATATGGCAGTAAACTTGATGAACTTTATGTAACCTGTTTATTGATACTGAGGCAAAGGCAGTATTGATTCTGACTGATGCAATGCTTCAAAGGCCAGCGTGTTGCTTTGACCAGAGCATGAGGCCTCTATATCCTGGTTAATGGGGATCCCACCATCATGACCCATAAAGTTGAGATATATAAACGCTTTAAAGCACACAAACATTATCACATGTTACCAGAATTTTCTGTTCTCAAATTTAGAAGACAAAATTCACAATCAACAACCAGTACCTTATTTCCCTTTATATTCATAAACTTGGAGTGAGTTTGTTTTAAAAGTTAACCAGTGAGACTCCACGTTGGTGCTGGTTCAACTGTGGGCTGCCACTCAAGGGTTAATGTCCTGTCTTGAGGTCATTGAGAGAACTGAGGTCATGTCCTTTTTTAGTGTGGCCTACACCAACCATATCACAAAGAAAGTGGAAAGTGTTTTACTACATCTTAAATTATAGTGGTAAATCTTTGTTTTCATGTAAAAAATGTTTGTTCTGCCCATCTATTGGGTGCTTGCATCAAACCTCTCATGATTAACACTGTGTGAACAGGTTTATTTGTGTTTTTAAAGCTTTATTGTTTGGAATAATTTTATTATGGGCAACAATAAAGGCTACCAGTACTTTTAAAGTGGAAAGTTTTCTTTCCTGTTAGTCATTGCATGTGTTGACAGTGTGAGTGAATGAACACGCTTTAATTATGAATTTGACAACTTTACCCATTCAGTTTGTTTGTGTTGAGTCTCTTGTACTATGCCACATGCTTTAGTGATGGTTGGCACTTCAAGCAGTGAAGAAGTTATGCCACTGATGCTGAGGAAATAGATCATGTGAACTGTGGTAACTGTAGTCTCATGTCTGGGGCCAAGATACCAGTTTGGGAGCTTCTACTCAATGGCAATGAAACCAGGCAGAACAGGTGTTTTCTAATAACATCATTAATCCTCCACAAACCCAAGATTTTTTGCAAATCAAATTATTCAGCTTTAATGAAGGCTCCTCTTCTTCATTATGGGAGATGATGTCATGACAAAGGGAAATCTCTCAAAAGCATGTGCAGCTTTATTACTGTAAAGAGCCCTGCCTCCAAGAGAAACAGACTCACGTTTAACTTGTTCATTAGATACACAGCCTCAAGCCAAATCCTGCTGTGCAGTGTGTTTGGTTTCCTTCCATCACATTCGACTTACAGCCCACCCTACCCCCGACACTTACAACACATCTTTCTAAGACATATAACTAATTCTACTGAAACACGTCAAAAAAGAATGTCAACAATGTCCATATGCATCTCTTTGCAACACTTTGAAAGAACCAGGTTCAACTATCACGTGTGTGTGTGTTGTCATACTCACAGAAGTCTACATGTCATCAGGGCTAACCGGCTCCACCTCTCCTACAAATTGTTGCAATGACTGACTCTTGCATGATGCAAATAGCATGTCAGAGGCACAGAACATACGTGCACACAGTACACAGAGCTCAAACCATTGGAAAATATCACATAGCCAGTGGCACATTTTTCCAATGTTTCTCAACACAAAGCAAATAGCTGGTAAGAAGTTCATGGCATCCATTTTTTTCCTCTTTATTTACTTTTTTTGTCACAGTACATAATTCTCAGGATGGCATGGTTTGAGGGGGTCAAAGGTTCCTCATGTTATACTGTAATATTATAAGAAAACAGCACTTTACCCCTGTTGGTATTGATACTGTTTTTGAGAAAAAGCTTGATGACAAGTCAACCAACTCCTGCTGATTGTGGCCAGATGTGACAGACTACTTGTTGAGCAACTACAAGCACACAATTATCCTCTCTGTATCTCATTCATCGTTTGCTTTCCTCACAAGCAATGCCCCAAAGCTCTTTAGCCCAGCACACGAAAGAAGCAGGAGAAAGCAGCTGTTTTCATCATTTATTTTATACTGCTTTGTTGCACCAGCATGTGCCGGGGTAAAATGCTTTGGAGACAGCCCAGTCATTCATCTTTTCTTCATTTCATCACACTGGATCATCCTCTAGTCTTTCTTCTCCTCCTTGTTCTCCTCATCCTCTGGGTTGTAGACGCTGACGGTGAACTCGCCGGCCTCTGTGCCGTACTTGTTCTTGACCACGAGGGCGTATTTGCCAGAGTCAGCGGTGGTGACGGCAGCAATTGTGATGCTGGCAAACTTTCCATGCTCGAACTTGAGTTTGTAGTGGTCGTCTGGAAACAGCTCCTTTTCGTTCTTTGTCCAGGACACCTCGGGTACAGGCTCACCCCAGACATTTCCAGTCAGGTTCAAGGACTAAAAGAGAAGAAAAGGATTGTGGGGGTTTCATACAAAACAAAGTTCAGAAAGAGAGTGCAGAGGAAATTCCCTGAAAGTAGAAGATGAGACGAAACAGATTAACATGTTTGAACAGTGAATATTATAATTTTATTTACCTTGCCCTCTTGGATTGCAACACAATCTGGTAAACCTCCAACAACACGAGCACGGTCTAAACAAGAAATACAAGAGTGAGCCAAGAGCTGGATACCAGACATTAGTCAGTCAACCTGTGGAACCACTGTTTGAGCTGTAATATTCACCTGACTCTCACTTTCAAACTCCTGAAAACTACAGTGTCTTAACCGTACTGTGTACTGTGGATTATTTCATCTCTAGCAAAGCCTATTTTCATGAGAGTCAAATCTTTAAATTAGATACTGAAACTGAAGCAGCCTCTTAATCATCATGTCATTTCATGGAGCGATGTCACCTGGGAGAAACCAGGGAATAAATAATCACTTACTTCTCTCTGCAATTGCGGCAGCCCTAGGGAAGGAAGGAGACGTACATTGTCAGAAGCTTCTTAAAATGTTATCACTGGCAGACAATTTAGGGCGTTATTATCAGTCATACAATGCCAGGAAATTTATTTTCAGTGCCTCTGGATGGGCTCGCAAAGTACATACAGTCCATTTTAAGTTTGTGATGACTGTTATTGTTTATGTGTGTAAACATCCTCTCAAGACAGACAGCATTACACAGCAGAGGGGACGAGTCAGATGAGTTTATCTACTTACTTGAGCCTTTGGAATTCTTCAAATGCCTCCTCCCATGCTGCATCGGAAACAAACCAAGTTATTATTTAATTATGTAGTTATGTATGTAACAAAAAAAAGTTAATGACTTATTGCAAAGTATTTCATTTTCTTAACTTTTAAACTTTTACTCACCCTGGCCGCTCAGATCAAAGACTCTCTTTACGCCGTCCTTGCCATCAAAAATGTCCATTGTGTATTTGCCTTTGTCCTTCTCAGTGGGCTCATTGATCTTAAGCCAGAGCTGATCTCCTGTGACTCCAGCCTTAACTCTCTCTGAGGCAGCAATCTTAGCATCTCTGATGTGGAAACGAAGAACACAGAGATCAGGTAATGCATGTAATGAACTTAACGTACACAGTGATGTGATCAAGTACACTGAAAAGCGAAATTCAATAGGACTGTTGTTGTGCATTGTCCCTATAAATTGTCCTTGAATTAATCAAGTAAAATAAAACAAATATTTTAGAGCATCATTACTGTGAACTTTTCTGATCTCTCTCATGGAAACCTGAGAACTTCAGGAAGCAAATTTGGTAACAGCTACTTTAAACAAAAGAGCTGAACTGGTTAATACTGGTTTATGCTAGCGTGTCTTGATTAGTGCATCAGGATGGAATAAAGTTATTTACATACTTGTGGAGCCAACCAACACGCAGATCCTCATGGCAATATGTAACCATGGAGTAGAGGATGATGCCGTGTTCAGTACTCATGACTTTGATGTCACTGGAGGAGTTGGCTAAAAAGAAAAGGATAAAATACATTTATTTTACACATTCCTGCTGCCTACCAGCACCTGACTCTACTTGAGGCTGTGCAGTGATGTTGATTGACTTTTGTATATAATGTATCTATTTATATCCCAACGAAACCACCATAGAGTAATGCTGCAAAATAAGGAAATTATACTTCCATCTATTAATAGCTCATGTTGAGGAAAAATATTGTACATTGGCACATTCTGCTGCCTTCTGTGGTTTTCTTATGTGTGCTCCATGTGTGCTCCTTCATTATTGCTGGGTAATTTGTGTTTAATGACTTACCAATAACTCTGAACAGCTCATTCATTACAGCTTGGTATCCTGGGGAAGATTGAAATCAGCTGTTAATGTCCCTTTTCTTTTAGCCAGTCTAACTTGTCACTTTTCATACAATGAAAATTAAGGCTTTACCTGCATCCATCAGATTGAAGGTGCTCTTATCTTTGCCTCTTTCGTCCCTCAGGAAGACCTCGTAAATGCCTACATCAGTCTTGGAAATCTAGATTTTGAATTGAAAGCAAATTTAGTACACTCGAGACAGCGATGAACCCCTTTTTACCTCAAACACAGGAGAATACAGAATTATGGCTGGGACAGATAGAAAGGACAGAAGGAAAGCCAGACAGAGACCAACTAAACCGAAAAGGCAAGCTTTTCTGCCGCCCGGATACTGCAGGCGTTAAAGGGAAAACATGAATAAGGTAAGACGACGAGGACACATGGAAAAATTATAGGCGTCAACTTATGGCAGCAAAGATTATGTCCAGACTTTGGGTCTTGGTGGTGGGGGAACTTCATCTGCAGGTGGCTTTTTTCCTTCTTTTCGTTTCTCTTGCTTAATTATCCACTGTGAATTAGACAGATAAGCCAGTTAATGCAAGTGCAAATGACAGAAGCGGCGATGAACAGAACACCTCTCCTGAGCTCATGCGATGACACCAAGCCTCTCTTGATGAGTTATAGTTATAATGCAATGGTACTGTGAAATATCAATATAACTTCACTGGCACTGACTGTCAGAAATATAAAATAAAAAAAAGGATTTCCAGCTTGGAAGTGTTTCAGTAAATTAGCCAGAGAAGCTAGATTGAATAGTTAGAAATGAAATGAATGAATGAACCACACAGATAAACCATACACTGCATTTACAATGTACAGTCATAAATGATGAAAAATTTCAAAGCTTAAAATGCAGACCAGTGTGTCTGTTCTGATTCCCATGGACAACATGTGCTGACTCCAGCAGCACTTCAGCAGGACTCAGGGACGTGAATATTTTTTGAAGTGTTTCATCATTTATGAATTTGTGTGTCAGAGAGGGATGGTTGGCAGCGTACAATCTAGTCTACATCTGAGATGGAAGCGTAGCTGCACCAGAAGCATAGTTTCTAGCTCTTCAACCATAGACCCCTTTACAAAGTATGGCCTCCGTCTATTGGGCTGACCTTTCCAATATTAAAGGTCATATCACCATCCTTCCTCTCAATTTTCTTAGCATCCTCATCCTCCTCTGCAATCTCAATGCTGTCCTTAGACCAGGTGATCTCAGTCTCTGGTTTGATGTTTCCAATCTGTTGGGTAAAAGAAAAGAGATGATGACAAATCATCTTAACTTTTATGAAGCTCCTACATTAAAAAAAAAAAAAACCCAAACACCAGTGAAGATATTTGCAGGTACTTTTCTACCTTGCATTTCAACAGCACATCACACTCAGGAGTAACAGCGAAGTCAAGGTACTCAACAAAGTGAGGACCTATGGATAGTCAATGGGATATAATTAGGGAAATGCATGTAGAATGTGTAATTAGTTTTAGACATACATAATGCAGATCTCTTACCTTGTTTCCTGACCCATTCTGCTCTCTCAAATTCAGATTTCTTTTGAAGCTCTCTGAATTCTGGACAATGACAAAATGTGAAGGTTAAGAACCAGAAGTCAGTGAAATACATTTTCTTTTCACAACTGAACAATATACCAAAATGCCATCTGCCACAACACTAAATACATGACAGAGAGGAAAAGGTTGTCTTCTGCTGCCCCTCAATGGACATACACTTCAACTGCAGTACTGTGTTCACAGTTAACATTAGTATTCTAACTCCAAGTCTCTAAGCACTGCGTCAGCATGGAGGTAATGAGTGCATTTTAGGCCTCTTACCATCTCCAATGAGCACCAGACTGGTTGTACCCTTCGCCTTGCCATCCACCAAGTTAAAGGTGAATGTTCCTTCATCGGTGACCTCCAGAGAATCCATGAACATTTCAATGATGCCGGTGGACTTGTCAAAGTTCATGGAGTATTTCTGAAAGAAATCATGCATTAAGAAACACAAATCCATGTAAGAGAAGTAAGGCTAAGATCAGTATTTGATCCAAATTAAAGAGCGGATATACGTGACAAAATCACAAAAAGACACAAACTAACCTTTCCCTGGGTGACGATGACGTCGTTAAACACGTACTCCACCTGGCAGTCAGCGGTCCATTTCTCGACCTGAGTCCAGAATCGCACGCGGCCCTTTTCAAGCAACTCCATGGCCATTTCGTTCTTGAAGGGAATAACTGGAGAGCACCATATTTTTCAAAGCTCTTGTACAATCAGTTGTGTTTTTCTGTATATTTCTTTGCACAGTGCATGAAGTAACAACAGTAACTAAAATCCTCTTGACACACATACACATGTAACATCGTCCTTCTTGAGTTACGTGATAATTTCCAAACTATATCCAGAACAATGTTGCATTTCATACTAGTTAAAACAGAAATGATTGGCAAGTGAAAAACTCAGTAGCAGCTGTTCTGGGGTGTGATATTCACCAGGGAACTTGTGGTCATGGCTGATGTCCAGAAGACGCTTGAGACCTGTCAAATAACAACAGCAGAGGCAAAACTGTTAATTACATGACCTGTGCAAACAACCTCAGCATCAATCCTCCAGCTACTTGCTTTACTGCTTTTTTCTTATTTGACAGTATTTTTGAAAAGTTGCTCATAAACCTGTGAAGAAGTTGACACATCTTATAATACTATAAATGTTGCAGCATCTCGGACAGATAAACAGCAGTGAAAAATTTCAGATAACTTTCAAGACAAACAAATATAGTCAGGGAGTATCAGAGGTCAATTTGATGCAGCTGTTGAAACAGTATAACTAACAGGAGACTCTCTCACACTTTCAGCACTTACGTCATCCAGACAAATAAGAAGTAAATCAAGTTTCAGGCGCACAGGGCCAGAGATGCCAAGACTGTTGGCTGACTCACCCTCCTCTGTGAGTGTGTAGCTGGAAGAGATGCCGTCAGTGTTGGTGACCACACAGGAGAAGATGCCCAGATCCTCCAGGGAGGGGCTGTTGAAGATGGCTCTGGATCTGGAGATGAGAACACATGAGGAAAACAGGGTGTGAGGAAAGAGGAGAATAATTTGTGTCCCTGTGGTATGACGTGTATGACACTTACTTGCCCTTTTCGCTGACAATAGTCAGGCGGGAGGTATCTGTTATGGCCTTGTAATTCTTGGACCAAACAAACTCAGAGTTCTCATTCATCTCAGAGCATTCGAAGATCATTGAGATGACACCGTCATCATCAACATCCACATAAATCTCTTTGGTGCCTGAAGGGAGAATAAATGTGGCAGACGACACATTTCTGGTATTTAACTCAGGATTTCAGTTATTAGAGTAGTCAATATTAAAATATAAGACACCACAGTCAATTTACGTCAATTTAAGCTGTCATGAATTGGAAATTAAAAAATCCATTTTCTTTACTTTTCCAGACTGAATGGACATGCGTAGGAACACTGTGTGCCTGAATGTGTGAGTTGCATAACAATCACACTTACCAGGACGAGTCTGGGCCAGGATTGGACCTAAGACTGCAGAGGTCTTTCCAACTCCAACAAGATTTTGAGCTCGCACACGGAAGACATAGGATCTGCCAGCCTTCAGCCCCGTCACCTGAGTGGTACATGAGGAGTTGGAGTGAGAGATGGTTAAAATCAATACTTAATTCAATATTTTATGTGCATGTTTCACATGGAGATGTATGTAGGAGGAACATGCTGCTCACGCCACATATTATACATTACCGCCTTCATCTTCCTTACCTTCATGTATTTCATCTTGTTGGCCTTCTCATGGGCAGCTTTCCAGCCTCCCTCTCCAGCAGAGGCCAACTTGTAATCCAGATAGTATCCATTGACAGGAGAGCGGCCATCAAATGCAGGTGGCTCCCACAGGATCACAACTGAGGTGTCACGGATCTCCAGCACATGGAGACCAACAGGAGCACCTCAAAGTAGAAATGATAAACTTATATTATAAAAAACATATAGTTCAAGAAATACTGATAATATGTAAATCAGTAATATTTTGAGAAACTAAACTATAACAAATCAATTTGATTCTAAGTTTTAAGATTTTCTTAGCTATTTTTCATGATTGGAAATACATTCATCATAGCACAAGAGACATTTGCTCCGTTATTGTTGTATTGCATGTTAGTATGTATTTGGATGTAACAGTCATCGATGCTGCCAAAACAATTTATCTTGCTTTGAACCATGAACCATCATTTCTATTTTGTGCTGATCTTGATCTGACTGAACTTGAATATATTAACTGGCTAAAGATTTCCAATACCTGGCACAGTAAGGGTCCATTCCTTGCACTCCAGCGATGCACTGGGCAGGGAGGCCTTGCTCACACCGGCCATGTTCATAGCCCGCACCTGGAACTGGTAGAGGACGTTCTCCTTCAGGTTCTCAGCCTAAAGAGAGATGAGGGCAGATAATGAGGAATGGTTAAAACTGTTCAAGCGTAATAATTACCAAGTAGACACATTCAAACTACCTGAGTCAGATTACACACTGTCTTGTTCTAACATCTCCATTCATAAAGGCAAAACAATGTCCTTGTAAATTTGGTATATTGGTGCTTGTCAAAGAACTTACTTTATAGGAGGTTGTGGTCAGTGCCTGGTGGTTCATTTCATGCCATTTCCCAACAACTTCTCCCTTTACAGTCCTGTAGTCCACAAAGTAACCCCTGATATCAGCACCTCCATTGTTAGCAGGTTCGTTCCAGCCCAGCACCATGTAGTCCTTCACAGCCTCCAGTAATTTCACACCACTTGGCTTCCCTGGGATGGCTACAAACAGAGTACATAATCTGGTCAGGATTTATTGTAAAAGAAAAAGATGTGTATTACTGACAGTAAAACAAATTTGGTCCTATACATGATCTGATACAGATGATCTGGCCTTAGGCAAATATTGAACAGATCTTACTGGTTATTAGTGCTAAGACGTCACAAGTTGTACAGTTTAACGAGCTACATGCTAGGCACAAAAACTTTTTAAGGTCATTCTTATGAATAATGTACTTACGCTCAAGGCCATAAGCAGGGTAACTTTGATGTTAAAAAGTCTCCGAAGCCAGACGAGACTCTCATTAGGTTCATGCTCGTAAAGCACACAGTTTTAGCCTTCACCTCGGCCATGCACCTAGAGGCACCCTTGAAGAGTTATCAAACAGCAAAGCAGAACTCGAGCAAAATCAAATTTATACAGAAATCAATAGCTAGACAATGGAAAAGCATCATAAAACATTATCATTTTTGTTATCTAACAATGTCAATAATAAATGAAAAAAATGGGAAACTGCTAATTTGCAAAATCCACTGTTAGTGATGAGTCAGGCAGGCACATGCAAATGTTCACACAAGCAGTCACATATAAACATAATATGCAACTTGTATGCATGAAATTCAATTTATAAAGGACAACAGGAAATATGAAATTACTAAAAGGGAAATGAATGATGAAAGCCAATGAGGTTCATGAACAAGGATGAGCAAAGAGGATCTTATGGCTCAGTGGCGAAGAGCACAGGCCTGCAGGGTGTGTGAACTACATGAATTTAAAGCAGGTCTTCCTGAAAGAAAATATCAGTGTGCACTCTCAGCCATCATTCCTGGGACAAATAAATGTTTAAAAATAGCAGGGAGGATGGAACAGAGGGAGAGGGGATGGCTTGAATGCTACAGGCAAAGTGAATAATGGAGATAAGTTATGATGAGGACACTCACAGATGGCAGCCTGAACAACCACTGCGTCAGAATCAGAGGAGCTCTGGCTGTACCCAGCAGCGTTAACTGCCTTCACTCTGAACACATAGTTGGCCCCTGTAGTCAGGCCATGGCACACAAACCTTAACAGGAAGTAAGAGAAAAATGTTAACAATTTCATATTTCATTTCATTCAGTACCAACCACAAGATTGGATCTTTAACAATATAAAGGTTACTTGGTGCTTTGCTGCTATGGAAGCAGAAATTATCTTATGATTCTGTGTACACAGCCATGTAGGTTATACTGAAGCCTGGGGAAAGAGCTAGCTTTAATTTGTGAAGTGGTAATGCAAGTATTCTCGCTGTTCACCTAGAACATCAAAATGAACTCTTCTGTACTTCTCTTACAGTTACACATTTTTGTTTTCCTATAATTGTCACATATCTAGAGAAAGCGATAAATAATAAATATCTAGCTACTTCAGGTGAGCTAGCTAGCCTGCAAATCATAGTAACAATGAAGTTAAGTAAAACAAAGTGACATTCATTCATTTTTGTGATCCATTTTCCATCTCTGCATTACCAATTTGCTGTAAACTAATCTGAACAACAAATAAACATATATAATGGTAATATGATTTTCACCACCAGAGCAGCAAGAGGAAATCAAACTGTGTCTTTAATTTGAAAACTGCCAACCTAGTCTGCTTGACAGGTTTATTGTTGCAAGGCATCCAGACGTCAGTGCCCACCACACTGCATTCAATATAGTAACCGACCAGGTGTCTGACCTCCTTTGAGGCCGCCCAGGAGACCACCACTGAGGTGTCGGTGTTTCTGGTGGCCACTGGGCTGCCTGGGGCAGAGGGCAGGTCTGTCAAGAAAGACAGAGACAAAGAAAGACAGAGAGAAAGAAAAGAAAACTACAGTTATTACAGTCAGCATGGTGTGAATTTACACTGTTGTCCATGAACGTCCAGCAGTTAAACTGATAAAGGAAGAAATGAGGCTGGACTGAACCCATGACATTATGATATAGATCTCTTTTCCTTAAAATAGATTTTATTTCATGTTCTGATAAACCATGACACCTACGCATTATACAAATGAAAGTCTTGCTGGCTCACCCAGTTTATCTCCCACAGTGATTTCTCCAGTGGATTCAGAGGGCTCGCCCACACCGGCAGAGTTGCAGCAGCGCACACGGAAGCTGTAGGATTTACCCTCTGCCAGGTCAAACAGTGCAAAGCGTGGAGATTTGACTGGCATACCAGTGTTCACCCTCTGCCAGGTGTCTGTTCCTGAAATACACTGAGGTCGACAGAGAGTGAATGACAAGTCAGAGAGACGCAAGATAACATAACAGCAGTGAATGATATCTCATGGTATATAAAGTATTTCTATACATTATAACATCTCTCCTCACCTTCTCTATGTAATACATGACTCCTTCGTGACCTCTCTGGACTGGGGGCTTCCAGGCAAGGACCACATAACTCTTTGTTGCCTCAGTAACCACCACATCAGTGGGGTCTCCAGGGATAACACCTGCTGTAGAGGCAGGAGTGACACCATGTTATCAAAAGGAAGTCACCTTAACCAGCTGATCTGGTACAAGACACTTGGACTGGACATCATTTGAAAAACTCAGATACAGATACCAAAACAATACTATTTTGAATACCTTAGTTTGAGGAATGTAATCATGTTTTTCAACGAAACCATTTGTTGCACATTTAAAAAAAAATGTAATAGTCTTCTTCTATAAACAGGTGGTGTTGTGTCTGTCTCACCAGTGGAGTCCTCCTCTGTAAACTTGATCATCCCAGTCCATGGAGCTGAGGGGCCAGCTGTGGCAAAAAATAAAAGAAATAAGTAAAAATGCAGTTGTTGGCTTTGTTGCAGCATGTCAGCAGCACTCTTGTGAGTCTCTTACCTCTGAGACGAGCTCTGTCAGAGGGATCCATGGCAACAACAGGCTCAGAGACACGGGATGGACGGCTGACTCCGGCTTTGTTCAAGGCCCGCACCCTGAAGATGTACGACCGACCCTCCACCAGCCCTGTGACAGGGAAGCGGGCGTACTTCACTGGGGTATCATTGCACTGAGCCCAGTGATGGGTGCCCACCTCGCACCTGCCAACACAAAACACATACAGGTGCACTTTGAGTTGATCGTCAGGGAAACATATTTCTACTGCATAGTAGTTTCTTATAAGTTGGTTTTGAACTCTCTGTCTGTCTAATCTCCTTGGCTGGTGGTTGCTGCAGTAATTAACTGCTCATCATTCATATTATCTGCCCACACAGTAACCAAATGGCTGATTGACAGTTATACTGTAATAGGCTGGTAGGAAGCTATGTAGGAGTTGTTGAGATAACATTTATCTGTCAAGATGCCAGTTTGAAGGAAACCCAGGGACAATTTGCTTGTACTTTATGCTTCTCAACATAGAAACACCAAAAATAGGTCCAGTTTTTGTGGATATCCTGTGTACAGAATGGTGTTATAGTTGAAGTAAGTTGGTGAAACTGAATTACAATATCACGCTTTGAGGTAAAGCATTGGTGATGTTGAAAAAACCTTGAGAGAGTGAGCAGACCAACCTGTCAATGTAGTATCCTAGGATGTGGCTGCTGCCCTCCACCGCTGGCTGCTTCCAGGTCACCACCACATAGTCCTTGTTGGCATCATGACAGCACACATCCAGGGGCGCCACGGGAACCCCCTCCACCTCCACCTCAGCATCTGGCATATCCAAGAGCACACACGCACATACAAGCATGCACATGCACAGACACACACACACACACACACACACAGTGAGTAGTGCTGTTTCTAAATCAGGATGATCTCCATTACATACTCAGTTTCAGTTCTCTGACCTACTTATGTCTTTACAGTACAGCATGTGTGGCAGCACTGTAGCTGTGATAGATTAGTTTATATTATGGTAACATAAAAGGGGATTCTGGAGATTTCCCCAATCTATATATATAAACTGTCTGATTTTAATGCAAGTTGATCAAACTGAATCGTGACTTTCCTGACATGCTGACAGATATAGAACAAACATTCTTCAAAGGAAACCAAACACCTCAGAGAGAGAACGATGCCACTTAAAGTTACAGCAGAATGAATGGTTCCCTACCATATCTGTATGTGTGGTAATCTGTTACTGTATATGTTGCTTTGCTTTGCACCTATTGAGCACTTTACCTCTGACAAACACATAAGCAGAGTATGTGTCAAAGCCAGACTTGGTGTTGACACGCAGGGTGTACATTCCCTCATCTTCCTTGTTGAGGTGGACAAGAGTGAGTGTGGCACGTTCCCCAGACCAGTGGGTGTGTACCCATTTAGAGGGCTTCAAGGGCTTAGCTGATGGGACAAGTCAAAACAAAAGAGGTGTGACATGTAGTAGATTAGTATTGATCACAGTAACATACACTATATGAATGAACACAAGGCAGTATTTCCATTTTATTTGTCTACTTACAGTTTCTGTACCACACCACTTCAGGCTGGTATTTCTTCACAGTCGGAAAAACAATGACAGTGCAGCCCAGACTCATTGTCTCGCCCTCGCAGCCAAAGGCCACTTCGAATTTGTCAATGATGGTAGTATTAAAGGTAACACCATGCTCAGGGCAGAAACCATCTGCAGAGATGAAAGAAATATGCAATATTAAAAACACTGCTATTAAAAGCAGTTATGGCCTTATGAAGTCAGGACAGCAGAGTCGCTGCCACAGGCTAAAATGCTTTTAACAGTACAGCACTCTTACTTATGTACTGTTTAAAATAAAACTGCAGTACTGTAGTTATTTCCTTCCAAGGGATACACTCCCTATTCTGGATAAAAAACAGTGCAATATACTAAAATTATAAATTAATGTACAGTCAAGATAAGTAATGATGAAGAATATCAAACAATATGAAATGAAATGCAGGTTTCTGTTCTATCTGCTGATGTAGAGCAATATTAAATATACTATGTTTATGAATTCTCACGTGGTTTAGGATCAAATGGGCCTGCTTCCTCGCCCTCCTGGAACCCTGTGGAAAAATATATCAGTCACTACCTTAATTGCAATAGTAACAGGAAATTAGTCATTACATATGTAAGATGATTAAAATACAATCATACAGAGGCAGTCAAACATTTTCTACTGATGCCATCCAACCCCATGAAAAATACTGGAGCATGTTATTTTAAAGTGTGACCTCTATGACCTCTAACTGAATGAACAGGACCTGCTGCAGAGAAGAGGACAAAAATAGTTACCTACTTTTGATAACAATTGTAGCCACAAAGGAAGATTCTCCTTTCACATTGAGGGCAGAAATACGATACTGAGCAGTGTCGAGGAAATCGCAGCTGAAAACAAATACATGCACAAGATGAAATTCTGGCATCTCATTTGCATTTAATATTCTGCAGAACATAAAACATTCAGTTTGGTGCATTGTGCATTTGTGGTGCATCTCATTAGTTCTCACTGAGGCCATGCAGTGTGAGCTGAAAGATTACCTACTTCTTGATCTCCAGGGAGTGCATGTTATAATTGCTCTCGGCTGTGTACTTCTCGGGGTGGGCCTTGGCATCAATGAGCACATTGTTTTTGTACCTTGAAGACAGCAGAGAGACGGCTGGTTTATTTTTACCGTTGTCCTCTGAGTCTGTAATTGCATCTTGTGACTGAGAGAAGGGGGACCTGTGAACTTGGAACATGTCTTACCAAGCAATCCTAGGTTTGGGCCACCCAGCCACAGTGCAGTGCAGCTTCACAGTCTTGCCTTCCCAGACCGTCTGTCCACGGGGCTTGACGATAAACTCTGGAGGGTGTGTCAGGCTGTCTGGGTTCATTTTCTTACGGAACTCGCACCACTCCTCCATCTGTGCAGCAGGAGAGTGAAGCCAGATTCAGATATTTAGTGCAGCTGTAAAGTGGCTTTGTGATTCACACGGCAGAGTATTTTGACCTGGTCTTTCCAAGTCCATCAAACTTAAGAATAAACAGGATTTACCGTCTTGCTGAGTTCCAGGCGTTCAGCAGATTCCCTGACATGCCTTGTCCTGGTTTTCTTCTCCACCCTCACCTCCATGGCCTCCCTGGCCTCCCTCACAAACAGGTTCCTCATTGCCACATAGTTAATCCCCTCCTCAGTGACCTCATCCTGGGCTTCCATCAGACCACGAACCACATCATGACTATGACAAAACAATAAAAACCACTACAGAGTGAGAGCAGCTTAAATGGAAAATACTTCAGAAACATCTTCAGTACCAGTAACTATAATTAAAATGTGTATTAATGGTAAAGATTGCTCTCTGGCACTTTGTTCACTTACTTGGCTCTGAATACAGGAATAACATAGCCGATAACTTCTTTGTCCGTGTCCATTGCCAGGTAGGTGCGTTTGGCTCTCTTGGGTAGTGGGCTCAGTTTAGCCAACTCCTGCCCCTTCTCTGTTGTCACAGAGGTCTTCTGGCTTAGAGATCACACACAACAACCATGTCACACAAACATAATTTCCATGAACATCAATCCTATGTTCACCTGCTGTAAACATAACTACATTTACATATTCATTGAAGATGACAGTGCCAAACTATTGTAAGGGAAATAATGAAGTCTGTCTTTTAAATCAAATTATATATTTGTCCACTCTGAATGAATACAACTTATGTACTCAGTCAGAACAAACAGGCTTAGGGGAATTCTCTAGGGACAGTCCAACATGTTGTTGGATTGGATGAATCCTACCATCAAGGTCATGATGTTCAGCTTTTGTTGAAACACTGTGGAAGCCCTTAGAGACATATTGTTTGAACAGTTGGATTATTTTAAAGGCTGTAGATCAGTAAACTGCATTGTACAGAGATGTGTTTTTAATATTTTGCTGATCCATTAATACCAATGAAGAGTCTAAAAATAATGACAATGTCCTCAATTTAAACTTTGCTGCCTAAAACTTTCAATGAATATATTCTTTACATAATAACACACTCATATGCTACAGTCCAGTTACACAGAGAAGGTAAATGTATTTCTGTCCACCTTCTGGGATCTTGACCCGCATCATACTGACTCATTTCCCTATCAGCCTGTAAGGCCTCCTGATTTTCAGATGGGTTTATAAATGAAGTCGTAACTGGTGGATATGCAGCTGGGTGGAGAGGTTGATCTTAAATCCCTGCTTTCACTCATGATCTCTGTCAAGTCTGCCCCAGTCTATCCATTTGGCCTGGAGGAATAGCGGCATAGCATGGCTTTGATAAACTGTATTCCATTCTGGCGTGAAGGGATCAAGTCAGTGGAAGGGGCTGAACGTGTGGCATTCAGAGAGCGACAGATGGAGAGAGTCTCACAAAAGATTTCCGAAGTGCCAAGAAGTTAGTCTGACTGCTGACTCATCGAGTGAAAGAAAGTCTTTGGTTCTGAACGTCAAAGGTCTAAAAAGCTTTAGTGCTGATAAAAGCATTGAATCTTTACAGGCGGAGAAGCTACAGCATGTGACCTGAGTACCGATGTTTCATGAAATTAATCGCTGGAGAAGCACTGTGTTGTGACAGAAGGATAATTGTTCTGGCTCATCAACTCAACTGGGGAATACAGAGACTGAACCAAGTTGATTAAGTATCAAACATCCACGGAAGCCGGTGCACAATCCTTTACACCTCCATGACTTCCATACTCTGTCTTTACAGTCTGCCTAGTGGCAGTGCCTCATGTCCTGCCCTACAGAAATAGCCTAGCTGTCCATGAATATATCTGGCAGCCACTCACTACAGCTGAAATTCCTTCCTTGACCCCATTTAGAAAACTATCATGGCTCCAACATGTACACTGAGCCCTGCAGCTTGAAGGACAAAGGAAGTGACCATGTTATCTGTACAAAAGTCAGTGACACAGCGGAACATACGTGAGGTGCGGCCATTGGCAGCTATTGATTTTGGGTGTGTTTTGACAGACAGCATTCTTCTCAGACAGCCTGTGTGCTGCACTTCCAACACAGAGTTTCACATGAGAATTCAATGGAATAAAAGTCAACACACAGAGGAGGCAGGTGTTAACCAATACAACCAAATTAATTCCAGTGACTTGTCCCGGGTTGCACAAATGTTAAAACTGTTTAATTTCTACAATTGATCGTCCCTGTGTCAAATCTGGATATGTGCAATATTGGATTTCAATTGATTCATTTCTTCAGCTTCATCTCATGTTGCCTTTTAAATGCTCCACCAAAAGATCCAGAAAAGCAAAACACTAAGTCCAATAGTTACCAATATTACAATAGCCTATGAGCTGTAGACTTGACACTTGAGAGGTGGACTAGATCTGGACTTGAATCATTTTAAACTAGGGGTCCTAAGATTTCACTTTCTTAAAAATATAACAGCACAAACACTCAGATTTCAATCTGGTAATATCATAGAACAATAAAAAAGAAAAGACAAAAATCAGTGTGATGCAGACTCTCCTGGCCTCACATTTTCTACTATTTTTGACATTTGAGTTTTGTAAATTTAACAGCCTGAAGAGTAAAAGATGAACATCTATAGGTTGATGACAACCAACACAGACAGTCCACCTGCTCTCTGAAAACTCTCTTTTTTTCTCTGCTATGACTGAACACACTTCAAACGTAGAAAAATGCAGGGTTGAATATTTGAAAGAGGTCTGCTTGGATGCACTCCTCACTTCCTACGTTTATGGAAGTGGGAAGTTCTGTCAAGAGAGCCTCGTTTTCATTTTATAGCTTTCAAATATCAACCATCAGTGTCTGCATTGCTCCCATCCTCTTACCGATGGCTGGCACTCTTGAAACTCGAGAACGACTGCTTGCTAACAGATGACTTGCTGCTCAGGTAACAACTGCTCTCATAGTGATGCTGCAGCTGCTTCTTCTGCAGTTGATGCTCATGATGATGCTGCTCATGATGATGATGCTGATGCTGATGCTGCTGATGATGTTGCTTCTGCTGCTTCAGCGTCACTTGTAATGATTCTGACATCTTGAGGGCCACTGCGCCAACTTATAATGTCAGCCTGTCCTTTACTTTACCAGCTCTGTAAATCAATCTCATTGTTATTATTTTGGATTGATTTCTGAACGAGGGGTTAGCTTGAGCAGGAGGTGCTGGTTACGTTTTAGGAAAGGTAATCAACAATAACTAAAAACGTTATTTTAGGGGGAAAAAAAAGTTAGATAGTGTTATGCTTTTCATTATGAGTGAGCAGTGGTAGCATTAGCTCTGGTTAAAATCTAGAAGCAGGTAGAAAATAAGCTTGAGCAGCATCAGCTTTATAACAAGCCACATTTTTATTTTGTGTCTCAACTCTGAGGATGGAGCTTTGAAAGGGTTCAAGAACAGGGACATGTGTTTAGGACCCAATGACTGATGAGAGGATCCAGGATCCAGAAAAGGGATAAAATGTTTTGTGTGGCCTATAATTACTTACATATAGACATTAAGTCAATAGGTACTAGGACTGCAACACAGTATCATCTTCCCTATTAAGGGAATTGTTAAACGTTTTCTTGATCATCCATTTTATTTGACATATAAAATTTCAGTAAACACAAAAAACCCATCAGGATATCCTGGAGCCAATTTGGATGTATTTGTTTTGTCCAAATCCTGAGGGTTTTCAGGTTAGTGTTGTAGAAGACAGGCAGATTTTCACATCTAAGAAGCCTGGCCTGTTTTGTTGGTACATGTTTTCATCAAAAGGACAAATAGTTAATATTATCAAAAGTATTATGTGAATCTTTCAACTAATTGTTTCAGGCTAGTAGCTAATGCTGAAATTAGAGAGCTTGAAAACATGAACAAAGTCCACTGGGCATGGTCTCACCAAAGATCAATACATTTATCATCAGATCTGTAGTTTATGACAACAGACTTGATTTTCCAATGATTATGTACTTGAGCAGCACACACTTCTGAGAGTGTGAAGCCTCCTCACTTGTCAAGAATAATACACTGTAATCTGGACTGCTGGCCATGCAGAAAGGGGAGAGACAATTAAGAGGTAAAAGCGAGTGTTAATTGAAATGATTAGCTCTTTTTGATTGAGGATTACATGTCATTGCAATGACACATGCAGTCTAATCTACATGAACATAGTAGCTTAACTAACAAAACCCTGTTAGTATACAGAACAATGAAAATGCATAAATTGGGGAAAAAATAGCATTAAAAATAATAATGAAGAGGTTGAAAGTAGGCCTCAGGCCTCATTGATATATCTGACCAAATAACAAACCAACAGCATGTGAACAATTCTTATGGAGGCAGCTTTATGAATAAATAAACATCACTTACCACAAGTCAGGATCCACCAATCCACAACAGTTGAAAACAGGAGAATACGAGTGCTATTCCAAAAGTAGCGAAAAGCAAGTCCGGATCCGGGCAAAGCAGCAGGGTGAGGGGCAGCGGACAGGACAGCAGTCCACAGAACAAAAATAATGCTGCCACTCGGCAGAATGCACAAGACACCGTCAGGACCTTTTAAGGCTGGGACAGTTTTAAATTTAGACCATGAGACCATGAGAAGGGCCAGCAGCAGGCGAGCTGAGGAGCCTCCTGGCCCTGCACTCTTACAGTAGTGCAGGAGTGGCAAGAGCTGTCCTGGTGTGCAGTCCCAGGTACAGCAAATTAGTGCAAGTAATGAAAGAAGAATCGCAGGTTGTTTGAGTGGGATGACATACTAGTCAAATGTCTTCAGATAAACTGGTTGAGTTAAAACATGTGCAAAAGCTTAAAAAAAAAAAGCCTGTAGTATTTTTCCATGTTAACAAAAAAAACTGCACTAAACAAACAAACTGCACATGAACACATATTGCAAGGCCAACCCCAATGACAGGACTGGAGCCTAAATATGACCCCAAACACTTTCTGTTGCATCGATTTCCCTAAAAAGTCGGGTTCCCCTCTTACATGATGGTGACGGTGGGCATTTTGCAGTCTAGATATGATGCAGAATTAGCTGGGTGTTTTCTGTCTCATTAAATGTTCCCCACAAAAACCGCAATAAAAGAAATGCTGGAGTCGAGCTGTTGGACGTTGACACACGTTAGCTAAGTAGCTAATTGCTGCCACCTGCTGATGAAACCTTTTAACCGCAGATTTGTAGTTTGGACAAAGCTCAAAATAAGAGCTTTATTTACGTACCTGTGTTTGTGTGTCATCATTTACAGATCACCTCATATCTTATTCTTAAATTAATGAATTATATCCTTTAAAAAGGAGAGGAGGAAAGAAAATCCACCTGTCGATGACATGGAATGTTCCAGACTGATGGTCCCGTCCGGCTCGGCTCTGATTGGTCAGTTTGGGGAAGAGGAAATAAAACATTGATGGTTCCTCATCATCACACTGTGGATGCTCTGGTACCTGCCCTGCCCTTTGGCTAACAACGCCTGTGTTTTCTGAGGTTGGTGATTTATTTCTCTTTTGCATAGAACTCGTTCATGTCTCATAATTTAAGGACGCACTATTTAAATGTTTCCCCCCTGTGAATTGATATCGGTTAGCTCTGTGAAGTTAGCCTAGTCATGAGTTATTTAGGTCAACACTGGGCCACAGCTAGCTAAGAAATGCAAGGTGTGTGTTCACGTTATTTACAAAGTGGAGCAAATGTAAGTTACAGCAAAATCATTAAGAACGATTTTGACACATTAATAATTATTCAATTGTCATTACCGTGCACTTAAATCATTGTGGCACGGTAACGCTAGCATAATGAGGTGTGATGCTACAAAACACAGACAGTCATACATGTAGTAGATGCAGATAGTTTTAGGAGGAAACAGTGAAAGTGAAATCTTCTCTTCAATAAATAGAGAGTTCAATAAAGAGCTACTCCTGGAGTATAGTTCTTCATCACATCCACATTTGACAAATGTAAATGTAGGTTTTTAAAGTTAAGCCTGGCTTGCTACTGTCTTAATGGAGAAAATCACCTCTTTTACTAACTGTTCAAATGAAATAAGGATTTCCTGCCTGAATGCTGGAATCAGACGGTTTTTATGTTTTACATTTAGAGAACCAGAAGAACACATTCATACAAAATGGTTAAAGTAACGTTGGTGGCACTGCTTTTGTTCAGTAAAATAGAAATCATTTTGAATAAGTTAATTCTGTTGACTAAAAAAAACAGATAATCAGCCCGGTTCACTGGTGTATCTGAATCTCAAACTGGTCATGATGTATTTAATCCTGACAAACATAACAAGTAGGAGGATGTCATAAAATAATTTCCTTGTGTAACATTTATTATCATCAAGATAAATTTGACAGACATATTTTCATCACATTGTTGAGCTCTAGTTCACAGCCTTCGTATCATTTGTGCTACAGGAGGGGGGAACAACCAGCTGCCATCATGTCAAGCAAAAGGGCCAAGGGGAAGAACACCAAGAAGCGTCCTCAGCGCGCCACCTCCAATGTGTTTGCTATGTTTGATCAGTCCCAGATCCAAGAGTTCAAGGAGGCTTTTAACATGATCGACCAAAACAGGGATGGTTTCATTGACAAAGAGGATCTTCATGACATGTTGGCCTCATTAGGTACACTTAACAATATATTAACACATTTTGAGACAATATATATTCAATATCCATTCCCTTTTTAACAATTAAAATGGTACTGCCTAAGAAACAAACATGATGAGAGTAAGTATGTTCGGTCCTCATTACTCTGACCATTTCATTTCTCAGGTAAGAACCCCACAGATGAATACCTGGAGGCCATGATGAATGAAGCGCCAGGTCCGATCAACTTTACCATGTTCCTGACCATGTTTGGAGAGAAGCTGAATGGCACAGATCCTGAGGATGTAATCCGTAATGCTTTTGCCTGCTTCGATGAGGAAGGCACAGGTGAGGTCACGTGCAATGGCAAATTTTTCTCTACATTTCAAATGACCTCTGCACCAGAGAAATGTCTTGAAATAGCCTTTTAGTTAGTATCTCTATTATTGTTTACTTTGATAATTTCTTTCATGGAAAAATACAATTTTGTCCAAAAATAATAGGAAGTAGTGAAAATTATAAAATAGTGAGATGAATTTGATTTACTTTGTTGAGATGGTTAGATTTGGACATCCTTATATTTTAGAAACTGAATCCAACTGTGCATTTCCCTTGGTGAATGCCAAAAATAATTTTAAAATTTGAAATAATTTGTGCTTATTTTAGGATAATAGCAGCAACCTATTCTGTTCTACTTCTGCTACCTTACTTATAATACAATTATTTGTCTTCCCCTATAGGTATGATCCAGGAGGAGTATCTACGGGAGCTGCTCACTACAATGGGTGACAGGTTTACAGATGAAGAAGTGGACGAACTCTTCCGCGAGGCTCCAATTGACAAGAAAGGCAACTTCAACTATGTAGCATTCACACGCATTTTAAAACACGGCGCGAAGGATAAAGACGATTAGAGAGGGGTATTTCACTGGATGAGGTTTATACTGTTCATCCTGTGTACTGTATGTGTTCCCAGTTGTTAGCTGTATCCTGTCATTTGATGAAGCTTCACTGTGGTGTAGCCTACTGAAGGTCATTTAAGCTGCTTTTTGGTTCATACTTCTGGACCCCTCCCTCCAACCCCTAAACCCTACTCTTAAAGCTCATTTGCACATCTGTGATAACACCACTAAGGGTCTGTATAAGCTAGCAAAGATGTATGTGAAGACCCCAATGGATAAAGCTGGAAATAAACTCAAACAAGATGCGTTATTGTGACTGCTTTGGTTTCACTGAATCCTTTGTATTTTGTAGGAAATTAAAGTTTTGAGATGGAACTGTGTTCTGAGGTGAATCACCACTGCTCTGTTCAAACTTCAAAAGGTCTTTTATTTTTAAAACAAAGGAAAATAGATGTGATGTGTCGTAACTGATGGTTTAAAGAAATTACAATTTAACAGTTCATACACACATTTCAAAGACACATGTGGGATCACTCACTAGAGAAAAATCAAAAGTTGCTGGTTTGGTGCTGACTCCTTATGTAAACTGAATGATAAATACATAAAATATCTGGCCAAAAGTATGTGGATATTGATGTGTAACTGTTGGATGGCCCTGGGCTGTAGCTCAACTAATTTTCTTCTTAAGTCCTTTGGTTGGTCAAATGTCAAAAATGAATAAATGTCCACAACTTCTCTAACATTAATTGAAATGAGCTGATCACTCACTCTAAAGTCCTCCTGAGAACAGAGGAAGCTGTTAGCATAGCAAGTTAATCATTTTGCAATGTCCACATACTTGTATGTGTGTGTAAATTCCCATATGTAACACAGCAGCTGGTACAATTACAGAAAAACAAAACCATGTTCTGTGTTGTACAGTTTGATATCGTCATAGATAATATGACAGATGTTTTGGCAGTGGTAGTCTGACTGATCACCCGTTTTCACTGCTGTTTTGTGATCTATATAATGTTAGTCGATTCAAAGCACCTCTGATGCCTGCGGTTAGACTATGTCAAAAACACCTCACGTGTTTCTTTGACCCAGATAATGTATCTGTGCTGTAACTAGCATCAGTGTTGTTAACCAGCCTCCTTCTGTTCATAGGATTCTCTGTGATGAGGGATTTCTCATACATATCACAGCAACAATAAATAGATGAAGATCTGCTCCACACCTGGAGTTTTCTGTACACTTTGCAGTTGCTCACAGAGCAATGTATAGCACATGACATGGAAGTCTTTGTCCTTTCCCTAATCTGCCAGGGCAAGGTTTTTTGACTGGATCTTGGATAGGTGGTCTGATATACAGGCCTCAATCTTGTCACACTGAGCCAGAAAATCCTATTGACAGAAGCAATAACACTTAATAATAAATACCCAGTATGTGATACTCAATTGTAATATTGGAAGCACTGGAAAAAAGTTTACCTGCACTGTCTTTACAAGTCCCTTTTTCTTCATTCTGCAGTCACTGAAGTTTTCTGGGACACTCTGTTAAAAGAGGAGCAATTTTGGTTTAGCTATATGTGACACATGAATAAACATGCACTCAAAAATAAACACCTAAACCACAATAGATTACCATGGCATCTATCTGCTCCAGAATCTTCATGAACTGCTCAGCTGCTATTTTTACTCTGTGATCGAGTTTACCCAGAGCCTCTGCCTGGAGGTCTTTGGCCAGGAAGCCCTGAAAAAATAGGCACAGATGGGTGAAACTCAAATCACAGACATGCTCAAGAGCAGAACAATCCAGCACAAGAGAAGGATGCAACTTACAAACTCCAAATAAATTCTTACATTCTTGAGTCCAGTCAATTCTCCATCAACTTTTTCCAGCTTTTTAGCCGTCTGCTCCACAGATTTCTCTATGTCTTTTAGCTTCTTCAGTTCCACTTCTTCCTCAGGACTGTTCTGTTTTGAGATTTTGGTCAGTATTTCATCACATATACATGACCTGGACACATGAAAAATGCCTTACCCGCTTTCCAATCATCATGAGTTTAGAGCCGTCTTTTACTCCGTAGTTGGACAGACTCTCCTCCATGTCCTTCAACGACTTTCCTGCCAGAAAGAACAAGGCAAAGTTAGATCTGGAGAAGATATACATGCTCTCTTCACGCCATGAGAGAAAAGATACATGCAGTCTACCTTTGAAGATGAGTTTCTGAGAGGCTGCTGGTACTCCAGTCGCTTGAGTGAGGGCATCTGACAGGTCTTTGACGGTGGGACCCTTACCATCATCCTGACCCGTTATTGTGAGATTGTGCTTAGTAGATCCTGAAGTAGAGAGGGGAAACGGGTCCATAGATTGAACATTTCATACTGAAAAATGCTTAATAAAACAAGAGTATGCCTCTTGATCAAATTCTATGGCATTTTATTTACACATTTCCTTGATACATCTGCAACGTTGCTGTAAAATAGTTTGATGTCGGATTAGAGGAAATGACATTTACAGAATCGATATGAGAGAAACATTAATATTAGTAAAGGGTTGTTTGGGTGATAAGATTTCGTTCAAGGTGTTAAAGTTGATGTAGGGATGAAGTATTCATAACGGAGTCAAACGTTCGGTATGGTTAGCCACATTAGCTAACCATTTACAGACAACTCGAGCGACGGCTGTTAGTGACGTTAGTAAACTATCTATCATCTGGTAACTGTCGTGCAACATCTTAAAAAAAATACCGTTACCGTATGCAACTGTCACTGTTATCGTTTGCTCTGTCATTTTCCTTTTCAGAGTCCTTTTATCACGTCAACACAGACCACACAGCACAATGTTGCTTCTCACTAACTACTTCCACCAGCACACCGGAAGTAGTTCTTCGCGTGCTTTTATTTTTTAAAATCTATTATATCTTTTGAATTACTGGAACCGCACGAGAAAAAAACAACTGTAGATGCCAAAACTGGTTATATTACCTACAGATACAACATTTTAAACAACAACGACTATAATATAATAATATATATATATTTTGTTGAATGCGCAGCCGTCTTTGTTTTCAACATAAAGTTTGGTGTCACTTTTAGATGATCGTAAAAAGTTTCTAAAAAAAAAACCAAAAAACAAACAAACAAAAAAAACAGTGTTTTAGCTATTTCTCAACTTTTTTTGAACGTTCCAAATTTTGTGGAAGTGTGATGGTAAGGGCAACATCTGGCTCTGTGGCGCAATGGATAGCGCATTGGACTTCTAGTCAAATACTTGAGAAGTGATTCAAAGGTTGTGGGTTCGAGTCCCACCAGAGTCGGACTTTTGACATGAAATATACATCTGATCTCCAGATGTTGTAAACGCATACAAAACGGTATAAATTTGCATATTTCCCTTGCCCTGAACATAGACACAGTTAATTAGCACTGATGACAGTAAGAGCAATGAGAAACACACCAGAATGAATTTTTCAAGACCTTAATGAGCTGCATCACATTTCAAGCTGCTCACAGGTCATCATTACCTAAAGTAGTCCACCATTCAACTTCCATGGTCTAAATTAAATAAATGTGCTACAACCTCAAGCAGGGTGTTACTATAGCAGATGAATACAGCCTGGATCAGGTGGGCATCTCAGTAGCAGGCCAACTCTCAGTTTTACCCCTGTTCATGTACGGTTGAGCATGTACAAATAATAAATAACAAAATAATAATAATAACAAATAATAGTAGTAGTAGTCCCCCTCTTGAGAAAGTGCAGTGAGTCTGTGTTTTCTTGGCCAGTGGCATAAAAGTCAAGGTCTGTGAGTAGAGAAATAAGAAACCGCAAGGAGACAGGAATAATGATTTAGTAATCAATAAAACAGTAATTCAAGGTTAAATTAAAACACATTTATTTTGCATGTTTCAAATAACCTGCAGACATTCTGGGGCAGGTTAAGAGGGGATCATCTCCACTTTTGAGAACTCAAAGAACATGGTTATGTCTAAGCAACAACACACAAAACTAGTAATAAATAAATATAAATTAATCCTAGGTAACACTGGTGATAAATGACACTGACAGCTGGAGGGGACACAAACAGGAAGAGTGTTTTTTTAAAAAAGGGATCAGTATGTTACAAGGCCACATGCTAGCACAGTAGTAGTAACAAAACACAACCCAACACCAGGACAACTTCGAAATCGTAGTGTTCTCAGGTCAAATGGTTTTTGAATGTAAAAATGTTACTCTACATAGAAAAGTGTTTTCTGGTGAAGTGCAGTTGTTCATCCGTTCCTTGTTTATGAGGCAGGAATCTGTGGGAGACCAAACTCATCCACCAAAACACCATCCTGAAAACAAAAGGAAAATGTAATTAACAACAAACACAGGCAGACAAAGCTCTGAAGAGATCCTTACATTTCAAGTGTTATTGTTCTTTTGATTGGTTCATATTTAACTGCACAGCAATTTTACGCCATTTCCTCCATAGCCACATACTTCAGTATGAAAATAAATCAGTTTGACCTTGGTCAGAAATCACAGTCAACAACATGGAAACGCTACAGGTTTCCTACAACTACAGGAGCAGGTTAACAAAAGTTTCATTCAAGAGGTTTTCTGTTGTGCATTCATGTCATAACTTCTCTTGAAAGTACACCCGAGCAACGAGAAGCTCATGAGCTGAGCTGCTTAATATTAGAAAACCAATGAGAGACATCACGAGATTGAACATGTGAATTTGGTGACATTGCATCTATGGTGCATGAACCTGAAGTATAATGCGGTCTGTGGACCGTTACCTTATTTGTCTTGCTGTCACTGGGGATTCCCTCAGGGATCGATGGGGCGGCTGAGGCCTCATCCAGGTAGGAGCTGTCGTCATCCAGCAGCAGCTCATCACCCAGTGCATCCAGTTCTGAAACCATAATTACACAGCCATTACATAACTGCAGTTTTAAATGTTTAACTCATTTAGTTCAAGTAAAAAAAGCAAAAATAAACATGTCAGAGACAGTCAGGCATACCTGCTTCAAGATCATCCTCGTCTATATCTGGGGTGCCGTAGCTGCGGCTCAGGGCCTCTTGAACCTCGTTGGCGTCTTCCATCATGTCCTCCAGCTGGTCCTGTAAATCCTGGAAGTCCAGACACATGAGATCTCTTTTAGGAGCAGACACAGTATCTCACAATTTATACATATTTAAACATGCGCTTAAAATTGGTGTGAATGTTTTCAGTCTTCAGTCTGGTAATCACTGTATCTTGTTGATTTGTGACTGAATGGAGGACTTAAAAAACATCTTAAATTAACATTTATTGGGACACAGATTATAATAATTACAAGAATGTTGTGGGGGACATGTTGATGAAAGAGTGACATGTGGGATGTAACTGTGGCCATAGATGTATAACAAACATACGTCGATCTGATCAAGTTTGACGTCCTTGTAGGCTCTTTTCATTTCCTTTGCACCAATCTTCATGGCCTCCACCTGCAAACAAGAATAAACCAATGTATATTTAGTGACACACAGCTGTTGAATCAGTGTGAGTGTGTTAATACCCAACCTGTCACATTAAACAAAGGTTCTAGGCTCTTTTGCCTCTGTCAGGGAGCTTGTTTCCAGTTTATAAATGTAGTCCATTAGTTAGTCATGTGGTCTAGTAAAATTGGAAATACTAAGAGGAAAGGTAAGTATTACCATAATTTCTGGGAAAAACTGTTGCAAAAATAAAACATTCATTCATAACAGATAACAAAAACACATGACTCATCTCTGGAGTATAAATTAAGAGGCCAGAAAAAGCCTGGGACATGTTTCTTAGTGAGTCAAAGAGCTGTGCCAGTGTTTAGACTTTGGTTGACATTTTAATCTCGATCTCACTTCAGACTCACCACAAAATAAAGTAAGCAGCAGTACAGAGAGATTACCAGTGTAATCCCATCAGTCCTGATCACACTGTGTGGCTCTTACCGTTGTTTTTGTGTCCTTCAGTGTCTGGATTGTGTAGTTTGCCTGCTCCATGTTAAACGACTGCTGGGCCAGCTGCTCCCTTTGTCCTTCATACCTGAGGAAAAACAACTGAGTCATGATGACCACAGTGATTCTTCTCCAATGTTGAATGATCATTTCATCCTGATTGATAATGAACTTCTGAGGCTGGTAACAGTATTACTGCTTTTACTTCAAGTGGCACTAGCTTCAAACTCAATTTGCAGCTATTTCTTGACTTACATTATGACAAATTAAATCACTTGGGGTTTTTCAGTTTTCTATTTTATATTGCAATTGATTAATCGATTGATTGGAAAAAATATTGGAATATTAACCTACCATGTAAATAATGGTTGCAGTTGTAGCTCTGCATTTGAGTGCTTTTAACAACTGCATTTTTCACACTGACAACATATTTTGGTGGTGTACTACATGGAGCATGTTAGAGTTAACAATAAACCTACCAGTCATGTCTGATAAGTAAACAAGGTAAGGCTGCACGATTTCATTTCCACTTAAAAAAAATGGTGAGTGAATTTTTGTTGGGTCTTTTAGCAAACAAACATGTCTCGTGTGGAGAGCATGATTTGTTGGCCACAGTGTCTCTGTAACACATACAGTTGCATCCCCTGAAATTTGGATATTGTTATTTTTGTTACATTGGGAATAACTGTGCAGCTCTATCACAATGTATTTACTGCAAATTGTTCTATATGTGTATTGTTAACATAGTTTTGGGCAATACATGATACTGGAGACCTCACATAATTGTGATTATTGATCAGGCTTTACTTTTTATGTATTAAATATGCGTGCACATCATGGGACTTACATCCTCTTCTGCTTCAGCACTCTCATCGCCTTCTGTTTCACCATGTTCTGCGTTTGGACAAGAAGAAACAATAATTAATCCCCATTTCTGAAAGGCACATTTTCCTTGTACCTCTTACAACTGGGAATGAGTGTGTCCCACCTTGGAGGGCCCATCTCTCATCTTTTTCAGCTGGTCCTTGTACTTGAGAAGCTCAGCATCTAGTCTGCCAATTTTCTTGTCTATGGACTCGGCCCGGGCATCCACCTGAGACAGAGGGAGGAGAGCGAGAGGATCAATGAGAGGTGTAATGACTTCGAGGCTCCCAGCAGACAAAACACAGAGCTAACCTGCCCGGTCTCTGCCTCTGTGTGCTGTGTTTGTGGAGAAAAACAGGGGGCTGGACTGGTGGGAGTCTGTGTGGAGCAGCCCAGGCTCTGGTTTATAACCACACCACTCTCACACGGTATAAAACGGTATACATGTAAAACTAGAGTCCTGTTTGTGGTGCACTGCCGTGGGAGGTAACCATGCTACTGTAGCTCGGTTTGGGTCACGTAAAAAAAAGACATCAACAACAATACAGCCCAGCCTGACAGTACTCACATTCCCAATACAGTCCGACAGGTTCGGAGGAGGCGCTTTGGGTTTCCCGCGTCCGAATATCCTGTTCATTTTCTACTCGTCTTAATGACACTTAGCTTCAAGATTTTTCTAGAAAACACACAACAAAAAAAGCATCACCCGCGAAGGGATTTTCTTCATTGAACACACCCGGAAGTAACGGTCCGGACGCAGAGTTCTCCCATTGGGCGACGTAAACGGTTGTTGCCAATGAGGGTTTAGACGCTGCCCCGCCCCCGCGTGGCGAGCGGAGGAAATGCAGCTGTTGTGAAAAAGCCATTGTACCCGAGAACACTGCATTCATCATCATCATCAGTCTTTTGTTACACCCCCACTGCAGATACACATCAATTAAATGTGACTTTTAATCACGTTTTTTCACTTATCTGACTCTGTAGATGCAGATTGATGATCTCATGTCCTCCCACGTGCTCAGTCTGATTACACTGATGGACAGTTCACCACTCATGTGCAATAACAGCCTGGTTCATACATGTATGGCAGCTACCGTATGTATTTGTAGTATCTCACTGTATTACCCACATATATTTATTTCAGTCTGTGTTGCACTCTTTCACACCTGAACCACTTCTTCCTTGAAATGGAATTAGAAAGGATGCAAGACGAAATTCAGCTTTCTAGTCTTTGTAACATAGATCATTTCACTGCTCTGAATGAAACTAAGACTTATAATTGTTTATTCTTAATCAATTAATTAAGGAAATAGTTAAAAATATAAATACTAATTAGAATTTCTTTGAGCCTAAGGGGACAGACATTCAGTTTATTATCACAAATGACAGAGAGACAAATGTCAAATTATCACATTTAGTGATAATAGTCTAGTGTGATATCTCAAAATGCTTCATATGTACAAGCTTATCATATGTTTTATGTACATTGTCCATCAGAAAGGTGATCACTGAACACACACATGAAATGAATGTCTCTGAGATGAAGTGGAGTAGAAGAACAAAGCAGCATAAAAAGGAAATACTCATATAAAATACCTTAAAACTGTCCAGGTCTTGAGTGTATGTACCATTGCTAGATTACCAACATTTATAAATCATAATCAATTATCAAACAGAAAAATAAACACCAGAGATATTTGTCAGCGGTCAGCAACCTAATAATGTATTATCTAAAAGCCGTTAACAAAGCTGTGACTTAACTCTAAAACTAAAATGCTGCTTTATTTACAAATGGCAGTGATACAATTAAGAAATGAAATTAATGTAATTATAAGCACATAATAATAACACAAAGAGGTGACAGTGAATGGCAACTGTGTACAACCCCCCCCCCCCCCAGTGGTCGGTAATGACTGACAGTTTTTCCTTTGAACAATGAGGCCTATTAGAGCCTCATTAGACACAAGGGCCTATTACTGAACCTGGCTGTGTAATGCCTTCCTGATGCACATGTAGCAGGGCAGACCTTTATCATCACCTTCACACTAACTCACTGTAATTGGCACTGATTGGGATGGATTCTGGGTGTCTGTGTGTGTGTGTGTGTGTGTGTGTGTGTGTGTGTGTGTGTGTGTGTGTGGGGGGGGGGGGGGGGGGGGGGTAAATGTATTTTGCTGGGAACCAGTGGCAGTGATTCAGGTGCTAATTGAAGGCAGGTGTGTCAGAGTGGACCTCCACTCTGTGCTCTATGTATGGCTAATAGTACAGACCTTTGACCTTGAGAGTGTTTATTGCCAGCCTGGTCCATGGAGATGGCTCTGAGAGGACTGTCATTAATTGACTGTTTTAAAGTTGTCAACGGATGGGGAGGAAGCAATCACCCTGCAGCACTGATGACCTTTGGTCTTGGACTGTCCTTCCCCTGCCTTCTTGATAATTGGAGGATTAGTGTGTGGACAATGGTTCAGATGTTTTCCTTTCCCCTCAGTTTTACCACATTTATCTGAAATAATCAAACATTTTTTATTCGATACATGAAAAAAAGACAAAAGAAAAGTCAAGAATCTGTGGACTCTGTGCACAGTAGTGCAGTGGGTGTGTTGGATACACGCAGTGTCTGAATTTGCATTCACTGCAAATTCCTCTGCAAGGCCACTGAAACAAACACCTCACAATTAGCTCAACAAGCCTTGGACTGTTGCTTTTCAGCGGGTGAGCTCTCCATGGAAACATTAACTTTACGTCTGAGTAGAACAGACTTAATACAGGAGTGGGGAAAAAAAAGAAATGAAGAGATGGGACGGTGGGCTATAAATCTGATGTGTCATTAGTGATGCTCTACCATGGTTTTCTTCTTTCGACGTAGATATCATACAGAGAACAGTCTTATGATTTCCAGCTTTATTGTGGCTTAGTTGCGCATGTATGAAGCATGTTCTGACATTCAGAGCTAAAAGATACAGTAAAATATAAATGTACAACACATACAGTGAGTTTACAAAGCAGCAGCACATTATACATACATGGTGCTCAGCTCTGGGCCAATCATGTGTTCATGGACAGTATAGGTACAGACTGAAATCTTGTCCATTGAGTAGGTTATACTATTAAAGGAATAATTAAGACGTACTGTAACCAGGCCAACAACATGTCCTCTGTAAGAAGAAATAGTGCTACAGTAACTTTCCGCAGTAAGCTTCCACCAGGATATAGTTTCATATAAAAACATATTCACCAAAATCGATGCAGATAATTGCTGATCTTTGAGAGCAAGCAAACCAACTGAGATAAGAGATCAAAGATAAGGCACACAAAACAAGGCACAAAAACACATCTGCTATCACTACTGTATCTGGGCAGATAATATATTGATAGTTAGCTCTACATTGAGAAAAACACTTTGGTTCTATTAAATCTGGTTCCTGTAAAAGCTACAGTAAAAGAAACCAAGGCAAAGATGACAAAGGTGTGGTTCAGAGCATGTTCAGTGAAATAAACTCACCTTTCACCATCCAAAAACATTCTTTATCTGTTTACACTGATCACTGATTCACTGATCAATAATCATTGTGATTATCTGGTTCGTTCAAAGAATCAGTGCTGCCCATATCAAACATGTATAGCTGAAAAACCCACACACTGCTATTTAAAACAACTGATCAACACCACGTCAGGCCATCCATTATCGATCCATTATCATTTACAGCACATGATACAAAGAGTAAACCCAGCTTCACGAGGAGAAGCTCACAAACCTGTGGTGGTCACCGAGCTGCAAAGATGAAACTGTGAAGCAGTGGTATTTACAGTATTAACAGTAGATTGAAAATAAAACAAACAACAAAGCCCTGCTGTGCAGTTTACAGTATGCTATCATCATGTCGGCTGTTGCCATGGAGCCCTCTGCCCATTGTTCATGTGTATCGGTAGTTTCAGACAAGGTAAGAACACAACTGGTAGACAATATTATGTACAATACGTGACATCTCCTGGATGAGACGTGATGAAGGTGTGGAGTCTTGTCAGATGAAGAAGAGTGGATGTTTTTGAAGCCACGTCAACGTCAACCATATTGGCAATGACAAAAAACAAACAAACCAACAAAACAAAAACACAGTGATAAACAGAGGATGATCCCTGAGAGCTTATTAAATATCCTACATGTGTTTACAGCCAAAGCGAGACTCTTCGAAGTTATAGGCTATAGACAAATTTACAGTACACAACTAAGCACCAAACCACAATTCACTTAAAACACAGTTATTGTAAAATCGATGCTGTTTCTGAATTAAAGTCTAGGACTTTTTTTCTTTCTTTGCACAAAACACCAGTTAAATCTTTTATGCATGTGAGAACTACATTATTCACTTTCAGCTGACGGCCAATTTACAAAATGCAAATGTAGCTACAGAGTAAGATACTTTTGATTTTACTTCTTTTGACATCTTCCATCATCTTTTAACTTTTGATATACAGTGTGTGATATATATTATTTTTCAATTCCCTCAGACATTTGTGAATCATAAATACTATACAATGATGATTAAAGATCAGAGACTGTCACTGGCTCAGTGTCAGTTTGAAGGGGTGTCCCAATACAAGACCAAAGCCTGCTTCATGTTAAATACTCTATATCCCTAACCTGACTGTGGTTCCTTCAGAAGATGCAAATCTTTACAAACAGATCATAAATATAGTTTCATTCATATATATATATATATATATATATATATATATATATATATATATATATATATATATATATATTTATTATTATTTATTTTATATATATATATATTCCAAATGTTTACTCAATTTGGATTAAAACAGGCTTGGTGCTTGCCTGAGAATCTACCGGAGGATTAGGCCAAATAATTGACAGTTCCCATGTTACCTGTGATGAACATGTCACATGAGCATCACCCTGTGCCTGATTGATGTTCAATGTTGGTTTTAGATTTTATATGGGGTTTGTTGGCAATAAGAAAAATCTAGGATATCCCTTGAATGGACACACCTCTGAATTCTCTGGCCAACAATTTGGATGGATCAATATTGACTATCTCTCTCTGTTAGATGGCAGTGGTGATTTGAGTCAAGCCCAGGTCATTGGAGTCCTCCCAGCCCTGACAGGGCAAGGAGGACATGTCCATGGCTAGTCATACAGGCCTGGCCTGTCGTCCATCTCCCCGAGCTTCTATGGGACACGAGTGGTCCCGCAGGGTGCTCCTCACCCGGCTCACCCCATGGCAGTCCCCATGACCTTGTCCTCTGGGGCAGCAGAAGTCCCTGAAGCACCTCTTGAAGTTCTCGTCCAGGAAGGCGTAGAGGATGGGGTTGAGGCTGCTGTTGGTGTAGCCCAGCGCCACGCAGAAGAAGTAGGCGGCCATGACTGCGGTGGTCTCGGGGACGGTGGTCGACAGTGCCTTGACCAGGATGAAGATGTGGATGGGCGTCCAGCATACCACAAAGACGGCAACCACCACCAGCACAAGGCGTGTGATCCGGCGGAGGTTGCGGTCCTTCTCCCGTGAACCCGAAAGGAGGCGAACGCTCTTCAACCGTAGGACCATCAGCGTGTAGCAGACCGTGATGATGATTACAGGTGCCACGAAGGCAAAGATGAAGACGCAGATCTTCATCAGTGTGTCCCAGTAGGTGTAGGGCTCTGGGAACTGTAGGGCACACTCCGTAGTCCCTGTTGGTTACAGGACAACAGACTTAGGGGAAGAGGTCACTTGTAAGATCATCAACCATATTACGGTTCATCCTCTGGGAAACACAATTATCTGGCAACCAAAGAAGTAGCAGCTGAGACATTTAACCTCAAACCAGAAAAAAAACAACCTCATGATGATGGTAAAGTGACAGGGTCACATCCTCTGGGGACTGTGAACGTCTGTGCTAAATTTTACAGCAATCCATTCCTCGGCTGCTCAGATATTTCAATCAATCGAAATGTTGGCCTGAAACGGACAACAGTGATTGACAGTGACAACCATGGAGCCACATCCTAAGCATGACTAAAAATTTTAATGTCACATCCCACAATGCAACAAAAGGTCGTCACCACAGAAAGTCAAAGGGGGAGAATCAGATTCATCAGCTGGTCTAATAGCTCTGGGTAAAGTGGACTGTGCTTTATTGAATGGAGGCTCATTGTGAACATGAACAATTTATTAGACTGTCGCTGAGGGAAAGAAAATTAATCTTTCAAGCTCTATTCTCAGTCAGGGAAGACCCATTATGCCTGTCACAGCATCATCTAGTCAAGTAGCTGTAATGCAGACTCTCATCAAGCCTACAAAAATCCTCTTCGCTGGATCTGAACGACGCTTTCTACAGCTAATTGAAATAATTCAGGACGAGTATGTTCTAGTGCAGTGGGGCTTCAAGTTTAAAAGTGCTTAGAAGGGTCCCCTTTGCATCTGATGGAGTGTATTTAGTCTCTACAGCCGAAACAGACGTGGCATTAACCTGATAAATATGAGTCGAAAGATTTAGACCATCAAAGGCCGAGTGCGACCAGTGGATAACACTATGAATATCAATGTACCATTATTGGTTTTAGTGCTGCCAAGTATCATGGCAGGGATCCCGGCAGAGGACGACAGCACCCAGATGATCACGTTGATGATCTTGGCCTTGACGGGCGTACGGAAATCCAGGGCCTTGACTGGGTGGCACACGGCCACGTAGCGGTCCACGCTCATCATGGTCAAGGTGAAGATGCTGGTGAACATGTTGTAGTAATCGATGGAGATAAAGACTTTGCACGCCACCTCGCCAAACGGCCACGAGCTGAGCAGGTAGTCGGTGCTCTGGAAGGGCATGGTGGTGGTGACCAGAGCGTCGGCCACAGCCAGGTTGAAGATGTAGATGTTGGTGGCTGTTTTCATCTTGGTGTATCTGTGGTGGGAGAAGATCAGGATGTTGTGTTGCTTAAAAAGAAGTGGAAGGTTAATGAGATCATGTGTCCAGTTAAGGATTAGTTATCAGAGCTCAGCTGTCTCTCCCGGATAAACAGATTAACCACTGTATGTACACAAGTGTAACATGAAAGAGGACTGATGGGGCGGTGTATCTGCTACTTTTTCCTCCTCCACCATCTCTTGCCATATTCAAGGCTTTAAAATGTAATCCAGCAAGGCTGATTTCAGCCTGAGCACTTGAAATGGAAAAAAAAGAAACCTTCCCGAGGCTTTACACAGAACCTTATGAGACAGAGCAGATCAGAGCAATACTGACATGACAATCACTGCAAATCTTGTAGTAAGAGAAAACTGTCACAGGGTAATGCAGATTTAAAACACATGCAAAGGAAACACCATGTGGGAAACAGACACTGGCTCCTGAGTATTTTAAGCTTTTTTTTTTTTTTCTTCATCACAGTTCATGTACATGTGTGGCCCTGCAGGGACGCGCGTGGATGCAAATGTCTCTAAACTCATCAGAGCAGCTGAACAAACACAAATATCCAAAAATGATCACGCGCTAAATTCCCTGCATCAAATCACACGCACGTCGTTGCAGCTGAGAGACTGACATCTGTGTTGACATACACAGTGGTTGTATTAAAAAAACAGAAGAAGCTTCAACTCACCTAATGATGACATACATGACCAAACAATTGCCCACGAGCCCCACCACAAACACCACGGAGTACACCGCGACTATGATTGGGATGATGGGCGACATGGGCTCGGGTTCATTGTCCCATGTGCCGTTGAGTGTGTAGTTGAAGATGTCCGACAAGCCAGGTTGCCAGGTGAAGTTTGGGATGCACTCCTCTGGCTGGCCCGTGGGACACCTGTCCTCCTTGTAGATGTGCACCACGCTGCTCTCCATGGCGCTCACCGCTGCCTGCACCGTCCGGGCTGCTGCTGCTGCTGATGCTGCTGCTGCTGCTGAGGGCGTAAACTGTCCGTCAGCTTAAACAGATATCGGTCAACAGATCTGAATTTCTGACGACTGGTAAGAGGAAAAAACAGACACGCGCGCGCGCGAACAGCAAAATTCAGCTCAGATTATTGCTCCAGCGCAAAAGCTCCGCGCCTCAAGGGCAATTATTGTGTGCCATCAGCTTACCTGTTTTTTCTGCTTCCAAAAAGTTCATTCAAATAAGAGCAGACTGGTGAAGAGTGTGCGGCAGGACACACGGCTGCAGGTTAGACTTCAGACTGACAGAAAAGGTTTGCGGGCAGCTGAAGGGACGAGCAGGAGATTCACTGCCTTGTGCCACCGCTGCGTCCCCGAAGGTGCGCACTGGAAGCCCGACTGCTCGTTCAGTGACATCAGAGGCTGAGCCAACAGATATGACAGTATCCAGCAGAAACCAGCTGAAACCACAGTCATCACCACGCTCAACTCGAAATATAATCTATCACGCACATTTTACCTCTTATTCAGACTTTGTTGCTTTGATTTATCTTTTGGGTTATTCTGGTAAAACGCAGCACAAGTGGCCCCTCACATCAGCAAATCTGGGAGCGTTCACACACCTGTTTGCTCATTCACACATTATAACCTGAAATAAACCTGGTCTTTTGATTTGAATCAATTTACACGTTTGGGGAAGCAGGGAAAGTAAAAGTGAGGATGCCACAATGTTTAAATTCCCATCAGTGCTGCAGGAAGATGTTCCCTAGCAACTCCTGTGAGAACTGCCACTGCAATGCAAACATGCAGAGTCCTATCAGATGTTGAAGAGCTATGAAGTAAGAAGGACACTTAACAGCAACATACACATGATTGCGGCCCATGCACAGCACCTCATGGTGTGTAAAACAAACAAACAGGTGCTGCTGGTTAGCCGTGTGGCCTGTTTGCACTCAATTAGTTTTGCTGCAAGAAAAAAAGTGTAATTTCCATCAGTTTCTTTCAGCTGTGTGGTCTCATAACTTTCATCTTTCTCATAACTTTCATTTTCTTCTCCCAATCAACTCACGGTTTTTCCACCGCCCTTATTAAACATGAATGTAATAATCATCCCCACAATGAGGAGAGATGTAGCTGTGGTGAGAGCTCAGAGGGGGCGGGGAACTCTGGCTTTAAATAAAGAAAACATCCATGTCGACAGAAATCACAACCAGTTCTCTCCCCCCAACAGACAGGACACAGATTTCAACCAGCACATAATTAAGCGGGTGCTGTTTCCTTCCCCTCATTTCATGCACTAACACCCGTTGCTTAGAGACCCATCATGGCCAGATGTTGCTTGAGTGACAAAGCCTTTTTGTAGGTGTGTTTCTATTGTTGAGGACTGTGCAGGCTTGACTGTGTGAGACGGCCTCTGTGTTTGTCAGTACAAATATTTGATGCAACTTCACTGACCGAGGTCCTCCTTGAACCTTGAACTGGCAGCATCTCTCCTCATGTGAGAGGGAGGGGGGGAAAAGAGACAGCCTCTGGCAGTACTCACTCTAAATGCTAATAATACAGGTGCCAAAGGTCTGTTTGTGCACAGATATGATTTGCTACTCTTCCTCTGGCACTTGAACAGGTTGTTTTATTTGAGTTCCAGAGGAGGAGAGCAAATGTTTGTTGTAACGTTCAGCAGATGATGTTGAGAATAAACCCCTGTTTGCATTTTACTGCCCTGTGCACAATAACCCCAGGTGCCGTCTATTCACTAGTACGCTTCAATTAGTTTCATGAAGAAAAGAGATCTCAGATGTTTAGAGCTTGCTCGTTTCATGTTTGAAGGAAAAAGTTTGTCTTTTTTTTCTTTGTTGGAGTTTTCCCAACTGCTTGTGCAGGATTTTTAAAGTGTGGCTCACCATCTAATTACTGTCTCATTTCGGTGCGTTTCATTTATCCTTTTTCGATTTAAAGACCATCACAAATCTCCTCATGCATTGTTAGTTCCCTGTGGAATCCCCCTGCCCCTGAACAGTCACCCATCAACACGGAAAATCTCAATTTCCCAGCAGCTTTAGGGAGATAAAAGACGCCCTTGCTCACAAAGGCAAAATGTAGATTTCACACACAAAGCCTTCCCCATGCACAACACAACACTCATTTGATCCTGCTGCTATGTTATTGATTTAACATCAAAATATCTGCCTCCCATCCCACACTCATCCAGGCCTGTTATTCAAGGAGGAAATACTTTCCACTGAGTGCAAACAGCCACAAGTTGCACCTATAGGCTGTCAACCACCCCCCACTGTGTTAGAAGATAATAGATTTAAGTTAATTGGGTTTAATACACAAGGAATGAAACAAGAGAAAATAAGAGACAGATGATGAAACGTGAGGAGGACAGTTTTGTCTGTTGTTCTCATGTCACTCCGTATGAAATGTTATTTTCTGTCAGAGCAGCTCAGTGGAAACAGCTGCCTGATGCTGCTGCAGTCAGACTGAGCCCGAACAGCGAGGCTGTGGCTCATAAAACCAAAACAATGAGCTGAAAGATACTAAAAACCTTAAGCG
The DNA here is from genome assembly GCA_021432705.1 of Caranx ignobilis. NCBI lineage: Eukaryota > Metazoa > Chordata > Actinopteri > Carangiformes > Carangidae > Caranx > Caranx ignobilis. Next base: position 32,224,482 of record MU269980.1, read on the forward strand.
ATAGTTCTCTGTGGGCTTGTCAAGCAATGCCTTTCACATTATTCAACACTCATGGGACTCACTGTTAACATGAAGAAACGGTCTAGTGCAGTAGTGTGAAAACACAGAAATGATGTCTCCATGGTTACCAAAATAACGGTTGAGGCTTCAGTTTTAGGACTGGAAACTAGTTAAGAAGGTGCTTCTTCCTTTGGTTCTGTCATAATAACTTCGGCCACTAGATGTCGCCTTAAAAAAAACAACGTAAATATGGGTCGTAATAAGCTGCTGAACAAACAACCTATGGGCTCGCTTTATACTGGAGGACAACTGTCTCTTAGTAATTCTTCTTCTGCATCTTTTACTTTTCACACAGTCACTGGTTCATTAGGTACAGCACTACAACCACTGCAGTCTGTTCACCTTAGCCTTAGCCCCTACTGCTGCTCAAACACAACTGTGTTGCAACTTCCACCAATCACCAACTAATGGGTCCAACAAAATGGTATCATAAAATCATGGTACCAAACGCAGGGTTTCAAGTATAGGTGGTGAATATAGTGCAGCAGGCTGAGGGCGGCTGTGGCTCAGGAAGTAGAGGTCATTAACCTGCCATAAGGTCAGTGGCACAATTTCCAGCTCCTCTAGTCAAGTGTCGATGTGTCCTTGGGCAAGACACTGAATCCACAGTTGGATGTGTGAATGTGTGTGAATGATTAGCTTCCAAAAGCCTGTCTGCGAACAGCTCTGTATGAATGTATGTGTGTGTCTGTGTGTGTGTGTGACAAACAGCGTAAAGCGCTCTGAGTGGTCCGAGTGACTGGAAAAGTGCTATGGAAGTGCAAGTCCATTTACAGAGTTATGAGGCGGTGACGAATGATTATACTGCAGGGTGTTGTATTGTCAAATAACATTGGGTAAATTTATGTTGCGAGGATGCTAAATAACACACATGCCTCTCTATATAATACAACAATGATATAAGATTTGCATATATCCTGTGGTTATGGTATAGCAGTGCTATGGTACAGGCATCTGCCCGCCACCAGTGATTTGGGGGCTTGATAATCTGTTCCCATTGATGAGACGTGGAATAATTTCTTTAGTTCTATAGCTACAAATGACTCCCATCAACCTCTGTCAGCACAGTAATGCTTGTAACAATGTTTCATTACGCCAAGATTTCTATTCATCACGGTGCTTTGTTTGAAACCTCCTGAGAGGGCGAAAAGAGGAGGGCTGAGATGCCCTTTGTCCGTCACTGTCCATTCAATCCCACAAATGTGTCAAGGACTAAGAAAATGGAAGAAAAGTCTTGTTTCATGCCTTGTGAGCATGTAGGATAATCCAGGTCGATTTAAAAAGGTTTCATTAGTCAAAGAAGTCGCAGAATTTATCTTAAATGATTTTTCAGACATTTTTACTCATGTACTTTAAATGGCCCTGACATTGCTTATCTTGGCATCACACTAGATCTGAATGCTTTGAAATCATTCCTCATTAGCTGTGTGGCCTGTTTCTGCTCTGAAGTGCAATATAATACTCATCAGTTCCTTTCACCTAAGTGGACTCATGACCTTTAGTTATTTTTCGTGTGCTTTTTCCTTATTTCATCTATTCACTATTTCCCCTCAGCCTTTAAACATAAATCTAATAATCACCCCCGCAACAAAACCAGATGTGGGAGCCCAGAAGAAAAAGAAACTCTGATTATGTCTAAGAAAAAAAATCTTTTACCTGTGTACTTTAAATGCTTTGTTCGTCTTGGCGTCACAACAGATCTGTATTCACCGCTGAATACTCTGAATCCACACTCCATGCTCCTGAGAGACAACATGAATACTGTCAGTTAAAACACACAGAAGATATTCACACAGTTTATATCAGTTTGTCTATAGTGTTGATACCACTTTGTGCATTAAAATGGTCTAATCTATCGACGGAGACCACTGCATGAATGTCACTGACACCTGAGAAGCGAACACACATTCGGGTGAAAACAGCTTTTGTATGCACATCATATACAGGTACCCAGATGGCGTGGTCACTCCAGGTCTGTGTGTGTCTGCTCTGGATGAAAATGACTTGGTTTGTGCAAAAGTGATTGGCATGTGTCGTCTTGTCCCCCTCGGTCCAAGAGCTGTGTTTCTGTTCTGTGGGTAACGGTGTGGAACAAAACGTTCTTAGTGGTTGTGCTGACATGTGAAAACCACTCAGATGATCTTGTCTTAACGACAACACCCAACTTCCTCTCACTGCCTCTCACCATTTTACTGCCGGTTGGTTTTTTCTGTTTGATAATATATATAAGTTCAAAACATTCACCCTGATCTTCACCTGAGGAGACCGACTTTTTTTTTCTCCCTTGGGGCCAGTTCCAGGCGTCAATAAGACTGAGGCTGTTAAAATAACTGAATAATTCAACAGGAGAAAACTGCAGCTGAAATATCAGCAATGTTTATATGTATATTTTATTATATTGTGTATATTCTTTATTCTAATATATGCTGCTCTATGGATTTATATGCAAATCCACCTATGTATGTATGTATGTATCTATCTATCTATCGACTGACCCATCCATCCATCCATCCATCCATCCATCCATCCATCCATCCATCCATCTGTGACTCATTTATTCATTCATATAGAACAGATTTGTACTCTTTCACCTCTGCTTTGGTCTCCTCCAACCTTTACAACATTATTAGGCTGTGTCGTAGCTACATGCTCCAGCACAACATGGTAGTAAAAACAATATATTATTTAATATAGAAGTCAGTGATTGTACTTGAACCAGCAGGTCACTCAGTGAATAACTTATTTATGGTTCAGAACAGCCTGTAACTCCAACCAGGTGTGACTGCAAACAGCCCAGCAGGAACATTATTTCTGTAAAACTGCACTTGGTCATAGGAGATGTGAAGTTGAGTTCTGAAAGCTTTGGGAATTGGGTAATTTGTGGCACAGCTAATGTCACAGCATGGGATAACAGATATCCACAGCGTAATGTTGTACACAGGAGGATTATTGTCGGGATGAGTGCGAGGTGTAAACACTCTGGTTTTTGGGATTTTCCTCAGATGCAGCCTTAAATCGAGCACCATGCTGTATGGCTGCCAGCAGAGTCTTGTTTTGATTGTCACTATGGGAACAGCCAGTCTCTGACCCATGGTTACACGAGGGAAGGGGGATTTGATCGATGAAGCAGGGTAACAATACTCTTCTCTCAGCAAGCTCATATAACAGAGTGCAAGGCTGAGCAGATGAAGATGTCAAACACAGATCAATTTGGAGGCATGAGCCGGAAACTCTTGACCTGTTAAAGCACTTGAATATTTATTAAATATCCAGAAAAAAAAAAAAGGCTGACGGAGGGAGCTAAGACATGCGTGGCCTCGGGGGAGTTTCATCTATAAAACAAAACCTCAGAGGCTGAAACACAAACAGCCAGTTTGACCGTGAACAACAAATGCGGGTAGCATAATAAAAAATGCAGTGGGGGAAGAAAAACCATCTGTTTCAGAGTCCAGAGTTCACTCAGTTGTTGCAGGTGAGGATGCACAGGGACCGCCGAGTACCTGCCACTGTAAATAAGCGCTCAGAGAGCAAAGCAGGGCCAGGCAACTGCAGCCAGAGGCGGTGAGCCTCCACATAAATATTGACTCTGTGAACATCCCAGCTCTCCGGACCTTTTTAGATGTCAAAGCACGAGGGACGAGCACGTCATCAGAGTTTGCAAAGACAAAAACCTCATTTGAATGCTTGCTGACAAAGTTTAAGGACAAGTTACATGTGCAGGAGACTGTAGGTGTTCGCATTGACTGAGTCCTCTTTATCTATCAAGGTTAGAAACAAACAGGCAGGAAAATGTGCTTGTGTTTCCAGTAAAGAATTCAACTCTGCTTGGACTGTTGTGCTCTGAATAGATAAGGTTGTGTGATTTCTTCAGAGGACTCAGAGTTGGGAAAAAAAAAAAAAAGTTAAATTTCAGAGCTGAAGGCATCACGAAGCAGATCACCCACGGGTACGCTGACGCCAGTGTGGCCGTGTGAGCTGCCACTGTGAGAGGTGCAGGCAGTGGCTGTTGTAAGTAATCATGTCTCCAGATTAAATGTCAGCTTGGTGCAGATCTTGTAGCTTTGTTGACATAATAAATGTTAAACTGAATATAGAGAAAGCATTTATGTAATGATATGAACATGTGTTGTTATAGTACACAAAGTATATGCATTATGTTTTAACTGACAGAACATCTTCATGATACGTTAAAATCACAACTATTATTTTCCCCATGACTGTTAGATTGAAAATCTAATAAAAACACAAAGATGTATTATATCAGTGGATAACAGAGGCTGTCATCATCACCACCTAAAGCTGCAGCTGAATGAAAAGAACCCTGTTATATTACATTAGGACCTCATTGTGCGTCTGTGGCTGTTGGGTTACACAATAACACTCCTTGATGCTGTTAGTCTGCCGACTTCACACTGTAACTCTAATAACGTGGTCACAGTGGAGAGTTAGAGAAAAGCAGATGAAAAGTGATGCAGCAGAAATTGTGTTTTTTTTTCTTGTCATTCTGACACTTAAATTGCCCACAGTGCAACTTTGTAACAGCTTCAGGCCCCGACAGCCTCAAGACCTGTAAACATCCCCTTACATTTCTGAATATTTAATCTATATTTCTACATATCTATATATACTGATTAGTGTATCTATCTAGAAATAATGTGTTTGGAGGTTGTTTCTTGAGTCAAATAACAGGGGAGTTAACCGGACTGCCTGAGAATAAAACACAACACAATAATTACTCCCATGGCTTTTCTTTCAAACATGTCGACACTGATGGAGCCGTACCATCCAACAGGGATTCATTACAGAGAAAAATGAAATGCGGCACATAAACTTGGCACAGAAGGTACAAAGAAACAGCCTTGGGTGTTTTTTTCTTAGTTACATTCAAAACCCAGGCTTAGTCCCCTCTCAACACTTCCTATTACAGACGTCCACACACATTCACACAGCTCCTGTATATACGAGGACTCTGCAGCGTTGGTAAACATCAGGCCTGATTGTTGCAGTCACTGCATGTAACGGACGAGCTGTGATACTGAAGGCAGAGCTGTGAAAAGCAGGCGTTTGGTCAAGGTCAGCGGAAAACACGGTCAAATGCCTCAGATTCAATTTAAATTCAGATGGGTTCACATCGGCAGTTTTATCCTAACTTACCTGTCAGAATGAAACAAAAGTGTGTCTTTCTTGAACAACAAATGGGGGGGAATCGTTGATGGAAGGTGTGAACATTGTCTCAAGGACTTTGGCCTTTCTGTGATGGCTTGAGAACAGAGTGATGTAGTAATTGTTTCCTGTGAGATACAACTTCACAACATCAGCTGAGCGAGTCATCTTTAATAAACAACAGGAAGCTGCAGTACGTTTATGAGACAACACTGAAACAAAAAGCCCTCAGGCGTCTTAAAACACATTATGCACATTATTTTACCTGGTCTTTAAAAGCTTTATATTTCAAGAGATGTGAATGTGTCATCTGGTTTTTCTACCATCATGAGAAGATTGGACTAAGATGGCAATAATGATGGGATGGAAAATAGTTCTCAGGAACTGCAGGAAGCCTGGAGAGCAAAGGGAGGAAAAAAACCCCACATCTCTTCAGTCAAGTGAAGTCAACACAGGTCTGGAAGAAAAGTCCTGGAACAATATGACAGGACCTGATGAGACCAAAGTCAAACAATTTGGTCATAATTCACTCATGTACACACGGAGAGAGAGGGAGAGAAATGAAACTAACAATCACTGCAGCTCAGTATTCGCAGGTTTTAAAGTGAAGCCTCCCACCATCAGTTTAAGAGCCAGAAATACAGAGGCAGTGAATCCTTTGAGAAGAAGATAGCGATTCACAGCACGAAGAAAGGTCATGCTGGGGATAGTTTATAAAGAATGAGCTCAAAGTTTTGCTGCGGCCTTCCCAGTCTCCAGAGGTGAATATAATGTGGATAGATGTAAAGAAGGCCGTACGTGGCAGGCAGCTAAGCCATCTGGTAGACTTGGAAGCAAAAATGTCATGAAGAATGGGGCTGAAATCACATCTGAGGGGGATCCAAAGCTGCTCACAGGGAACCCACAGAGGTTGGAGGAGGTTAGAGAGGCAAAGGGACGCCATACAAAGTATACCAGAGGACAATGAAACTTCTGGACTGATTTAAAGAGGAACTATGCAAGACTTTTACCTTAACCATGCTGCATTTTTACCGTCATAAACAGCTTTGGAGTGATTGTGATGGGTAGATACATGACTTGTAAATTGATACAGGGAGAATGGAGGCTCTCTGCCTTCCACCTAGCATCTCCTGGCCGAAACCAACCTTAAGATCAGAGCCTCCGCCTGGTGTCCCAGCTCTCGTCTCAGTGGCACCGCAACACAAATGCACCCCATAACTCGTAATCTTGCGTATATGATAAATGGCTCTGCTACCGCTCCACTGATGGCTTTCTTGCTGGCTGTGTTGAAAACAAATGTACATGGCTGAGAGGAGGGTTAGCAAAACAGCAGAAAAGCAACCAGACTTGCATAGTTCCCCTTTAATCTATATTATACAGATGATTTTACTATTTTTGATAAAGGGACATTTGTTCTAACTTAATACACATTAAATATTGTGCGGATGAAAGCACAGTCTGTCATTCTGAAGTTGAGGAGGTAGAAATTTACGCTTAAGTGTTTGTAAATAAGAGAAAAAATAACCTCGAAATGTCTTTATATGTGATGTAGTGTGTGACATAACCAACTCTGAAGTAAAAATGACAGCTTTGACACATTTCTGACCGTGTTGAAGAAGAATTTGAAGAATGTTTGACAGAGATGTTGCGCTGGTTTGCAGTAGGTTGCACTGGTTTCCATGTTTCCTTCATACATGAGTGGGTTATGATACGGTGAGTTAGAAACACATTGATTTCCCTGTAGGAGTTTTAGTGTTTCTACTTTTACTCAGATTCTCTTTGGCTTCATTCTTACTAAACACTTTTATTCCTGATTCTGAGTTTGGTACATTTCTTTTTGGGAATGAAAAAAAAAACAATCCTTAAAATATTAAAATGACAAAATTAAGTAAAAATGTCAAGACCTTAATACTTTTGGGGGTGAATCTACTTAGTGTTCATTAATCCTAACTAGAGGGACAGTCTGGAGGATGAACTGATTTTTGTGAAGGTTACATTTGTCCTCAGCCTGAAGGCAGATGTGGGTAAACATGACAACAGAAAGGCGTGTGCTGCTGTCACTGCCTGGGAGCCAATTGAATATGGTCTGATAAGAAAACTCAATAATCTTATCAAGTTAATCTCATTAAATCCCCTTGTTATTTCCCCGTTGTAGCCTCAGCAACGACTCGATCCTCGCACAGGAAACTCACACATGTCACAGGAGCACCATAGATAAGCATCTTTATTGGTTCACATACAATGTTGCGGAGGTAAGACTTAAATAACTTTCAGTTTTGTACATAATCACAGACTCAAAGTGCGACTTCAATCACCACACATCACTTAGCTGAGAGGGCACGACACGAGACACGACACTTAAATCAGGGGACATCGAGGATCAACTGGGGGCGTGGGTGGAAAGAAGAAACCACGCCATATGATTTTCAAGTCATTACACAAAATGAACAGGAGATTATTAAAATGGCAAAGACCAATGTACACACTCATCCACACAGTGATACACAAACACACATGCACAGGAGGAGTTCAGCTTCGAGCTGCCACGGCCGGGGCCTGCTGCTGATCGCTGGACTGCAGCTGTCTTCCCAGGTACTCCCTGTGACAGAGGGACAACACATTAGGAGTTTTCACTTACAACATGAGCTCATGTACAGCTGGATTACAGGAATACCAACCACCTGATGGAAACAATGGTTGTTAGGTCTATAAAACTTTAGGAAAAATGCCAATCACAACATCTTAATCATCAATACCTTCAGATATCCAAAGCCTACAGAGAAAATGTTTAACCATTACTTAAATTCAACCATGTAGTGACGGCTGCAGGGGCCTTTAATATCATTTTAAAGAATAAGTCTCCTGCTGATTCTGACCCAGCCATGATGATATTTTAAATGTTAAAATATAATGCCATTATTTTGAAAGGTCACACTTCTACTTCAGGTCTCTTTCCTGGCAGTAACATTTTCAGATGTGTTATCATGACACTCACCTTCCTGCCACCAGAGATTGCAAATGTCTCTCACAAAACTAAAAATGGAAGAAGCTGGCAAATAAGTCCTAATGGAAGAAACGCTCCTGCGCTTAGGAAAAAAACAAAAACAACTAACACCCATACCACTGAGTGTTGACACTGCCAAACATCCTTTGTCTATTTTTTCCCCTACAAAGGCGTTCGGAGCTCCTCATGAAACTCTCTCCTACTTCTATTTTTACCGGTTGTCATTTTCCTACACTTACTCTGTTTCGAGCATCACAGCAGCCAATTAATGCAGCACAGTAAAGGAGGAGCCATGGGAAACAGTAGATAGCCTTTTTCATTCATCGCACTGAACCACATTTCCATTTTTCCAATTTTTTAGTCTCCATGACTGCACTGCATGGGTTTCCTTTGTTAACTTTTGACCTTCACTCAATCAACAGTCAACGAATCAACAAAGCAGGTACACACAGTGGATTTTAGGGTTGGGAATTTCACTGCTTCGCACAAAGTTACTTGAAGACAAAGAAATAACTTTATTTTCCAACAGAAATAAAAACCTGCTCACTCTCCAATGAATCATCTGCCCCGGATCAATTCCCATCTGTCAAACAGTGGCTTTAAAGCCCCTGACCTTTAAATCACTGTCTGCTATTTGTGTCAAGAACTGTGTATGAAGGGTGTTTGAGAGGAAAAAAAACCCTCCGGCCTCTTGTATCTCTAATACTATATTTTGATTCATAGCACAACCAGCTAGTTAATAAAGGCAGATGGTTTTGTACCTGGGAGGAGGAGCTAGAGTTATGAATTCAGTGTTTCCGATGAACGTATCTGCAGCTGCTATGTAAATTACTATCTGCTCTGCAAAACCAGTGCTGGAGGTGAAGCAGCAGGTTATTAGTAACACGTTAAAAATAACTGAATGAATGTGATTCATCTCCCGTCTGACCGAGGTGTGACAGAAAAAGGTTTCACTGCAGGTGGAAACGCCTCAGGCCACTGACAGCTGACCCTAAGATAAATAAAAGGGACACAACCACTTTACAATACATCTCACTTTTGCCTTGGGGGAAACATCTGCAGGGTGTGATTTTTTTTTTTTTTTTATATATCAGCAAAGGCACTAAAGCGCTCACAACGTGGAATTTCAATCAACTGAAATGCAGCTTTCAGCCAATCTTCATGTGCCTTCGCCTGCAATAACAACACATTCATTTGGAAGTCAATTTTGTCTGAAGAGAAACACAAATTCCAACTGAGGTTTGGCCAGTCGCAACTAGCGACACGACTCATTACAGCTGCTGATTGGCAATGTAACAACATGGTGGAGGCCGTCTGGCGGCAGCTGCACTTTAAAGCCAAATTAACAGGGAAACGGCAACACTTGATTTTAGTATTTGATGCTCACACATCCACAAAAGACGCCATGCACAGAAAGCAGGCAGTCTGTGACAGTAAGCAGCTTATTTGTTCCACCTGTGTAGTTTTTGGTCTGAAAATGTGATGACTCAACATCTTCCAAAATGTGTCTGACTCGTCTCCTCGTAGACAACTGACGCATTTACGAGACCTGTCGTAAAAGTCGCTCCTTCTAAAATGCAGCGTCTCAGTACATTGACAAACATGTGGATCACATGTGAAACTGCTGAAATGACTCTGACTTAACTTCACGTCATGGTGAGAATTTCAACAATGATTGGTTTTTGTTCAAGGTTGTGAAGACCCTCACCCTTTTAAAAGGATTTAATTTAATACTCATTTTGTGTTCATTGATTGGTAATGGTCTCAGGTGTTGGCGTTTGGTTCTTCCAGCCAAGTGTTTAAAATAAAGACGTGTTATTTATTATTGAGACCAACATGTATCCTTAGTAACCTCATAGCTTACAGCGTGCAGATGATGTCATTTTCCTCTGTACCTGTCCACCAGCTGTGCGACTCTACAGTCAGTCAGATGCAGCGTCTACTGCCTCACAACACATCTGCATCATTCTCTGCAGAAAGAGGCCTTTACAAAGAGACTCATTCAGTGAGAGACGGAGAGGTAAAAACACATTTTTAGAAACGTGTAGAGGTTGGATTACATGGATTTGTGATACTTTACAGCCTCAAAAAGCCCTGAATGGGACAATTTTCTTTCATTCTTGGTTTTAAAGTGTGTAACTCGTAGGAATCATGTTTCACATTTCAAAAGCTTTGTCAACTCTAACGCAAGAATGAAAATGAGGAACTAGTTATGTGGGAAATGAACAACATCCAAACAATCCCTGCAAATCAACAACACATTCATTCTATTCAGTCAATCACAGACCGGAGAGAGGAACATGCATTCAAAATCATTTGGTTCCTTGAAATTCTCACCAAGGTCAATTTTCCACTCTTGCACCTATTTCTTTCCATTTCCTCCCTCAGGCTTTTTCTCCTCTTTTTAAAAAGGGAATACTCAGTGATCATCACACTTTTATTTAGGCATTTTTCTGGTCCTAAAAGCCGAGCTACTGTATGAAATCTAATCCTATTTAATGACAGTTATAGACTTCTGCAGAAACAGGTCTGCAGAGACTCGGTTTCAGACGCTGAGGCACAGTAAGAAACAAGGACGAACTGACTGTCAATAGCTGAGATAACATCCATTCACAACTTCATGACCTGGAAGTACCTTAGAAAAACAAAAAAGACTTTACAAAGCAGATTAAAACAAGGTACAAGGATGAAAAGAACGGTCGTTCTCAGTTCAGTTCAACATCCATCTGTGCTGTTGTCATGACAGCAGAGGCCTTTGTAAGTAGGCTGGGAAGATCATGGAAACAACAAAGACAAGACAGCCCACTCAAGGTGACAGCGGGTGTGGTGAGCTGCTTTAAAAATATGAATTAACTCGTGGGTGAATGAAGATCACTATTTTCTGGTGTTTGATTCACATGGCGACTATGAACGTAGGCAGCGCGCATCTCAATGTGACGAAACAACCTTGAGACACCCCCACCCCCAGAAAACTGACATAGACAGCAATTCTCAAGTCTATTTCCCTTTGTTGTTTCTTTTAAACCCTTTTTATTCTTTCAACCCAACACAAATCAGTCACTGTGCTGCTCCATCAGCATGAGTCAAACACAGCACGTTGTTATCTGAAGCCGAGTTCATAACCAAAGAGGGGGTGTGGACAGATAAAGAAGTAGATGTCAGAAGGAAATACAATAACAAATCAACAGCTTTAGATGCAACTTATGCGCCGGGGCTTTTAAATAGCAGGCTGCTGCTTTCCCCTCCATAAAGAGAAAAGTGAGAGTGCTGAATATCAATTTTCATATCAAATCAACTTTGTCTTGAGTATAAGGACGTGTGCTGATTTATATATCAGTTTTCAGCTCAGACTATAAATCATACAAGTGAAATCCCTGAGCAGCAGGTGTTTTTTTTTTTCATCTTACCTCCACCTACTCCATCTTTCCTTCAATTCATTTTTCTCTCTCGTTAATTATCACCATCTTTCTGTAACATTAGCTCTTCTCTCATTTTTTATTGGCCATAGAAAATGAATAACATTGGGTCCAATTTCTGAGAGTCATTGTATAGTCGCATGCCGTCTTTTCTAACTCATAAAACTCTGGGCAAACTTTTTAAAACTTTCCAGTCAGCCCCCTATATTCCTGCAACACTTTGAGCCAGAAACAGGCTGTTGTTGATGAAAATAAGATCATATGCTGAATGTTAGAGTATTCAGGTTGAGTGGAGATAACACACCCTACTTTCAATTGTGGCTCTAACAATGGCAGTGTGTTTTTCTTTTCTTATCAGTTACTGAAATGAGAGTGAAAATCCTTTGTGCTGCGGTGGATGAATTAAATTCTGCTCACACTTCAGTGAACGTTCAGTTTACATTGAACATTAAAATCACTTAGGAGGGAGGGAGAACAGCACTACACTCTGATATTAAACACAGCTCCTGCATCAACTGTTGCTCGGGAAGCTGAGTGTGTTTTAGATAGCAGCAGGAAAACAAACACATTTTCACTTGTTGCTTGCTGGTTTTTAGTGTTTCCCAGCAATCAAGTAGACACACAAAAAGACTCACAACGGTGATGGTGAGTTGAGTGTTTGCACCCAGAGAGGATCTTAGGTTTTGGTAAAGATGATGATTTTAAAGCTTTTACAACTCACAACGGTGCTGGAGAGGGATTTGAATGGAGGACCTTCAAGGAATAATAACATCAATATTTGAATATTAGAAAATAATCAAGACTTCAGCTGATATCCATAGCTATATACTAATCAATCAGCCAACAACCAGTTTTCATTAATTACACCTTTTCTGTAGATCCGTCCCGGTACAATAACCTGGAGTGCCACAGGTGCCCCCCAAAAACAAACCCAACATGTCAGCTGTGTGGAGCTTTAGCAAAGTGTATGATACTGACATAACAAAGATGATTGGTATCAGCCAATCTTACTCATTGATGATCAGTATCAGTTACATAAATTGATCAGGGAATCCTTACAAATTACATAAACTAAACTGACAAGTACTTCTAGCAGGGATCCTTTAAAGGCTGTTATCAAATAGCTGTGGTCAAAGACATGAGCAGATGAGGATGTTTCACAGTTGAAAAATTAACTTGTCAAAGCTCGTCAGAGCAGGATAAATGTGTAAGAGTTTCTAAATTTCCTTCCTTCCTTTCCTTCCTTCACTGACATTTCATGTTGATGGTTTTATGAGCTGATTTTCATCCTGATAACAGATTGTGGTTCCTCTGAAACTTTCAGGGCCGGTTTTCCACCTTCCCTCAGTGTCTACAGATGATGAGTATTTTCCCTTGAACAGAAAACATCAGTCACATCAATGAGGCTGTAAATGTGTTCATACCAGTTGTGGACCATCAGCTTCTGCACAGCCAACAGGGCATTGTAACGGACTAGCTGGTCCTCGTGGTGCATATGATTCATCACGAGCTGTTTTCCACCCAGCTGCTCGATCACCCTGAAATGTGAGGAATAAAGGGAATAATGGGTGAAAGCCTTTATCCACAGAGAGAAATGGTCCTATTTTCATAGGCCATTCGGTGGACCGGCCTCAGGTAACCTAATCCAGCCTTACTGTTATTTTCTTTGTATTATGAAAGGATATAATGCTTTGAAATGGGAAAACAGATCAGTGTGAGGCATGGAAAAACACAGTAAATGATGTGGACAGAGAAAAGTAAAGGAGGTGAACACACATGCATTGGTACAGTAAAGTGCTCAGTCCATTCATCTTTTAGGAATTTAACTAACAATGTAATAAGGTTAATAACCCTGAGATTCTGACCACAGGTGAATAAGAAGCCATTACTGAGCTGTCCATCACACCTAACAATATATGGAAGGAACGAGAGAGTCTCAAGACAAGAACATTGTTCAAATATTTATGAACATGGCCAACTGCAGCCACAGACAAGAGTACCAGCTACAGCACCACTTAATATCGGTGAATTTTGCAGATTATGTTTGTTGCTCTCAGCTAATTCACAAAAATAGCAAAACATATTCATTAACTGTATTATAATCCTCAACTGAATGATCAGGGTCCACAGTAAAACTGCATTTTCCAGCTTTAAAAGGTGTATTTCTCTTGGCAGCGCAGGGGAAATAAAAACCAAAGTGTGTTACACAGCCTGGTGTAGACACTTTGTCCTCCCGCTCCTGCCGACAGGAGAGCTCTCTTTAAGTATGGTGACAGAGGTCAAAATCAGTGTGGACCGATTGTACTGGACACTTCAGTAGCTGTTAGATACGGCTGCCATCTTGCTTTTAATATAGATTTCCAGGCCGCCAATGTCTGTAGTCTGGAAGTTTTTGGTAGCTACGTGCATGGCTGTAAATCACAACTTCACTGCAGTTTTACATTGTGATGCAATTTGGTGTTCACTGGTAGATGCCTTACCTTTTGCCACGTGGGTAATGTCGCACATACTCTCCGACGTCGTGAGCTGCCACTGCTATGACTTGAGGATCATCGGAGACCTCCAACAGCCTCGTCAAGATCCTAATGAAAGGAGTCAGACAAAAAGAGAGGCATTTGATCAGAAAGGTCTGTCTACTTCAGAAAAAAGAAAAGCAGACTCCATCACACAGTTTTAGTTATGCAAGTCAGTTATTTCACAGGGAAAATACTTTTGAAAAAGCTCCATAAAAGAGTAGCTGAATTTTTGCTCCCCAGAAGAAGTGATGGATTTATAGATGCCGAGGTGAATGTTACTCTAAAACTGGAGGTAAATCCAAGGACATGAGAGATGACACATCCACTTAAAGTGAAATGACACCTCGGGGTTGAAAGCAAGACAAGGTGTGAGTGAGATTTGGGGAAGGAGACTAATAAAAAGGAGGCTAATTTCAAGCCAGATGATGCCTGAGTTGATTACACAGAGGACAGTGATGAGACAATGAGATGGGTAAATCAGGTTTTTACACTGAATGTCAATAGGCCCAACAGAGTGTGTGACTGGAATACCAGCGAACACAGACACAAATTGAAGTTTTATTCCTTGTCAGCCAAGTCTGTCGATTGGGAACACACGGACATCAAAAATGAACTGTCCTCTGAATCTGTGTGATCAGTTACATCTATGACAAGTATTTTGTCATTAAGTTTCAACTGACTAAACGGTGGCTATATAATAGTTATATAACATTATGTATCAAAAACCCAACCTAATTAACATCCTTATTTTCAGAAACACAGTGACAATGTTTAACATGATTATCACCATTTAAAATGGAAACAACTTCCATTAAACACTGAAGGCAAAGTAGAGGTGAGGTGGATGGAACCACCATTAGTTTTGCAGGTTATTTAATGTTATGTTTTGTATGTTTTGTTTCAACTATGTCATAAAAATACAGATCATCCTGATGGGTACATGAATGTCTATACCAAATTTCTTTCTCCAAATCAATCCACCATTAGTTCAGGACATTTTCATTTGAAAATGTCAATGTCAGGATGGCGCTTGAAGAAAAGTCAGGGGATCACCAAAGTCAGTAGGATCACTCCTCTGCAGTATGAATGTCTGTGCCAAAATGTCACAGCAATCCATCCACCACTGTGACCTCCATAACTCACAAGGTGGTCATTCAAATTTTACAACTCCTGTTTTCTGAGCAAAAGGTGAAGGTATCAAAAAGTTTCAAAATTTCACTTCCTGCTTCTCCTCTGAGTCTGGAAAAAAGGATGAACAGTGGCATCCCTGCAGCCACACAGTTAGACCGGCTAAAGAATAAACTTTGAAGTCTTTTTTTCCCCAACATTTCCAGTTTCCACTCATCCAAAAGCAGTTTGAAAGTGTGTGATCTTTCTTCAATTTTGGAAACTCGATTAAACCTTCCAGAGCCTCAGTTTCATATTCAGCTTAAAAACAAAACATCAAACTTAATTCAATTTAACCTTTCAGAGTTAAATCATGTTTTCAGTTCCAAATGGCACATTTACCCCAACAAACTGTACTGAGTCTCATTACTTTGTTTTCCCAGAATGTCAAGTTAAATCAAATCAGATAAAACTGAGTTTCCGAAGGCCATGGAGAGAATAAAATGCTTTGTTAAGGTACAGGTTTAATCTTACTTGAGGAGCTCATAGTTCTTCTCGTTCAGGCGGACAGCGTTCTCACGCCAGAACTTCTCAGACTTGTGCACAGGACTCCACTCGAGACGGCCGGACTTGAGCTCAGAGCTGTACTCATCAAATGAGCTGTAGATAGAAAAAGGACAAACAGAAAAAAATGTGAAAAAGTTATTTCAAACCAGTGAAAAGGAATTTCCAAAAGTGGCTGTTATATTTACCTAAAGGAAAAAAGGAATTGCTACTACTTCTACCAAGTATCTTACGTGAAAAACAGTGCTTATAGGAAATCTGAACATTTAGAGTTTACCCACATATGTAGTGAATACACTTCTCAAAATACACAGAAATATGTCTTCAAATGAAAGTGACAGATTCAGAGAATCTTGAGCAGAGGTTTTTCACGAGCTGTTCTCTGTAGCAGAACCACTTCTGGAAATGGATGGTAATGTTATTTATGAGATGGAGTGGAGTACCTGAGATCCTGCACACTCTCTCCCAGCCTCTCCAGCAGGAACTTAATGTCCTCAGTGATGTCCTCATCATCGTACTTCTGCTGCTCGAGGTTCTCAAGCTGCTTCAGCACCTTGCACTGAATCATGGCCAAAGCGTACTCCTGACGAGTCTCCCGCTCAGCAGACTTCTCCAGGAGGTTCTGTCAAATAGAACAACAGTGTGAAGACCAGTAGCTAATTCATTGTTTGTCATTTATAAAGCAATAAAAGCCAAACAGTCACGTGTTACATCTTGTCTAAAGTGAGGGTTTGTTCATAAGATTGGGAGGTAAATATCTTTGGGTTTGAACTGCTGACTGGACAGTTGGCTTGAAGACGCCATCCTGACCTCTGGTCATTGTTTATAAGCTGCTTGCTGTTGAAGGCTTATGGTTAAAAGAAATGTTGTGTTTTCTGGGACCTATTTTAAAATGCAAAAAGAAACAACTTTAAGTACCAGAGTTAGGTTTGTTCAATCACATCACAAAAACAGCAGTCCTGTTTTTCAGGATGTGTTCAAGGACTTCCAGATGGTCCGTATAATTTAAGTCACATTGCTGGTCCCATGTGGTGAACAGACTCATTTGCATAATTAGGAAATTATTTGGGAAAAATAGTGACATGCAGAACTTTGTTAAGTGTATTTTGAAGAGAATTTTAAAAAAATTTTAAAAAGAGAATTTTACAACACGTGATGATCTGAGATTTTTATTCAACAAAACAATGAGCTTTTTTTTTATAATGGGACTGAGTTTGTATAAATCTCCTTACACTATGTCCCTGCTCATTGTAAGATATGCCAAACAACTCAAGGGAAAACCCGCTGAATGTCACGATTTTTCTGAAGCTTCCTTTGCTGCACACCAATGCTTTTAATTAGCCGGGAAACTGCAGCCTCACCAAACCTCAAACTTCTATGACTAATTAAAAACAGAGGCCCTTTCGTTTATGGGTGCATTCACAAACACTTGATGTGACAGCTGCTGCTGCTGAAATGAAAGTTGTGATGAATGAGCTTCAGGGGACATTCAAATCAGGAACATGCATTGCATTGAGCCAAACATAATACTGTACAACATGATCTCTACAAAATGGTCATTAGGGGGTGGCACATTAAGACCACAGAGGCACATTTGATTAGGTCATAATGACAGTGAAATACAGCTAAAAACTGTGTGAGAGAAGCACAAGAAACCATGAACACTTTCTGTAAGGTTGGGTTTTGAAAATCATCTAACTTTCCTCTACTTGTGTATTAGCTCATGTTTCAATCATGTAATCAATGCCATTCATCACACCATTGTGCTCTGAGTAAGGTCACCGACACTGTCTGCTGCTGCTGCTGGCTTGGACAAAACCAGAAATGTTAGCAAAAATATCAGTGCCATACTTTGGATACTTTCAGAGGAAGCTACATCTTCATAAAATGTAATATAACTGGAGAGAAAACTGAACCCTTTGTACTCGTCCTCTACAAAAGACAGCCTTCCTGGCAGTCATCACATTGATTTTCAATGTATTTCCATGGTGTTCCAGACCTGTGTTGGTGCCCTGTCAGCCCCACTTACTTCCTCTAGTTAAAAAGCAAGCACTATGAGATAAATGGGGGCCCTGGCATTAATTTAGTCTTGTCAATGTATAGTATGGGGAATTCATTACCTTGCATCAACACAAAAGAGCAGAGCGAGCCCATAGGACTACGTGTTGATCTAAAAATAGGACTAAATATTCTGAGCTGCTGTTTAAGAGTTGTCATTTCCGTTCAGCTCTTGCTGTGATCAAGTGTCGAGCCTAATTAAAAACAAATGTTCAGATTGCAGTACAAGATTTTTAAAAATGCACACTGACAACCTGATATCAGCATGAAAGTGCTGGTATGACATTATGACCTGCAAAGTTTTGTAAGCAATTTCAAAACATTTGATATTTGATAGCTCAACAACACTTTTAAAAACAGACTTGATAAAGGCTTTGACTCTTCATGGTAAACACCTTCACGTGCCTTTATTTACATTAACAGCTTTCAACTCTCTGTACCTGGTAATCGTGAGTGTTATCTGCACAACTGCATAATTGCAGAGAAAAGGCAGTTAATTTTAATGGTTGTTATTTTCTCTCATGTGCTACTTTGGAAAGAACAAAAAGAACAAACATTTTCAGTGAGAAGCAACACAAAGAAGAGTGAGAAATTCTCCACGTACCCTGAAGGCAGCCAGAATGATGCGGGTGACCTTCTCCTTGACAGACTCCTGGAGGATGTCGGACAGGGCAGGGACCACGTTGTAGCGTCTCAACTGCTCACAGAGCTGAGGACTGAAGGCCAGGAGCCAAACACAGAAGATCATCTGGTACTGGAGCTGGAAGCCACACTTGTTGCTCAGCACTGCTGTGATGCTGACATAAAAAGAACATATATATACACGAATATATAAAAATCACAACAGCAAAAAAAAAAAAAAAAAAAAGAACTGTGAATCCCCACGACTCCATCTAGCACCTGTTTGCTAAAAGAGGAGCTTTCACAGCTGTGTGCCTACATGTTGCCAATCCATTATTTTTGATGATGGCCGAAAATGAAATGTTCAGACAGACAGTCTCTCTGCAACGGAACAGCTCCTCAAAACACAAAGCACAGAACTAATGACTGTAGCAACAGAGTGAGCTGTGCATTTGCGGAAATAGCTGCTAAGTGCAGAGATGTGGATTTCATAGATGTGCAATAATTATCTGATCCAAACTAGGTAGTAAGACTATTTTTGAAATGCTGGATAAAGCCATCTTTCTTTTTACTCATCCCACTCCACAAGTACCCTCTGCTTTTCGAAACACTATACACAGCACCCATGTCACAGGGGAGGAAAGGGTCAAGCATCTGATTAGCAAATAATTCAGCATCTCATATCCACAGGGCTGCTTTTTACAAACAAGCTAACACAGAGATTTGGTGAAATTATGGAAATAACTCTTCATGTTGTAAAGTTTACAAGCATCACACATATGGTATTGTATGAGCCAAGAAAGAGCTCAGATCATCTTACAGACTTTAAATAGTGATTTTAATTGGATGGCGATTTTACCCCAGTGGAGGTGGCATTAACAGGTACACAAGGTTGATAATTTCATTAGTTACTGGCCTTTAGAAGAAAATCTGATTTTGTCCTTTACTAGCTATGAATTCAACAGGACAGCATCTGCCCTCTTATAATAGTAATGGTGGCTTTAACCTGTGTATTTGAGTGTTTCTTACTACTAATACTTTTGGTGTGGTCATGTTTTGTCCCCCAGTAGCAGAGGAAGAGACTGTGGCTCTTTGCATGTCTTGGTTAAACAAACATTATACAGGTAAAGTAACCTGTTTACAAAGAAGTTATTACTCACCAGTTGACCCCATCAGCTTCCACCCAAGCAAACCTATATTCATTGACCCTCAGCATCAGCTGAAGGCAGCCAGCCACACACTGGACATACTGAGAGCTCTGCAAAGAACAGAGGCAAAGATTTACTCAAACAGGTTTTGTGAGCCTTAGCTGTGTAATCAGGAAAACAAATCACATGTTAGGAGGTCAAGTACAATTAATGCAGTTTTGGAAACACTGAATAGTTGACAAGCAGAGAGAGCACATGGAAGAACACCAGTCCAAAACTTGCATTACCATCATACATGCAGTCTATCATATGTATACACCAACACATGCTAGACCACAGACTCAATAGAACAATACAGAGCAATAGCAGGGAAGTGTCCCATCACACCTGAGCAGAACAATGTAAATTGAGATTAGAGTGGAGGAAGCTGAGAGGAGAAAAATAGATCGCATTAATCTGTTAATTAAAAGAGGTTGAATAAAAGCAAAGAAGTCCAGCAAGAACAGGCAACAGTGAAGACAGAAGAGTGGAGGAGTAGAGGAGCAAAGGTTACCTGGTTGGAAATGCAGAGAAAGAGATGATGTTCAGTTATTAAATAGCGCTTAAGTCAGTATGTTTCTGAGTACAGTTCTCAGAATAATCACGCTATTCTCAACAAAGTCTGAGATAATGGTAGGATGCTGCTGCTGTGCAAATGCTCTTCCAATTTCCCTCATTAGTACAGCAAAAGCTGTGTTTGTCATGCGCTTCCAGCATTAAGGCAAAGTGGCTTATAGCATGCAATTTTGTACAGTTAAAACCAACCAGTGGCAGCAGACACCATGCTGTCTAAATGAAGAATTCCTCACAAATTACTCTAAAAGACAGGTCTCCAACATTCTTAAAGTAATCATGAAAACCCTGAGTGCAAGAGCAGGATGGGAGAGAAAAGGAGGGGAAAGAAAAGGTGTGAAAGTCCAGTGACAGCTGACACTTTGCAGCTTGCACAAACCCTGCCTTTGTTGTTTTTTTTTCCTTGAAGCGGCAGGGTGACTGAAGATGCACCACTCATACTCACTTCACTGGGGGAAATAGTTCCTGCTCCTGTGCCTGTTTCTGGACCTGTACCATGTAGGTTCTAATGAGAGATAAACAAAAGAAACAGGTGCAAAATTCACAAGCCATCGCTTCCAGGTGGGTCACAGTGGCTATACAGTGTTTGCTGAAAGTTTAGCCACTTGGATATTGGATATTCACTGATTTGTTGGGTGGCTGCTGAGGAGAGAAATCAGTATGAAACATATTTGAGGACATATAGAGACTGACAAAACCATGCTCATGGAAGAATTCACCTTAAACCAACCTTAAGATATTTTTTGATATTGTACAAAACCACAAAAGAAACCAGGAATCAATATTCATCTGTTTTATCATCCCACTCTTTGGTGCATTCATTCTCCAAGGCAAACCCAGCACAGTTTCAGTGGAGTTTCAGTACCATACTCAGTGGACCATCCCAAGGTCAGACAAGCCTGCTCAAGTTCAATATATGAATGAATACATAATATCAGTTAAGACAAGGTTTTCACTGTGGGCCAGAACAGTTTAATTTAATTAATAGAAATGAATAGAGAAAAAAATGTTTGGCTACCTGGATCATTATATTTCATGAAAAAAGAGAATAAAATAAACTCCATGAGAAAGATGAGGCCAATATCTCTGGAGGTGAACGTTGCAATAGAAATGAAAAGAATAACCCATGACAAGGATAAACAATGAATATATTTCAAAACTTAGATCATGCAGTACATAAAGAAGTAATTGCTTTGCACATCCTTGCTGCCATGAGGATGAGCACCTATGAATTTTTGAGGGACATAAACTTCCAACTATGAACACTACAAAACGTACCTTGAAAGCATTTATTGACTTTGTAAATGGTTATCACCTTTCTCTAACTGCTGTTTCAGAGTCCCATACTTATTGTCCCTCTTATAATTCAAATAACACAATTTAAACAGTACTGTAGCATGCATAAAAAAGACACAACACATAATTTGCTATAGGGAGGGCACTGCAAAATGGCACATTATTGTACCATTTAGACTCCACATGTGGTTCAGGCTGTTCTGTACACTGTAACCATCTATTTAAAATCAGCACTATTTACAAATGCCTTTTTACACACGGTTCTAGCTACTGTACCTGTGAACTGAGCTGGCTTTTGATCCAGTTGAAGTAGTAGTTCAGATCACTTCCCTCCATCAGATCACGGCCCCAGGCAGCCAGCTTGGCAATGATCCTCGCCGCCTAATATAGGATTGACATATTTTCCATATTGCTGCACATGAAGAGTCCACCAACAGTAGAAATTTGCAGCAGTGCCATCATTTTGCAATTTAACAATTTCAGCTTGTTGAGTGCAAATGCATCCAGTGATAAGACAGGAGCGAATTCAGCTATGCAATTTCCTCCTTGCCAGAGGCGGATGTGGAGAAGTATTGAAGCTGTAATTTAAAAGGAAGAGTCAGCATGACAGCTGGATGGAGTTAACATACAGTGTCAGAGACTTTGGTATCACATCAGGCCAACCTGCTGAGTGTCATCTGGCTGGTATGATTAATTGAGCTGTGGGTGCCCTATGATAAGTACTCCGTTTGTCATTGGGTAGTCATCCTTTTTCTTTTTTAAAAGAATGGTCATTAGATAATTGCTTGTTATTCAGAAAAAAAGGAGGGAGGTTTGAGGAATAATTGATGTTTTGGTATGATGTGAAGCCGAGTTGCATTTGTGAAAAATAAACGACTATGAAACATTTAATGGCATACAACCTTTTTATCTGGAAAAATAAGACCGGTACACTGTGGCTACACATAATTAGCTTGTGGTAATTGAGTTTTACTTGAACCAGCTAGTCACACATCACAAGGAGAGTGTGAATAGCAATCTGCCTATATTATGATTTTTCCACATTTCCTAACTCACCATGTGGACAGTAAAAAGGTCCTGACGATTCAGCATGGGGAGGAAGTAGGACCAGGCGGTGTTCTTTGTCTTTTTGGCGTAGTCAAAGAAGATGTTCACCCTCTGATGGTTCTCCTGAGTGACAGTTAAGATTAAGTCAAAGATAAGCTCTTGGACTGTAAATTTAGAGTAAACTAATGCTAATACAAGTGTTATAATGCAAATAACAGTCATAATGAAGTCTGATGTCTTGATTAAAAGGTGCAATCACCTAATACATTTCAATGATGTAATTCAATATCAATAAAAGGAAGTGATGAGGCTTTCTGTTGTTGCTGGGATTTTAGGTGCAAAAATGTGCTTTACACCCCAGAGCCCGGGGCACCTTAAAGTGACACAGAGTTCCTCTTAGATTTGTAAAATTACCATTTTTTCCATTAACTGTAGTGTCACATTTGTTTTAGAAGAAGTTCAGCTCTGAGCAACAGATTACTTCAGAGTTCAAAATAAATTGCCCCATTCAAAAATGTGTCTCTTTCTCATTTCAAATGCTACTTTAAGTTACTGTTGAGCAACAGCAAAAGATTTCCCATGAGCAGCCTAGTATGACATTTTCATATGTCAAAAATTAATTTGAAAACACTGGGAATATCTCTGTAGATTTTTTATGCATATTTTGTGACAAATTTTTTCCAAAGCAAAACGAATTAAAACCTAAATTAACCTCTTCAGCCCTAGCGGAGCCCAGTTGGCCTCTACTGACAAGTCATGAAATAAACAGCGTCCAACAGCACACCAATCATGTCGAAATATATTCATGCTGCACATCAAATTAAACACAAGCTTGTACGGCTACAAGCTCATACAAGTCATTTTACATTCACCAAACACAGCGCCACAGTGCCGAAATGGCACATTTGGAGAGTCCGCCTGACTACTGTACTCTGTACTAAAACCTCTGTAATTCTGCTCTGCTTCACTTTATTAGCATACATTTTGGAACAGGTAATGTTGAGATGTTTTACTAGGATTTGCTACAGATTTTGAGCAGCAACTCCATCACTCCAAGGGGATACTCATTCCAAAATTGTATTTTTTTTAGGCAGAAATGAAATCTGTGATTTATGCTGTGGGCCAACCTCATGTACTCTGACCTAGTGACATATATACTGAGACTTACACATCTGAACAAATCTTAAAGTGTTCCCTTTATTATAATAACAGGATTATTCCAATAGACCTTGTGGTTGCAGAGATATACTCTATTCATTATGGGCATGTCATTTTCCAGCAGAAATCCAAAACAGAGGCTAGGTCTTAACAGGCTAAAACTCTTGATTGGTGTTAGTGAAAATGATGCAGTTCTCCCAAATTTTCTGACCCAGTGTCACATTGTCTTTATATTTGTACATGCATGATGCATTTGTCCAGAGTCAGTGAGTCTGTTGGTGTACCTGCAGAGTGTCATCAATCAGAGTCAGGATATATTGAACCGTCTGCTCCTTGGAGATGTGGGCCATCAGATTCAGAAAGGTCTTTGCACACTGAGCAAACACAAATAGATATATAGAAACTTAGTAAAACAAAAAACCCATATTGATCTATTGAACAAAAAAGCTTTTACCTTTACTGTGCCCGGTACCTCTAAAACAGCCTGGGTCTGACTCATGTTAGCAAAAGCAAAGTGCATCTGATTTCAAGTTTACAAAATCAAATTAGCAGACAAATGATTTCAAAGAGTTAACCTTTCAGCATGACCTGTACAGTGACCTACAACCTTAGGAAGTTGCCACTGTTCTGTGACTCTATACTACTGTAACAGTTGGCACAGCTGCAGGCTGAGTACACACATACACACACAGGGTAGTTTCAGACCAACCACGGCATTACATGCTAAAAGAGGAGATACCAGGAAGTCAGCTGTAAAAGCTTTTTAAAAAAAGATCACAGCAGGTTTTTTACTCTTGTTTGAGACAGAATTGTAATAATTATCACATAGAAACACACTTTCTTCTCTGCCCCACTGCTTCTGTGCTGAACTTATGATGCATCAGCTCTGCGGGCTCAAAAAAGATTCAAAATAACACGATATAAAGAAATCTTAAAGGGCACCCGCTGAATCAGACCATTAACTAAACACAGAAACGCACCAATGATATTAAGTACTCTACCTGATGTCCTTCATTGGTCAGAATGACTTGCTTCTCCTCAGAGTTGGCCACCTCAAACTTCTTGATGAACTCACAGTCCTCCACCGAGATCATCTGACTCCTAGGAGAAAATGAATTATGACAATACAGCTTTAGTGTAACACTACCATGTGTGCAGCATAACTCATTTCCTTCACTTCTACTGCAACTGACCCTCAATGAGAGATTGGACTTTGCTTTGTCATTAGCGTGTTGTTTCTAATGGAAAGGAAAGTTTGCACAAAAATGATAATGAATCTGGAAATACCACATGTTAAGGCAAATAATACTGTTATGAAGACAGGATGTTAAAGTAAAAACATTTACACTACGTGAGTTAAAAAAAAAAAAAAAAGGAATCAAGTAATCAGATGTTCTGTAGGAGTGACAAGATCAGTCACAAGTCAGATCAAAGAGGAAGTATCACTCAAGACAGTGAATCACAACACAGGAACTGCAGCCGACTCAGTTTTGGATTAGGACAATTCACATCTGAATTGATATAGGGGCAGATTGACTTACCTCGGTACAGTTTGACATCCTGAACTAAAGCAATAATACAATTCCACAATAAAATATACCATGTATTAAAGTACTGTTATACTCACTGCAGGTAGGACTGCCAGTTGACCAGATTGGCCCGCACCTCAGCTGCCTTAGCAGCGATGATGTTGGTGGGGACTGCAGCGTCCACAGCCCCGCGGATATCCATGATGCTGTGATATGTCCACTACAGTATATCTCAGGATAAATAATCCAACACCGCCTGAATGGAAACACCACAGCCAACATAACCACACGGTGTTGACATTACAGGAAACATTGCCATTTATTTTCTGTACGTGTCTACCACAAGCTAAAATAGCAAATAGCTCCCCATAACAAACTGCTGATAGATTTAAAACTAAAGTTAACTTTACATCGTATTAGAGTTAACTAGACTAGCTACTACAGCTACCAGTGCTACCAGGAAGCAAGCCATCATACTTTCACGTAGATACTTTTGAATTAGATTTTTTTAACACTAATGTTATGTACCTTGACGTGTGATATTAATAAAAGCCCTGCTTTAATCTTTAAGATTAAATTCTGCCGTTAGCTGGTCCAACGGTTGAAGCTCACAGCGCTAGCCACAGGTCATGCTAGCTAACTAGGTGCAACCAATGTCACGACTTATAACAGGCACTCTCGATAACCAAGATAAAAACAACAAAGTGCATATCTTAGGCTTTTAAGTTGTATTACGACAGTGGCTTAATATAAGGCACACAAATAGAAATGTCAAGTTTTATGTCAGTGATACAGACAGAGCTACTAGCTAAGCACCTGAGCTAGGAAAATAAGATGAGGATGCTAAACGGAGTTAGCATGTGCTAACACAGCTTCTCGTCTGTTTCAAAGGGACAACCGCTACAAAGACAATGGCATTTTAACAACAACATAATTCATCAAAAATATACGTATTCTACACATTAACATATTTGGTAAGACGTGAGTATTAGATGAATTACTCACCCTGCAACTGTCCTGTACGAACAGCTGAGCGACTACAACACGGCGTCACGGTCTGTCATGTGACAGTGGGTCAGTCACATGCTCTGCAGCAGTGACACAGCCGGGAGCCTCGGTCTCACATCACATGCATTTAAATGGTAATATTTAAGCACCAAAGCTTAAGTACCTCACGTTAAACATCAATTAAGTAATTATGAAAGTATGAATAATAAACTAGTAGGTTACTGTGGTTTTACATATAATTTTGATGCTTGATTATGGTAGGCTTCCTCCGTAGGAGCTATATTAGAGATTATTGATTTCCCTGTTATCTTTTTATTTGTTTTGAGTTACTTTGAATTACTTTTCATTAGCCTGTTTTATTTTAATGCTCTCCTTTGTTCGTAATCAGTTTCTTTATATTATTTGCTTATTTCGCAAAGTTGGTGTTAGTAGTTATGATTGAATAATGCTATATATGTGCACATTAGGTTCTTTATGTAGGTAGACTGGTTCAGTCGTTGTTGTTTTTGTTGTTGTTGTTGTTATAATGGCCGGTCCTTATTTCATCTCTTCTCTAAACATGGTGGAAATACACTGCTGTAATGCATAATAGTAATTACCATAATCAAATCATCATCTTCATGATAATAACAATCATGTTGAATAATGATGATGAATATTTTTTAAATGGTAGAATATGCTAATGTGATTGATTGACTCATGTAGATGCACAAGGAATAAATTATAGATAGTTTAAATTAAAAAAAAAAAAAAAGGACATTATAAGAGAAAGACGTCCCCAGATATAATGAGTTTGGGTACATTGCAACTGATATGTCTTTGTGAGATGCTCAGGCAGTGAGTTGATGTAATGAACAAACTGCCCGAAATGCAAAACTGGGAAAGAAAAAAAAGAAGGTTGCAACAGTGAAATGTGAAACTAATGCAACCAAAGTGGACTGTGTGTGTCCTTGTCAAAGCTGGGACAGGACTGCAAACAATCATAGAGAGAAGCACACGAAGTTACTGCAGTGACTTCCTATCTGCCGGTAATATTTGGGGGAGGGATAAGAAAATGATAATACACCTCATATGACTTGAGCCAATCAATCACAATCAGCTCTGGTATCATTTGATATTGTGCTTTAACTTTGTGGCTTTGTGAGGATGACTGAAGGCTAAAGTCAGTTGATTGCTCACACTGAGGAGCTTTGATCAGTGTTTATCCTTGTGAATCTGTAATGAGTGGCACAACATGTTAGAGGCTCGTCACTAACAGACTCTGAACAGAGACAAAGCAGCACAGGAGTCAAGTGCGTGTGTCTGTGTTAATGATTCAAAGTGTCCACTGTGGCCATATGTTTTCTCTACAAAGACCATTTACCAATGTGTTTTAATCCTTTGTATTACATGGGAATTCATCAAGAAGCATAATTACAAACGAATCCACGCCTGTCACTAGTCTTCCTCTCTGGCGTCCATCTCACTCAGACACTAAGACCTCCTGGCTTAATCTGGCCTAAGCTGGTGAGACAGTAAAGCACAGAGGAATCAGGATTGCATCCAGTGGGAACATTGTCCTAATCCCCTTCTGCCCTCTCCTTTGTGAACACTCTTCTGTTTGTCAGGGTCACTGATGCTTTTTTTTTGTCCTCCCTCTCTCTCTCTGTCTCTCTCTCCCTCTCTCTCTCTCCTTCTCTGTGACAATGTGCTTCAGAAGAGACACAGGGAAAACATAGAGGAAAGGAGCGAGGAGTGCGCGGATTTCTCATGATCTCACAAGGACTTGAGCCTCACATGGCGAGTGAGGCCTCGTGGTCGGAGCATGCCATATGCTAGAGCGGTGAGACAGTGGGAGATCAGGCCCACGTCTGCTCTGCGGGGGATCAGGCGCACCAGGGCCCTGATGTGGCAGCAGATACGGGGACTGGTCCGGGCCTGCCATGGTGCGGGTACACTGTGAACTACAATGACCAGGACCGAGAGGAGCAGGAGATGGTGTGCCTTGAGGTATGGAAGTGTGGTGGTTTTTGTCACTCACATGAGGAGTTGTTATTGTTGATGACCACCTCATTATCATAAACCTATCTCCCATTATCTAAGTCTCAATGTGGAACTGATCTTCATTGAGGAAATATTGTCCAAAAAGACACCAGTCAGTCAAATAACACTACAACTCTACATATG
Source organism: Caranx ignobilis (assembly GCA_021432705.1). Classification (NCBI taxonomy): domain Eukaryota; kingdom Metazoa; phylum Chordata; class Actinopteri; order Carangiformes; family Carangidae; genus Caranx; species Caranx ignobilis. The sequence goes on from MU269980.1 coordinate 32,252,955, forward strand.
AGTTTATTTCTGATATCTTTAGATGCTGTGTTGCAAAATAACTTTAAGTGCTGCTGAATTTTCTCATTCTGACATTTGACTTATCCAACTTTAAGTAGCAATGCAACTGGCAATACACTCCATTATTATACATTATTAATTGAATGCAGTAAATGAAACAGCCCTCTTACTGTCCACTCTTGTTGTTGTTGTTATTGAAGACAGATTGCTCTTGTCTGAGTGCCAGCAGCCCTCTCTGCTTTTTTTCCAAACCTCTATTTAGGGAAGTACTTCCTGTCTGAACGAGGTTTAAGAAGATTAAAAGAAGATGGTGTGTCTTGAAATAGTATAAAACCCGTCATTAGAAATTACTAGAAATACAAACAAAGTTGTATAGCTGGTGACACAGATAGTCAAAATATATGACTGTACTTGTGCCCAATGTAATATTTAATGATAAACGAGAATACTAATGGTTTCTAAAAATAGCCTGAGGATGTGATTCTGGAGTTTGGCAGCAAAATCCTGGTAAAGGGATAAATAAAGATTTCCAAGGGCTTTCTGTAGTAAGGAGAACTATGTTACTATTTACAGAGGTGGAAGGGATTGTAAAAGAGCCACGAGGACACAGGACACTTCCAGAAGTGAGTGGGAGGACAGGAGACGGTCTAAAATCATTAACATATACATTAGCCTTGAGTTGTTACTCAGCCATGTGTCTCAGAGGCTTGTTGAATTCCAACCAGACTATAATACATTGGGAAAAGAACTGCTGTATGAGAACATATGTGGCCCAGTGTTAGGCCCATGAAGGTACATTTCACAGCAGAGGTTTTGTAATAGCAGGTAACACACAGGTGTAACTGATGATACTAACAAAGGCCCTGCAGGTCTACACAGGTGTTTTCACTCAGTCTGTCTGATTAGACCACTGCACTTCATGGCACTTTGTCTTCACTCTGGTCTGAATAAGGAGCTGGGAATGATGTCACGTCTGAGTTGACCACACTCCAGTTATCAGTTGGTAACAAGTCCGAATAGCATCCGAATAGCTACTGTTGCTGTTAGCATTGTCAGCCCATTATTAATAGTAGCCCATAACTACACACTTTGTGTTAGGGTTTGCAGGTGAAAGCAACATAACAACAAGTCTACAGGTAGAAGTTGCACAATACTGTCAGTACGAGAGCTAAGTGACTAATAAACAGAGTAATGTACAAGTTTTAAGTCACTGGTCACACTATGGTTATCAAGGGTCAAAGGTGAATGGTTGCATCAGGAGAAAGTTTCGGAACCACTCATATAGATGTCCATTCACATACACCCAGCTTATCACCCTAATGTGCATGTCTTTTGACTGTGGGAGGAAGAACCCACACAGGCACTGAGAGAACATGGAAACAGAAAAGGCCCAGGCCTGTGGTTTGAACCCAGAAGCTTCATAGCTTTACTTATGTTCTGTTTAAATACTTTGGGACGTGTTTATTATTTAAGAGACTTGGTGGAAAGAAAAATGACAAACCATGAGGGGAGAGCGAAGATGGAAATCGACATGCAGCTGGCTAAATGCAAACAAGAAATGTTGCAGTGCCTGTGCCTTTCTTTCTTTGTAGTATTTTATAGTCCAGCCTTTATTATCACACAGGGGAGTGCTGACAGAAAACGAGAAGCGACAAATAAAAAGGAATGAGATACAACAAATGTCCTAAGCCAGACTCAGTTTAGGTTGTTGTGATTAAATCCTTGGTGCCTCAGAGCTCCAGGCCACCAGCATGTCCTTACCCATCTATTTTAGATCAACTGGACTGAAACTTACTACTTTTATGTGCTATCTCATCTGACATATTGATGCTAAGCTACAAAAATGTCTGTGGTTTTAAACAGTTAGTTATGTTTTCCTCTGACTTACGATGGCATTAGTTTGCATTGAGACTTGTCCCCTAGAGTTGTGCTGATAATGTGATGCTGAAGTAAAAAAAAACAAAGAACAAAAGAGCTGATGACTGTGTAACTTGGTTAGGAGGAATACAACACTGATTGTGGTTTAATAAATTGAGCGTAACCTTTACAATACAAAGATTGACTTGATCAGCACACCAGGGGGAAACAGAGAGAAATTCATTACAGAATAATAATGTCAGCAGGAAATAGAAATCTAATAGAGAGAAGATGATGTTTCCAATATTCAGGAGCCAGCTTTGTTGTCGGCTCTGACTGGACAGCCCATCTTCACCTTCAAAATGCTCCTGGAGCTCTGAAGGTGTTAAGTTAGTGTCAGCATCACCTCTCCAGTGCCTCTCTGCATGTTGAGCTCCGCTGATTGAATCTGTGGTTAATTCCATCTTCCAATTCCACAATGATATGAATCGCCTTAACCACTCATTGAAAAGATTTTTTATTTCATCTCATTGCCCGGCTCTGTCCTATTCTCTTGTGTGACCTTGTGTGTTCAGAATCCCTCCTCCACTCAGGTTTGTGCTCCGAGAGGGAAAAGGCTGCACGCTCATCAAATCACAGCAGCAGAAAGTATCATTCGTTGCTTGCATGTGTATGTATCAATCTCACATGGCTATTTGTGGGACTGTGTTGCATAACATGAACGCAAGGGAAGGTGTTAAATGAAGTGTTGTGGAGAAAGTCACATGCTTATATCTCTGGGGGAATAAAGATGTGTGGATGCTCAGGGCACAACCCGGTTAAGCACGACTAGAGAGTAGTTCATCTGGACGGGAAGGAATCTATCCTTTGCCCCTTTATTTTTTGTTGAGATTACAGCATTACAGAATGTTTATAGTCCAGAAATGGATCCAATGCTTTTATTATAGGACAGTACCAGGTCTGTGAGAACAGTCCTCTACTGAGCCTTGTATTTCTGCTGCTCAGGATTTTCCACTCTTCTTATTACAATGCTGTATTGGTGAGATTGATTTCCATCATCCAGAACATCTTAACTGACAACGTGACCTAGACAGGCAACAGCACAAATGTGTCGGTGTAAATTAGGTAGATAACTACATAAGAATAAGCAGCTATCGAGTGCAGAGTGCCATCTGGTGTTTACACAAAGCAAAGAAACAATGTGCACCCAAAAATAAAGGGTTAACAATATCATTTGATAGATTACATTGAAATATAGGCTTTCTGTGGAGATGCATATGTTAAAACCTCTGGCTTGATTCTGTGTCAAATGGCAATTTACACTGGTATGGTCATGCAAGAAAGTGCCCAGAGTCAAATTAAAGAGATAACACTGTTGGTACGGTCATGACTTAAAAAAAAGAAAGAAAGAAAGAAAGTTGATTTTTTATCAGTTGGTGTTTTGTCACACATGGAGGATGTGCTGTAATTTGAGCTCACCTTCAGATGGCAGTGTTGTCCTCTGCATCATTACTGGTTGCAGGCCTGTACTGTAGATTAAGTCACATAAGAGCCTAGAAATCATGTGTGAAATACAAAGGGCAGACACTGTTAGGATTTGACTTGATCTATATAGGAGATGTCACTTACAAGATGTCCACGTGAATGTCGTCCACTGCCCCTCTATGACTGGCTCATCTTTACCAGTTCAGGACAGACCAACCATATGAGAGACAACATAATGTGCCAGTGTGTATGTGTTGTATCTGTTGGTAACATTCATTGTTTGCTCACAAAATGAGGGGCAGTTTTGTTGCTCTCAGAGGGGCAGATCAAGCCCGAAATCTAAATGAAATGCGAGGACTTATAAAATGATTTAACACTGGTTGTAAAAGTCAAACAGCTGCAGCCTCTGAGCTGCTGCTGCTGTTTCAGCACCATAGACAGCGACTCAGTGTGAAAGGCTCACTCACTGATGGTGGAGGGTTTTAGTTTATTTTACTGGTAATATTGATGTGTATCATTTAAAAATATATATGAGTTGCAGTAGTATGAAAAGAGGTGGACTTGGAGCTTTATGCGCCCCCCCCCCATTTTTAATTGGAGTGTGTTTCCCCTCCTTTTGAAACACAAATGGTCACGCAGACACCCTCGCGTGGACAGTCTCCTTTCCACGGTGTCTCACGCATATACGGAGGCAGGAGTGGACCTGCACAATAAACCTGTGCCATACTGTAGGGGGTTTACACTCTTCACTGAGCTACTACGAGTTGGGAGAGAAGACGCATGCGTAGTGACTTGAAGCAGCCGGTCGGAAAAAAAGCCTTATGTGCCATCGGATGTAATCAAGGCAAAGAATTACCTCTTCTCGCTGTGCATACATGGTGAAATTGTAAGTACTGGCAGCAAAAGCGATGTATCGTTGCACGGATGTTTGGTGAGCTGAGCGTTTGAGGCCGTCTTTTTTCTCCCCCCCGGCATTTAAAAAAAATGGGCATGTCACTATCTTGCTGTACAGTGGGCTTTTAACAGATCTAGCAGTGTCTTTTCGGTGGTTGTCCAGGGCGATGAAGCTCTATGGTTCTTCATGGTGGCACTTTCCATTGATGTGATGTGCGAGTTGCTAATGCAATGGTCTCTTGCTTGTTAAATCGCTCAGAAAGCATCACGTCCCCCCTCTCGTGTCGTTCCTGTTATTGTTTTTTTTTGTTTGTGTTTATATCTATATATACTGCCGTGAGATTGAGGGAGAATTGTGGCTTTAGTATTTGTTGTTATCATGATTTATCCTTTGAATGGATACGACCACCCCACCCCCCATTTCATCGTCTATAGCTGTTGAGTCAAGCCATAGCGTGCTGCAATTGTGTCAAGCTTTGAAGCACCCGACACCTTAACGCGTAAAATATGCCATTTGGCACGACGCACCAAATCTGCAGCCGAAGCCAGCTCCGGATCTGGGGGTGGGGGGGCGGGGGCGCGGATCCATTTTAGAAATGACCAAATGGTATTGTGTTCACTGAGAGAGGCTGTGATAGAGCGATGCTGCGGTTATAGATTTGCAAGCTGCGCCTTCAGCCCCCCCCTCCCTCACTCCCTCCCATATACCAAATCTTCTGACCCCCCCCCCCCCCCCCCCCCCCCCCCCCTCCAAAGCATCGTTTTCTTGTGTCAGGTATAGTAGCCGGACGAAGCCGTGAGTTTGAAGCGACAGCTTTGTTACATAAATGATCTGACAGGATTTGGCAGTGTCTGACCTGGTGATGACACATTTGTTAAAATCAGACAAGAAGTCATTCTGTGAGCACAGCCTGTCTATGCTCTATAGGCCTGCAGACCTGCACGGGGATTCCGCTGAATACACTGGAGAGCTGAAGTCTCAGTTATACCACAGTGATGTCTCGTGTGCATCATCAGTGTAGCCTATAAGAGCAAGACAGTCTGACACTTGACAAGCACAAATCCTTAAAAAAAGCTGAAGAAGAAGAAGAAGAAAATATTACATTCATATTATTTGCAAGTGAATTTAATTCATCGCTCCACTTGGCCCAGGGAGCTTTGTGAATCATTTAATGCACTGCTGTGCCACTGAGGCTTTTACAAATATGATATTTCACATTTTGGAAAATGGATATTAAACCCATGGTCACATGCAGTTAGACTATATAAGGGATCAAAGGCCAGTTTGAGATTAGATGGAGTGAAATGTCATTCACGGGAGCACGTTCGGCAGCAGGAAAACAGAATCAGCAATTTATACCTCCATACTTTCCCCCTGAACAGAGCGAACAGCATTCCTTTACCGTGTGGCCTCTGGGCATGCCAGCACATGCTCCGGACAGAGACCAGCAGCTCTTCACTTCCTGCATGTATGACAAACAGAGAGGTGTCAACTGCTGAGAGTAATTCAAATGAATTGATCTAACCAATCTGTATTAATGTGGATGTGATCATGGTGCTGGTAAAATCAGATGCACAGCTGTCAGGATTTCACACTGCTGCTCAGTCTGAGTACAGGACACTGAGTGCTGCCTGCACCATCTCCATTGCACTGGCACTGATTTATATCCTACAAATGCAGCTAAATAGAGTAGATTTTCTTACAACAAGACTGAATCTCAGTTAACTATTCCTGACATCAAAACAGTGAACTCAGTGCCTCTGTGTCCTCTCTCTGTCTATAGCCCATGGGATCAGAGCGGATGGAGATGCGAAAGAGGCAGATGTCGGTGCAGCAGGAGTCGGCAGCGGGGGGAACTGCACCGGCCCAGCAGGGCCAGCCGGGCCAGGCCAACCCACGGGGCTCAAATGCATGTTGCTTCTGCTGGTGCTGCTGCTGTAGCTGTTCCTGGTAGGTCTTCCACCACCTCAGAACTCGCTCACCGTGGCCCAGCATGGCTGACATTAGTGCACACAGGAGAGCACAGCCTGAGCTAGTGTGTCTCCACAAGCAGGCTCCAGCTTGTGTCTTATGCTCTTGATATTTTTGCATGTGGTCTGTCAGCTGGTGCCTTTATTACAGTGTAAAACCTACGTAAACACCAGTTTGCTCACTGCTGGGAATGTGAGCTGTTGAAATATCTGCAGCGGAGGATGAAATCAAAACAAATCACAATTTAAATGTGAGAAAGTTCTGTTTTGTTCCCAATAAGTGTCTTGCATTTGATACATGAACACAGGTGTAGAGCTCTACGAAGACAACAAGCTAAACAAATATAAGCAACTTGCAACATATAGCTGCACTTATCTTCCTCAAATGGCAGAATTTGGTGGAAAGTTTCCATTCACAGTTTGTCATAGTTGAAAGTTATGTCTTTAAGTGTCTCTCTTTGTCTGACCAGCAGTCTAAACCTGAAAGATTCAGTTTGAACAGGTATAAAATAGAGAACGTGAGGAAATCTTTACATTTGAGAGGCTGAAAATGAACACTTTTTTGTCATTTATTTACTTAAAATATTACTTAGATATGAACTGTTGCAAATTTTAAGTCAATCAACTAATCAATTAATCAGCTAACTGATGCAGGAGTTTATTATCACAGCAGGTAAGCCAGCAAAGCTTCACATTCATGAAGTATTCAGACAAAAATATCACTGGACTGACTAATCTGACACTGACTAATCTTTTCTCTTAGGGATATGTGACTGCACAAAGTTTATGATAAGCATCAAATTTGTAAACTGGTATGTTTTCATGTCTGTATCATCATTAGGAACGAAGACCGGGATGATAGGAACCGAAAAGCATCTTATGATGTCAAGGAAGGGACCTCAGACTGTGAAGACTGGTCAGTTAAATCCACTTCATAAAAAATGTGTCATCTATTAAAACACATTTTATTTCCTAAATGTCACTCACTTCCATACTGTCCTCCTCTGCAGTCCTAAGCCCACGTTGGAGGAGGTGCGTTCATGGGGGCAGTCGTTTGACAAACTGATGTGTTGCCCTGCGGGGAGGAACTCCTTCAGACAGTTTCTTCGCACCGAGTTCAGCGAGGAGAACATGCTCTTCTGGTTAGCCTGTGAGGAGTTCTGCAAAGAGACCAATAAGAGTGTGATAGAGGAGAAGGCCCGGGTCATCTATGAGGACTACATCTCCATTCTCTCACCAAAAGAGGTCCGACCGCCCACTTTCATTATACTGTTAATTCTGCAGTGTTCACATCAAGGTTGAAACCTCATGATGTCTGACAAATGTTGAAGGAAATATGTGTAATTAAGTCTCTAGTGGAAGTTAAATGAAGCTGCACCCACAAATCTGTTAGCTTAGCTTAGCATAAAGACTAGACAGCTAGCTTCGCTCTGTTCACATGTGGCAAAATTAGTCTCACAGCTCCTCTACAGCTCACTAACTAATTAACGCAAGTGTCAAGTCAAGTGTAAAAATGACAATAGAAATAGAAAGAACCTGAAATCCACCTTTAAATTGCTAATTTTAGCCTTTAGTGTTTGTAAACCTCATGTAACATTAACGAATCAGTTCCCAGTTGTTTTGCTAAACAATGCTAAGCTAACCAGTGTAGCGTCATGTTTTGTGTACAGGCACAGTGCACACACCCCGTTCCTGCTAAAGTCTAATTGTATTGATTTCCAGGTGAGCCTTGACTCCCGTGTGCGTGAGGCGATCAACAGGAACATGCTGGAGCCCACCTCACACACGTTCGACGACGCCCAGCTGCAGATCTACACATTAATGCAAAGAGACTCGTATCCCCGCTACATGAACTCCCCAGCCTACAAAAACCTGCTCAACACCCTGTCAGAGCAGTCCCCTGAATCTTAGGGTGGTGATGACCTGTGATCTTTTAACTCTCTTTATTCCCCTCCCTCCCCCCAAAATCCTTACCCCCCCCCCCCCCCCTTTTAAAAAAAATTTTTACTTTGTATGTTCAGTGTAGGATTACATGAACCGGGTCTCGAGCCTGGCCCCTCCCAGGGATCTCAGCTCTATTGTGATCTGCACCTGACCGAAGACACTCAGGTCTCAAAAATCTCCCGAGGGCTTGACATCACAAGTACTGCTACAGATCAACATAGCAAAACACTCCAAAGGAATATAAATACATTTTGTTTCTGATTTCTTTTTTTTTCTTTTGATAGAAATCTATTTTATTTGTGTTCAGAGTTTTTTATGGTCTGTTGTTTTTTGTATGATTGTTTGGGGGGAAATGATTCCTACTGTAGACTATATATTTATGAGTTTGTAAATAGTAAAAACAAAAAAATGGAATTGTGGGTATTTTATGTGGAAACGCCTGGTTCTATTTACTGCGTATGAAAATCAAAGCTCAAGTCAAAGGCTACATGTTAGCTCTACTTGCAGGCAGCTTTGTGGGGTACTGTATGATACAACTTTATTTTCACCCTGTTTTGTTACCTAACCTCACACTTTGGTACCTGTGACAACGACTTGGCAACTCCAGTTCACATAGAACCTGTGTGTAATTGAAACTACTGTAAGTGTGGTTAAAGTGGCAGTAACTCTTGTCACAGTGTGCAATTTGTTTCCTTAAGAAACTCAAATCAATAATAATGAAAGGGTGTTTTAACTTTCTTTACTCAATCCTAACCACTGAAGATTGCCTGTTAAAAACACTACTGAGATATTTTTTATTCAAGTTCTGCTTGTTGCAGACCTCATAGTTTTCACTTAGTTTTACCAGTGTGACATAAAAACTATAGTAATTATATTTACCAGATAAAGTATTTTTTATTTATTGATATCTATTGCCAATACTGAAGAACCAACAAGTATAAATTATATTGAAGTTCTACGGGGAAGAAACGATACTCTGTAAAGTCACTGTCAGGAAATGTAAAAAAAAAAAAAGAAACAAAAATCTGGGTAACGCTACATTTTACAGGTCTGTTGTTTCCTACTAACATTTCAGTTTCCTGGGAAGTAATTTGGTACTAAATATGTAGATCAACTCTTCAGGAAATACACTTACTTTATTTTTTAATGCCAGTTAGCTGAGAAGATTTATATCACTCCCATGTCTGTACGATACATACGAAACGACAGACAACAGCTGGTTAGCTTAGCATACCAACAGTTAGGCTGGCTGTGCCAAAAGGCAGCAAAAAGTCACTTTAGCACCTTCCAAACTCAGTAGCTAGCACATGATACGTTGTTTGTTTAAACTGAACAAAATCTGAAATGTAAAAAATGTGTTGTTTTTGTCAGGCAGACACTCCAGCCCAAACATTTTTTAGTCTTTACACTGATTGGTAATTTGAATTGTACCAGTGCAACAACTAATTTGTTCCTATTTTAGCAATAAATACAACCAAATTACATTTCCAGAGAACTTAATGGAAATCTTTAAGACATTAGAGACCAGTAGAATGATGCGTTACGGAAATTTGCGTGAGATTGACATTGTTCAACAGCAGGCTGAACCATCCCAGTAGATTTTTTGACATAAGAGTCATGGTATAAAAAGCCCATTGACGTGATCGATTGGAACTGACACTGGGGTCAGGCCAGGTTAGCAGCAACACCAAAGCTACCACGTAAAACTGTGTGTGTATACGTTTATCGCGAGCATTTCCATTGACGAAAATTGGAGTTGCCAAGTGTTTAAAAACTTTTATGTATTCTGATAGTTTTAGTTGAATTACTTTGTTGCCTCACAAACATGTCACTCAAAGACAAGATCCTCACATGGGGAAGTGCCTTGACATTGAATTTTATGACATCTTTCTCATGGGCAACAGTTGTTTTCAGACTCTTGCCATAAGGGTGGTTACTGGAGCACGGAGCCAGTTTACTGGAAATTGTCCCTCTCATTGGCCAAATTGTCGCATGTGTTTTGTCTTGATTTCTTAGTCACGACTACATCAGTCCATTTTGGTAGCGCTGGAGGATGATGAAAACACATGTCTTTATATTTGTGGAGGACAAAGATCAGTGGATGGGTTGATCTGAACTTCTTGCCAACCTGTGTGCTTCACGGTGGGACTTCTACTTGTCTTAGAGTAAACTTTAACCTACTATGTGCAATTTGAGCTGATGGATACACCGCGCAGATCAACCTCAAAACACAATCTAAGCCAATGGTTTGGAGTGATGCCTATAAATGTTGTTTCTTCTTCTGTTTACTATATGAAATGTGTTATTTTGCGCTGAGTTTACTGAAGAATACATTTTAAAAACAAATAATGTGAATGTTTACAGTATATGGTTTAGTTTTTTTTTCTGCTACTCTCCAAGAAAAATAATGACTTGTGGGCATTTTGATTAAGATAAAAATAAAGCACAATAATTTTATTGACTCTGGAATGATTTGATCACTGAACCACAACACTGAACAGACTGATACTCAAAATGACTGATTGATGAGGCCATGTGTAGGATGAGTAGGATTGTTCGGCTTTTTCAAACAGAGACTTATCAGGTGAATCCAGTGGAAGAATATTATCAGTTTAGTTTGAGTACACAGGTGAGGGGTTAACAATGTTTAATATGGTAGAGGAGGTACATCTTAATGAGAAGTGGAGGGGCTTTGTTAAATTATTCACAGGACCTACAGAGTGGCATTTAAAACCAAACTTGAAAGAAAAAATGCTGCACATTTGAGCTTCAGGTGTATGGTTTAAATCAGTCAGCAGCATTTTGGTCACTGAGCTTGACCCAAGATCAAACTCATGACTATGTCACAGTCCAGTCAAGTTGATATTTCATAAGAACTGGTTAATACACTGTGCAATATTTCCTTACATAATATATATTTCCTTATGTGGTATAAACATGCTGATTGTTTAAGGGTTACCACTTCAACCTTTGAAAGAAAATATGCTATATTCATGAAAAACGTTGAATTCACACTTTACAAACACAGCACTTGGACCTTGATGTTAAGCCAATGCCAGTGAACCACAAGGGTAAAAGCGAATGAATCTATATGAGCAAGTGTGGTACTGTCAACCGGTTGTGTGCAGTTAAACCAAAAACCAGTGCTCCCTTCTCACACTGTTGCACCATAGTAGTTTTTAAGAGATTTTGAGTACATTTCCTTAAAGCTGGGGTTTGTAATCTTGCAGAGGTAGCAAGAGAGCTAGCAAGATTTGAAAATTGCACCTCCTCTGAGTTCCACCCCCCTCCCGTCAGTGTGTTCGTCAAGGCCACGCCCCCACAAAGTGGAACGCGCACCGCACGAAAATGAGAAGCGGCACTATATATATATATATATATATATATATATATATATATATATATATATATATATATACTATAATCTATTCAACTATAATCTATTCAACACTAGCGTCACCGACCCGTTTTCAACCCACAGAGAAGCTAATATTAGAATTAAGCTAATACAAAAGTAGCTACGTTAACAAAAGTTACACATTTCATAAAAAAAACAAATCATCCCCGAAGCAAAGCATATAATTACCTTTCCTACAGAAAGAGAGCAACCTCAGCATCACTTTTCAAGCCCTTCAAATCCCTCAGTTGTCTCCACAAAAGCAACACCGATGTTTACTCTGGTTTGACGTCTGGCTTTATCCAGAGCCTTTTCGTTAGCAGCCTTTTCAGCCTCTGGCCTTCTCTTCCTTGCCTTTTTCTCGGGGCGAGCCGTTACAAGTAACGGTGAAAGTAGTAACTGGGGCTGCATTTTCTCAGCCATTGCTCATAAATGAGCATGAAATCCGTTCTGCTGTAACTCTGTACACTGATTTCTTCCGGCAACAGCGACACGTGAAGATTGTGCGCACGCGTCGGAGACAGGGCTCGAGGGGGGCGGATACAGAACTAGACATGAAGGCATCTGATTGGTTTTCGCTCCTCGCACCGAGGAGCTTGGATTGGTCGGAGTTTTGTCAGTCCTGCAGCTGCCACAGAGGACTGATTATTTTCGTTTCATTTTATGAATACATAGTGTATTGATTACTCAGAAGGTAGAAGGACCATTTCACCCAGTATAACAAAAAGTGTTTCTGAACAGGATTACCAACCCCAGCTTTAATAGTAATCATTTCGTGGCCTCTAAGTAGCTTCCACATTACAGGATGATGTTTGTTATCCAGATAAAGAAATGATGTTTAAGATGGGTCGATGGGATTAGTGTCCTTTGATGGAGGTTACTAATCAAGAAGAAGCTGACCCTTATTAGATAATAAACAGTGGAGTGAGGCAGTTATCACAGAGAGTACAGTTGGAAATTCATGTTGTCCACAAAATCTCAATATCGCTGTCCTACAATTCAGTGAATAAGCCCTGTGAGTCTTGTCTCACTGGCCTGGGTGTAATTTGTGCAGAGGTAAAGCAGGACAACAGCTCATGAACACAGAGTGGTTGCACCTGGCAATTACAAAAAAAAAAAAAAAAAAAAAAACCTTGAGAAAAGGGAAACAATTGCGCATCTTCCCTGGTTCAGCCACCGACATCATCCTTTCCCTCAACAGAATGATATGCATCCATCTGCATTCACTTTGATGTGATGAATATTCCACCAATAACAAACGTATACTCCTCACACACACACACACACACACACACACACACACACACACCTTTGTCCTCTTAGATCCTTGATTGCATTAGTATAATGTTAAAGATTCACACAGCCAGATGAGACTGAAGGCACATCACACTGTGGGAGACAACTAATGAAAAGCACTTCTATTTAATCAAATGGGTTACATTTTATTGGTAAATTAAATAAAACAATGCAATGTTGTGAGGGGAAAGCAAAACAACATCTTTCAAAGTGTTAAAACTACATATAAAAAATGCAGATAAAAGAGAATGAGACAAAATCGGTCGCATATATCTGACAGTGAGAAACAACTAATAACAATAGTAAAAGATTTTTTGGGGGGGGGGTGGGAACAGGGTCGCTGGGGAACGGACAATGAGATCAATCTATGAACAGGATATTTACTCAAATGGTAACCGCAGTGGCCTCTTTGTATGGCATGTTGTGCACCATATACCACAGAATAAAAAGCTCCAATCAGTTGCTGATAGACAGAACCTGGTCCAGGAAATTTTGCTACTTGTCAGCCTCGTGGATGATGCCTGCAGATTCAGCAGAACTAGGACACACACAGAAAAGCAAAATGAATATCCAAATAGTGTCATATCTACTTTTATAATGATTAGCAAATCACTAGAAAAGAAAACTGTCCACATCAACAAAGACTGACCACACTGATTTGCTGTTATGTAGGTGAGTTTCCAAATTAACTGACGCAGATTATTCATAAATTACTTGAATTTATGGCATGAACGCAAACTGAAAACATATCATTCACAATTGATGGATGTCATCTGTCAACCTCTGAATATCAATCTACAAATCTGGGTTCATTCTAATGACAATGTGTGTGCAAGATATATGAAGAGTTCATTTGCAAAAACATATAAATGCCATTTTGGAAAAAAATGATCTGAGGCTTGTAATTTACTCTTTGCATAGCGCTGTTTTCAAAGCCCAAATTCTTTATAGTGCAATACCCGATATCTCCTGTTGGAAACTCGGTCAAAACTTTGGTTTGACTCATATCACCTGAAGTAAATAATGAAATGATGCAGGAAGAAAGTAACGATTATTTTCCTTGGTGTTTAACATATAAATATATTAAAATGTATTTGATAAAATTGTAATGTATATGATACATAAAAATACTGCCAAAGATCTAAGACAGAGAGGAAAGCACTCAGAAGACTCCAACCGAGTCAGCAAAGCCCATGTTAACCAACATACCTTCCATCTATTTCCGCATTGATTGCAGAAGACAAACGTGGTCATTGGCTCATCAGCACTGCGAGTTTGAACCTGGGATTGATTTAAAAAGAAGAAAAAGCACATACACATCAGTACAATGTCATCCCGAAGTCTAATCTGAATCACCATCACTGATAAACTAACATCGTTTAATACACGGGCATCAATTTTCACCTGACTTGCTGAACACACTAGTGTGCCAAGCATTAAAAATGCTCACATTTTTTTATGCACAAATGACACATGTGCACATGGATTCACTGTATCTCACACTAACACTTTAATTAATTACATTACCATGTTTATTTTGCACTGATTTCTCAGAGTAGATTTATCCAATGTTAAACCAACTGACCACATCATTCATAAAGGCCTCTGCCAGATTTAAAGCACCAGTGGTGGTCTTTACCTGTGTGTAGGTGCAGCTCTTGCCCTTGCACTTGCCACAGGTGAATAGATCAGTCTGAGTGCCTCCGGTGGTGGCCATCTGGTGGTCCCTGACAGCCTCTTTGGTCAAATTCTTCCTCATTTCTTTCAGCTCATCGCTGGCCATTTCCTACAGAAGAATACCAATGATGATGCATTTAAATAAACATATAAAATAACTACAGTAACAGTATATTGTCCAGTTACAGTAACAGGGATGTCAAAGACAGAATTCAAAGAGAAACTGCAGAAAAGTTGTGACAGTCATACAGTACAGACTGGAAGTATGTGTATTACAGGCTTAGTGCGATGATCTAAAACTGAGCCATCATCAGCAACACACCTCTGCAGTCATCTTAGCCATCCGCTCGGGGGTTACACTCCCACATAACACAGTCCTCCTTAAATTGGGGTTCTTCATATCCTTCAGATTTGAGATCCGGCTCCGCACACGATTCTTGTATTTCATGTCTGTATTCTTAAACTCTTGGAAGATGCGTGATGGCAAGTCAAGGAATTTGCTTTCAACAACATATTAATCACTTATTAATTTACAGTATAGCCTAAAACTACACGGCTGAATGCAGGATCTGGATGCATCGGTGTTAAAACACTGTGATTAATTAATTGACAACCTGAAAATCAATCCACGAGGGGAAAAAAACATTCTCACATTTCCAAAGCAAAGGATATATTCCTCAATCTGTGCTCCAAGTTCTTCACAATCAGCACCAATAGCAATATAGTCATCTGTCAGAGAGCAGACAGACAGAAATGTTAGATAACTCTACGTAAGTCAAGCTGAACAGTACCAACCACAAAAATACAATATGTTAAAAATTTATTCAGATATAATGGTGGAAGGATTACCTCCAGTCTGCAGAGCATTGGCCAGCATCTCTCTGCACTTGAGCCTGATAGAATCAGAGGTGCCTGGGGCACGAGGAAAGGTGTTGATTAACGTGTTGGGTGTGACCTCCGTGGGCTCACTCTTG
Source organism: Caranx ignobilis (assembly GCA_021432705.1). NCBI lineage: Eukaryota > Metazoa > Chordata > Actinopteri > Carangiformes > Carangidae > Caranx > Caranx ignobilis. The sequence goes on from MU269980.1 coordinate 32,268,450, forward strand.
CTGCTGGAGTTACTGCTGGAACTGCTACAGAGGCAATGAGAGAAGTTACATCACTCACTGAAGCAAATCATGAAGCAAAACGTGTAGAAAATGTATCCATATGCATTTAGAAATGACTTGTCTTGACAACCAGTATGAGCAAATGTATCACAAATATCAGAGCTTTGCTTTGTTACCTTTCTTCTTTTGCCTCCGGGCTTCCCTGTGAGGGAGAAACAACAGGTGTTGTTTGCTCTTTCCTCTTCTCATCTGAAGATTTATCTCCACCTCCAGGCTCATCTAGGGCACAGATGATATAAAACAAGTCAGAAAGAAAATAACACAAGTGCAAGTGATTCAAGTAAAGGCCAACTTAAAAGTAAGTAAAATCAATATTTTTCTATGCTGGACAGCTGAATATCTCTGCATGAATAAAAAAACACAACTGCCTCACAGCCTTCCTTCAACAGTTTCTGCAATGTTTTTTTTGCTGTGTTCTTCTGTGTTTCTCGGTAATAACTTCTTAGAGAGAAGTCTGAATGTAGCAAGATTATTTCATTCAATTTCAGCCTCAGTTGATAGACAGTGGATACCGATGGAGAACAGGGATATTACGTATGAAGATGGGTGTCACATTTTCAGAAATTCCAATATAGTTTGACAACCGTTGTACCAAGAGTACAGTGTGACAGCTTGAGTTCAACCATTAGACTACATAACGACGCCTTACTTGTCTCTGATATGAACATGCACAACGGCTTACACCAATAAATGTATTATCGGAAAAAATATTTAAAATAATAATAATAATAATATAATCACAATAATTACCCAAAAGCTTCTTCCATGATTTGATCAAGGACTTGGCTAGAGATGTCACCTCCTCATCTGTGCTCTGCTTACGGATAGCGTTAACGGACATTCCAATTCTGGTAGACTGTGGAGAGGCATTGTGTCAGAGTTTCAGGGAGTGAGTGTGCACATGTTGACAAGGAGCCATGAGAACAAATGAGTAAAGATACCTGAAGCAGCTCCAGAGTCATGGGGACACTGCGCAGCTCCTTCAGCAGGTCCAAAGCCCCTGCCTGCAGAGGAATAGGAAGGCATGTTTAGAACTACAGGATCTCATTCAGGACATTTCACCACTCCATCAGGAGGGCTGAATCTCACTACAATGAATTTGCAAAAGTGAAGTGACTGTAACAGGCTCTAAAATGCCATCGTTTACTGTCCTCCCTTACCTTACATTTCACGATATAATAATTGGATAATAATTATTCATTACACTTAAAGTGTAATTTTAAGCTCAATTGAACTTTACGGGCCAGTTTTCAGTGAACTGACATTTAGCATACTGAAAGATTAATCGAGAAATAATCGGCAGATGTATTGATAATCAGCTGCAGCGACTTTAACCGTATTGCATTACTTTACCTGTGCTGCAGTTAACGTTCAAACCCATTAGCAAGCTAATTAGCCTCCTGCAAAATCCCAAATACAACTTAGAACAGAGAGGAAATTTGATTGTTGTATCTTACGAAATGGTAAAACGCGATATACAGCATCTGAATTTAAGTTACTCTAAAATGACCGCATCTCACAGAGCTAACAAGGACTTATCGGCTGCTATGTAGCTAAATGCTAGCAACACAGAGCTGCCGATGACATAAACAGACCTCAGCGGTAGCCGTTTGCGGCTAGCCTGTAGTTATAACTACAAGTATGCTGCCTGTGGCGCTTATTGCTTCGGCTAACTGTGTAGTTAACAGTCGAAAAAAATACTTTTGTGTAATGACGCACTGTTGAAGAACTGGCTATGGGGTCAACTAGCTCTACAATCGGCAGCAACCGCATCACAGCCCATTAGCGCCGACGTTAGCCTCGCAACGGCTGAGCAGGTAAACATTCATTCTTCTCAGACGTCTCACCCCGTTTTTCTTCTGCGCCATTTTATCCATCTTCTTAGCAATTCTGATGATCTCCTCTTCCTCCTTTTTGCCCATGTTGATTGATCTGATGAGACCAAAAACTGGCAGCGAGCGAGGAAAACAGTTAGCGACAAAGACCACGCCACTGAAGAGAAAGCGGCGGAGGCGTCTACTAGGCGGACCGGGACCGCACAGAGACCCGCCGCTGTGTACCAGACCTGTCTAGTCGATGCACGATGGATTCAGGAGCAGTTAATCGAGACGGAACTCACGATTCCTTTGGAAGCTGTCAAAGTAGGCTACTGAAAGCTCGCCACACGGCACTGTAATGAGTATTCTGATATAACATCAAGACATAAATGTATGTTTTGTTTCTAGTACTGAAAAAAAACAAACAAACAAAAAACTAACAAACAAACAAACAAACAAACAAACAAACAAAAACCATCTGTCATCCTACGACCAAAACAATTTTAGCAGTATGGCTCCCTGTCGTTAGATAGCGCCAAAGTGCCACCTGCTTCTCTGCTGGAGGTCAACAATGGCCTGACACCTTTCAGCTTCACAGAACACACATGGGTCTCCCGATGTTTCCCCATTAACAGTGAACCATAAAAAGTTTTAAGTGCTGATTGATTGACTGATCATTAAATCGACCAACTAAACATTAGATGGAAACTTTCTTAATTAATTTAATCTTAATCATTCAGTGTTTTGAACATCCCAAATATCCACTGATTTACATTTCTCATGTGATTGTATTTTGTAAAAGCATGGTCATTCTTTCCCACCCACTTTCAGCTGTAGAGCTGAGATGATTAGTCAGTTAAATTGAAGAAAATGAATTAATCAGTGAGTATTTACTTGCCTTCTTGAGCAAATGTGGTAGCAAAATGAATTTCTTTGGGTTATGGACTGTATTTCCAGACAAAACTAGCTGGAGACATAACCTGGGCCTTGGGCAATAGTGGGTTCCAGCTGTACTGTTACTCTTCAGGGATTGTCAAGTTGAGAATCACTAAGCCAAACATTGATCCGTTTTTCAGTTCATTGGTTAGTCTATAAGCAGAGAACTGGAAATATGGCTGTCAGATACTGTTTTCCTTGGATTCGGTATGACAGGAAGATCACTCATCTTTGGATTCCCAGTTAACATTCAGCAACACTTGAGATTAGAGAAACTAAAAAATTAAGGCATTTTCAGAGAATCTTCAAGCTTTTTCAAGGTTTGAACATTCATAGTGTTAGTGGTGGTGTGGGGACTGGTGATATTTTTACATATGTTAAAAGATTAGTTTTGCTGTCTATGTATTATTAATTGTAATTAGCAGTTACTGAAAGAGCACCTGTCTTGTTCAGGAAGCCTTTGGTTGCACTCTGGCTTTTGATGAAGTCATGACTGTGGTGCAGATCAAACATGTGCCCTTTGTGTAACAGGATCTCGGGCACAACGATGGTGCACTGTAGATCTCATACTGCATTGCTGTGACACTGATTGACTCACTAATTTAGATCTTGCTAATCCAAACAGCTTAGCATGTGACAGTACCACCTAGTGACTGAAGGTTAGGCAATCACTGCAAACGACTTGAATTATTTAATGGAGCAAACACGTACTATGTTGTTAATAACACTACATAAAATATGTACAAGTGATAATAAAGGTCAAATGCTGCACAGAAATTCTAATTATTTTTCTCCACTTTATCAAAACTGGTGGCAATAGTATTAATAAAGTATATTTTTTTCCAACATTTTCAGTAAGTCAGCAAAAAGTAAAGTGAAGGAGCCCTTCACTTTGGACCCTTCCTCACTTGGACTTTGTGTGACCTCGACAGGCCCTTCCTGCAATCCCTCCCACCAGCCAGTGTCCGTCTTCCAGGTCACTGCACGTGCTAGTGGGAGGTATTAGCAGCTTTTACACAGTTAGTGGTAGTTGGTAATTGGCACACTGTCTGGTAACTGCCGTGTAGTGACACAGCTCTCATCCCCTGAAGCAATTAGATCATTAGCCACAATCTGAAAAAACAAAATTCAAGTCTTAGTCGACTGCACTGTGCAAATTTATGGATATTCTGTGTTAGCTGTCCAAGTTTGGTATAATGCTGCAGACAATCCAACATTGTGGCGATATTTCTTACTAATTACAAGTGTCAAGAAACTCAACAACCACAAATACTGACACGCTGTGCGCCCTGAAATCTGATCGTGGATTTCAAATACCTGCTGTGAGGTAAAAGTGCTCTCTAAAGACCTTATTCTGCTTCATGCTGTCAGCAAGTGCGCAAAATCTTTAACCTAATCCCTATTAGGCCAAGACTTCTCAAATCTGATTATGCAGGCTGCTTGCAAATTAGAAATAGTCCACGCCACCTGTGGTATCTGTTTGAAGTGGTAATGATTCACTAATTTCATTTGACCGGGGGAGTTCCTATGCCTTCATGAACTTTCAACACCCCCTTCCTCAATTATTGACTTGTTTGCTACTCAGCAAGCCGTACCGTACCGTACTCATTCCCACAGTCACTGTCTCGCTTTGTCTTCTAGAGCAAATGACTTGAACAGGAGAAAATTATAGCTGATAGAGGATGCTATGAAACATGTTGTTTTCTTTATTTCTTTAAATAAGATTCCCATTATAAGCCATGATACAGATATATCAGTTGAGTAGATACATTATAGGCCCACTCCTTTAGGAAAACATCAAGCTACTAGTTTTTTTTAAATCTTATATTCCTAAAAGTACACATTTGTATTCTGATGTGACACAGTCCCTTGGTGTTTCCCCTCTTTGTTACCTTATGGTTGATATGCTGATTAAGTGTGAGCAAAGATTAAGCAAATTGGCCATGATGTTGCATGTCCCAAAATAGCCCTCGGCCGCAGCTGAGAGGCTTTGACCAGTGCTCGGAGGAATAACGGAGGCACACTTTCTGTTGTTTTAGCTGCTATAATTACGGTGAAATGTGAAGGTAAGGCTTTTTCATTACATCATTTTTGCCGGTCAGTCATTATCTATAGTGATCTATATCTATAGAGGGTAATGTGCAATTCAGGTGCATATGGCCTTTGTCTAAGACTGTGGTTATGTCTCTATAGACTTGTAGTTCATAGAAATGCAAGTGGGTAACTATGTTTGCTATAACGAAGGATAATCTGTGTTGGTACTGAGTATGTTCTGTCTATAGTCTCTTTCTGGTATATAAGGCTCTTCAACAAGATAAACAACAGAAGGACACAAGGTGTTATCTCTTAGTATTCAAATCACGATGCTCTTTTCTACTGAGCTGCATTTAGGCCTCGTTATTATGCAGCTATAATTGCAAGTACACATATATTACTTGTACAAATCGGAAGACATCAACATATAGGCCTAAAGAAAATACTACATGCAAAGATGTATGTATTGCTGCTGGCGTAATTTTATTGTTTTTAACAGTTTACTTTGTAATATGTTGTCCAATATATAACTTATATTGCTATTCACCATAAAAATGTTTCTTCAGTAAGAAACTTAAAGTGACTTGGGGCAGGATCAAGAAATAAGACTCAATACTGACATGACGGCCGTTGCGTTTTGATTGACGAGATGCCGCTGATAAAACTTTCGTTCTTTGTGAGACTTTTCAGTGGACTTTGCATGGTGGTGGGTCATTTGTTAACCGTATAGCAGAGTCCATTACTACCACGCTTGTCTTCTTCCCGTATCCAAGTCAAAAGCCGCAGAGAACACGCATTCAGCGTCATCTGATGTCATGTCCGCAGAACTGCGTGGGAAATTTGGACTCCGAATTGCAGTGCATTATGCAGCACACAGCCTGTTCAAGGCAGTGGAGAGATACGTGGGTGGGCTCATTCTTTTAGGTTTTGAACGCTTCATCACCCATTAGCATTAAAAAAACTTAAAATGCATGTTTAATTTGTCACAAATCCTGCCCCAAGTCCCTTTAATGTTGTGCCGTAGCCTCACGCGTGTTTCTTGTCAACTGAATACCCTGACACAGTAAATATGCAATGACCACTGCTGACTGTTGTTAGGAGTGCTCATGTGGGCTCTCCACTTTGAGGTGATGATGGAAAAACACTCCTCACCTCTCATCACAAACTTGACATTATATTTTGTTCATTTGTTTATAAGAGGTGTTATTATTTTTGAAATACTGTAGTTTAAGGAATTGCTGGAAGTGCTGATTTCATCAAAATGGAGGGAAAATGTTCTTCACGTGGGTGTAAAAACCACAGCATATGTAAAAACTAGATAAAACCATTGTAAAATATAAAATAAAGACTAGTACTACTGTGTCTTCAGAAATGGAGTATCACTTTAGAAGCTTATATCTGAGCTGCAATAACAACTATCTCTCTCACTTTCTTTCCAGCTACCTCCAAACAAAATGAGCAGCACACCCATCCAGGACCCAGTTGTCCAGGGGCTGTCATCTGGCAGTGGGCAGACATTACCCTCCCGACCCCTGCAGCCTATCTCTGATCCCTCGGCCTCTAAGCGAGTATGTTTCTACAAAAGCGGTGACTATCAATTCAGCGGGCATCGCATGGTCATCAATGCCCGCACCTTTAAGACATTTGATGCCCTGCTGGACGCTTTGTCCAAGAAAGTGCCTCTGCCCTTTGGAGTCAGGACCATCACCACTCCTCGTGGGACCCACCTTGTTAAAGGTCTAGATGACTTACAGGATGGGGGATCTTATGTGTGTTCTGATCGAAAACGCGTGAAGCCTTTAAACCTGAATGAGGTGAAACGGCGGCAGGTTCCTTGGAATACCACCAGACCCGTGAGTGCTGGGAGACGGAGGCATCGAGGATTCCGGTTTGGTCAGATTGGCAGCAGGAATGAGGTCAGGCCAGCAAAGGTCACCGACAGGGTGGCAGTACGGACACCAAAGAGACTTGTGGTCATCAAGAACAGGGATCCCACTGTTAAACGGACAATTGTGTTGCAGAGGAGAACAGCACCCACATTTGACTCTTTGCTGGATTACCTCTCCCAGATCCTGCAGTTCCCAGTGCTGAAACTCTACTCTACGGATGGCAGACGGGTAAGTGTTCGGGAAACTGACAATGGAAATTATGTTTATCAATATTAAAGTAGCCTCTGAGAAGATTATAAACAGTAGCTGCCATTGTGGAACAGGTGAAATAGCGCTATACGTGCACATGTTCTTAGAGGAGTGGTCCTAATAGGAATATCTCAACATAAGCTTGCTGGCATATGTTAAGATTAATATCTTATCAGGCCAGAGGCCAGTTATCTTGGCTTAACTTAAAGTCAGGAAAAAGGCAACTCAGGGAACCCCAGAGAGTCACTGCACCTTGCCAAGAAATACCCCTGCCCACCACGTGCCACACAACTTTGTTGTTTTTACATTGCACCTTTGTATGGATTAAAGTGACAAGATATAAAATGTTAATTAGTCAGCTTTAACACAGTTGACAGGTTGATGTGTTATCATCAGGCTGTCTGTTTCCTTTGTTTGCTGTCCTTATGCTAAGCTATAATAAGCTAATTGGCTGCTAGGACTAGCTTCATGTTTAATGGGCTATCAAACCAAATCAGTGTTGCACTGTGATTTTAAAGTGAATACATTTGTTCAGAGAGAGTGAAACAGAATATGTGGATGGGGTGTTAGTTACTGTTGTTCGACTGCAGCATCTTTAGCAGCAATGACTGAAATCCAAACACACACCCTCCAGTTTGTTTTGCTAGCTACCAACTAGCTAATGGTCAAGTGCAGGTTCAAATAACAGAACAGTGTCCCAAAGTACATTCAACTGGATACATTCATGTAACCACGCCAAATATTTCATTTTTTAACAGGGAGAAAAATAAGAGGTATAACAGTGATGCTGTATAATGTCCTTTCATGTAGTTTGTGTCTACGGGCCTTTATTATGTCAGTGTCAATAGGACAGACTCTTATATTTTAGGCTGAAAAGACAGTAGGTAGACAGATACTGCCAGTGTAGTGTGTAGCTTCTACATCATCCTCATCCATGTTGGCTCAGCAGTCGGAAAACAATATTTTACAAAATGTACTTGAGTGTTTGTTGTTATATTTCTGACTAAGTTGCACAAAATCATCTTTCAATGTCTAGAACAGCATCAAAATGTAGATATCATGGAAAAGTATTTGATGACTGCAGAGGACTATGAGGACCACAATGATGTGGGGATTTGGTTTTTTGGTTTTTTAGAATTTGTTGAGCCTTTGTTTGAATGTGCACAAATCTACACAACCAAATAAACAAGCGCTGTATTTTCACTTTAACTAATAAATATCTAAGGGATTAGCAATCAGGACTTTTACCTTGTTAGATGTGTTCCAAGAAGAGCTAAGAGGTGTTATCAAGATCTCTACCCCCTGGTGAGTTATCAGTCTGTAATCCCATGTGCCCTGCAACAGCAACAACAACAACAAGCTTCCTGTTAAAGATCACGAGTTCAGAAAACCTTTAACTGCATCATACACTTTTAGAGCCACGTGTGATATGATGTGGAGTGGTACATGTCCTGGGGTGGTTCCTTTTAAAGTGTGCTTTCAGTTAAAATTTCTTATATTTCTTAAATTTTCTTCTTTCACTGACATGTCAAACTTGTTTCTCCTCTTCTTTCAGGTTGATGGTCTTGCTGCACTTATCTTATGCTCTGGGGTTGTTGTGGCAGCGGGCAGCGAGCCATTCAGATTAGGAAACTACAGCTTTCACAGAACAGGCCAGATGGCACAAATCATGTACATGGAAACTGTGGAGCCATCCATGCTGCTGCCTAGAGCTCGTAAGTTATAATATGTTTTATGGGTGTAACTGGAAAGTATGTCATATGTGCTAATATCATGAAACGTCAGTGTGGTCAGTTTTAGGACAGCAGAGAGTGATCGTAAATGCTAGGGAGTGTCAAAACAATGAAAACATGACAGATATAGTTTGTCTACACTTTTATGCTTTATACAAAATACCAAACAGATGAGCATTACCTATTCCTAATGTAATTTTTTTCTCTCTCTCTCTTCCTCCTTTGCTTTTTCAAACGCCTCCAACCAAAGAGAACACTAAATCTTTCTCAAGCGGAAGAGGCTCAAGAAACTTCTCCTCATCATCAGAGCGATATATTGTCAATCAGATAAACAAGTCTCGAAATGGAAGCACAAACAGCCATGTGCAACAGCACGATGGATCAACTGAAACGGAAGTCAACCAGTGTCACACATTCATGGAGACATGTGGGACTGGGAGAGAAGATGATGAGCAGCAAGCAAGCATTGTACCTCAGGATGATGACATTGAAAAGTCTTTCCGTGTGAACCAGGATGGCAGCATGACTGTTGAAATGAAAGTTCGCCTGACCATTAAAGAGGAGGAGATGCTCCACTGGACTACCACACTCAGCCGCTCCAGCCTTAGCAAGAGGACAGCTTGTGCCTCCATTTCTGAGTCGGGCAACAGCTCACCTGACTCAAACAATGCCATTGCCAAAGACTCCTCTAGCATCAGTGAGGACGAAACTAAAGAGGAAAACCATCCCACTGGAGCTGGAAAAGGTGTCAGCTTGAACGATGAGCAACTTTACGAGGGATACGCTTCAACAGCTTTGGGAAAAGCAAAAACAAGTTTCAAACGCACTCCTACGCCAGGTCCTCGACACATCAAGAAAAAGGCATCTGTTGAGAGTGTTAAGACGGTGACAGAAACAGGGGTTCAAGAGAGCACCGTGGGACACTATTCCTACATGGAGAGGACAGCTGATGGTGAGACAACCGAGGGATACTGTGTTGTCAGACACAGCAGCAGCAGCAACCGGCCAATCCCAAAGCCTCGAAAAACAGCATCTGCGGAAACAAGCAAAAAAGGCTCCCACTCCTCCATCAGGTCGTCAGGAGTAGCTGAGGTCCTTCAGATACAGAATAATGGGATGGAGGTTACAGAAACTGTCATGCATATTTATGAGAGTCAAGGCTGCTATGACAACTATTTAGCAAATAACGAATATAGTGCAGACGGCGTACCTTTGGAGGGTTCCACTCCGGCAGCAGAAAGCAAACCGTCAACTGAACCTGGGTCACATTCATCCAGCAATGATTGTGATATTGATTTTAGCTGTCAGCCTTCTACTGCTGACCCACTACAAAGACAGGGAGAGGAGATGTTATCACTATCCTCAGAGCCAATGTCTCCAGCATATGAGGTAGTAAAAAAAGACAAAATTCCTAAAAGTAAGAAGAGTTCAACTTCAAGAAGCAGCTCAGATAAAAAGCTAAATGAAAACATTGGCATAAGCCCCTCAAAGACTAGCAAACATTCATCCACTGACAGGCTCAGTAATGTTAGTATGGGGAAAAAGAGTTTGAGTTCATCAGAAAGTGCTAAAAGTGGTCAAAAAAGAAAAGGAACAGAAAAGAAAGCAGGAAAATCTCAGTCTGAAAAATCAATTAAAGATGAGCTGACACCCAAGAGAGACTCAGCCTTACTAGGTAGCTCTGAAAGTGTGAAAAAAAACCCTCCCAAGAGACAGAGCACGAATAAAGTGAGTGCTAAAGACATGGCCATAATGTAAATACTCCAACCGCACGTCCTCAAATGAAAAAGAACATGTCAGACCTTTTACAACCTAAAAAAACACTTCTGCCAGGCAGAAAGACGATGAGCAAACCTAAATCTATGACTGAAAACCAAACATCTTCACCCAGAAATGTGTTAGAGTTGAGTGAGAGTGTTTCGATGCCTTCGCTGAATCCTACACCCTCTGACGTCCACCAATATGTTGAGAACTGGTTGGAGACAGTCAGCCAAGACCAGGTGCCATACACAGAATCTCTCCCAGATGAATCAGAGCCTCAGTCCAAGGTTGTGTTTAAGATTGGTGGTGATTCTGAATCAGATGAAATGAGTGAAAGTCAGAATAATTTAAATGAATATTACCTGTCTGGTGACACTATCAAGAAATCTACTTCTTGTCTATCAGTTCCTCTTTACCACGAAGGGCCCACAACAACTGTGCCATACAATGAACATAAAACAAAAGGTTTATGTGTTTCAATGCCTAGTGTTAGAGTGGATCCTGTTCCCCAGGGGAACACACTGAGGGCTCATAAATCTGCAGAGGCCATCAGTCCACATGAGGATGCATCGACTTCATCCGACACTTTAAGTCCCAAAGCAAAGATAAAACCTGTGCTACGGCAACTTTGTTCATCAATTCAGTGCATCAGAAGGCCGTCTGAGACCAACACACCATCCAATCTTGAGAAGTCCGCCAGCCTTCCTGATTTCTCAACTCAAGTAGCTTCAGTGTTTGGCTCATCATGTAAAGCATTTCTGTCATTCTTGTCAGTCATGACCCTGAGAGATAGCATAACGGACCCTGGGCTGGGAGACAGTTACCAGTCAAGAAGCACCTCTGAGGCCATGCTGATGATGGAATCCCTGCAGAAAATTTCCACCATTGAGGATGAGGAGGAGCAGAGAGCAAGTCTGACAGATCTGCAAAGCAGAGCATCTTCTGAATTTAGAGAGCGCTGGAAGGATTTCCAGATTATGAGGGAAAGGCTTGAAAGTGAACCACTTTCTCCCAAAGTTTCAGAAACTGAGTTTGCTCTGGATGTTGTTTCTGAAGGAGGTGATGTATTTGAGGATCACCATCAGGATATCGATGAGCTACTGGAGGAGCTGAATATGCCGCAAGACATCAGAGCCGAGATTTCTTCAACAATCCAACACACTAGAAGTTTTTACCCACTGGAGGAGAGCACATTTGTAGAAACTGACAGAAACCAGTCAGAAACAGAGGAAGATGTGGAAAAATTTGTTGATGAATGCAATGATGAAACTAAACAATCAACAGATCTTGATGCTACCTGTGCAGATGAGAAAATTACTGAAAAAGAGAGAAAAGAAGATAATGATAATGTGGATGTAGGTGACTTAAATGAGATGCAATCCATGCTTTCTGAGAATGTAACGATGACGAGAGAGTCACAGCAAGAAGCTGATGAAATTGAGGAGAAAGGTTCAGAAGTATCACAGAGAGGAGATGAGGCCCTGAAGGTTAAAGATGAGACAGAAGAGAGGGAAGATGAAGATCAAGTAGAGGGGGATAGAGGGGAGGATGGAGAGGGGGAGAAAGACAGAGAGGACAGAGTGAAAAAAGAAATAAATGGTGATGTTAAAGAGCTTGAAAATATGGAAGAGGAAACACAGGAAGAAAAGGATAAGCCAGCAGCTGAGGAAAATGATGAGGGGCAGGAAGAATATGAAGAAGAGAAAGGAACTGGTGGGGAATCTGTTGCAATAGTAGAGGAAGGGACAGCGGAAGATGTGCCAGCAGATGAAAGAGAGAAGTTAGAAGAGGGAGAGAAAGACACAGTAGAGGAGACAGAGGAGGGACTAGTGCATGAAGAAGAAAGAGAGGATGACTATGCTGAAGAGACAGATGAGAGAGAGATGGCTGACGAGACATTAGAGGATGAAACAGGGAGGGATGAGCATGAGGTTGAAGAGGAAGCAGCAGATGAGGAAAAGGTGGATGAAGAAGAAGTTGTTTTGGAGACAGATGAAAATTTAGAATATAAGGAGGATAAAGAAGTGGCTGAGAGCAATGCAGAGGAAGAAGTGGAGGAGGTTATTGAAGAGGCACAGGATGAAGAGGAGGTGGAAAAAACTAGTGAGGCAGATGAGAAAGAAATAGATGTGGTAAGTGAGAATGATGTAGAGGAAGATAAAAAGGATACAACCATTGATGAGGAGGGGAGGAAGAGGAGAAAGAAGAGGTGGATGAGGTTACTGAGAACAACATAGAAGAGAAAGTGGAGGATAATGATGAGAAAGATGAGGTAGAAGATTTCAATGACGAGATGGAAGAGAAAGATGTGGATTTGGTTATTGACAATGATGAAGAGGAGAAAGAGGAAGAGAAGGAAGGAAATAACAATGAAAAAGAGAAGAAAGATGAAGAGGAAGTAGATATGGTTACTGAGGATGATGGAGAGGAAGATGTGGAGGAAGTCATTAAGGATACAGATGAAGAAAGGGAGGTAGGAGAGGAGGTAGAAAACTTGAATGGTGAAATGGAAGAGAAAGAAGAAGAGGATGAGGTTATGGAGAATGATGGAGGAGAAGATGTGGAGAGGGTTATTGGGGAGACAGATGGTGAAGGAAAGGAAGCAACGGATGTAGAAAACTTCAATGATGAGAAGGAGGAGATAGAAAAAGAGGAAGTTGATGTGATTATTGAGAATAATGAAGAAGAACAAGTGGAGAACATTAGTGAGGAGGAAGAAAACATCAACAATGAGGGGGAGGAGAAAGAAGAAGAGGAAGTAGATGTGATTACAGATAAGGATGTAGAAGTAGAAGCAGACGAAATTACTGGGAAGGATGAAGAAGAGGCAGAAAGTCTAAGTGAGGGAGGAGAGGAGGAGGAAGGAGCAGATGCAGATGATGAGGAAAATGATGAGGAAGAGGAGGAAGAAAACATCAATGATGAGGTGCAGGAGCAAGAGGAAAAGGAAGACGATGCGATTACAGATAAGGATGTAGAAGAAGACACAGAGAAAATTAATGAGAAAGATGAGGAAGAAGAGGCACAAAATCTAAGTGAAGGGGAAGAGGAGGAAGAAGGAGTAGATGTAGATGATGAGGAAAAGGAGGAAGAGGAGGAAGAAAACCTCAACAATGAGGTGCAGGAGAAAGAGGAGGAGGAAGAAGATGCAATAACTGAGAAGGGTGTAGAAGAAGAAGAAGCAGATGAAATTACTGAGGAAGATGAAGAAGAGGCAGAAAATCTAAGTGAGGGGGGAGAGGAGGAGGAAGACGGAGTAGATGCAGCTGATGAGGAAAAGGATGAAGAAGAGGAGGAAGAAAACATGAATGATGAGGTGCAGGAGCAACAGGAAAAGGAAGACGATGTGATTACAGATAAGGATGTAGAAGATGACGCAGAGAAAATTACTGAGAAAGATGAGGAAGAAGAGGCAGAAAATCTAAGTGGAGGGGAAGAGGAGGAGGAAGAAGGAGTAGATGCAGCTCATGAGGAAAAGGAGGAAGAAAACCTCAACAATGAGGTGCAGGAGAAAGAGGAGGAGGAAGAAGATGTAATAACTGAGAAGGATGTAGAAGAAGCAGATGAAATTACTGAGAAAGATGAAGAAGAGGCAGAAAATCCAAGGGAGGGGGGAGAGGAGGAGGAAGGAGTAGATGCAGTTGAGGAAGGAGTAGATGCAGCTGATGAGGAAAAGGAGGAAGAAAACATGAATGATGAGGTGCAGGAGCAAGAGGAAGAGGAAGACGATGCGATTACAGATAAGGATGTGGAAGATGATGCAGAGAAAATTGCTGAGAAAGATGAGGAAGAAGAGGCAGAAAATATAAGTGAAGGGGAAGAGGAGGAGGAAGAAGAAACAGCTGTGGTTGATATAGAAAAAGATGAAGAAGAGTTCAAAATGGAGTTGGTTAGTGTTAGTGGTGATGATGATGATGATGATGAAGATGATGATGATGATGTTGAAGGGGAAAATACAGAAGACAGAAGAGCTGAGGTGCTCACAGATGATGAGGAGGAAAAAAGTGACAAGGACACAGAAGAGGAAGACAAAGGTGATGAAGGGAATAGGGAAGCTCTTGAGAACACTGAAGATAGTTTGGAGGAAAGATCTGTTGAAGCGGACGAAGCAGAGGAATTGAAGATTGAGGAAAATATGAAAGCAGGTCAGACAGATGAGGAGGAGATGGATGATGATGAAGAAAATGAGCTGAACAAGGAATTACACCAGGTGGAAAAACAAAAATCAGTCGATGAGGTAGAAGAAGGAAACGATGATGAAGATGAAGACAGTGATGAAGATGAGGACAGTTCTGTTGAACATGAGGGTGGTGAAAACCTGCTAGAAGAGGCCTTGTATTTGCAGCAGCACTGTAGCACTGATGATGAAACGAATGTAGAACACAACACAGAATCACCAACTAAATGTTCCTCTGAGGGGCAGTGTGAGTTTGATAAAGGCAATGGAACTGACACTGCTGATGACCTTGAAATAGACGACGCAGGGGAGTATGATGAGGAAAGAAGCAACAGCCTACAGCATCCAGCGGAAATATCCCAGGAGTTACTTGACTTTGTAAACTCAATCCTACAGTCCTCTTCACTTATATTCACATATGATACCCAGGGGAAGATTAGGATAGAGCCAGAAAATGCTCGAGTTGTACAAACTAAGCTGACTGCTATTCCAATAAGGAGAGAGGATAGTTCATATGGTTTAAAACGTCTGCCAAGCCCCAGTACCTCTGATTTAACTGATTACAGACCAGAGACTTCAGAAAGTGGTGGATATAAAAGTCAGGAGTCTGTAGATGTTGTCACAGAAAGTGGAGAAGAGGCTACAGAGAAACCTTTTCCAATCTACAGGCGAAAGACTCATATCCCAAAGGGGACATCAAGTGCAGAGAGAGCTGCATCCAAAGCATCTGTTGCAAGTAATTCAGAAATCTTGCAAAGTTCCAGATTAAAGAGTCCAGAGAGTTTCTCTTCCTTTGAGTCAGGCACTAAGGCCTCAAGGGAGGACCTGTCTTATTTCAGTGCTACAAGCTCATTAAAGGGAGATGCTGAGGCTGCACCAGGGGCCACACAGTATGTTTCTTTCACCTCAGGAATGGACACAGGTGATGGGGTTTTGATTGACCGAGGAAGGTGGCTGCTAAAGGAGAACCACCTAATAAGAAAATCTCCTCCCGTCTCGCTAGGGATGTATGGCAATTTGGATAGTACCTCCATTGATACAGGTCAGGAGAACACTAGTGAGGATTCACCACCTCATTATAAAACCCAGAACAACCCTCTTGCAGCCATTTCCTCATCAGAGCTTGAGGAGATGGCGAAGCCTCCAACTCCAAAGTGCACCTATTACAACATGCCACATGGGAGTGATTCAGACCCATTTTTGGACGATTCCAGTACCCACAGTCAAAAAAAGGATACAAGTAGTGTCAAAGGGAGAGGCGTCAGAGTGTCACCTACTATTGATACTTCCAAAACATGGTCAAATAAAAATGGTAGTCTTTCATCATTTACATCAGTTGAGTTTAAAATACCAGACAGGAAAGTGCATCCTGAGGGGGAGTCATCAGCTGTAACACAGGCAAGAAGGCCACCTAGTGGACGAGTGCATGCACTACAAGCACAAGACTCCCTGGATGCAATGCGTATGAGATGTGGACAATACTGTCCTATATTATGAAAGCAGGAGATTAAATACCACAAAAATATTCCCACAAGCAGGTGCAAGGTGTGATATTGTTTTTGGTTGTGATTATTTTGTTGTATTTTACTAAGGTCAGCAAATAATCTTTATCACAGACTTTTTTTGACCCACTGGTGTGGTGACTGAGGAGAGTTGTGCCTCTTATTCAAGTTTCAGTATAGTTTAAGTTGTACGTTTACAGATTTTGTCTTTATTGTGGTGAAAGATGAGATCCATTATCAAAAATGGGATGTATCAATATCAGCAAGTAAGAACAACATATTTTTTTACTGATTCATTGCTAATTGTAAATAATTATCGTATCTATTATAAGTACTACAAGTCTGTCATTTTTATTGAATGCACTACATCAAAGAAATGTGATTTCTTGTCATTTGTCATTGTTTGTCTGGGTTCTTCCTGAATGTGCAATGTACATTCGGTTACTTTCAAAGACAGCTGTGGATTTTACAGTGAAAAAGCTCAAATTGTTCTACAGGATTATCTCATTTGAATCTTAAAAAGAAATGAGAGCTAATCAACCAGGGAAAAACAGAAAAAGAAAATCCAAACATTAATTAAAAGGCAGCTCCTGGTTTTAAAAATATATATTTTTTGGCTGTAAGATGAAAAAAAAAGTTCATTCTTCAATAAAGAGTTATATTTCTTAAATGAATGTATCTTGTTTTTATTTCCATTGACAGCAACTAATCCTCCATTGTCTCAGCGGTCATTACTGGGCATCAGTGTTTATACAGTCAGATAATGTGTGACATTTTACAATGATGAATAAATGAATAAATATTACACGTCAACACTGGAAAGGGAATGACAGGAAATGTTATCAGCTAGGTTACAATGGTTAGCCTAGCTAAACTGTAATACCATGAGCTAACTGTACATTAGCATTCACCAAAAGATATTGGACACAATCGAATTAATACATTCATAACAGAAGAATGTCAAATATATTAAACATGCAAAGTAGCTGGTTACTGTCACATTTACCTATAGTATCCAACTGGCCAAGGCAAGGCACAGGTGTCAAGATGCCAGCAGCAGACACACTGTTAGCACCTAGCAACAATGTTAGCATAGCAACATCAAGGTAAAGACTTGGCATGGTCCACTTTGAGGGTATATGAAGGTCCAGGCACAGATGCCATCATCACAACAAAAACAGACCTTATGAACATTTTGCATTGTGCATGTTTATTTTTCTTTTATTTGAATGGTATTGGTATTTATTGAAGCACAGTTTTTGCAAATATAAGTAGCCTAATAGTCCCATTTAGAAGGACTGCCTTGAAGCATGTCTACTCTGTGGTGACATTTGACTTGCATAAGGTTATTAACTAAGTGAGACATGTGAGTTCTCTGTTAGCCTGGAGCTAAATAGCATCATTCCTGTGACCAGAGCACAACATTGTGCCAAAACTGTGACTCAAAGGGGATTTCTTCGGGATCTTCTTGAATGTCTGGGAATTTATGGGGAAAATTTTTTATTATTGTTTTATTATTCTTCTGAACTGTGAAACAAAAGCCTTGAGATAACATATTCCTTCGTGGCTGTAAGAATGAATCATATATATTTTTTTAATTCTTCACACTTGAAGAGTCTGTCTCACTCTGGTCCACTCATCTGCAGGCAAGAGTGTCATCTGCAGCTGTCAGTCCATCTGGGTGATGCTCCCTGGCGCAGTCAGACATATGCAAGTGACACCTGTGATGTGATGGTCACTGACAGACCGGCTTGAAATATGTGTGACCAGGGGATATCATCCTTTAAATAAGTATGATCAAATGACAGCAGGTGTTAATGGGGATAGGGCTAATTCATTTGGTCACTTTTATGCAATGTATTTGGCAAGTTATGCAATTCAACTCAAATTAAAGCTCTAAGAGTGAGGGGTGTTTCCCGTCCGTGTATCCCTGACCCAATCACTCCCTCCAAACACACACATACACATGCACAGAGACAGACAAAGAAAAGAGTGAGACAAAGAGAGAGAGAGAGAGGGAGGGAGAGATAGGGAGGTCTTTACAAAGTGGCCATTCTGGATACTTTCCAAGGGTTTTGTCAGTCACTATGGAGATTTGGAAATAGCCTCTGCAGTTTAATTCCTCTGTTGTTACTATGGCTGAAAGGTATCCAGTGGAAGCTCAGTTCCCTGAAACGAATGCCCCTCCTTACTCTGTTCATTTTGCTGACCACTGACAGAAACGGTGCAGAAAAGCTCCTTACTGGAGCTGGAGAACAGGAAATTCTTCATGGTAACCGTAAATAAAAGTACTCATACAGAAATATAGACGTACTTGATGAAAGGTCCTGTATTAGAAATCCTTCTCTTATCAAAGAGCAAAAGTATCTGTTGGCTTGTTTGTTCTGATGCATTAAGTCAGATAACATCTGTAATTGGGCAGACTGTAAATAATACTCACTACAATTTGGTGAAATCTACAGGTTCCCTAGTGAGGCAGTGGACACTTAGATCTGCAGTCACATGATTCAGGTTTTTACTTCTTCGGACTTTGACTTGTTCAAATCAAGCCTCAGAATGCATCTTCGGTGAAACTGCTAACAGCTCATAAGACGAAAGGTTAAAATACTGAGAAAAAGTATGGACTATCCATGGGGCCGACTGTGGCTAGTGGTTGTGGGGCCTCCGACCCACAGGGGGCCTTCAAACTTCCACCAACTGTGGCCTTATTCTTCTTTAACCATAAATTATTGAATGAAATTAAGTACTATGTAGAACTATAAATACCACTACAAGTCACTTTATTAAGTGTGTCTTATTGGATTAGTTGGTGGCTTATCTGTATAGCAACGATGATAAATCTGGTCAGAGGAAGTCAGAGGTCAGAGGTTACGTCAGGTGGTGACCATGGTCGTAGCAGCCAAATCGGAAACATCAGTAAACGTAGTGATAACAAACGTTGGAGCAGCGAAGTCATAAAGGGAAAGACAAACAAGAAAAGGACGCTGACAAAGTGAAATTCAAAGAAACAAACCACCTGTCTCTACGTTGTTCAATAGTTGGCTACTCGGCTTGTTAGCATTAGCAAAGAGCGAGGAGAGCTAACGTCGCGGAGGAGGACGCTAATGGACGCTAACGTCGGAGGGGACGACGCTTCAGTTGAGACCCAGAGAACCACAGCCCACAGACACCTGTTCACCTGCCCCACCCTTAACCCCACCTGTGTAGGGTCACCAAGTGACCAGCTCAGTATCCCTGCAGTTTTTATTCAGCGTTTCTGGTATTTTCCCCATAAAGAAGACGAATGAAGTTAATAGACTTCAGTGTACACAGTGCTGGAAACCGAGTCGGAGAAAGTCTGGACCACAATGGTGGAGGTGTTTTGGTGGAGAACACGGACATGAGGACACGACATGAGACGTGACATGAGGTAGGCTCTCTCTCATTATTTTTTATCAAGGTGTTGTGTTCATACATGAGACATGGCATTGGTTGGTTTTTGAAATGTGTGACTATTGTATCCTTGCGTCTCTATGATCGGTTGGTTGATGTGGTGGAAAACGTGTAGGATAAAGGTTATTTACATCAGTTGTATAGGTCTACCGAGGCTGCGTATGAAATGTTGGTGTGAGTGTGAAAGAGTCTGAATCATAGCACTGAACTGGTGGTTTTTGGCCTGGACGTGCTTGTGTATGCTGTTCACTATAGACCATTATCTTGGTGCTGTTGCTACTGGCCCAGAAAATCATTGTTGCAATCATGTGGCGTAAATCCTGTATGAGAGATGGTATCTACAGGTGCTGATACTCTCCTAATATTTATGTTTTCTTGGCGTGGATTTACCGTCTTTCTCTTTCATGTTAAGATTTACTTCAGTCTCATCTCTATGCATTCACTGGGATAATGCAAACACATTGTGCTGAAACACATCCTTCACTAAATATGCTTCGTCATGACCCATAAAGACGTCCCTCAGTTTTTCACATCTCAAAACGTGAAAGAGCTAAAAATAAAAGAAAAAAAAGAAGAAGAAGAGAAAGAGAAAAGAAAGAAAGCTGGTGAAATGTCATTACAAACAGCCCACTATAAAACACTAATTACTGCAACTTAATGAATAAAATGTAAGAGTTCATCTGTTGAACAGGGCAGCCCTTGAATCGGTTTTTGTCTGGGTTTCCACTGTGGCAAATAATGATGGGGGCGATTGCTATGGCTACTGGGCGTGCGGGTCGGTGATTCACCATCATGGGAGATGAAACAAAGGATGCCTTCTTGCTGCCCAGCGCCTGCGGTTTTGAAGCGATGACACCCAGAAAAAAGATTTAACTTATCTGTTGCCTTGTCCCATTACAGGCGGACTGACTCTGATTTATCTGGAGTCTTATTTGATTCTTTTTGTACAATTTCTTTTAATTAGCTCCCCCGTGGTGCTGTTGCTCGGGGGGAAAAACAGGAACCCCAACAAAAAGGAAAAGACCAAACGATAAATTCTAAACATTGCCAAGAATGGGAGCTATTTGGCCCAAACTGTGGCACTGGCAAACACCGGGCTACAAACAATAATTGCGGCCTACTGTCTGCATTCTGTTGCTGCAGTTAGGTGACAGATCAGCAATACACAATCCCTGCTCTGTCTGTGACAATCCCGGCCTCCTCTGTCTGCCTCTGTGGCCAACACTGGCAGAGCGGACTCATAATGGGCCTGAGAGCAGGAATTTGTACGGCCCCCACCTCTGCCTGTAAGTGAGTGTTGATCATGTGAATTTCCATTGCCGGTTTCAGAGACGGGGTTCCACTGTTTACTCGCACTGTGGCCCCTGCGTGGGCCCTCGAGCACCACAACCCTGAGTGCATTTGTACAATTATTTGTTCATCTACTTTTTTTTTTTCAAGCTATTGTTCCCGTGAATGTTTTATATATACTTTTACTTTGTTTTAATTTGTTATGTACAAAACATATTGCTTTAAGAAAGTAATGCACAGCCAAAATTAGCTTCTCTTTTACCAGCAATGGCAGTATGTGAACACAAACACGTCTTTCATACTTTTGATACTTTACATAAAGTTTGAAGTCAGTCTGAAAACTTCTTCCACCACTGAATCAGACACTAAAGTGTAACTTTGGGCATCTTGTTCTTTGTTTGTGTTTTTTGGTATTATGTCTTTGTACTGCACTTGAGCCAGTTGTTGAGTAGCATCATACCACATGACCTACAGCCCCACACCATGCAATCACAAGGAAAGAAAGTTGTTCAGATGAGATGCCTTAAATGCAATCCATTGCTCCAATGCTCCAAACTGGCTCATCTGTATCCAAAATAACGTGAAAGCCACAAGTGGCCGTGCTTTCACACAGTCTGATGCCGTGACACTTTATTAGATTTATTCATGTGGTCGAGTAAAGACAAAGAAAGTTGCTCCCCTTTATTTGGAGTTGGTACTTTCCAAGTGAACACACTTCCAGGACAAAAATAGAGGCAGGTGCTGTGCTGAAAAATAAAGCAACAAACAACGACAATTAACTGGATCACACACCACAAGGCTCCAATTTTGATTTTGCACAATACAAAGTGAAGTTTCGAGCGTCAATGCTGTGACGTGATGAAGAGCGAAGGTTCTTGAAACCGCACCTTGTTGGTACTTTCCAAAATAACGGCCTTTTAGGAGAAGTTTGAGGTGTTTTCTTTGAACATGCTACATTTTAGAGGGAGATGATGTTTGTTTTACTCTACTAATCAAATCAAGGTTAAACATCATACCTAAACATGTTATCGCTTTGTAAGATATGATACATTCTTTAAGGTTACACTACCAAACAGTATATAAAGCAGGTTGACAACCAACCAAAACTAATAACTTGTTCTTGTGTTTGCTCAGACAGAGCCAGGCTGCAGTACGAGTTTTTTTTTTTTTTTTTTTTTTTAAAAAAGCACCATTTTCTTTCCCAAAAAATCAGACAAGCTGCGTGTTATCTCTGCACAGTCACATCTCAAGGGCAACATGCCAATTGCAAATCACAGCGGCCGCCCTCAGCCGCAGGATAAAAATGTGAAAATCTCTGTGAAAGAAATGTTTGTGCATTCAGGCTGTTGTGTAGTCAACAGACATCAGTAAACCAGATCAGAGCTCCCTTAACTCGCTTGCTTCCCTCATGTTTGTGGCGTCACGCAGGACACCCAGAGCGCTGTGTGTTTGATGGGTGTAAAGTGTCACTGGCTCAGCTCTGCTGCCCTGCGTCTCCCTTCACCATTACTGAATCTCAGCAAGTCAGCAGCACTGCAGCAGCAACACCTCTGCATGCAGTGACGACAAAAGGAGACAGAAAAAGACTCAGATATTATGGGCATTCGGACGAACACATCAGTCACTATTGATATATATCATGTTCATCATCAGTTTCAGGCAGATTACGGGAAAGGTGACCTACATCAACCTGCACACATACACACGCACAAACTGCGGCAAACTGGCTACTGTTGAATGACTTTTATTTGTGCTTTAGCTCAACCCATCTCTCTCTCTCTCTCTCTCTCTCTCTCTCTCTCTCTCTTTCACTCTCTGAGCATCAGTGTGTGTGTGTGTGTGTGTGATAGTCAAAGATTTATGAGCCTGAATGTGTTTACATGTTCTGCCGCATATTCTCCCACAAGCTGCTGACTTGCACATACTGTGCTGCACTCTTTCTTATTCATGCATTTCACACATTATCAACTGTAAACTGCGCTCACAACAATATACACACACACACACACACACACACACACACACATTCACATAGATAACTGTTATGGACGAGTGACACTATATTAATGAGTCTTATGACACAATGCCTCTGAAGTTATTGAAAAGTGGGACAAAACTATTCTTGGTAAAGACGCCCGTGTGATGTGAAGGAAACTGAAAATGACTTGAGGGAGTATCAGAAAACAATCAGCACTGCTCTGTGACAGACTGTAAATGTGGGGGTGAAATTGTGCTGGCATGGTGTAAAGTCATTTCCTCATTCAGGACACAGTCAAATACCCCCCCCCCCCCCCCACACACACACACACACACACTAAAACCCTATTATTATAATCTTCTGTGTCACATAAAAGTTGAACTTAAACAGTTTTTTAAGCTTCATATCCTCCTTATTTGAGTTTCATTGGGCTGTGTGTGGACAGACATCAGAACAATCACTCTAACACACTCCATCAATAGGTCAATCTGCATCTCCTGACACTCACGTGCTGGAGCCAATGTAATAACCCAAATGTGATTTTAGCTCTTTGTGAGCCCCGTTCATGATGAACCTGTGACAGAGAAGCCTCACACACACTCAACAAACCGTGCACAGTCACACACAGTCACAGTTTTGGCCTTAGCATCAACCCAGGACCTGTTTCTGTGATCCTGAAATGGAAAAAAAGTGCGCGTGCTTCCATTTGTGATTGGGTTCTCAAGGCGTCACTCAAGTCACCGCGCGCTCATTTGCATAAGGAGGAGACTATAAATGAGTACCGGCTGAGGAAACGCCTTCCCAGGCGCACTCCGCTGATGCAGTTGAGTCAAGAAGAGAGAGACCAAATCAGGGACGTTGCTCTGGTGGCTGATTGTCTGAAAAGATACCGACAAGATGTCTTATCGATCAGCTCCACATTCTTCTTATAAGAAGATGTTTGGCGGGGACAGAACCGCGGTGCGGACCACCTACTCCAGCCGCCAGTATTCCAGCCCGGTGCGCTCCTCCCGGGTGTCCTTCGGTCTCTCCTCAGCCCCGACCGTCTACGCAGTGAAGACCCAGAGGCTCCGGAGCAGCGCGGCCATGCCCAGGCTGGCCTCCGAGAACTTGGACTTCTCCTTGTCCGACGCCATAAACAGCGAGTTCATCACGAACCGCACCAGCGAGAAAGCCCAGATGCAGTCGCTCAACGACCGCTTCGCCAGCTACATCGAGAAGGTGCGTTTCTTGGAGCAGCAGAACAAGATCCTGCTGGCGGAGCTGGAGCAGCTGCGGGGCAAAGGCACGTCCCGGGTCGGGGATCTGTACGAGGACGAGATGCGGGAGCTGAGGCGCCAGGTGGACCAGCTCACCAACGAGAAGGCCCGGGTGGAGGTTCACCGGGATAACCTGGCAGACGACATCGACAGGCTGAGAGAGAAGTAGGAGGCGTGGCACTTCTCTATTCTCTACAAACTCTTATGTAGCTTCTTCTGTCTGCTATAGTACTTGTGCATGCTCCTTTTCATTATTTACAAACCTTTTATAAGAGATGCGTAGGCAAGAGTTGATCCTATTTCTAGACAGCAATTTTCACCAGACTTTTCATGCATGAAGAAGTAGTGCTGCAGTGTTTTAAGGTGGAGAGGTCCCAGTGGCTGCTGAGATCATGCCTGCTTGTTGTCTGTGTTTGCAGGTTGCAGGATGAGATATCTCAGCGAGAGGAGGCTGAGGCCAACATGCAGAGCTTCAGACAGGTACGGTATGATTCACATTAATAAACCATCACACATCAAATTCTACATCTTTATATGTATTTGTGTGCAGAGTGATAATAGGGAAGATGTTGCTGGCCACTGCCCCTCAGCCATTCTGGGTAAAACAGTGGCTTAAACCCCCTGAATTGTTGACACATGATGTCAAAGAGATTAGGGGAACCTTAATTATCACCATGAGTCCCACTTCTAGCAGTTATGTGGTGTAGCTGTCCCTTTCCTGTCCTAAGTGATCTCTATCTCATTATCCTCTCATGAGCTGTAAAGACTGGAATGCACTATTCTGATGGCACAACAGCAGATTCAAGCCATGATCTGAAATAGCTGTAGAGCAGAACTGACCCAGACCTGGTACAAAAGGCCAAGTTGTGGCTGTTGGGTGAAATCAGGCCTGCAATGAGAGGAGATCTTTTTAAGTCTGACTAGTCACACTGAATGAGCTGGACATAAGTACAACAACAGTGTGGTCCCAATGTGGTTATCAGAGCGAGAAGACAGGCCACCACGTGATCCAGCTGTCGCATTCTGGGAGAGCATGAGCACATAGACATCTTGTTATGGCCTGGTATGAATAATGAGATGATGATGATGATGATGATGATGATGATGAGGATGATGAGTCTTAAAAATTGTTTCATATTGGATTCGTGGTTCAAAGCATGAAGGAAAAAAAGATAAAGAATAAAACAACACATCCAGAGAATGTAGTTCTTTGAGTAACTTTTAGGCTTATAGAGAAGAGTAAAATGACTTTGTCTATATGTTCTGTGCTTTTTAATGCATGCAGTGAGTTATCAATACATTCCACAATCATGACCTTGTCAATGTGAATAGCAGGAAGGAAGTCCCTGTGGCCTACCGCGGTGGCACTCAGACAACAATGCAGGGCCAGCAGCCGGCTCTCGCTCAGTCAGGCAGACAGTCACTCTTCCAGCTCCAGGCCTGTTTGGGAAACCCTGCTGAATAGCACACTTTGTTTGTGGCATTAGAGCAGGGGCAAAGCTGCTTCATTTGCTGATACCTCAATTACCAGCCTGCCAACGCCCTGACAAAGCACAGGATTGTGGGTGTGTACCACAGTGAGCGTATATCTATGAGACATTGATTGGAATTGGAAAGAATACAGAAGGATGTTTAGGGACATTTATATTTAACATTTTAGACTTTTGAGTGCAATAAAACATTTCAGATTATAGTGTTTTCTTTTCACTGGTGAACATTTGCATGACAACCAATAGAGATTTAAGAGTGGAAGAATGCAGTTAGGTAATAATAAATGGGATTAAGGGCCTTTTGGCTAATGCCGTTTGGTTCTGGCTGTTCAGCAGTGCCCCTTTTGAATTAAAATCTCAGGAAATGAAACAACCACACTGAATTTTGCACAGCTTTTTTCCCTAGAGGTGAAAGAGTCTCAAAAGTTAGTTTCCTTCAATTACAATCAACAAATGTAATGCAGAAAGACTTAAACTCAGTGTTTATTGTGTGTATTATTACAGATATATTAAATTGTTCAGGGTCATTACCTAATTGTAATTTCTTGACATGCATCTAATTTAAGATACTTTATACACTTAAAGGCACTGCATCATATTTAATGAACTTATTACATGTAAAAATCTAAATCTGAAAAGTGATTTAAGAAAAAAAATCAAATGTTTACCTCTGAAATGTTGTAGACTAGAGCAAGTACACAATTAAAATAGTTCAAGTAATTGGAGCACTTGATTAAATGTACTCAGTGACAAGAAAACACCTAATCAACTATTCCAAGCATCTGCAGCGATGCATGTCATGTGCCTGAGGTTGATTTTATTGGACACGTGTCTGTGTGTGTGTGTGTAACCTTGCCACACAACACAATTGTGTGAGTGCTCTCTGCAGCACGTGAAGGAGCTTTTTTTTTCCCCCGTGTCAGCAAACACATAGGCTAATGCATAATTCATGTCACCTTCACGAGTCACCTTATTAAGAGTCAGTGTCATGGCACAGGATGTGGACAATGCTGCCCTCGCTAGACTGGACCTCGAGCGGAAAGTAGACTCACTGCAGGAGGAAATCAACTTCCTCAAAAAGCTGCATGATGAGGTAAGCTTCCTTTTATTGTAGCTACAGCAGAATGAGTTTTCCATAGAAACACCGAGCATGTATAGCCTAATAAAATAGGCTCATGATTTTAAGTATTTGTTAATCTGCTCAACTATCAGATTGGTCGGTTTCAATGCATCAGAGCTTTTCTAATGCAGCCAGGAAAGTCATCGACAAGTATACAAAAGGGCATACATTGTTGTTCATGCTCTGCTCTATTGATTCTATTGCAGGAAATGCTGGAGCTGCAGAGTCAGATCCAGCAGCAGCAGCATGTGCAGGTGGACATGGAAATAGCTAAGCCCGACCTGACAGCTGCTTTAAGGGACGTCCGCCTGCAGTATGAGAGCCTGGCCTCCAAAAACATTCAGGAGTCTGAGGAATGGTACAAATCGAAGGTATGGATTCAAGCATGGCATTTATTCAAACAAAACTCTGTAGACCAATTTAAAGCAGCTTCACTCTACTATATGAACCCATATAGAATTATCACTCAGCTTCGCAGTTCCCTTCAGCTCTATGTCTATTTTTAGTAGATAAATATTTTCCCCAGGAATTGGTGGAGGTCAAAAACAGAACCAAAAGACTGAATGTGGGACTTTGGTGCATCTGGTTCCCAGAAATATGGCTCAAAATCAATGATAATGTTACTCTGTAACTGCTGTATGCATAGATACATGCAGACATAGATACATATATGTATATATATATATATATATATGTATCTATGTCTGCATGTATATGTATATATATATACATGTGTGTATATATATATATATATATATATATATGTATGTATCTATGTATATATATATGTATCTATGTCTATCTATGTATGTATATATATATATATATATATACACATATGTTAATATTTTAGTATTAGATATGTAGGTAGATAGATAGGTAGGGTGCTGGCCCCACAGACTGCAGCATATAAAGTACACCATTTACAACTGACTGATAAAACATGTGCAGCATTCGTCAAAAGACAATAGGGAAAGAGTCACCCCTAAAATTCAACTAGTGCAGGTTTGATTTAAAAGCAAGTAAAGTAGAATTGCTCTCTCTGTATAACCTTTGAATATAGACAGTAATCATCATTGCAGTGGAGTGTATACTGCTTGCAGCAATGCCTCAAAAAGCCCTAAAACCGCATCAACCACCAAACTGCAGTGTAAAATTTGCAAGTCTCTTTTGTGGCCACGTCTTTCATAATTTACAGGATCTTACGCTATCTGCCACGTTCACTCTTCCTCAGCCTCTGACTCATCATTTATTGAACAGTTAATTTCTCAGCTGTCCGTCCAGTCACTGTATCTTTCTCTGTCTTTCTGTTTGTCACTGTGATTGATAGTTTGCTGACCTCACCGAAGCTGCAGCCAGGAATAATGACGCTTTGAGAATGGCCAAGCAGGAGGCCAATGACTATCGACGCCAAGTTCAGGCGCTTACTTGTGAGGTGGATGCTCTCAAGGGAACTGTGAGTACACAAATTTACGCTGACATTGTAGAAGACAACTTAATACTATATATATGTAGCTGGAGTCAAGCAAACTGGGCACAGAATGAGCTGCATGAGTTTGACTAGTGACACAGCAAAGAGGAAAATATCCAGGGAGAGTTCATTTTTGCAGGTCACAGAGCATAAGAAAAACTCCCCCATGTGTTATATTTTTAATTTGAAACAAGTTATTTTCACGGCCTGTGAGCGTCACATTGTTCCCTCTTGGCTGCCGTCCCAGAACGAGTCCTTGGAGCGCCAGATGAGAGAGATGGAAGAGAACTTCTCCATGGAGACGGGCGGCTACCAGGACAACATCGGCCGCCTGGAGGAGGACATTCACAACATGAAGGACGAGATGGCCCGTCACCTCCGGGAGTACCAGGACCTCCTAAATGTCAAGATGGCCCTGGACATTGAGATCGCCACCTATAGAAAGCTGCTGGAAGGCGAGGAGAGCAGGTGATGGATGTAGACGGTCCTCAGCGTCTAGCAGACAGATATCAGTGCGTCTAACAAACATGTTGATTCATGGACTCTACTTTATTCATTCACAGAATCACCACCCCATTGCCAAACTTCTCATCTCTCAACCTGAGAGGTAAGACCACTCTCTGCCTACTGATGTCACCACAGGAATGCTAGTATTGTTAGTACTGTGTATTGCCAGTCGTCATTGATGATGACAGATTATTTTCTTCCTTAGAAACAATGATTGATTCCAAACCTCATGTTGAAAGCACAACAACTAAGAAGGTTCTCATCAAGACCATTGAGACCAGGGATGGTCAGGTAGAATCAACTTGAAGTGATTTCCAATCAATGAAGCAATTTTCTGACAGTCATTTGAGCTCAAAGACAACTCTTGGTAGTCACGTTTTCTCTGCCCTCTGATCCTCTTTCAGGTGATCAACGAGTCAACCCAGAACCACGATGACATGGACTAATAATGTCTCTGTCTTTGCCAAACAAACAACAAAAGCAATATGAAGAAACACAATTCACTGGGGCTACAAGCAAGCAAACAAACCAACACACAAAAAGCAGACAGCTTCAAAAAGTGCCTTTATATGTGATGATTCAGTTAGCCTGTTAGTTGACACAGACTGTATTTTGCTTCCTCTTCTGCTGAAAGTCTTATCTTTTGTCACATTTGTTGTAGACACAATAATGAAATCAGCACAACCTAGAGATCCTCACTGAGGTCTACAAAAATTTTACTTTGTAGGCAAAGTAGTAGTTTTGATCGATAGGGCATGCACACTCCAGGAAATCTGTATGCTGAAGATGTCACGATTGCCTGTACGCAGCAATAAACCAAGAAGACTGAAACTCAGCACTGTGCATGGGGTCAAATGCTTTGCACCACATCATGGTAATGAAGCAGCATTCAGGAAGACATTATTGTCTTTTTAAATGATGCCTGAAATGTAAACAGGTTCTCATTTGCAAGTAATTAAATTGTGCAGCTGATCTTGAATCTTTTGTAAAGAAATTAAAAATATTATTATGTGAATTAATCATCCGTTAAACAGCGTAGATGTGAGAATTTAGACAGGTGTAAGATGATAATGAGGTTAAGTAAATATCAGTTTCTATTAGTGTAACAATGAATTTCATGATTACAAAATCATGATCCGTCAGAGTTCATATATTGTGTGTATTTAAGTTTTTATACGTTTACTGAAATACTCTGCTAAAGTACATTTTTTTGTGGAAATTGTACTTTACTGGAGTATTACTACTACTGCTTCACAGGTATACGTTTCTGATTTTGCATGATGTAAAATAGTAGGCTTTTATTTTATTGTCGTGGATAGTTTTTGTTATTTTGGGGCAAAATTAAGATTGATTAACTCGACAGTGATCTGGAGTAATGTGTTAGGTTTAGTTTGTAGTAATAATTACCACGAGAACATTGACTTTGGAGCAATTTGGGAGGTATGTTTTGAGATAGTCTGGATTTACCAGCAAATATTGAAGGTTTTATTCTGATGTTACATATTAAACTACAGGATTGTAAAAATTCAATTGCTTCATTACAAAAAAACAAGGGCTGTCACAGGTCAGAGGGCGCCTGTTTCAGAAGTATGAACATGGTGGATGATGCATAATGAGATCTAACAAGGCAGAGAATAGCACAAGATAAATTCTGCAGAGGTCGGAAAGTGTAACTGCATCATAGCTAAACCTGAGAGATCTTTGGTGTAATGAGGTTGTATGCAAAGGCGACCTTTGACCTCTGGGGAAATGAAATGTAACCCTGCAACAGCAGACATGAAAAATGAACAGGAGGCAAGTGCAACATCACAAGGGCTGCATTTTTTTTTTTTTTGGGGGGGGATAAAGATAAAATGTGTCACAACATAGTGCTGTGTGTGATGAGGTGCAGCATCACTCTGCATTATTGACGTAAGACCTAGATCACAACTGTAGATCACAAGCAGCTGGAGTCTTCACTGTTGTACGATATTTTAATTCATAGCCTGTTTGGAGGAAATAGATTTGATTGAAGTTGTGTTTGAGACTGTAAACACATGTTTGAGGGTGATGGTGCCATATCTACAGGCTTGTAGTTGGAAATCACTGGGAGTTAATTTCAATTTCCTCATTTATTTGTAATCGGGCTGCAACTAACTTGAAAGTTGCTTGTCACTACCTCCAGAAACCAAGGTGACATCCTCAGATGGGCTTGTTCAGTCAAACCCACAGTCCAAAAATACATCATTAAGAGTCTGTGGCATTTTTTAGTTCATGAAAAGAAAAGAGAAGGAAAGCTGATACATGTCTGAACAAAACCTAATCATTTCTAATGTAAGCAGCTGTTCAATAGACCCGAGGCTGTGTTGGCTCCGTTTATACCAGACCTGCTGCATGTGGCTGCCACCTGTTGGTGATTGATGTCAATTGAGCGGTCTCTCCCCCTGGTAGGTCACTGGGAGCAGGACACGCTGGACAGGATACCAGCCGGTACCATTGATAAAAAAAAAAAAAAAAATCAAACAGCGAGGTCCATTGAAGTGAGTGGGGCGCAGGAGGGGGGTGGGCTCTCTGCTCATTTGAATAATCCGGGATACCTATGGGTTAATTAATGTCGCTTGTTTTCGCCCGCTTTGCCCCACGAGAGCTCGGTGTGTTTGTCGACAGCAACTTTCTCCATGTGACGTGTTTGTCGGTGGAAACACGAACCGAGGGAGACGCCGGCATGATCCGTTTAAACTTTGCTTTTCGCCTCTTTCGTCGTTTTTACATCATGTTGTCGGTCGGGTTCACGGAAAGTGAAGTGAAGCCGCGTGTTTGTGAGTGACCGTGTCGAGCGGGACAAAAAGAAAAATGGAGTCAAGTTTCAACAGGTTTTTGAGTAAAATGAGAGGTAAACTCGGAGCTGCCGATTCAGACTGAGGAGGGTTTTAACCTGTTTTTGTTGTTGTCCCTTTGGTGATGGGCTCCGTGACCTCTGCTCTGACAAGGACCAGAAACGCGTTGGTGAAAGTGGGCTCAGAGCCGGAGAACCATGACCCGGAGAGGAGCCAGTCCGCACCGGAGTCGGACCGAGCCAGGAAGAAGAGCACCCGCTTCAACGTCTCCATCCAGGCCGGAAGGCAGAGCTCCCGCCAGTCGCTGTCCGAGGTCCTGAGCCGGCAAGACTCCGATGGAGGGAAATCAGGTTCAAAGAGAAAGACGAGTGAAGGTCCACAGAGCGGTGAGTGGAGGAGGGTCTCCATCCATCCATGATACTCACCTGTTGCATTTTACATCAGAAATCATGACAACACTAAATGATAGTAGTCAGATACTGCAGGCCTACTCAAGCAGCTGTGGAGGAAGTAAAAGCAAAGTAAAAGATGCAGTACTATTGTAGAAGAGCTGCATTTAGATTTTACTGTAATAAGAGAACAAAAGTATAATCCTTAACATGGTGCCCAAAGTAAAACTACAGCTTATGTACGATGGCAATTTCAATGGAATTTTTTTTAATATGCAACAAGTTATATGATTGGATTATGACAGTATTTAAAGTGAAAAGTATCATGAAATTGAAATCCTCAAGACTTATTCTTCATCACAGTATCTGACTATATGCAGCTACCTGATTACATTCCACCACTGTACACAAGTTCAGGTTCAAGGTACTTTGCTTTTACAATTTCTCTTTTGACTTTTACTTTACTTCAACCAAAGCAAAGTTCAGTGTCAGATATTCGTCTTTTTGTTCCACTCTGCTTATTTGACATTAGTTCACATATCAACATGCACACAAACATACGGACCAAACATTGCTGCACATAAAACTACCCAAACTAACCAGACGATAAAGTTTTTCACAGAAGACATTTTGACTTGTCATAGTAGGAAAAGCACAGGTGCAACCAATAACACTGACGATCGCATAGTAGGTAGTGGGGACCAGTCAATGGTGGTAATCTTCTCTTATGACACTGAGCCCTGCTCAGTGCTTTTGGAGCACCCTGGCCTCAGATACAGCTGTTGTGGTACTTTATATTGCACCGGTTCAGTTCATGGATGTATCTGTAGATGAGAGCAACTGGTCACTTCAGAGGGTTACTGTGAATATGCTGCTGGGAGGAAAAAAAAGAAAAACGGTATTCAGTGAATGAATTCTGAGCTCTTTGAAGGCCAGCCTCAATGCAACATATCTCCACTACCAAAGCATCTCTTTGATGTTTTTGGTGTTGCCATCACTGAAACAATCAAAAAAAAAAACAGTCCTGTTCATTTATGCGAAATTGCAATTTAGCAGAATGATGATTTATTGTATGTATTTGTTCATGTATTTTTTACTGAAGTTGGTCCAAGTTGTCATCACCAATATCATCACCATTTTACCTGCATTTGGTCTTTTTTCCATGTAAATCAATACAAGTTAAAGTGTAAAGTTCTTACAGCAGTTTTTGGCTCAGTTAGTGCAGTCTGGGTTCAAATCTGTGGAAATGACTTTAATGTTTCATTAAAACAACAGTAACATAATTGCCACTTTAAACAATCATTTCCTGTAGCTTTGTCCTTTTGCGTTGCTCAGTGTTTCCCTCAGTTCATCCTGTTTATCTCCAATTCTCTGCTGCTGCTGCTGCTGCCACCTCTCGTTCCAACTCCCTGCACATCTGTCCCAGAGGAAAGTACTTTTCCCTGGCTGACTCCTAAAATACCACCTGTACTGAGGTGTTTCCATGACCGCATGACAGCGAGGACTCCTCCTTCCTCCTTTTGTCCCAAGTGATGCTCATGTGTGTCTCCTCCCTGACACTTGAGCTGGATGTACACACCCCCCTCCTGAGGAATGAAGCACAGACACCTACCTCCTGATCAGTTTATCTGGTTGGACTTCACAGTGTCAGACAGTCCCAGCCGTGTTCAGAGTCCAACCTCTTGCTTTAGTGCTAAAGTTCAGATATTGCAGAGAAGCTGTAACTCTACCTTTAGGCCTTACCCGAGCTACCATGCTAAATGACACCAAACAACCCCACAATTAAGATGGATTGATCTTTTTGCCTAATCAGAGTGCAGGATCAGTCTTGCAGGAGCTCAGACGGAAATGTCTCACAGTCAGTCATGCTGTCAACCAGGTGTAACCTAGTGGAGCAGAGTGTATAATAATAGTGAAGTTGAAGAGCTGCAGTTACTCTGCTGTTGATTCCTTTATTGGCACAAGAACTACATCATATTTATAGAGTTTCTTGTGGATGACAAGCAGCTGGAGTATTTCCTGTAGTGTACATTAGTCATACTAGATGATATATTCATACATAGCATGTTGGGATAAGAAAGAGTGAAGTAAGGTTGTGTATAAAACTATAGTGAGACACAGTTTTTAGGAGAATGATCACACACGACTGCAACTAATAAAGAAAAATACCAATAACTGCTTCCAAACCCCTCGAGTAACATCTTTAGAAATGTTTGTTTTGACAGAACAACAGTCCAAACCCCACAGGCGTTCAATTTAAAATGATACAGGAAAGAAAAAAAAGCATTAAATCTGCATGTTTGAGAATCTAGAAGCAGAAAATATAATCAAATAACATGCTAATTAGAGAATAAATAAGAGGATTGTTTTATATTTAGAAACACAAATGATTGTTTATGAATATACAACGTTCGACCTCAATCAGATCCTACATCCTATAAGACATTTTTATCACTACAGATGAATTTTATTATGTTGTCATGTATGATCTGTTTTCTTGCAGGTGTTATAACTTTTGACAGATCCAGGAGTAAATACTTGCACCTGCCTACAAGCACTTTACACTTTATTACTAAATATTGCTCATTAATATTGAGTAAGTATTTAAGTAAAGAAAGCACAATTAAATTACCAGCCAGTATCATGTTTGTGTAAATTTGCAGTAGACACTGACATAAAGGATGTGTGAACAGTTTTTTCCATTATTGCTGTAGTGTCGACCACTACATGCGGATCCACGTTGATTAATAAATCATGAGGCATCAGATGGTCTATGGGCTGAAAATCTACTCTGTAATTGGATATTAAAGTCAGTTTAATAGGATTGTAAGCTGATAATACAACATGAATCAATTAAATATCAATTCATTAAAATGGTAATAACACAGCGAGCCTGTAAGGAAGTATTGTGATCAGTTTCAGCTGTGATCTGATTTAAATAAATAGTGTTTGGTGTGAGAAATCACATATCACACTGTTAGATTTGAATGGAAGATTCAAACAATGGAGGATGATCCACTAGAGGTCCAGTGACATGTGAAGTAGCTGTGACACATGTCAGAAGTAATTGACATCAATTTAAGATGACAGTGGTTTCAGCGTGTGTGCCCCATGTGGCAAATATGTCTTCTATCTCTTCCTCTCAACTTCACATCTGATGCCTTCATCTCATGCCTCACAGTGGGAAGGGGAGAGATTGAGCCAGGAAAAGATGCAGGTGAAGGAGGAGGAAGACAGGAGAGTGAATACATAAGGAATCAGTGGAGATGTGGGTAACCCTGTGTGTTGTGAGTGTCACCCATTAGAAATGTTTTCTGACAGGGCACTGAGTGAGTGTTTAGGTCAGGGAGGTGCGTGGGTGTTTGAGCCGTCCAGGCGCTGTTGCCATTTTTGATTTTCAGTCGTGCTTACAGTCTTGAAATGCTCTAGTTTCCAAGTCCTCGCTGTACCTAATAATGTATTTTCAAATGCAGTTGTTATGAATCTGCAACACCGTGAAGAGTTGTTTCATATCAATTCCAGTCCTCATGACTCTTTAGATACATTTAAAGGGAAAAAAAGAAATCTACAATTAAGTGAATTACTGAATGGTTTGGTTTTACTGGCTCAGTCCATACAGTCTCAGTGATGTACAGTGTGTCGAGTCTGCAGAACAACCTGTGTGGTGAAAAGGGTGGTTTTCTTCCTCCGCCTAAATAACACTGATTAGTTGCTTTGGTCTGCTGTGGGGGGTGGGGGGTGGGGGTTGTCTGTGGTGTGTAAGATGCCTGGTCCTAATCAAAAGATTTTCATTTGTTTGCCCCGCTGACCTAACACTCGCCCAGCTGGTTTTTACCTCTTTGATCTGGAACCATGCTGTTGCAAAAATCATTAGCTAAACTTGTGCTCTGTACAGTGTGATACTTTTGCCTCCTGTTTTCTTCAGGGTCTCTGTGTACCAGGATTCAGATGACAGTTCACAGAGCTCCCTGTTTTGTCAGCTCATTTCCCTTAGGTTTGCAACACAGGGTAACATTACCCTTAAAGGTTCCTCTAATGAGTATTTAGCTGGGGAAAAGGCAAGCTCCCAAGCACCCTTTGTGTCTTAATTACATGACACATGTGTCACTGTGGTGACAGTGGTGTGGGGACTGACAAAGTGTGAGTCGTTTGGCAGTCTAGGGGAGACTTCTAATGAGCTTGTTTTTCTGTCTGGTTGCTTAGTTGTTGTCTTGAATCATGATGTGCTATTGGGACAGATTACACAATCGCAAAGCACGAAAACTGATGTCATGTTTGGATGAACCATTGAAATGTCAGATCATCAGCAACTAGAAAATGAGGACGGTGTAGAAACACAATCTTGTCGTTTTTAGTCATAATATGTCTTATTGATGCAGGAGGCTGTTTCTGACCCTCTAAGTTAGTCTTAACCTCCCCTTGGTCTTTACTACTAATTTATCTCTATCGGCGATGGCCTGTCCTCGTGTTTGAAGGCCAGATCAAAGGTTGAAGGATGATTCGTACTCAATGAACATACAGCAGGTGCAAGCAGGTGTGTTTTTGTGCCAAAAATCCACTTTAAATTAAATAAAATGTGGGAAAAATGTGAAATTCAGCCATATTCAGCCTCATTAAGTTCTCTCTGCTGCATCATTCCAACACGCGCTGTGTGCACAGATGTAGGTGAGGAAAACAGCCACTGAAAATAACTTCAGTACATTATACGCACTATACATTCCACACTAGCCTA
Organism: Caranx ignobilis; assembly: GCA_021432705.1. Classification (NCBI taxonomy): domain Eukaryota; kingdom Metazoa; phylum Chordata; class Actinopteri; order Carangiformes; family Carangidae; genus Caranx; species Caranx ignobilis. The sequence goes on from MU269980.1 coordinate 32,305,092, forward strand.
ATGAGCATTATATTCCCACATTAACCCCTTGTCATCCTCAGTGTAATGTATGCACTATATGTCTGAAAGGTCTCCCCGTTGCCTAGTGACAGTGACATTCCCCTATTAATGACCCTTGAAAAAAATGTATCTTGACAAGGATTCAACAGCTGTATGGTCAAGGGATACACCTCCCAGAGCAGCTGGGTCACCTACTATACATGCTCCCATTGAAATGGGTTATGGAATTAAAAGCAACGTACACTGGGTTAAATGTTATTATGTGTGTGTGTGTGTGTGTGTGTGTGTGTGTGTGTGTGTGTGTGTGTCTGTGACTCTTGGCATATACATTCTCACACCTATTGTATGAGCTCACTATCAGATGATCTTCAGAACATAGAAAACCTATTTGTTGAACAGAGTTGAGATTTATAAAGGATTGTATGTATTCATTTGAAAACTGTGTTGCTATAGCAACCACTACTGGCGCAATTGTATATTAGAAGCTTTTCTCAGTGTTTGACCTTGTCTGTGCTTGTGTTAGTTACCGTGACCCACTGAAAGCGTTTGCTCCATGTCCATTTTGTTGAGGAGTTGATTTGTGTATGCTGTATGATGGAGATTTTGGCTCCAATCTATTGCCTTGTGGAAAACAGTTTCCAACAAAGGCTTGTGCAGATGTGGATATTTTGACCTTGTTGTGGCACAGAGGAAAGGTCAGCAGGTCACCAAACGGGTTATAATACGATTATTCCTCTAAAGACGAGCAGTATCATTGAACTTCTTGGAGGTCTACCTCCTCCTGTTTAATGTCATGTGCATAAAATTAACACGTTGACCCAGGTCTCCAAAATGCTTAGGGTTTGACCAGTGGGAAGCAGTGTGTCCAATAAATTTGACTCTTTGCTCTTTAAGCTCTTGTATTTCTTGTGGATAAGGGGGAATACCAGCCTGATGGTGGCTTTTGTAGAATATCCATGGATTTACCATAAACAGTGGATTTATCCTCTGGGGACCATTAATGATTTCCACAGAACCCGGCCATTTGTTTATCGGTAAATCTGGTGTTGTGTGTCATTCTGTGAGTCACTCTTAGGAAATCATCAAATTCAGTGTTAGAAATCGAATATTACAAGTTAGTCAAGATTATCATGATAATCCAGTTGATCGCTTGCCGTTGACTGAAGTATTCAACCAACTATTTAGAAAACCTCCGCTGTCCTTTTACATTGGTATCTGTTGAGGCCTGTGTAGTGAAAGCCTGTATTGCCTTGGTTTATAGAGCAATGCATGAAGTTGTAGAACATTGTGTTGCCTTCTAAAGTATAAAAATAAAAGCAGAAGTGCACTCCTTCAGTGAAGAGTCTTATGTAATCTCCTTTCCAACTTGTATAATCCCAAATGTATTAAACAGGAAGTGTTGCAGCAAACTCTGACCGTGACACTGACACTTGAACAGACACCTGTCCTCACATACTACACAGTGAAAATCTTGCCCTTTACCCTCTTTGTACTTCTTAATTAACAACCAGGCAAGATTCAGGCACAGGTTCTTTAACACTCTGCTTTGATTACTTTTAATATAGGAGGCGACGACAGTAATATGTTAATATCATTAATCATATTGACACAGCTGTGGCCTCAACAGGGTATTCATATTGAAATGTGGTAAACAAGGGGTTTAGAAAGCATTTGGCGTTTTCCAAGCAGGTGGTTACCTGGGAGTCTGCTGACAAAGGGGAAACAAAAGGAAAGAATAGCAAAGTTGAAATATTCCCACACATGCCCTCGTTAGCATAAAAGCTACCCAGGAACAAGCAGACACTTGATGTGGCACAGTGAGAGTGTTGCAAAATTAGGATCCTCGCAAATTGCCACATGCAGTATGAATTGGCGGCTGGGGAGAGCGGGGTGACAGGAGAAGGAGAGCATGAAGAGCTCTTACTGTAGCACGCAAACAAAATGAGATGGAGTGTAATTATCTAACAAGTGTATAATGTGTCCAATGGCACTGCACTCATTGACTTAGACTGTCTCTGCTACAGTTGGATAGATCTCCTTATTGTCATTGATTTGCTTTTCCGCAGACATCTTAACTGCTGCATCACTTAGAATCAAGCATTAATTACTGTATGTAGCACCAAACTGCAGATCTTTCTTCTGAATATGACCTTGTTTGACAGATTGTTATTATTGATATGATTATTTAATGACCCGTGGTCACGCAGCCTTTGAGATTAAACACTCATTCCACTCTCTGATCACTCACTGGTGTACGACTGCTGTGCAGATTTTCGGTCTAGTAGATGTTACCTCTGAGGTTTAAAACATAATGCAGCATTTATTAACTGTTTATTTATCAGGGGATGAGTTAATGCATCCAATTCCCCTGTCTTTGTTGTAACATCACTTAGATCATATGACATGGCACTGAAGTAAATTACATAATTGATCATGGCTATTATTAGTAAAAGTATCCCAATGAAAAAAAAGAGGTGGAAAGAGGAGAAGAAACCCAGTGATTTGTACCTAAATCAAGCAGGAAATGACTATTGAAGGACATTAAATCTTCTGATCTGTGTGTGTGCTATTATTGGCACAAACATCTAGTTTGAAAGAAGATGTGAGGACAAGCCAGAAGCCTTCATAAAGAGCGCTCAGAGCCACTAATCAGAGAAGGAGGGGGTGAAACACAGAAAAAATTCCATAGCTAAATGTCAGATGGTGTTAATAAGGGGAGCTTTTTATCCTTTGTTGATTTTGTGTGTGTGTGTGTTGGTGAGAAGAGAGGTAGTTTAAATAAGCACAAAGGGAGGATTTCTGCAGGATACGGCCAAGATAACGACAGAAGCACTGTCCTTGGTAAACTGTCATTTAATCAGTGTCCTTTTTAAAGGGGAAAAATAAATGAATTTGAGGCGGTTCGTGCGCTCTTGCAAATGCACCCGTTCGACTGAGTAATGTAAGCTTGATTATTCTTTATGTGTAGCTGTTAATGGGCTTTCTCTCATGGTGCCTGAGTAAGTAAGTGCTGCAAAATGAAAAGCAGAGGCATTGATTTAATGAGCTGTTTTGACTCAATATACTCTCTCGCTGTCTATTTCCACCTTTTTTCTCTCCTCTCAGTGCTCTCATGCTTTTTTTTTCCCTGTTTGAGTGTGTGTGAGTAAAACTAGAATACACTACAGCAGGCCTGTGTCATACCAACTTTGAGCTTCTAGTGTTTTTTGCTGCAAATTGTTGACACGAGGAGGAGTCACATTCATTTAAAGACCTCTAGAGATGTCCTCTCCTCCCCTCCCAACCACCAACGCCAGCACCACCACCGCTGCCACCCACCACCCACCACACACACCTACTGTACCTCTTGGGGAAGAGAGACGAGGAGAGAGCAAGGGGTGGGAGGGGTGGAGGGAGAACGAGAGAAGAGAAAACAAATCAAGAGCCATAAGCTCCTTGAAATTAGCTTGTTGAGGTGTGAGAAACGGAGAGAGGGAGTGAAAAGATATGTTAAGCAAAGACAGGGGGTGGAGAAAGACTTGAAAGAAATTCTCCAGCTTGGTGTCTGTAACGAGAAGTGGTGAGTCTTTGACAGTTCTCTTCCAGCGCTCAGCACTAACCGGACTCGGAGGACTACATTTTTTTTTTCCTCCCTCTCCACCAGGAGAGTTACCCATAGAAAACTGAAACAAGCCATTGAACTGATAGGAGGCATTAAAAAGCTGAGTAAGAGGCACCGGGGTGACTGGAGGGTGCCAAAGCGATGGAAGCTAACTCCAAGAAGCATCGATTTAGAAAGGGTCGGAGTGCCACCTTCAGCATCGACGGCTTCAACATCACCATAGGTAAGAACGAGCAGGGTATAGGCAGAGCAGGCGGAAAGGTGAAGTGTGTTTGCATGTGAGCTAGATGCATAGAAGTAATGTGTGTGTGAGAGTGAGAGTGAGAGGCAGAGGCAGAGCAGTGAGGCGTTTGGCACCAATGCAGCGACATCGTTAACCACACATCAGATTTCAGCCTCTGCACAACTCGACACATTAGTCCGTGCCACTGAAGTTGATGCTTGCCTCTCTAATGCAACTACACCATGGAAACAAGGCTGCTTCAGACTAAAGCCGTGTGCTGCTGACGTCACCAGGAATTCATCCTATTGTCTTGACAACCAGAGTGTTGATGAACTTATGTGCCACTTGGCTTGTGTGTGTGTGTTTTCCTTTGCTTTTTTTTTTTTTTTTTTTTTTTTTTTTTTGGCCACTGTGAAAACTTGCATCGGAGCGAGTGCTAAAGCGCTGTTGAAAATAGAGCCATGTGAGAGTGCTGTGCTGTGCTGTGCTGGAGACATTAGAGAATCTGAGTCCTCAAAACTGGCGGCAGTTCATTAGAGCTTGTTTGACAGCCATGCAATGAGCTGTCGATGATAAAACAAAACGTGTTAGTCTTTCACAGAATTAGAAAAAAAAGGAAACTTCTCAAACTCAAACACTTCACCATGATTTCTTTTGTTTACACCGACAGAAACCACTGACAACCCTGATGAGTTAAGACTAGTACCACAACAAAAACAGTGACAGAAAACTGTCACTGTTTTTTTTGTTGTTTTTTTTAACCACACCCTAATCAGTGTTGTCACAACAGGGGTTCTCCTCCACCTGCTGCACTGAACACCTGGGGCAGTGTCACTGGGTCAAAGCCAGATATCCAACAAGCTTATTACTGTCAATCCATTGTTACTATACTTCAATACTATCAGTGATATTTAATTGCATTGAGGCTTCAGCAGGACTAGAAATATAGATAGTTATTGATTGTTATTCTAATTATCTTGTTAAAGCCATGCTAATTCATATTTATATGTTAATAGTGGGTATCGTTCACTGATAATGTAAAAGTTGTTGCTTTAATTGATGGATCCACACAGAGTGTTAGCACCTCATCTCACCTCACCTTTACAGAGTCCTTCAGCTCATTGTTTTGGCTCCACAGCCCAGCACGTCACTGTGTTTTTAGCTCATCTTCACTGATATGGGCAGATATTTCCCTGAGGAGCTGGTGGAGACATTAACAGACCTGAAAGAAGAATTAATGACGGATGTTGACAGGTTGCCAGACACACCTCTGTGTTGTGAATGTTAAAGCTGCACTGGATCAGCTGGATGTGTAAAACCAGTATTATTTGCTAATGCATTCATCTCTACTGTACTTTACACAATGATGATAACATGTCACTGTGTTTGCAGCTCACTCCCCTGTACCAAAGTGGCAAAACTAGAAAAAAGAGGAAGACACAGAATCATCTCATATAAACATATCAATATTTGTTTCTAAACTAATCTTTGCTGCTGTGATTCTGTAAATGATGGAAATAGCTGTAAACCCTGGGATTTCTCCAGATGTCATACAGTTGTGAAAACAGCCCGGATTCATTTCTTCGTTTCAGTTGGCAACTCACTATCTGATGCATTCATTAAACTGTGAGCCATAAGCTCAGTGTTGTTGCTGCTGCTGTGACTCTACCCACCTATCAGGAAGCAACTAAACTTATCTCTACGATGTGGATATACTGATAAGGATAGAGTATGAGGGTTTATGATGGGACGAGATAAAATAATTTCCAGGTGCCTGTTTTTTTTGTTTTTTTTTTAGGCAGTAAAAGCTGCCCTAAAAGATTTTATGATCCCACTGAAAATAGACTTTGGATTTTCCGCTTGCATGAACACATCCTGATTCTTTAAAAAAAAAACCTGCCTCGGTCACATGTGGCCTATATCGCAGCCATACTAGTGTAGCAGTTGTCATGGTAACTTACAAGTGTCACAATCAATTGCTCACCGGGCCTAGGTTTCAGTTCGCACAGTGCTTTGCCAATCACCTCCTCTGAAGCGTGACTCCTGAGCGCTGGTAGCTCATTGCCTGGCTGGACACCTTGTGCTCCTCTATTAAACTACGAGTCTCAACTGTAGCTGCAGCTGCAGCCCGGGTTCCAGCCGAGCCGCTTTGTCATAGGTTAGACTTGTTATGTTTGATGCACTGCTCGCATGGAGAAAACAGATTTGAACTTTTCAGCTCATCTGTTGGGCTACAGAGCATCCCGCCTCTTGATTTTTTTCATGTGGACGTGAGTTTCGTTTTGTGTGTTGTGTGTTTTTTTTTTTTCCCCATCTCAGTTTTTCCCCTCTCTCTTCGTCATTGTCATTTCGTTGCCATTTTGTTCGATCTTTTGAAGTTTTATTCAGTCTTTGAGCAAAGGAGATTGACTAATGTTTGGTTTATGTCTGAATTTGTGTCTTTGTGAAAGGCAGTTTTTGCTCGGTGCCAGTTTTTGAACAAAGCGCCCTATTGAGAAGAAAAGTTGTAATTACTGACAAGCTCCTTTGTCCTTGTGTATTTCCTAATGTCCCATTGTAACGACCGTGCGTGTGACATGTGATTCTTGGTCTTATGCCAGAGAAATCATCTCCTAACACGTGTTTCTAAAAAATCTATGTAACAATACACGTTGTTGTATAACTTTTTCTGGAAATTAGCTTTAGCTTTGAAATTAGCTGAAGGAAGTTACACACTCATAAACAAATGTAGTAAAGTTAACAGGGTGCATTGTAATTATGCTCACAAGTAAAGTTCATCTAAAAGCCCAGTAATTAGTAATAAACTCACTCGTCCATTCGTTGTGGACATACAGAATGTAGATGTGTTATGAGAAGTGTCTTTCAGAATATTGAGATTGATTTTATATATAAGGTGGTTAATTAATTAAGAGTAGTAAGACCTGTATCGCATTTACCATAAGTTGTTGACAAGGTGTGGAGACTCTGTAAATGCTGTGGGGTCATACTAGTGCCATGAGTGAAGAATAAATCTGTAAAAGAATAAGAAAATAAACATTGAACCATAAACATAGCAAGTGATGTAAGTACTGAAAAGCTTTTCAAATTTAATATGAATTGTTGTTTCCACCTCGTTGTAATTTGAGCTACAACTTGAGTAGATTCGGTTTAGTTTTTTAAATGGTCTTACTTGATTGGCACATGTAACAGAAAAGATGATTTTACATAAACTAATTAGAACAAACAAACAATTACAACATACAGTTGAAGCAGTAATAACAGCCTGTTGATGTGTGTCCGGATGTCACATCACTGCATCTGCCCGTCACTGTCAGTCCAGCATGAAGACAACAACGTGAAATCTTCCAGTATAAAAACCTTTAAACTGATAAATGATACATTTGAGACTGAACTTTGCCAAAAAAAAAATAAATCATATAAAGTGTGATTCAGATGTGACAGTCATGTTTTGTTGTGCTCTGCTGCACAGGGCAAAGCGTGACTATGACAGATACGTTAGTTATCTTTTTAATGACAGCTCTCACTCTGTCTGTCTGTCAGGGAGGAAAAGCTGCTAAAAGCAGACAGGGGCACAACCAAACATCAGTGTATACATGTGATGAAGTTCAGATTTGGTTTCAGTTTACACACACACACACACAAACTCAGGGACCCTTACGTCTGTTTCCATGGTGAGAACCTGATGCTCTTTTTTCCTTTTTATCTACATGTCCTTTAATCCATCCAGTAGTTTTCACACCAGACTTTGATAGATGGCAAAGTTTGTTTTACATAAAGTTGCTAACAGTTGTCATGACCCAACCTCTGTGTAAAATCAGTGGTGTTGCGCCAGTTGCATCCTAGACAAAAAGTAGTTTTTGTCTAGGATGCAGTGAACTATGAAAGCTGGACTCTATGTTGAATCATTTTGACAAATCTTCAGTTTTTGAACAAGAATTCGTTCAATCAAATCAAACGATGTCTGTTCTGACTGAAAGCTCATCTGCTGTGAAAAGCTGTTGTCAGCTGAGCGCTCATAAAACAATTTGCCATGTGAAAAGATTTCACTCCAGTGGAGCAATACATATTTAATGGGTGTGTATACAGAATATAGACATACATTTTTGAAAACTGTATTACAAGCAGAGATATCATTATGGAAAAACAACACTGATAATATCGACATTATCTCTGTAAAGTGCAGTATAACTTCCAACTGGTGGGATATTATGATTTGGTATATTTAGGTTTCAATGATGTGATGATGGAGATGAAGTCCACAACTAAGACATTTTACAGCCTAATTTCCTGTAAAGCTAGACTTGAGCTGAATTTGCTGCCTATTTTAGTTATATTAGTGTGACATATTTAAGAGTGGAGTGTGAGGGGATGTACGGGCTGGATTTAGTTACAAGAGTGATTTACATCAAGTCCTTCAGATGTGATTGGATGACTCAGTGTGATATAGAGAGATGAAGAGATACAGAGCTGCCGAGTCCTCGCCACTCTGTTACCTTCCCTGATAGATCAGGAGAAGTCGAATCAGGATTAAATGAATAAATTAGACCTTAACCATATGTGAACAAAGTCTCTGTCATCAGAAATCCAAACACATACCTCTTAATAATATGTTACTGAGCCAGATACCCATATTAGCAAACATTGAGCTACATGCCCCTACTGTACATGTGGTTGGTTGTTTATGTCACCACCTGATATATTCAGTTCATAGGAGAAGGAAAATTTTGTTATGAAGTCATTTTGGGGGGGAAGTGAAAGTTTATTGTATCTCAGTCTTTTTCATTAAAGCCTTGGTCTCAGTTCAAAAGTTGAGTTCACTCTTGGCGACAGAGTGAAAACAAGGTAGCATCAATCATGCCCACACCCCTTGAATCCTGTTTATCTCCAAACATTTACTGATGGTTTAATTTACTGTACACGCAGGATGTGAGGGCAGGCCGGCAGATTGTTCTCAGCCGCGATCAAACATTATTGCTTATATTCATCACAGAGGGATGATGAGGGACCTGTGTCCTCGACGGAAACATTCAGTTTTGCCTAAATGAATACACACATGGCAGTTTCTCAGTCTATAACCAGACAAATGCAGATTTCTGCCAACAGAGTGTGGTGTCATCAGTGGACTCTGTTCACCTCCACAGCATCATTTAGAGCAATAATATGTTTGTTTTGTAAAAATTATAAATGTGCAGCCAACAAAGTCCTAATCACAAAGAGCAAACTAGAGAGAGAGCAGAAACAGACGGCGAGTTATTGAGTGCACATGTTGTGAATTAAAGTAACAGGATATTAAAGCATTTTGTCACAGGATCTCTAGGAATAAAGAAAATCTCCAGAAGTAGAAATGAAAATTAAAAGAATTAGTCTTTATTTGGAGATGAAGGGGAAATCTGCGGCGGGCCAATTAGAAAACAGCACCACTTTTATCTCAGAGATCAGAGGGGATGGGGTTTAAAGATTTTTTTTTTTCACTTTGAGGGTCCAAAAGGGTCACGTGACCTTTCTTGGATGATCCTGAGCATCCGCAGGTTGTGGAGCTGAGCACCTGAGTCTGCAGATGGTTCTCTAAGTCCTGGGTTTTAGTCCCACTGTGGGCCGGGCCTGGGTCCTCAGCGAGGGCAGCGAGGAGTCAAACTCCTGTGATGTCTGTATTCTCAGTTTAAATTTACAACAAATGTGTGAACCACCAGTTTTTAACAGTGTTAACAATGTGAGCTCAAACACATGTTATTCCAGATTTTCAGAGGAGGATTACAAAATGAGTCTTTTCACTAGAAGACAATAAGCTGCTCTGTCTGTAGCTGCGCATAAACGCTGGGGAATGACTTCCTTTTCACCAAGTCACCTTCATTCACTGTGATGGGGATGTGGGTTCCTTCAGCCAATTACCCGAAGTCTCACAGATCATTAAAAAAGAAAACCTGCACACAGAATAATAGTTTCTTGTTAAAACGGTGAGATCTCCAATTCCGTGGCTTTTCTCTGAAATGAGTTTCACAGTTGACGTCCAGAAATGATGACAAAATTGGCCAATTACTGTTTTAGATGGACACACACACACACACACACACGGCTGCCTGGGACACCCCCCAGGCCTGATTTCATTTGGGATCAGATAAAGCGCAGAAGAAATAATAATTTTTACCCATATTTGGAACTTATTTTGATTATCCATGTAAATACACCTTTTGCACTGGCTCGAGCATGACAGATACATACAACATGATTGGTCAGTCTTCTGCTAAATTAGCAGGGATGAGCTTTTTCTAAACAAGTTGAAATCAAGTTATCCCACAATTATTTTAATGTATGGGGGCAAAAAATTACATAGTACTGTGGAGGAGTTTGTGTGGCTCTGAGCTGGATTCAATAAGTTTGATGATCTGAGGGTCAGTCAAGGCAAACGTGACCCCAGAAACACTTTCAGCTCTATGTTAATTGATCAGCAGGACTTAAGTGGAGGTCGATTGTTTAACCAATATATACAGGCCTCTGTCTGTCCAACATGTCTGTTTCCTATTCAAATGTGCAAATCTATCACAATCACCACAAAGGGATAAAACTGCTGTAAAAAGCAACAGTCCACATCCCAGACATGAAGAAAACACCTTAAAAAACAACAACCACAAATTGACCATAAAAGATCCCAACTTCTCATCATCTGTCACTGGTTACCAGGCAACTTTGCTCTTGACTTTCTGAATATTGGAGTCGGCATCTGGTGGCCGATAAGGAAACAGCAAGTGAAGGGATCTGGAAACACTGGTGAACTGACAGATGTTCAGCTGTGAGTTTGTGGAGCAACAATCAAAGACGAACTATAGCAACGACAGCTTATACGGTGGTCATACATGATGAGATGTAGTGTAATAGTAGTTCTCATCCTCTGATCCTCATCTTTGCTAGAACAGCAATGGGAGGCAGCATCTTGCAGGTTCAACAGGTTCATCCAGAGACACCCTTCAGCACAGCACCTCAGCTGTAATTTTCATACTCATGCTGTTCAATCAAATGACTCTTGTCTCTCCTCTCAGGTTTTTCATCAATGGCTTGTTTTCCCTCATGGCACCACTGCTGCTGGCTGGATTGTGTTTTATGTCAACTCCTACATACTGTGTGCTGGGTTCAGTGGGCAGGGATTTCAGCAGAGCACTGGTCTCTGAGGCGACAGCAACAATTATAGTACTTTCACAATCACTTAAATCACACTTCAAGGCAATTTTAGGGTGTAATGGAACAGTAAATGACCTCCCTGACTTCCCTGACGCTCCTCCACACAAGATCCGCAGCACGATTTATTTCATCTCCAACAAAAACACATAAAGCAGAAGCACAGAGATAAAGATGGTCGTGGAAAGACAAAAACAAAGCAAAGAAAACAATCAACAAAGCCAAAACCTCATTACAGATTTATGTGCAGCATGTGTGCAATGAGTGTTTGTACAGTATGATGATGTGTTAACTGAGCAGTAATCGTATTCAGCACTGAAGAAATATGAGTCATAAACAAACAAACAGTGAAGAGGTTTTCACTTGATTCTCTTACATCTCTCTTTTTTTTTCTCCAGTGGCAAATGAAGATGGAGAGAGCTCCAGCAGACCTCAGGCCAGTTTTGCACGTAAGTGTAAAGAGGTTCCCGCACTTACACCCATCTAACTCATAGATATTTGAAATATTAGCTATTGAAGTTTCAGTGAATAGAGTTTTGTGTGTTATCGCAGCATGAAAAATACTCTTTAAAAACTCAACAAGAATATTTTCCAAATGTATTTTTGCTCTGCTGAACAATAATCCACCCACATATGTCACAGTCAAGTATCTTCTGCCAAAGGAAAAGAAAAGAAGAGAGAGCGAACAGTGTTAGATTACTAAATATATTTAATTTATTATCATGTACATTTACACAGCAAGTTGAAATCTCTGTAAATAAAAAGTTGATCATATAAAATGGCTCATGGCTGATAAATGCTCTGAGGCAAACTGTATTTGTTGCAGTGTGGGTCCCTCTGGTTTACTGTGTAGTAAGCACACGGACAGGCAAGCATTGACAACATTCATCCACATGGGGGCAGCATTATAAAGGTGCTCGATTCTCTTCTCTTCCCCACTCTAATCAGAAGTGAGAGTCATGGACTTTCTGTGGAAATCTAACACATGTGTTTTGTTTTCTGTAAAATAACGGAGGCAAACAATAAAAAAACATCTGTAACTCATAAGGCTTTTCGTTTTCTTCTTCTTTTTTTTTCATTCGCAGGCTCAAAGTCCCAGAGTGCTTTGTGGAACGCCATCACAGCGGGGATGGGGATCAAAGGCAAAGAGCAGAAGGCCCCCCTGAATGACCCACGGAGTCCTGAGGAGATTCTGGCCGACGACCTCCCCGCAGCAGACGAGCCAGACGCCACAGAGAAAACAGCCATCAGGTTTGCCACTGCTGAAAAGTCGATTATTTCTTCATGACGTTGGAGCAAATCAGGTGTCAGGCTGCAAGTACGGCATGAACAGCTCGCGTTCACCTCATTACATTGCGCGGGTGTAATTTGCATACTGTCGATATACCTCTTCTGCAGTGTGCTGGGACGACACATGGCGACGTGCACGATCGTGTGTCGTCTGCACTGTGTTCTTTGATTAATGTGAAGTTGATTGTCAAGTTAAGATTTGAAGTTGATACTCTGCTTGCTTTCTATGAAGAGGATAATCTTTTATCTGACATTTAACATTCCTGATACACACACACACACACACACACACATACACAGGGTGCTAATTGCTATGTACAGATGCTGACCTCAAGGGATGTGGGCATGATTGATTCCACCTTGATAACAAGGACTTCAAACCACCATTAACATAATTTGTTGTCACTTTGAGAATATTGAACGTCTTTTAACGCCTGATTCCAATTAACCTTGATGGCTGGGAGACTGTTACAAATGCCGCAGGTGACAAGAAGTGAGCATTTGTCAGAGGATGCTAAAAATGCACCTACTGTGCGATAACAAGTTTTTGATTGTATGCAAAACAGACAAGAAGTCGTGGCAAGCAGATTTGGTCGGGGTTGTTTTTTTTTTGCTATTGTTTTTTCCCCACATATCTGAATAGCAGGCGTTTCCAGAGATTCACAGTTTACTATGTGCTTGGTTTGAGATTGTAGAAATCCCATTTGACTTGTTTGTCTCATTTTTTAACTGCAGTAACACATGCTTCTTCTCTAGTGCCTCTCTATGCTATCTCAAATTACAGTGCCGTTGTTCTCAGCCATAGTTCCCCCATAAACACAGATCCTTTTTTTTTTTTCCCCAGAGCGGGACGGTGACAAGGAGAAAGTGATTTTCCACTTGACTGGACACAGCCTGTTCCTTCATTTAAAAGCTACAGCCCAGATTTTAAAGAAAAAACCTAGGCAGTGCAGCTAAAAGCAGCCTCATCTTCTCTGGAGGAAACAGTTCATTTGTCCACAGAGATGCTTACTTACTTCAGTCTCATATATGAAGACATAGCTTTAGATTTGATTCAGGGCAGAGAGCGAAGAAGTCAAACATGAGCTGAACACTGCAAAATCTTTGACCGAAGCTGAATAACCTTCATCATTGTCCACCGGCCTGCCAGGAAATGATTAATTTGAGTTGCATTAACATTTAAGTGAAGCAAAAAATATCCTAAAGGCAGTTAACCTGCCTGTTTTGTTGCTTAGTTAGGTAACTCGACTGGTGAAATTTTGTTTGTATTTGGTGAATTTGGGATTTACCTGCACATGTGACCTCTAGGAAAGAGCTGAGTGTCTCCTGTTTGATTTTGTTGCATCTATGTATAGCACATGATTCACACTCACACCCCTTCCTCCTCCTCCTCCTCCTCCTCCTCCTCATGTCTTTGTCTGGGAAATCCCACTAAGGTCAGGTGAAGTCTCCAGCCAGGCCAGCAGTGGTTAATGGAGGCCAAATCCACAGGGAGTTACAGGGATCAACAACTGAATGACAAATGGCAAGATTATGGTGCAGGGTGATTAAATGACCGCAGAACTAGCGGTAATCCATAAAATGATGTAACCACCGCGTCACCTCCGAGGCCACAGCGGGCTGTTATCCTCCAGGCGATGATAATTAGATTTTATTGGAGAATGGAGAGGGATCACATGATGTGTAGCAGGCAGGACAAGAGTGAGTGAGTTAAAGGACAGGAGCTGTTGACTTCATTAACTGGCTTTGAATAAAGGTAAAAGTCAGTTAAGGTGAATGAGGTGAAGAAGAGACTGTGATACTTTTGATTTAACTTCACGTTCCCGTTGCTTTCAAGTATCCTCATGGCTTGTGTCTGACAAAGCTGCTTGATTGCCTTTTTTGTTTTGTTTTTTCACTTTTTCTCGTATCAGCTGATACAGACCAGCTGCTTAAATAGTATTGCAGCTGTTGCGAAAGCACAGTTGAGGGGCTGAGGGACAGAGAACACACACACACACACACAGACTGACTCATCTGTGCCACTGGTGTTATGCTGTTGTTCCTGCTCATCAGCGGAGCCTTATACATTTTAAAGCACTGGCTAGCTATGAATGAATGAGTAAACAAATATGGCGCCCTCACACACAAGGTGAAAGCAGCCGTTTTTATGAATAGCACTGGATGAATCTCACTGTTGGTATGGATTATCCTAAAGTCTGTAAATACCCACAATTCACCACTTGTTGCCCATTGATCTTATTTATACAGTCTCACACTTAGAGTCACTAAAACAATAGACACACTGATCAGGCTGAACATTATAACTTCATGAAAGCAGGACTTAGACTACATTGGTTTTGTGTATTTGTATCTGATAAACAACCGAGTGATTGTATTTAACAGTAGGTAAATGTATCTTAAACCAGTGCAGTCTAAAAGTGCTGCAGAAGTCACTGTCTAACACATGCACATTGAACTGATTCTTATAATCCCCATTACCACTCTTAGATGATGTATCTGTATATGTTTTGTTTTTTTTCAGTTTATATGTGATTGGATTGAATGACAGTTCTGAACTTGCTGAGACAAACCCATCATGTCAGCATGTTACGCTGTATGAAACAGCAAGGAAAGAGTTGTAATAAAGGCACAGGGAGCAAAATTATTAGAAAATAATTCATTGCAATGTAGTAGTTTATTTTCAAAAATGACTTTAGATTTGTCCAGCAAGCAAAAAAAGTGACAGAAATATTGTTGTAGATATTGTAATGTATTACTATTGCTATAAATTCAGTCTCTATAGAGCAAATATATAAGTAGAAAAGTGAGCAAATGGTGAATAGTGAGAATATTGTTTGTTAAATTTGTATCGTTTGCTCCTTTGTTCTTTTTTTGCACAGTTCTACAGTAGCATCAAGGCAGAAATAGATATGTAAGAACCAGAGACAGCAGAGACACAGATATTCACAGAGCCATGCAGCTGATACTCACACTCTCTCTTGTGGTCAGCGCTGTGATTTATCCACTGGTTAATTGGATGCTGTGTGCTGCTGTGAACTTTGCAATTGATTAAAGCGGCTGTCTCCTCCGTGGCACTCCCCAGTTTTGGACAGTGACCCCTCCATTGGCTGGGGCCCGCTGGGTCACTGGCCCCTCACTGGCATCCCTTGTGCAGCAACAACCTCCATCACTAACCTCACTAGCTGGCTAATGAGCCCCCACCGGCCGGTGTGACTGGAAGCACATGGACAAGTGGAGAAGCTATTTATCAAAGTGACTGAAGTGTAACCACACAGTTATGATGTTGAAGAGCTGCATCAGTGCCGTCTGCCACATGACGCTTCATATATCTGGACTAATATTAGACTTCCACTACACACACTCAGTAAGAGCAGACAGTGATCGCAGTACTGGGAAACACAATCAATTGTTTTTTAATTGTGACTGAGCCAAACAGTATTGACATACAATCCCACCATGAATACCATATTACAGTAGGTTAGTTTTAGTTTTACACACAGTGTACAAATGCTGCTCTGGGTTGTTTAAAAGCTTTATCAATATATTTAAACCCCTGTTTGTAGGTACTTAGATAAATTCTGGTTGTTGATTGAAGTAGGGATCAACAGAGGTTACCTGGGTTTAATTATTTAAAGGTGTAAAGGTGAATGGAATAGAAACATATTTCATTTTTCAAGTAAAATATATTTTAAGTCTTAAAAAAGATAAAATAAAGAACCAAAAATTTTGAATTTGTAATGCAGTGCAGTTTTATTTGTATAGTGCCAGTTTATATGTATAAATATTATCTGAAGGTCAAGACCTTACATCCTTTCAAAGAAAGGGTGCTGTGTCCACATTAACATCAGTCAATTTTCATGAATACCATTTACAAATGGGCAGAATATACATTAAGGGGATTTCTTTAGATTTGCCCGCGCCCTCACCTCATGCCTCCTGACCTCACTCAATAACAGTGTATTCACTTTGCCCATATAACAGCATTTAAATACACTACAGTATGTGAATTGCAGTTCGCTCAGCTGTGATGTGAGTAATCCTCTTTTTGTAGGCTTTACCCATATCTTACCGCTGCGTTAATACAGTTGTAGGACCAGAGCAGTTGCAGGCTGGGACGCACTTGGAGTGGAGCAGCAGAGTTTTTTTTTTTTTTTTTTCTGCTCAGCATAAATTTGTCGTGATGTTTGTCACTTTGAGTTGTGTGAGTTAATGTCTGTGGAGCTGTTTGCAGCACACTGACCCTGAAATGAACCCGGGGACAGGAAATCACCATCCACTGTGGACTATTTTATGGTGCTGCAATAAATACACAAGGTAAAATGAGACATTAACCATGTAGAAATAAGCACTCGTGCCCGCGGATGTTGCCTTTTTGAATTACATGCGAACTCCCCATCTTTATTTTCATAATTCAGCCCTCAGTAAACAATAATTTTAGAGATTGGGTTGCTCTTTTTTAAATCAGTACTCGGGGCCCTGAACCTGTATTGGCATTACCAGTGACTCAGTCATAAGTTCTGCCAACTCCAAAATAAGCAGAACAGCCAACGTGATGCTATTTACACCTGTAAGCTGCTTTTAGCTCTTTGTTTGGGTTATCCAGTCTCTACTTGGACTATACTGTTGCCTCCCACATACCTCTCATTAACACCCTCAGCTGATCCGTCCAGGAACCATAGGCAGCGTATCCAGCTAACAAGCTCAGACAACGTACCGTACACAAGGCGATGCAATTTTAAGACTAAATCAGATCTGAAAATCCAGCACAGGTATTTGTGAGGTTGTCCAGGGACATTCAGTGAGATGCTAATATTGACTTCTGAGTCTGTGTTAATTTAAGTAGGCAATTGTTTGTCAGCATATTGGACAAATTTATTGCTCCTGGCAAAAGCTTCTGTTTCTATTAGGTTGCAGTCAGGTCAGTAAGACTATTAGACTGGACAGCTACACTCACTGCTGTGTAGAGCTGTGCACAGTGCTGCTTTGAGATGATTGGTAGATGATTCCTTATATGGTCACAAATGGGATTTGTAGTGATCATCTGTGATCATCATCCTACAAAATGTTCTGCCGAAACATTAAAGGGGTCATACATTTAAAGTAATAATATGCAAATCTTAAAATGTTCTATTAAATTTACAACAAACAGAGACTACAGAGAAAAGAAAACCTCTGCTCTGTGACCTTCACTTATCAAAGTATCAATTACTATTACATCCTCATGTTTTGATTGCATTATGAGCTAAAGACTGAGATAGCTAGCTTGTTACGACGTTTCCGTATATCATTAGCTAGAAAATATCTCCTGCCGTGATTAATTAGCTTTTACAGCACTTTCACATCTGGGCTGTAGAGGTTAGATAGAGGTGGTATTATGTATTTTTTTCATGATCATGTGTCTTAACCAGGTTCAGTCTGTTGTTTAGGGACTGAATCACTTCCACACTTAGCATCCCTTTAGCCACCATGGTAACATGGATTAAAAAAAATACATTGATAAGTGGTACAAATACTGTGTAAGCCAGATTCTGTAAGAAACGAATCATTAAATTAGCTGCAGTGACACTTTAGATCTTTATAGCCACAGTATAAGAGAAAGAGAAGAAGAGCATCTAGAGCTACTTGAGCCTGATCACGTCCCTCCTCGGCTTGGGCCTCACTCCACCGGTTATGTGCTTCACCTCTGACCTATAGGAAACTATCTTGGGAGATGAAGTAATAGGAAGTTTCTTCTCTGGGGTATTTTTTCCACCTCCATCACTCTCTGAAGAAATATAGCCTGATGGCCGCCTGCCCTCAATTTCTCCCACCCATCCTTCCATCTCCACTACGCCCGATACAAAAAGAGAAATTAAGTATAGATGGGGAATCATATTTTGTGATGGATCATCTCCACCAAAATGTGGTCATTACCACAAAGGCAATTGCTATTTTGATGCATAGATACCCTTATTGGACTGCCTGGGAATTTAAATGAGATCTGAATTTTTCATGTACCTCTAAATGGCCGGCGCTGTTAATGTCTAGATTTCGATGTGTGAGCTTTGAGGGAGCCCGAGCACAGTGACAAGAATACCTCAGCAGAGCGTAATTTCCAGCGGCTCCCTCTGTCAAAGTCACACGAATAATTCATTTTTGTGAGACTTGATTCATTAGGTCTTTTTTGTGAGCAGTTGTTGTGATAGTAATTAATCAGGGACGTATTTTGATTATCATTGTGCGAAGGAGCACAATCAGTTTTGGCTCATGTTTTGGTTCATCAGTCTTGAAATTAATAAAATGTTGTTGGCTACATGTGTAAACCCCGTTCACTTCCTTAATCACTCATTCAGACTCATGCTGTTGTTGTGTACCCCCCTCCACCCCCCCAAGACAAAGCATTTATTTACATTCTGCTGTATTTGCTTTCCTCCTCTGAAGTCAGTTTCAACATTTGACTGTGGTGATATTGTTTTTGGGACTTGTATGTACAAGAACGTCTCCTTCGGACCACTAATTACCCTCAGTTTTGCAGACAGATTGCTTGGCAACGAGGACAAATTATTTGGAAATGAGCAACAAGCATAAGACCGCTGGGTATTCCTAATATCTCATCACATGCTCAACATTGTTGTTTTGTGCCCTCTGACAATATATGGGTCCAAATAAGCCACACAGTTGTGCTTTTTCTCTCCCGCAAGGTGTTTCATTCATCAGCTGGCAATGTAATTAAAGTATTCTCGAAGATTCCTTGGGAACAGAAGCTGGAGGCCACATCTCTCTCCACAAGGCTGCATTCTTGGTCCTGCTATTTCATGCAAGTTTTTTTTTTTTTTTTTCTAGTGAAAGCGGTGTGCTGGAAATATTTCCTCTTAGAGCCTTAGTTTTCAGGCAACTAAACTAGCATTTGCTGGTAAAAATTCAGATTAGTATTCATTCTGGACAATCCCACGCTTCACCTTCACCAGTACATGTACAAAGTCTATACCCAGTGCAGAGGGGTCCAACAGGAAGGATGAGCAGGTCGGGATGATGAAGGCAGTAGCATGTCTGACAGGAATATGCAGGAAGCCAGTGTTAGTATCCTGGAATAGTAATCTGTCTTTCCCCCAGTCTTAACCCTGAAGATGTGGGTGTCCTCGAAAACAAACAAAGTGTCACCTGACCACTGTTTTGTTTTTGTCCACACATTGAAGGTGGTATGAAGACGAGCCTGCTGTCACTGACAGGGGCAAATATAAAAAAGTATGAAGATGCGATCTCACACTTTGGAGCAGCTCTCCCTCAGAGGTATTCCTGCTGTGACAGTTATAGTGTGAATGAAACAAGTTTGTGAGAAACATGTCACACCGTGCCCACTCCACCAACCTGTTCAGTCACTGCATGAAACAGTTGTGAATATTGGATTGACAGTTTCTGAAAAACTCGAAAACTATCTGACAACCTCCAGTTCCCATGTTGGTAAAGATTTTGTGACGGCGCTCCCACGTGCTGTTCAACAATCTGGCAAACACCTTCTTTGAAGGAACGGACACTTAAACATTACTCAACCACTGTATGTTTTGACATGACCATAATCTTTCCTGAACCTTGACTGAATCCAATGGCTGTGTCTCATTTCGAATACTTCCATGAGTACACTGTCATGTAGTATACTATGTACACTATGAAACTTACTTATGTAGTGCGCGAATTTTGACATTGTTGCAACAGTGGCCAACGTCTTCTTCTTTGGACTGCTATTGTCGCCCGTCAACACATCTACTGGCTTGTTTTGTCTGTAATTTCAGTTAGCAATAATGAACGCCTTATTGTACTTGTTTTATTGTACGTTTTTTGCTTGTGTGGGCCACTTGTTTAATGCGAGGTGGAGATTACGCTGGTGGAAAACATTGGCCTACCAGTATGTTCATGTACATATATTCTATTCCGCTACATGGTCAAGACGGCGATCATGGAGGGTGGGAGGTGTCCAGCGCTCCACAGTCAACTTTTTGACCATACTTGTCGGTGTGAACACACTTACATACTCAAAATAGTTAGTGTAAGACACAGCATTATGTTCAACATTTTTACCATTGGGCATAAAAACACCAAACTGCATGATACTGACGATCTTGTTTGGAGACCACATTCAAATTCATGAAACCTCCCATTGAGACTCAGCTTCTGTGAAGCTGTTACTCCTCCTGTTGTTTATTTTTTCATTTTCTGCATTAACACCGAGTTACGGCTGCATTGCAGCTTAAATTGACCTTCCCTGTCCTTGCTGTGTTTTTGACAGAACCTTTCTCACCAGGCTCAGCCTTGTTCAGTGTCACCCTTACATATCCAGATAACACAGCACATCAGACCCCTGGGGTGTGAACCTGTGAAGCAGCAAGCAGTCAAATGTGAAGTTTGTGTTGTGGTTTCCCCTCGAGTTGACCCATCACCTCTGCCTGTGCTTTGAGCTCTCTTGGGGACCAGCATACCTCCACAAACAGGACGAAAAAAAACACACACACACACATACACACACAGTGGCACAGTGATGAAGAGTGGATTGAAGTGAGGCAGCCAGAAAGAGAAAGAAAACTGAAAGCCAAGGACAGACCGAGAGAAAGAGACCGAGATAAGTGCGCCTTTGAAGAAAACATCAGCAGGCTTCATGGCACTCAGGCAAACCTTTCTCCTCCCTCCTCACCGAGAACCCATCTCTGCAGATGAAAGCAGGAGTCTCTTTGAGGTGGGGCCCTGGCATTATCCCTGCATCCTGCATCAAGTAATTGAAAGACCTGAGAGTGTGGTAAGGGGCTTGGAGAAAAAGGGGGGGTCACTGGGCTGAGTCATCCTTGCAAAGGTTTGGACCTGCAGACAATGAGAAGAAGGCTGTGCACCCTCCTGGGGTTTTACGAGATGTTTGGGTGAACTATGAGTAAGCTAAGAAGAAAAACAACAAGGAGAGGAAGTAGAGAGAGTCGTAGTGTATCTTAGGGGAGCAAAAAAGTTGAAGGTGAGATCAATAAATTTGGGGAGCTGGCCCTGCTGTAAAACATGTTTATTATACAGTTTACTGAGAATGAAAACATCAGAATATGCAGCACTGAACGCCTGCTGAGTTTTTATGTGTTGCAGCGTTATTTATAGAAAGAATATAACACATGGGTTATGGTGGCTTTACTGGCATTATTAAATAATCCTAATTCTGAGACTACTACATCCAACCAAATGAGGCAGAGAGGACATGTTTGCCTATAAAGATGCACAGGACAGCAATGTTACACCTTGTTTGGATGCTGTGGTGTGTTGTAAGTAGGAAAAAAAGACAGAGGGAATAATATTGTACGTGCTGCAGTGGTGACAGAATATGGGACTGGAGTGAATGAGCTCAGTGGATCAGAGTAATCTCAGTCAAATCAGCGTCAATGCACTGCACGATATTTAGTCCTCCATAGCCTGACATTTAATATGTTATACAGCAAATGTATCATCTGAATTTAGTACAGGTCGAAATGTCGATCCACACCTTTTGATGTAGTCGGTGTATTTGCCTTGATAACATTTACCTTTATCTTCCTATTGAAATAAGCACACATGAGTATATGCATGCGTGAACTGGTGGGAATGAAAAGCTGTGTCGTGTTGCACCACCTCACATTTAGTCTTGTTTGAAATGCTTTTTTTGAAGCAGAGGTTTTATTCCACTAATCCAGTTCCCTCACACCTGCAGTGTGTCTTCTCCTAAAGGTCTCGTCCTCTCCTTCCCCAGTCTTTCCCCCGCTTCCTCCCTCCCTCCCTCCCCCTGCTTTTCCAGTGGATGAAACAGAGCACGGTTTCTCATTATCAGCCAGACTCCTCCCTCTCTTTGACTAGTGGTGTTTCTCCTCCCTCCCTCTTGTGTGGAGAGCTCGGTAGTGAGCGTTAATCCCGGATTGCGCTGCCCTGCCGTCTGCATCCCGTTGTTGCTGGGAGAGCATGGCACGGCTCCAGGACCCCTGTGCTCACACAGGAGAGAAGTGAGCGAATGAGAGAGAGACAGAGAGAGAGACAGACAGAAAGAGACAGAGAGAGAGAGAAGAGAGGGAGAACAGAAAGAGGTACAGTTGGGCTGTTTCACCACTGTCAGAGCTACTTGAGTGCTGCACTGCACTGTTATTGAGTTTCAGGCACAACTCTCTCTCACACATAAACAGGAGAGAGAGAGAGAGAGAGAGAGAGAGAGAGAGGAAAAAGGAAGGATGACGGCCGGTTTGTCGCAGCTGTGGGCGCGAGTGTGAATGAAGAAAGAGGAAAACCTTGGTCACGTCCCGGGGTCCACCACCTCCACCACCACCACCACACAGCAGAACCCTCTCCCTGCTCGCTGTGGTCTCTTCCTCACCACTCACTCTTAAGAGGGATTAAACTTTTTTTTCCTTTTTTTTTATCTCTTGTGACACATCCGAGAGTCTCTGACATGGAGTCTCCCACCAAAGAGATAGAGGAGTTTGAAAGCACGGCCCTGAAGTATCTCCAGCCGGAACAGATTGAAAAGATTTGGCTCAGGCTCCGAGGACTGTGAGTATATCCACTTTTACTCTTCTCAACAAGTGTCTGTGTGAAGCAGGGCTGTGTGTGTGTATGTGTGTGTCTGGATGTGTGACACCCTCTTATATGCTTCAACAAGGACTTTAATATGTTTGTGTGTGTAAAAGTGACATTTGATGAATCACAGATAAATTCTGACACGAACGTGCAGGAAGGACTCAAGAGCTTGGGTGTCACAAGACGAGTCTGGTTTGTTCATCTCACACTCGAGTTGTTTACAATGTGTGTCACTTGCATCGTGTGTGTGTTGTCTGCGTGCGTGCATGTGTGTCTGTGGAGATGGTGGAATTGCTCAAACCAAACACAACAGCTCCTTTGAACTGTTTTGAATGGTTTGTTGACTTTACTGAGGGGGGTGAGGAAAGAAAAGGAAACATCAGAACTGAGTTAGTGACCAAACACACAGAACTTCATTATTTAACCATTGGAGGTACTTTTTTTTTTTTCTTAAAACATCGCTGCATGTTGGTGCTGTTTTTTTTCTCAACAACACCTGTTGTCCATTTAAGATTTTGATTCAAAGACTTCACATTTGGACTCAAGTGACTGAATATTTTTGTTTTAGTTTGAGACAGAGATGTACCAAATCTCTGTTCTTTGCACACAAACTGTTTCTTCACCTTTTTTGAACTACCCTCCCAATACATAATATAATATACACAGTAAGATTACTTACCAACCAGTCAACACCTCTATGACCTTTCGCCCTGAGAGAAAAGCCCCATGCAGTTTATATGGAGCTTCAAGTGGGAAATTTCTCTCATCCATTTTCAGTTCTCATCATTCTTACTCAGCAGGGGGAGGAGACGGCCGTGTTGCTAGGAGGGTTGTGTTTAGAAGACAAAAAAAATCTTTAACGTTACTGCTGGAGGTCTGAATGAAATCCAGTTTCCCTCTCTGCACCACAGACGACGAGTGAGTGAATGAGGCATGCACGATTTTAAAGAGTTCATCTGTCAGCCCTCCTCTCCTCTCCTCTCCTCTCCTCTCCTCTCCTCTCCTCTCCTCTCCTCTCCTCTCCTCTCCTCTCCTCTCCTCTCTCCTCTCCTCTTCCTCCTCTCCTCTCCTCTCCTCCCCCCCCTCTCCTCTCCTCTCCTCCTCTCTCCTCTCCTCTTCCTCTCCTCCTCCTCTCCTCTTCCTCTCCTCTCCTCTCCTCTCCTCTCCTCTCCTCTCCTCTCCTGTCATTCTCATTTATCCTTGTTTTGGTATTTCTGTCGTTCAATGATTAGTCATTGTTTCAGTGTCAGGAGCCCGACCTGTGGTTTTCCCCTCCACTGTCATCCTCTGCCACGTTCACTTTCCTCGGGCGACTTCATTGTCTCTTCCATTTGGTCACTGACACAAATTTCCCATCGCAATGATTTTTTGTTTTGCGTATAGAGAATCAGATGAGTGTGAGGGGTGGGGGGGGGGTGTAGGACTTTTTGTTTTTTTGTCTCCATTGTTTTTCATCCTGGCCTGGCTGCAGTCTGCTGGCTGCTCTGAGGGCTCCTGTTGCGTGTCAGAGATCACATTAGCCTTTAATCTCACAAAGAGCCTCTGTCTGAATAGAGGGAGCTCCAACTGACAGGCAGCCCCCACAGATGTTGACGCGTCACCCAGTGTACGTTGTGTGTTTAATAGGGAGGAATTGAATGCAGTACATATATGTGTGTGTGATGGGAAAAGGTTGACTGTGCTTGTGCTGATGTGTACTGTATAATATAGATTGGATGTGTGTTTGAGAGTGTGTGCAGCAGCTTGGTGACATTTACTGTATGTGCTGCCAGCTTATCCTTGGAGATTTGTTTGGCAGATGTATGATTTGTGTGTGTGCGTGTCTGTGCGTGTGTGTGCGTGCACTGGATGGCTATTGCAGCACTCTCTGGCACAGTATACTCCACAGAGCACACCAATCATCCATGGATAGGCGGGGAGAGCATTTACTTTGGACTGTTTCCCTCGGCTCAACCTTCAGTGACGCAGCCCGAAGCCCGGTGATGGCCACAGATCGAGGCGTGAACCGCGCGTTGTGTTTTATTACTTCCCTCTGACAAATGGCCCCTTTATGTTTTTGCATCAGTGAATGGATTCCAATGGATTTCCATTAATAAATTAGATCACTGCGACGGACCCGACCTCTGCGTCACCCACTGATTAATGGAAATCAATGAATTATTTAATCACTTGATCAACAGTTCATCACAGAGAGCTCCCTTAAGGGCAACTTAGATTTGGCCCAAGGAGGATCAAGGTGGCCGGCTGACCGCCTGATGACTCTCTCTGATCATCTGTGAGGCGCTGACTGAAACACTAGAAGATCATCCAAACGCACTGGTAGAAACTTGTTGAATTATTAATGTCTTGCATAAAAATCCAAACATTTCATGGTCCCGGCTTCTCAAGTGTAAGGATTTGCTGCTGCTTGGTGACTGAGGACTCTTCTCTGCAGCTTTACAAACTCAACAGGCACTTCATTAGGACAGGAAATAATCAGCAGATTAATCCATAATGGAGTCGTAGATAAAACAGTAAAGAGTCAGATTAACATAACAAACCAAAATGTGTTCACAAGGAATAAAAATCTGCCTTTATTTCTGTTCTCAGTGCAGGATTTTACTTGTAATGGAGTATTTTTACTCTATGGTGTCAGTACTTTGACCTTCCTCCACCACTGAGCCGGCCAATCAAAAATCACCTAAAATTTTCAGTTCACTCATGGTCACATTTTCCTTGATATTTCTCTGTGACCTTTATGCTCGCAATAATTCCTGGAATTTCCATGACCCCCTCCAGCCCACATCCTCATTATGCCGAGGACATTGCATTAAAGCCTTCCAATTAGAAGAAGCTCTGTGCTGTTGATATGCACGTACACACACTCACCAACACACACACACACACACACACACACAAAGGTGCATGTAAAGCGAGCTTGGTGAGACGGGGGAAGGGGCAAAAGGTGGGATAAAGGATAGAAGAGGAGGTGAGGAAACTAGGGAACATCAGTACTGTTGTTTCTCTCTGACCTTTTTGTTTCTTTATCAAATCATTTTCCTTTTCATTTTGTCTGATCATCTCTATTTTACCGTCTCTTGTGTGGATTAAAACCATTCTTCTAGTTTGTCCTTCAATTCCCAGCGCTCCCTTTAGACGACCATCCGACTGTGATACTTAATGTCTTTTTAATTTCAATTGCTGGATGGACTCCGAATGATTGATTTAATCTTTTTTCTTCCCACTAATCTTGGGGGAGCCCTCTACATTTCTTTACAGAGACTAACTTCCTTAGCTTGCAGTTTTTACGCTGAGCTCCAGGAAAGATTGAAACACAGAAACGATTGGGAAACAAATCAAGCTAAGTGCTGTGAATTGTGCCTGACTAGAATTTAAATCCATGTCTGTAGTCCAGTGGCAACGGGTCCGTCCCTCCCTCCACTTCCCTACTATGAGTGCCTGAAGTGTGTGTGTGTATGTGTGCTTTTAGAGTGATGCTGTTAACTCTTCATGGAGGTGTGGGTGTGCTGTAAGCCAAATGTTAGAGTAAGTGATAGTAGGTGTGTTTTAACTGTGACTGTGTAGGTTCCCAGTTTGTGTGTGTGCACAGTAGTAAGGTAGGTGGGATGTCACGGGGTGGAGTGGTAGGTGTGTTTGTGTGTATGTGTGTGTATGCTTGTCTTTTTGCATATCATTATGCCTCTTTTAAATCCCTAATCTGCATAAGTGATTGTTAGCATTTGCATTCTGTTTTAAATTTGCCATGCGTGTGCACACAACTAGATAATATGACTGCTGAGAAGTAAAAGCAAACAAACAGTGCAATCAAAAAGACCTTTTCTTATTTACATGTAATTACTATAAATCCTCATATTTGATCCAGCAGCACTCACATGTTAGCCTTTTACTTGTCTGTTTGTTTGTTTTTTGACATAATGTCTGCTGCGAGTTGGATTCACCAAAGCTTTCTGAAATCACTGCTTTCAGCTCAGTGAGTGCCACCTGTGCATGAGCGGGCAGGTGTGTTAGCGAGATCCGATCGGTTTCGTTGTTGACACGTCATAATTGTTTCAGCAGGTTTTGTCTGTGACATTGTTTATCCGAGAATAAAGAGAAGAATTTCACACCTTTCAGCTTCAAGTCTTGCCGTCAGACATCAGTAGTTACAAACATTACTTAAATATACCAGTGTCAGCCGCTGAACAAGCTCCCTAAACAATTAGAAAATATCAAGCTGCCACAGTGACAGAAATAAAGACGAGATGAGAGGCAGCCATGGAGACATGGCTGAGGTACCACAGAGATTTCAGACCAGTCTGTGGAGTTGGTTGAGTCTTTACTTGGCCCACAGATTAGTGTGCTTCACAAAAATAAAGATGTCTAAAGACTCACTTCTATTACCTTCAGGCTAACCCAGGTCCAAGACCAATGTAACCTTGGTAACACTGGCCCTGGTCCTAAGAATTAGCACCTGATGACAAAAAACAGGAAATCTGGTTCATAACTTTGTTGACATTGTTGTAGAGAGAGATGAGAAGTGATACAGTCAAGTCAAGTGAACTAAGCTAAACTGCTTTTGTGCTCAGATCAATTTAGATATCTATCTGAAGTCAAACTGTTTGTTCGATCTCACCAGACACCAGCTCCAGGTGATGTCACACTGATCCTGGACAGAAATCTGCACAAAGTTGTTGGAGTGAAGCAACGACCAAGCTTAGAGGTTACTCTGACAAAGTGTGACAACAAAATCATGAAATCTATGAAGTTCTCAAACTGAAAATCAATGAAATTCATCAATCGCTTTAGCATTAAGTTTACTTTAACCATCGCATTTCAGAATCAAACCAAATGAGCTGAGACTCAAAGCAGACGTTATGTAGACGATTATGAAACAAGTGATGATGCAGATTATTTGAAAAGCAAAATAAGACTTTGATGAGTTCAAGCGTGAAATGATTTGTGTGAGTGGTTCTTGCATGAGACCAAACGTCTTTTCTTTATATACTGACAAGAGTAACAGTGTAATCGATGCCTCACCATCCTTGTGTCTCTTTTCTCTGACAGGCGAAAGTATAAGAAGACGTCCCAGAGGTAAGACTTGCTGCTGGGACGCTGGATCTCCTCTCTTTCTCTCTCCCGCTCTCTCTCTCTCTCTCTCTCTCTCTCTCTCATTCATCCCCATCTCCTCCTCCTCCTCCTTCTCCTCCTCTTCTTCCTCCATGCTCTCTCCCCCTCTCCCTCCTCTTCGCCTGTATCACTGGACCTCATGGACCCTCTCCTACTCTGTGTTATCACTCCTCACCATTCACTGTGTCTTGCCTTGGGAAGGGACCCTTTGTAACTGTGTCATGAAAGTGCTGTTTGAATAAAAGTTGTTTTTATTGCTCTGATTATTATCATTATTCTCCACCTCCATTCTTTGAAGGTCTCAAATCTCAGTCAAACGAGTGAAACACCAGTGTCACACCATGCATTCACAAAGATCTCTCTGCCTGTCTCGCCTCGATTCAAGTGTCAGCTCATCGTCGTTACCAGATAACTGGCACTCTAATGGATAGAAATTATGGTGACACAGATGTTGGGGACTCGTAGACATCAGAGGACTTGAAAGCCGAACAAACACCTCGAGTGCCACGCGTGTTATCTTTGTCATTATGAAACTTTCATTTGTTTAGTTGTGTTGGAGATACTCTGGGAAATCAGGCTCTCCATTAACTGGGACTTGAGTGCATTCATTTATGTTGAAAGCAGGGATTAATTAATGCCACTGGATGAATGGATAACGCAGATTAAAGTATCATTTGTTAGAGATGTTTCTGTATTGATCTGAAGCATGCTGCCAGTGTCCTTCATGATTCATCTCGGCTTCCCTGTGATCATTTTCTCCTGATGCACAGGACATGTTGTGTGGCTCTTATACACCCAAATACACCGTCCAAATGAGATGTTAAAACAGACCTGCAAACGACAAAAACTATTTTTTTGTTTTACAATGTGTTGCGTATGAACACATTTCGAGATCAAACTAGTGGTAATGTTTAATTTAATGGTTCCCAGACTTCTCAGATGAATTCATTCAACTTTTCTACATAATTAAAATGAAAATCTCCAAGAAAAGTTGTGTTACAAACAAAACTTGGGGAAAAAAAAACTCAACTGTTTTGGGATGAAGCAGGATGATTTGTTGGGCCTGTATTGGTTATTGGGTTTTGGCTGCTACAGTTACAGTGTAACTTCCTATTTCCCATTGCCTCTCATACTTGTTGCATAATTGTGAAGGGCTTTTGTGTACATACTCTAATAACTTGCAGCTAAATACAAGCTAATATTTAGGAAGATTATTCACTAAGTGTGGGACCATTAAATAAAGCAATACTGATAACTGTATGTTTTCTGCAATGTATATGTCAGGTTTTAGGCTTTTATCAATGATGGTAACATTAGCTTTCTCTAAAGTCACCAGCACACTTTATGAATTATTACATCTAAGTGTTATACCCAGTGGATGGCTGGACGACAGGGGCTAATGAGACACTCTTATTACAGTTGTGTGCATACAGAGGTTCAAACAGACACAAAAAGCTGCAAGCAAACCTCAACCTAGAGTGAGCAGCTCCATCAATGTGTGTCAAAAAAAAAAAAAAAAAAACCCACAACAAACAAAGTCCAGAGCTGTGGTCTGCATTCATCTCTTGCTTATAGCGCAGATTGCCTGGTAGACATTTTCAAAACGCAGCGCAGGATTAAAAAAAAAAAAAAAGAAGAGTCTTTAATTTTCAACCTCGTTGAGCTCGCAGATGAGTAGAAAAAGTGTCACCACACAGGTGACACTTTTTTCCTGTGAGTTAATGGAAACTCCCGGTTTCCGCCGCTGAAGGCAAAACCGGACCAAGAATGTGTTCGACTGTGTCTCAATTCTTTCCTCAGCCCTGGGCCCATTAAGAGCTGCTGCTGCTGCTGCTGCTGCTGCTGCTGCTGCTGCTGCTGCTGCTGCTGCTGACGACATAAATCTTTAAAATGAGTGAACAATATATTTTCACCTTTTTAAAAATTCTAAGAAATAAAGAGCTGGAGGCTGTCGTTTATCATCAGCTGTTGCTCACAACACAGTCAACAAGTATGTTTTTATTTCATTCAGATTGTGTTGGTAGTGAGTATTTCCAGTGGGACAGTGTATGTGGGATTGTTATATGTTCATGGTAATGATGGAGGATGTCACAGAGTGTGCCTTATTCATGTGTTTTTGTAGTGTTTATATGAGAGTAAAGCTCTATGGCACAGAGGAATAAGCTACTATATGTCAGATGTGGCTGCAGGGTAATGCTTGTTTTCATTAGATGTTTAACAATAAGGAAATATAGATTATCACAAGCTTGATTCTTTGAAACGAATAGAAGACACCTTAAATTCCACCATTTCTTTCTTTATCATTTCAAATAAGAGCATGTTGATGGAAATACCAGTAAAGACAGCTTATGTGGAAATAGTCACTGCTCCACAAGTGAAGCTGAAAACAAGAACAGGTTTGTGAAGCCGCTCTAATTTTGATTCATGGCATTTTCCTGTGAACGGTGGGATTGCTGCGCCGTTCAAGCGATTGAACAAAACTCTCCTCATGCTACTTATTGGCACAGTGTGTGGTCGTTTGCAGTGTGGTATAGGCCTAGCTGTTGGAAACTCACTCTCTCTCTCTCTCTCTCTGCTGGGTGGGTGAGTTCCTGTGTGGAGGAGCCGGGTGATTGACAGCTCCATATGTGTCTTTGTAATTACGGCCGGGCTAATTGGCAGAGAGGAACGCTGGGACTTTGTCATTACTGACACACCAGGACAACCCCTCACGCACGCAGATGGAGGGAGAGATAGCCCCTCTCCCCTGGGGGGGGGTGGAGGGGTAGGGGTGTGGATGAGAGAGGACTGTTTGTGTCACTGTGTGTTTGTGTGGATAGAGAGTTAAAAGAGAAGAAAGTGAAGCTGTAAAAGAATAAAGAGGTTTCCTTGTTCTGCCCTGTGTTTGTGTGTTTTATGTAGGTTTGGTGCTTGACGCAGGAAAACAGTTTGCCTGTTTCTATTGTGATTGGCTCTTTCAACAAATGACAGTTCTAAGCCCCGCCTCCCCTGTAGTTACTGTTGCTATGCTTGTCAGCTTTCCATTCTGGCACAGCAGTGAACAGTGAAGAAGAGCAACAGCACATTTAGCACTTGAAACTCATCTTAATTTCTAAAACCATGATCCCAGATGTAGAGAGGAACAGGTTTCTCATTTCTACCCTGTGGTTGCAGAGTTGGAGGCTGAAATAACAACTGTAGCTGTAGCGAGCTAGCTAAGTACGCTAACATATAGATGGATGCTGTTGTCCTCACTGGTTGATGATGAAGAGTTTTCCACCATTTTTTTTAATTGTCTGTTTCAGGACAGTCTTCCATTGAATTTGACTCTGAGTGCTGTGTCGGTGACCTTCACTCAATATTGTGCCTGAACGTGAAGCACCATAGCTGCTAACACATTGCAAATGCTAGGCTACACCTCCTGTGAAGACTAGCAAGTTATTAGGGATATCGTAATAGTCTGGTAATGTGAAGTTTGGCTGGGATTGCTGGGTTTAAACGTATGCACTTTGGTCGCTCACTGTCCAGATGATGCTTTAATGAATGATCGATTCAAAAAGGTTTGCGTCTCTGACAAATCTGCTTAATTTCCAACTTCTTAATGGTACTGAGAGCAGTGTGCCAAGAAGAAAAAGCCATCACTTTCTCTGATATTTACGAAAAAGGCATCGATTACCCAAGAACAACCACATAAACATTATATTGCCAACAAAGCAACAAGTAGGTGTCTTGTGTATCTCTGTGTATTCCCAGTGGTGGAACACGGCAGTGACTGAAACAGGCTTTTACTTAAGCCTGTAAATATGCTACAGTGGTCACTCCTTGTAGCCCAGCTTTTAAAAGCTCTAAGTGTTTTGCCATCTGATCCAGGCAAGCATCCAGCCTTAAATGGCCCTATGTAGGCTGCCCATTGCCACCCTGTTCAATGTGTGTGTGAGTGGGAGAGAGAGAGTTTTTGTGTCTTGCTTTGCTCTCCCAGGACTGGCTGCATGTGTTTGTTCAGATTACAGTCATGGAAGCATTGCAGGGATGATGATGGTTCAGTCTCCTCCACTTTGCTCCAATCATCAAACACTGAGTGCGTGTTTGTAATTATGTGGAAGTACAAGACATTTTGGGATTTTAGGGGTTTAGGGCCAGTGTCTGTGTTTGTATGTGGATAACTTAAGCTTCGATTTGCCCTCGTCTGTGAGTGCAATGAACCTGACGTCGATCCAGAAGTCCTGCGAATGTGGCTGAGGTGAAGCTGCTCTGTAGGAGGAACCTCAGCAGGTCTGAACCAGGGCCACAGAAAACACTTCACTGTTGCCAGAGGAGGTTCGAATCAGCTTTTAAACCCAAGTAGTTACTTGTTTTTCCATCTGCCATGTGAATATTCAACAAGTGTGTCGTTGTTTGTGTTGTTAGTGTCAGTACATTGTGTTTGTCTATACTTGTGACTCATATGAAGGTCAGATCTTAGTAATTCAGGGGTTCACACACTTTAAAGAGTAGGTAGATCTGGTGTATGTGGTGCAACAGGACAGTGATTTCACATTTCCATAAGAATACCAACAGACTGGAGAGTGAATGAAGAAAAGCAGCACATTTGCCAAGAGGACCAAAAAAAAAGGGCAGGAGCAGTGGAGAGGAGGACAGATATCGTCAGGCTCACTGTCACGAGGGAAAATTGAGCTCTTTGGTTAATGTCGGTAATCAGGGGACAAATCTTCCAGGCTGCCTTTCAAGAACAGTCCATCAGATGCCATTACCCCGAGCCTCTCCGTCTCTTTTTCCCTGTAGTTCAGGACCATTCGTCAGTCACTGCAGGTTTTTTGGGGAAACTTACTGGAGGTGAAACAAACACAATCCTATCTTTTAAACTGAATAATTGTCTCTTATGTAATAATGAGCATAAATTACAGTGGTAGTAAAGATAATGATGAGCTCAGATAAAAAAAGATGTTGCACTGTTAATCAATACAAAATGAAAACTTAGAGGACAGATGCCACTTCAGGCTCAGTTAAGACACAGTTGCTGTCACTACAGATCTCACACATTGGAGCATATTGTCTTGTCCTAATGATCCAAACATTTGACCTGTTTCCTATGATAACAAGTCAGTGGCCAGGTGTCCAATCAACAAGTATTTCCATCCATTGATTAATATAAGAAGAAGGTTCATTGAAATGAAAGCAGCAGTTTTCCACATTGTGCAAATGCAGAAAAAGAAACCACGAGATGAAGAAGTTAAAGGTGTGAAAATCAAACTTCAACCTCGTCAGTCCAAACAAAGTCGATTTTTTTTTCTCTGCAGCTTTTTTTCACCTCTTCACAGCAGAGTTCAGTTCTTCGCCTCAGACGCACACACACGATTTATTCTCCAAGTCTGTTTCCATTGCACTGGGTTGTAATTAGGTTTCATCGATGCACCAACTTTTATGCCTCAGTCAAGCACAGAAAACTTCTGAAATATTTTGAGGTTGTGTTTTTTCCACTCAGGGTTTGTTTCGTAATATGCAAAATAAAATGATGTCGTTTACTTTGTCTCTGAATAAACAATAAGGCTCTTGCATGGATGAAAAACCTTTATTAATAGACAGTCATTACCACTGATGAGTTCACTAAATATACATGCGGAAATGTGAAATGTGTTGCAAGTGATAATTCCCAAAAGGTAGTTATGAATAGATAAATGTTATGAAGTTGCAACAGATCGTGATGTGACAGCTACCTGGTCTCTTGCACATAACCAAACTGAGTTACTGCATTAACTTAGCTGTTTTAAATAAATAACAGTTGAAGAAAGGGATGTGTCTCTTCTTCATTCCAGTCTGTTGGAGTTTAGGCTGACACACAGCCGTGCAGCTGAGCGATCTCAATTTCAGCCATTAATGACTCACTTTCCTCTGTAATTGTTTTCTAGTTGAGGTGATGAGTTGCGGCTGGTTGTTGTTTGCTTCCCTGTGTGTATCAGTATATCAGTCTGTGTTTTCTGTGGAGTGCAGCCAAAAGCAGCGGCAAAGTTATGATTTTTTTTTTTTTTTTTGAAGGCTTCATTATTGTAAAGCGACTACATGCAGGCTTTTCATGACGGGAAATGCGATTTTTATGGCTGTTTTCTCGCTGTGGTTTTGCATGCAACAGAGACAGTCGTGCCTCTCTCGCTGTTTCTGTTTCACTTCCGTCCTCCTCCCTTATACCCCCCCCCATCATCCCCTCCTCTCCTCCTCTCCTACTACCTGATGATTAGAGGGGTAATTGCCCAGTTCAAACGAATCTCCAAGCTCAGGCTAATTACATTCTTCTCATCCAATCTCACCCCCCTCCAACTCCTCTTTTTCACTCTCCCTCCACATCAGGTGCTCCTTTTCTTTTCTTGAGGTAGCTGCCTCAGTGATTCACACACCGTGCTGCAGTTTTCTAAACCGTGCAGGTGCTGAGGGACATGTTTCAGTTTTGTGCATCAGCACATCCACACACAAACTAAAAACACATGCTCAGATGTACACCATCATGCACACACACACACACACACACACACACACACACACACACAACAACGACAACAACAACAACAACATGCATGTATAGACAAGCATCTTGCTTTAGATGGATTTTTCCATTCAGGCCAAACAGTGGCTGCACACAATGAGGCAAATCACTTTGAAATTGATTTTTTTTTCTTGGCTGATTGTAAAGTGACATCAGCAGAGGGTTACTGTATTCACAAGTATTCATTCTTCAGCAAAAAGGCTTCTACACTGATTGTTTTTCTCCCTCTTTGCCCACCCCATTACAGAGCTAAGTGTATTGCTATTCTGAAGATTGATTACAAAGCCTAAATGATAGGCTTTTATCCTAAGTTGAGGCTACGGCAGAGATGAGCGCATAAACGTCACAGGTCTGCTTTGATGCCAGCCCAGCTCATGAGGCTTTCCCCTTCCTGCTGCCTACAGCCCATAATATTCCAGATTTATGGAGCAGATTGTCTCCTTAATCTGGTTGTTTATATCCAGCCTGCCTCCCAGCCCCACCCCTCTCAATCCCACCTCTGCTGGCTCTCTGTCCAAGGGGTATTACCCCAGGTGGATGTCTTCATCTCATCAGAGCAGGAATGTGTGACTATTTGTGCTTTTCACATTTGGCCCCGGTGTGTTTGAGACTGTGATGTGTTCGCTCTCCTTTAGTGTGTTGTATGCTGTATGAGTGCTCATGTGTGATGCCCTGCAGCCATCTGTGTGTGTATAAGTGTGTGTATGTGTTTCCTTTCTATTCAGCTATCTATCACCTCACCTCATTCATCTCCAGCTAACCCAGTCATTTCAGTTCTAGTGGGAGCCACAGACTTCACATATAGAGTATTCACATACTTCCTGTGGCCCCTGTTGTCATCACCAATGTGAAAGACCATGTCTGCAAAATGGGATTTTGTCCCTAAAGAAGAGATGGATAAAGGCAGGAAGAGTACACAGGATTCATGCAGGAAAGCTTTAAATGCAATGAGCTTTCCAGTGCTGTGGAAGTATTGGCTGCAGCTGTGACTGGCCTTGCATAACCAGGACATGGAAAAAGTTAGATAAAACTCTGGGGCAGAGCTTCTTCATCCAAACATTAAAAAAAGTGTTTGAGAAACTGAAAATCCAGTTATGTTTTTAACCCCCAAACAGACGCATCCTGATGCAATGTATCGCAGCCAGGACGGGATGAGAAGTCTCACTTTGATATGAATCACAGACTGGAATCATTATGGGGAAATATTTGTTCTGGTGGCTAGCAGGCACAAAAATCCATCCAGCCCTGTATTGCCAGATGAACCTAATACTTTGCCCTCCGACTGCTCGGGGACAGGAAGTGTGGGGAGCACTGTAATAAAACCAAATCAACAAAAGTATTTGCCATAGGGTTAATATATTGGTTTGCTTCATTTTGCACATTATATCGATGCTTTTCTTGTAGTTGCAGCTTCTCTGCTGTTTTATTCCTGCACATAAATCACACCAGTAAATTGAAAGCAGCAACTGAACTTTTTTTTTATTTTATTTTTTAAAAAAAAGCTTTCAGCCTCTATTGGGTGGTAGCCAAGTAGATAATGGCTTGATTAGTGATGTGGTGCTTTGCAGCTTGCTGTTATGTAAACAGTGGACAGTGAAGGATTTGGCTGTTTAAAGTGAAACATGTTGTTGTTTGTCACTTCGTAGAAAGCTCCTTTGTCAAATATGGAAAGATTGATAATCACTTTAGCTGTGTGGCTCTGTTTGTGTGTGTGTGTGTTTGAAAGTATTTATCATAACTACTTTAGTTTGGTGTGTGTGTGTGTGTGTAATGCATGAATTGTGTTAGCATGTGAATAAACCTGCCAGTGTTTGCTTTGATGTTAATCTAAGAGGAATGCTGGGAGTCACAGCACTGACGCAGTCGGGTCTCTGTTTTCTGTCACCAGGTTTTTAACGCTTTTTTGGACACATCGGACTAAACATCCTCCACAGATAATAAACTGTCAGTGCAGTGGTTCGCTGTTACAGACACATGTGGACTGCATGGTTTGTGTTAGCAATTATATCAGTCATTCATATCCTGCACTTCCCCGGTGACATTTAATTTAGGTCCTGGTGCATGAGCTACTGTGGAAACACAGTTAATGCAGCAGGTTTTAGTTTTCTGTCAGTTCAGTTCACCTTCATTTATAGAAGAAGGAAAGCAGATGCACTGTGAGCTGATGCTCATAAACAGATAATAAAATACAGTTTGCAAACTTTGCATTATACCATTAATAAAGAGTCTGATCTAGCTACAGTTACAGGCACAATATGTTTGTATGAGTGTCTGTCAATTACTCAAAGACTTCCTTTTAACCCCCACTAATTTACATTTCTAAACACATTTATACTGTATAACACCTGACCTCCTGACCTTGGAAACAGTTATTTCACATAAAACAAAACACAACCTCCTTCTTAGCATGGATGAATTTGTTGACATGTCCAAAAATCAGCTACTGTGGGGGAAGAGGAGAAGATTCAGTTACTAATACAAATGACAAATAAAATGCCCCTATACTTACAAATACACTACAGTGTGTTATTAAGGATTTTAGTGGCTAAACAAGTCTAGATAACAACAAATATAGTGATATCTACAATATTGTGTGTATTTTTGTGGACTCAGTAGAGGTGTAGTGTAGAAAAGTTAAAAGATGAAACATAGTAACACTGCATCAATATTTATTTATTTATTTTTTTTTAGATATTATGGTTATCGCCCAAACAGGTGGACTATATTGCAACACTCTATTATAAACAATTACTCCCTGTTTGTTTCTTAATATAGTGCTTTAAATGCTAAGTTGGTACAAAATAAAATGTAACCCTAAAGAAGTAGTCAGATAATAGTAGTACACACACACACACACATGCACACACGCACACACAAACAGTGTGGGGCCAATGTATAATCCACACTTATTGCTTTATGTTGTACATGTGTAATCCCCTCTGCACCTTCACAGATACTGAAACATGCAAAGTAAGTGGGAATAGCTGGTGGAGGGGCTACACATATTATACCATGTTGAACTGATAATACTGCAGCAATGAGAGGCCGAAAGACAAATGTTTTAAATCATTTAATTTGAGATCTTTATCTTCCACATGAGAGATGTAGACGAAACAAAAAAAAAACAAGCGGTTGTGTCTGACTGACTGAGACTTCCTCCCCCAGTCCAACAATCTGAAGTAAACGAGTGGCCTTCAGGGTAGCATCAAAGACATGAAGATGGAGAGCAGTCTGACTAATCCTCTCATCTCCACACTGCTGTTTGTTCCTGCTGAACGTAATGAAGCATAAATGGAAATGCTGCTTTTGGTAACCCTGGTGTTTGATGGAGACAGTTGGCGTTTCATCAAGATGGCCTGAGGGAGCTTTTCTTTTTTGTTTTTTTAGTTTAATGACTATTTTCTCTACTTCTCTACCGTTGTTCTTCAGAGAAATGAAAACATTTTTAAAAGGAATACGACAGCATGGGCCCATACACCAGCTTTCTTATCCCAGGATACAGTTAAAAGACAACCTCTTCTTGTTTTGTACATTAGCACTTGACCTAAAGCTTCTTTGTTAAGTAATCACAAGAAAATAGCTAATTTCACGGTTACAAAAACCTCACTAGATAAAAGAGTCCTGGCTTTTTACTCTGGCTTTGGCAGCACACACTCCCTGCAATCTTCTGCTGTAAAACACTGTTTACTTAACAATACCACTAATCAAACACCACTGAAAGATCACCTCACTTGTGTATATCTTATATCATCAGTTCACGCACCTGAAGGAGTCACAGAGGTTAGTTGGCAATTGACCCATTCAGTATTTCTGGTGAAATGAACATGGAGCAGACAAATCAGTGTCGTCAGCATAAACACGTATTTTCTCAAAGAGACATTCCTCCTGTGAATCAATGAGGTCGTCTGTACTGCAGCCTATCATGGTCCACAGTTACGTTTTGTTGTTAGGCGATATCTAGTGGTTGAAGTATTCATGACAAGAGCAGAGGGAGAAGCCCAGTGATTCAGGATGAAAAGTGGCAAAGTCCACATTAGGGGCAGGGTGGGGGGTACATAAATCAGTTGCCACTAATAGCATAGTGGTCAAGGATGATTTTTGTGAGGTGCCCATTTTGTGCAGCTGTCGCCTTTACTGTTGTTTATTTGCTTCAGTTAAAGGTTTCCTTTCCATCACCCAGAGTGAGTGGAGACTACCTCTAAAGAACAGGCCTGACTTTGTAGCTCAATTTACCCACAGCTGCACAAGAGCACAACTTTTTCAAAGCTGTAGCAAAAGTACTTCAGTCAAAGTGCAGCACCCGTTTAGTTGCATAGCGGATGTCTCCCTGTGTGATGGTGTGCTGATGGAGGACTCTACCGAGAATATGCAGCGCAGACTTTGATGCACATGTGATTGATAGCTGTGTATGAGAACAAAATCATCTGAAAAGAAAGTCGTCTCACTCCCACACCGTGTCCAGGCTGATGAGTTTATTTAAAGATGTGACGCCTTTTTTTAGTCAAAGCAATACAAGTTGCATCGTCAGGCCATGATTTAGTGGGTGACGCGGTTTCAACAGAGCTCAGGGAGAGAAACACTGAGGCTGCAACAGTGTCTGTGTGAGAACGTTACAGTGCTAAGCAGACTCCTGAAAGCACATAAGCTATCAGTGCTTAGACAGTGTCTCATTAAGAGAGGAGAAATGTGTTATTTTAGCGAGAATGAGGAATAGAGGACTCATTTAGAGTGTGCTTCAACTGAGAAAATAGAAAAAAGTGCAGGGCTGAAAAATAAAAAGCAGCAAAATGATAAATGGGAGAAGAAAAATGAATCAATGTTTAATTTTTTTTTTTTTTTTTTTTTTTTTACAATCCATCTAAATTATTTAACTACTCTATTAATTATTTACGTATTAATTTGTACTCTCCTTCCACATTACCAGCTTTGGCAGAGAAGATTGAAAACTTATCATCAATAACTGAGACGTACTCAGGATTTACACTCATTTTTTAGCCTTTCCTATCTGTTGGGTACAGACACATATACGTTTGTATACAGTATAGTATGAATAACAAAAGCTTAACTCTGTGAACTCTGTAGGAAGACTCAGGATGCTCACATGCATTTGTTATGATTTACCAGGGACAGTGTAATGGGTGCTGAAACACTGAAATATGGGAGGCTCGTAAAAATGGACTGAATAATGGTTCTTTGGAATAAATGCTGTAGTGGCAAGGTCTTTTCTGTGTGTGTGTGTGTGTGATGCTTGTGTGAAGTGTCCCATTGCCAAATAAAGTGCACTCTGACGTCCTTGTTTGTCCAGGGGTTGAAGGACAGACTGGTGATGACCTCACTCACCACAGTGCACCACTTTTCAGCTTTTATTGATCTATCTGTGTGTTTGTGTGAGAGAGAGACAAGGACAAGGGAAGAGACAACTGTGTTATCATGCGCCCCCCCCCACACACACACACACACACACACACGCACACACACACAACCCCTCTCTCTTGTTCTTCGCCTTTGTGTTTCAGAATGAACTTGAATCATCTCTCTGTGTGTGGTTTTTAATAAGAGTATTGTGATGTTAAGAGGATATGACACTGTGTTTGGGATACACCATTTGTTTCTGTGCTGTTACACCTGCTCCCATTGTCGTAGTAACACTGGGGCAGCCATAGTTGGCTATCACTATGTCTGGATTACTGCTGTAATAATCTCTGATAGATTTTCAGGGCATTATGCACTATCTGTTATTATGTTCTGGCTCAGAGTCAAACGCGTAATCTAATTGAAAGCGCAATTTTCTCTACTATCTCATTGAGTCAGCGCTCTGGCCTGTGTGTGTATTTGTGTGTGTGTGTGTGCATGTGTGTATGTGTGTGTCACCTTGGTCATTGTTTTTGCTTCAGGGATGTGTCTACCTTTACAGTAAGTACAGTATAAGGTTATGTCGGCCCAGCCCCCGCTTCATCTCTCAATGACCTTCACATCTGCACTTCTCAGGGCTTATGGGATTCCAACATCAGATATCACACATACAGAGACCATCCATGAAAGGACACCCCAAATCAATTGTGATGCTCCTTTATGGGAAACATTCCCAGGTTCCCTTGCTGGACCCTCCCTGGACTCGTGCTAACACAGTGCCGTCTAGTATTAGCTGATGTTTTGTGGCTATCAAGTGTGTCTTATAAAAGCTGGAATCCATATGTACATTTCCAGCCAAGCATGATCAAATAAAGGTTTGCTTTATAATAACCATACACTAATTATAATTGCACTAATTATACAACCATTTCAGATCAGCCTATTTCAGGATGTTTGACTGCAGCATGGGTGTTAGTGTTTTCAACCCTGTGCTAAAACTGACTTTATTTATTATTCGCAGGCTTTGAAAGGTTATTTCATTGAGTTTTTGCTGATAATCGATCAAGTTTGCAGTAGATGATG
This sequence comes from Caranx ignobilis, assembly GCA_021432705.1. Taxonomy (NCBI): domain Eukaryota; kingdom Metazoa; phylum Chordata; class Actinopteri; order Carangiformes; family Carangidae; genus Caranx; species Caranx ignobilis. The sequence goes on from MU269980.1 coordinate 32,345,979, forward strand.
AAGTTAGAACACGCTGGCATTTACACCCAAGCAGGTTTGTCTGAGGCTACCTCACCACTCATAAGAAACCAGTCACGCAGTTTGTTCAGTCTGTTGTACTGATCTGGATCATATTATTATAGTAGAGTGATTCATTACATGTAAGTAAAGGTATCTTTTCTTCCAACATGGAGCTACTCTGACCCTGATTTGAACGTAGATCAAGAACCAAAAGGCAGATTGCAGTCCAATTTGTGTGGCACTTATAAGCACTGAGGTCATTTATCTTATATTACTGTAGGAGGAAGAAGGAAGGTAGATAGGTAATGGTGTAGAACCAGTAAAGATGATGAAGGTGAGAGTGTGAAGATGAGGAAAGAAGAGAAAATGGTGAGAAATACTGAAAAATATATGTCTTCTATTATTACAGTAATTCTCTCCTCATGTAATGACCGAAAAAGAAAGACACAGATCATTTATTATGGACAGTGGACACCAAAAAGGGGATTTTTTACTGTCAGTGAAAATGAATCACCAGCAGTCGACTTGCCGCCCCTGAGGATTTGGAGTCGTCTGCCAAACCAACTACTCTGTCCTCCAGCACTGACAAGTGCTTTCCAGACACAAAGTGGGCCTGATCACACAAAAATGAGGCCTTCTTCCAAAAACACTGAGACCTTGGACAATAATGCCGTCCACATAAGGCTGGCCCTCCGACTCGAGAACAAGCTCTGACAACCAAGGCCTGGACAAACAACCTGGAGGAAACTGACCTTTACGATGAAATCAAATAAAGAGAAGCACCTGATCCCCTTGCAACCGGTCCACAGGAAACATGCTCTGCGTATGACATTCAAAGCTATAGATGACAGCAGAAAAGCTTGAACCTTGAACCCTGGCATCAGCAAACTCCTGTAGAAGAAGAAAAACACCATCACCCAGGAATTCTGCATTAACCTGAAGGTCCCTGGGAAACGGAGGGAAAACTTCGACAAGATGGATTCTTGAATTCTCTGAGCTTCTTAGGAGGTGAAGAAGAAAGACAACCAGCATGGGAACAAACAAAAGACTTAGTTAAGAGACTGCTATGGTCACCAATAATGACTTACACAGGAATCTGACGTCTTGAATGAAGAGCTGTATGTCAGACCCCCGGACATTAAGGAGGCGAAAACACTTTCACAAGGCTTTCTTTCAAGGGGAACGATATCAGCAACGTCGCATTTTCTGAAATAAAGCATCATGAAAAGTTATGTAGTTCAGTGAGGTTGCAGAGTGATGGAGCCACATATTCAAGCAGAGAATAATGTGTGTGCATTCCTTAGATTATGGAGAAACTCTGACAAGAGCTGGTGGGAGTCAAAGGCTTTGACGAGCTGCTTGACGAGGAGTTCAGTAGTGAGAATGAAATGCAATGTCAACAATGTCGTCCATGCAAAAAGCAGGGACTTCAAAGAGCGGCTTGTTTAGACTGTGGTGGTGTGTTTCCCACTGCCTGCTGCTGAAACAGCTCTTTTTTTTCTCTCTGTGCAATCTGATTAATTAATTCAAGTCTCTGATTAACTGAGGAAATGACTTCACATCTGCACAAATACATGCTGTATTAGTGAATGTCCTCTCAGTCCTGTTATGTGACACTGCTGTGACTCACCCTCCTCCATTTGCCTGTATCATGGCTTTGTTCAGATTGTTTATTGTGTTACTTCATCTTGTTTACTCCCAAGTCTTTAATTGTAAATGTGCTTTTGAATCACGCTGCGAGGTGTCTCACTTTCTGCAGCATTGGAACAGCCTTTCCTCCGTTGTCCTGTAGATTGGGTGATATTGTCCAGAGTTTTGAGCTTCCCGTGCTCACATGAGTCTGTCGGAGTTGGAGGGGGGAAAAAATAATAATTTTTTAAATCATTAGCCAAGCATTAGCATTTGACAATGACAACACCTGCTGCTGGCAGCCTTGTGCGGTGCTGGCCAATCAGTCCTAAGAATAACATCTGATTGTGAAAGCAGAGTGTTTCTGGGTGAATCGCTATTCTTAGGTCATTAAGAAGTTTCAAGTGTTACATAGCAATTAGATCTAATTGTAGAATGGGAATATCTTGTATGTGTGACTGGAGAGATGGTGTTTAACCCTTCATTAGTTCTGTGTGGTTATTGAGTTTTCAGCAACACATTTCTGATATTTCAGCAGTTTTGTTCCCCTTTATACTTGTGGCCTCTGAGTAGCATTAATGAAGCAGCATGGAGTTAAGTGGTTTGCTCAAGGGCATCTGGCAGCAGTGTGGCAGTGGGGGGGTTGTCAGGGATATGGTGCCTCTTTTCCACACTGTGAATCCTAAAGCCAACTGCAGAGACTTGAGGCACTTAAACGTGTGCTTTCAAAATTACTTTGCAAACTCTGCCACAGCCTGCAGCCTCACAACTTTATATGAATGTATGTGCGTAACTCACAGTGTGTGTCTGACAGAGACGGACATGAATGTCTGCCCTGCATGACTCATCTGTCATGGGAATTCAACGACCTTGGAAAATCTGGTCTTATTAGGTTTTCATAAGTGAATTACTGGCCTTTAATGACCCTGCAATGAGCTGGAAACATGGTGGACAACACAGAATCAACAGACAAAACATGAGCAAACACAGTGGACCATGGACATATGAGGCACATGCACATGGGAGATGAAAATGAAATGGACCATTACCATGAGTCAAATCTGAAGTTCATCCAGGTTTGTAGCTAACTAGAAATAAAATAATGATGATGATAATAATAGTAAGGAAGCACTCGGGCTGTCAATCGATAGATATTTAAGTACATGAATGTTCATAGTTAATTGCGATTAATCACAAATTAATTGCACATTTTTTATGTCCTGAAAATATTGGTTTTGTCAAGGGACTCATCTCTCAGGATTTTATAGTTTACCATTCAGGAGATCTTTTGTCATCCTTTGAGATGTTTTAGTTTGCAGCTGTGAGTTCATTCATTTCCAGTAACTGATTTAAAGATCGGGGAGGAGATCTTTTCTTGAGCATTTTTTACTGTATTGCTTGAAATCCTCCTACACCTCGATGGCAACCAATTAATCAAATGCTTTTTCACAAAAATGAAAAATGTCAGTCACCTCAATCCTTTTTTTTTTTTTTTTAGTATATTTTTTGGCCATAGCATAGTGTAGAGAGACAGGAAATGGGGAGGCAGAGAGAGGGGGAATGGGTCAAAGGTCAACTGTAACAGAACATGCCTTAAATAATCACAAGTCAAAAATGGTGGCGCTTTAAGGAATTTGCCTGATCCCGTTACCTTTGACTGCCCTGGAAAGAGCACAGTTCAAACAAATACATAATGTTTACTGAATTTTAATGACTTTTACAACTGAATCATCAGCAATTCAAAAACCATTTGAAGAAAAGGAAAACTTTAGTTTGAGATTTTACTGTAAATTTTCAGAATGGGCTGGTAACACAGTGTTACTCATGTCATTACTCAGTTCGTATAGACCTGCGCTGGCAATAGAACGCATACTGTAATCTCTCAGATTATGTAACTCGCGCACGCATGGGGGATTACTGAATGACACATGTAATAGGAGAGTGCACGTTTGACAGGGCAGTTAGAAACAAAGGTAGAGAATTCAAGGAGAGTTTGTATGTGAGATCAGAGACGTGGATATAAGTTATTTTTATTTTATGGTGTTTTTATACCCAATCACAATCACTCATTCTGAAAGGAATCAGGACTTTGTTTTAGTAACCTTGATGGAAAGACATAAAGCCAGTTCATCCAGAGTGCATCCTGTACTGACACATATGGTGCAAGGACAAGAGGGTGTCGCTCTGTAGATGCAGTGAAGATAAACTAAAGGGAGAGGGACATAAACATCCCATAACTGTGTCTGTTTACCGTTTCCTCCTGTGGATTGTCGGAGTGACAGGAGCTGTTCAGATCCTCAGCGAGGTCAATTAGTGCACTTGGGTTGTTTTCGTGTCAGGCCATTGAACTTTGATTAGACAGGAAGGTTTCTGCAATTTCAGATATCTAATAGTGTTTTGCATTTAAAGAGACAGGATTAGCTGTGCGGTAGCGTGTTGTTGAATGTTTGATAGAACTGTTTCACTCGGCTGGTTTTGCTAATCAGGTATAACAAAGAATATTACAGGCGTATTATCTGGGTGCTTGAGTAGCATTTCCAGCTACTAATGCAAAAATGAAAAATATGTTGCTTTGCTGTGGTGATTTTAGTAAATGGTCTCCTAAGGTAGATAAAATTAAAAGATTCAGATATATTCAACATCAAACTTACCCTTATTCATCAAGGTATGTCTCCAGTGGTGGACAGCTGTGTCATTGTATTCTTTTCCTATACAAAAGTGAGAACTGCTAACCCGCTGAGCTAACTATGACCGTACCTTTTGTATACCTAGTCACTTTAAGCCCACTCTGGCTCTGTATTAAAACCTCTTGTAATGTCACCCGTGGAAGAGTATACTGTACATATAGTCCTTTGCAGTATCATTTTACACACAAATACTACTGTATACTGCTGACTAATTTTAAAGTACAGTTGTTTTTCAGTGACTTCCAACCTTAAAAGAAGTCACAGCTTTACAGACCTGAAACTTATTTGAAATCCATTATTCATACAATATTTAGCATAATAAGTATGTTTATATTTATGCTAATGCTATCATTGCATGGTGACTCAGCTGTAGGCTGTTGTTGGTTTCCTTGAATTTTCACCGCTGACCACAAACTTTAAGGTTTGACTCTCCAACAACAAACATTGGGAATAAGCAGCTTTTTGGCAGCAGACTCTAAAATGCCAGATGCCAAAGGCTTCACCATGTAAAGCTAGCTTTGAATAGGTCATGACAGAGCACTGATTTCCATCATTTGAAATAATAAGCAAATGTTGAATAGTCCCCAGAAGTATTTCATAATGAATTCACAGGTTCATGTGGGTCCAGAGTCGGTGAGGCAGTAATTAGATAAGATTTCTACCATGAACTTGCATTATTATGACTTTGAATGCTTCTAGATGAACCCCACTGCACCTTTGTATTGAATAAAAAGCCAAGCCCCTGAAATGCACTGTATCTGAAAGCATGTCAAACATTTCGTGTCTCTGCCAGAACCAGGACCTTTGTGGCTGGTTCCCGCTATGCAATATAATAGACTTGTTATCGCAGGTTTCAAAAACACTCTTTTTCCCTTTTCCATCGTGTGTTACTCAAATCCTTCTCCATGCTGTCGTTTGAAGCCTAAAATGAAAGGCGGACAATAGCCCAGTCATTAACGAGTCCATTAAATCCTTAATTATGCTATCCTCCAGTGTTTTCTATGTTCCAGTAGCCTTGCATTTTCACCACAAGATTGTTTGCTGCAATTTGACCTCCTATCCCTCGCTACCCATTTTTTGCTCTGCTAATTAATGGCGTGAGTCATGGAAAGATTATATTAATTGGCCGTGTCTGCTTTTTTTTTCATATTTCATGAATGTTTAGTGACTTGTGTTGCTCTCTGTGTTTCGATTCCTGCAGATTTCACCTCGAGAAAAAGATGAGGAGCACATCTTACTTTGTAAAGGGCAATAACAATGAGATGTGATGTTTAGACAGGCACTTTATTTTGACAGTCTCGTACAGTCAGGTTATTATTCAAGTGAATTATTAACCAAATGTCACTTTAAAGTCTCTGGCAATGGTTCCTGTAATACCACTGGATTTTTTAATTAATGTAATGGTGAAACTTTTAATGTACAGTTTAATATACATCTTCCAAGTTGCACATGTTTTTTGATAACGCTTTTTATTTGTCCTCTCATGAAATCCAGTATCCTCTTGTAGTGACTGAAGCGTGATTATTGTTTTTTCATGGCTGTGTTTTGGCACTCAAGGCGCTTGGTTACGATGAACAGAGGTTGATGGTCTGCATTTTAATACTGAAAAAGACACAGCTTCCACAACTAAACCTAATGCATTAGACCACATCAGTCAGCCCCCCCCCCCCCCCCCCCCCCCGACCTGAACGTGTTTCCTGAGCAGGTGTAAGGTTTTCCTTCAGTTGTGCCAGCAGTGTGTTACTCTATATGATTAGGCAGCTCTCAGTTTCCCTCAGGCTGCTCTGAGGTCCTCCAGTGGGTTGCAGCCTGCTGTAACTATATAACACTGTCACATGAGGACGACATCATGCTGTAACAAAAACATAAATAAATAAATAAATACAGGCCCAAACACTAAATGTATACACAAAATAATAATGCAGGTACACAGAGCCCAGTATTTCTGTGACACAGTGCTGGCTGTGGTTGGGCTGTAACGCTGACTGTGTGCAGACTGACTCCGTTCTGCTAAGCTGTTGACTTTGTTTTATTTCCCTGCAGAACAAATGACTTCCCAGAACTCTCACATTGCTTAGAAGGATTAAAGGAAATGCAGTTTGGATTTAGAAAAGGCTTTTGGTTCTTATAAACACAACACAAATGCATCCACGCTTGCTCATTAGCACACACATTCATATCATATGTATTAGCGTCCATGATGAAAACCAAAGGAAGAGGCACCACCACACTCCCCATCTTTTCTGTCTGTCTAACAAGCTCTAGTCCAGTGATTCTCAAAGCGTAGTACATGTACCGCTAGTGGTATGCGGGTCCCCTCTAGTGGTACGCAAAAGAATCACTGAATTAAATATAAATAAAATAAAATAAATTTAAAATATGAAATACTATCAAACATATTAGAATGGATGAAAATATCTTATCAACCAATGGCAAGAAAATGAAAGGAGATACAAATCAAGTCAAGACTGTTAAAAAGTTTGCAAGTACTTCTGGGTAGCCATAGGCTACATAGCGTTTGAAACTGCCGCTGACATCGATGGTTATCCACAGTAACTGGTACAAACTGTGTATAATGTTACAGTGGCTGACAATATGCAATATACAGGTTTTTCCTGCTTAGAGAATTTGGAGGTGGGCGCCACCGCTAAATTCTCATTGCCACCAGCCCACGAGTCAGAACCCAGAGTCGCTTCAGCGGGCGTGCTCTACCAAGTGAGATATATGACGCTCGTGGCTCAGTGTATTAAATCAGAAAGTCCATGGAGTGTTTCAGTGACGGTGAGCAGCCTGCTTCATTAATGCTGCCGCTACTTCAGAGGTGGGGCAGACACACAGTAACAGTCACCTGTTACCGTTACCATACCAATGAGCTAACACTACTGTATTTTAATGTTGGTCATCAGGGTGGTACTTGGTGTAAAAAGTTTGAGAACCACTGCTCTAGTCTAAAGTACGTTGCAGCTAAAAGAGGAAGCGTTTTGTCTGTGCTCTCTAAATCAAACCATGAGACTCTGGTGAAAATGGGATGTTTTCTGACCTGCCATCTCTACGGTTGAAGGTTCCAGTAAATGGCATCATTTACTGCTTAATGTGATGTACGAAGTGCCTGCATGATGAGATGGAGGAACATAGCACAACGACAGATCTTAAGTCGAAACCACTCAGATGGAAGAGATTAATAAGTGTTTGGACAAGAAAAGTTAGATGTGTCCAGCGCACTCAGACTATATAAGCCTGAAGAATAACATTGGTAAAACAAGGATCAACTTGAGCTGCAATTTTCTCATCCTCCCATCTGACCGTGTAACAGCATTTGACTGCTGACCAAAACTTCTGGGGCTTTTCCACTACAGGAAATTTGGGGTAATTTTACAGGGCCAGGGGCCTTTGTCTCCACTGCAGGAACCTCTGAACCCCTGAAGGGCCATCTCCCGGATGTCAGTCAGTCCCTGCCTCAGGGGAGGTACTCAGAACGGCTTGAGGTTTACTCAGTGCTGATTGGCCATACTTTAAGTAGGATGTGACACCAAGAGAAAGCCCCGAAATAAGCGGCACTTTTAAAACCCAGCATTATTATTTTTTTTAAAAAGCGTCTGCATGGCTGGAAAAAAGAGAATAAGTCAATAGAGGACGTATGATTGTAGTAGTAGTAAAAGACGTATGAGTGGACAGACAAGTACACAATCACATGATTATGTGACAGTCTCATCGTTGCAACATTATTCTTTTGTAATTTGGTAAAGCAATGTAACAATACTGACATATTGTATGTGGAAACCAGAGACACTCACAGTGTGTTTTCATGCACTGAACACTGTGTTCATATGTATGTATAAGCACACAGCTCCATCTCATAAGCTCACGTCTCCGGATGCTCCCGCCTCATAAAGCCGCCTGTAGCCAACCTTTAACATTATAGGGCTCCAAATGGCAGCATGGCTGCGTGAATGTTTGAAATGTGTTTGAGGTTCATAACCAAATATGTCACAGTGTGATGTGAGCAAATTGCAGACTGTCTGCTGGTGTTTACTAACCAGCCTGTGAATACAGTCAAAAGACTTATATTGCGTGATTAAAGCAGACACCTGGGTTTTATTTGGGCAAAGATGGAGAGTTTACAGCATCTGAGTTGGAGGTGGACCAATCTTCACACCCCACTTTAGATAAGAGAACCAGAGTTCAGTGCTGTGCAACTGCATCAAAGGCTGTAAAATAAAAAAAACCTTTAATGCCTTATATGGAGCTGAGTACAGAAGTTTGAAGTCAAGAGGTGGCTTGTGTAACCCTGGTATGCTATCTCTGCCTGATGCACATGTTATATAATTGGGTTACAGCAGTATCTCAGCATATGGTTCAAATACTCATTGATTATATATGCTGTATGTATACTGATTAATGGCATTAACACAAGACTGAGTGTGTCTTGTATAAACCACCCAGGACAATATGTCATTTTGACCCAGAGTTAGCGTTGTTGTTTCATTTGACTTTTGGTTATTTACCTGTTGCAGCCCACTGTAGCTCTTTAAAACATCCGTTACTGATTGTTAATTTGCAGTTTTGAATATCATATCAACTTCTTTTTATAGAGCTACCAATAAATAATACATTTGTGACATTTTCAGGTAAAATCTGACCTTTCAGTAAGAATATAACAAAAGAAATGGCGGCATGGTATCTCAAGATGGTTCACAGGCGTCTGCTTGGTGGTGAACCTGAACAAAGACTGCACATTCAGTATATCACACGGTCCATCACATCTGCTCTAATATTCTGGATACATTTTGTTGCCGACTTATTTTGCATGAAAATAGAAACATTCATTTCACCTTCCACAATAAGAGCATGTTGATCCCTCTTTTACCTTCTATTAGTATTTATTTATTTATTTTTTGTTACAGTGCTCAAAGCGTTATTAAAGACGTTTTTACTTCATCGTGTGGATTTGATTGGCAGACTTTGACATGAGTGGGCTGCATTCAGCCAACCACTGATCTTTTTGAGGTTTCTTCTGTCCCCCGCCTTTCTTGTCACATCTGTCACTTGCCACCTCCCACGGGATAGGCTTTGTTTAGACACATATGGGAACTTTTTGAATGTTGTTGGGAGAGAACGCCTGTTTGCACTGTAGCAGTGTTTGTATTTTAATTAGAGCCATTAACAGCAGCCTGAGCCTGCTGTAGCTGTTCCCACCCAAAACTGAATGGCCACCGACGCTCAGTGTGGGTGTCACATTAACATTTGTATTTACATACAGTTTAAGCATTTAGCTCGCATTCCACAGCAGCACGGAGCCGGAGAGGAGGGAGGCTTCAACAGGACACAGTGGCTTGTTCTGTCTGTAATGGAGATGTTTCTGAATCCTGCAGCATTATTTGGCAGCGTACAACAATACATTTGCTTTCAATATTTCAGATAAACCGACGGATCGATTGTCCCATAACACTCTCCTGCTCTCTTTTGTCTTATAAATTTGTCATGAAACAACCAAACTGCTTTCACTATGCTGTTCTGTCAGACTAAATCTGTGTTTGTTTGTTTTTTTTTGACATTTTCTTCTTAGTTATTTTGCTGCTGAGAATTGGTTTTCATTCATAAATAAAAAGTTCCACAAACTTGGAACTTATTTGCTCAGTAATCAAAGAGAATCTAACATGTTTTGTTCTAGTCAGTGTTAATTTAATGTGGCTTGCTGAACTACGGTGCGTTCAGGTGATCACAAGGGCCTGTAAAATTCAGAATCATATTAAACATTCACTATTTGTGTGAGATTTTTTTTGTCATAATTTCTGTGTGAAGTCTTCAGTGATGACTAAAAAGTGGTAACCTTGACCTCTGACCTTTGACCACCAAAATCTAATCATCATCCTTTGTCCTTAAGTCCAAGTGAACATTTGTGCAAAATCTGAAAGGTGTTCTGGACTTTCCACAGTGATGGATTAAACTGACGTGTGTTAAGACTTTTTTAATAAAACACAGAATGCAAAGCTAAGTTGGTGAAGCCTGCAGCAATGCTGCTTTCAAAAGCAAATCATTTTCACATCAAGAGATTTTGTATGATGCAAAAAACCAATGAATTACATAAACAGTACAATTGAAAAACTGTCATGTTCTCCACAATCAATAGAAAATAGCTCTGAGCAAAACACTGAGCTGCTGCTGTTGTTGTTGTTGTTGGTGTTGGTGGTGGTGTTGATGCTGATGATCAGAGGTCAACTGTGGATGAAACCGTTGCCTCTCGCCTTCCTGCTCCAACCCACCTGTTCTGTCAAAATATAGGTGTCCTGGGACTCCAGAGGTTTTTTATTGACGAATCTGCTGCAGTCACAAATCACGGTGAAGGCTGCAGAAAATGTGGCAGTGCAGTTTTACTGAGTCATAATGTTTTTACAGGCCTTGTTCTGCTTATCAGCCCGAAACCTGTTTGTGTGTGTGACTGTGTGTGTGTATCCCCTGAAAGCACGCTAATCTCCCCGGGTGATTACATTGACCCCAGGCCATTGATTACACACCGTCGAGGCTCAAATGTCTTTGGTACACAGGCACTGGCCAGTTTATGCATCCAGGCATCCTGTGCTCTCCACAGCCCCATTTATCCCCTCCCTGCTTTCTGCTGTATGGAAAACAGTCTGTGGCTTCTCAAAGCAAACCAGTTAGATCATTGGGATGCATTTCATTTTTCATTTTTAATCATTTTTTTGGTCACTTGAGCAACAAATCAGTTGTTACAGGACGCAGGACGATGTTGCTACGTAATCTTTCTGCTGTTTTATGTCCCTTTCTTCCTTCTCTTCTGCTTTTTCCATGTTCACTTCTGGCTGTCACAACAGCTGTCGAAAGGTTGAGCCCCACTTTACACTGGAGGGCAGCTCTAGTTTTGACGCCAGATCATTTCAGGGCTTTCACCCCGCCCCCCCTTTTCATTCCTCTCTCTGAGCAGGTCAGTCGAGGCCAAACAATTGGATGCAATAAGAATAGAGGAGGGAAATGCTCTCAACCTGAATTCCAACTCTAATCTCCTCCCTGTGCTCTCTGCTCACCCCTCTGAGCGAAAACAAATAAATCTTTCATCTTCAGATATAAAGCAGGCAGCTGGAGGCTCATGTGTTTGCCTCGCTCTGTCACTGGCCTGCTTAACCCCGCCACCGCTGGAATTTATCAGTGTAGTAAGGGGAAAAAAATCATCCATGAGACAATATTGGGGATTTTATGCATTGACTTAGAGACTGGGTAAGAGCTGTCTGCATGATGGTAGCTGGTGATTCATGTTTCCTGTTCGATATTCATGGAAAAAAATCGTATTCTTTTGATATTTAACTTGGCGTAAAAAACAAACAGAGCAACATATTGATCTTCCAGTTATCAGCCATTAGCTTTTCAGTTCTTGTAAGTGCACTGAAAACACCTTTGAAAAACTTGTGCTAATCAACCTCTTAAGCTGGGGACACACTACATGATTTCACCCACAGTTCACAGTCGGGCCTTGTCTGCACCAGTCGGCACTAGCTGGGTACAGTCGGCATGGAACGGCATGAAATCATTTAGTGTGTGATGGGGTTCAGACTGCACCCGACTTCAGTCGCAGCAGTTTAAACATGTTTGAATCTTTTGAGCTGAGTGTGGACGCGGTCGGGTAGTGGGTACCTACTGGTTACTGACCCCACCGGAAACATGTCGCCCACAGCCAATGAAAAAGAGGAGAGGGGAGAAATGAAATTGCATCTGAACTCAATGTCAACTCCTCCACATCTTATGAAGGAGTAAAAAAAATCTGTGTGGTTTTTCAAGCTGTTCTCTCAGTTGTCCGATAATGATTTCATTAGTTTTCGAATTTGCGTAATACCGCACTTACCTGGTACCGGTAGCAGGGGTGGGGTGGGGCTAGCAGTGGTTCATTTGCATTTAAAGTGAGAGTCTTGCGAGAGTTTGGTGCGTTCACTTGGCTTCAGTTGGTTTGACAAATCATGTAGTCTGTGATCCCTCATCTGGCGCGGTCATTAAGTGTGTGATCTCCAGTCATCATAAAAATCTGCTGAAGCCAGTTGGTTAGTGTGTATTTCAAGTCTTTTCTAAATCAGCAACAACTCAAGAAAATCGTGTCGTGTTTGTGTAGAGCTTTAGACTCACAGCGAGACGATTCAGTGTGCACACACAAAGCCGAAAGGTCTAATGACATATTCAGTGCAGCCCTGCACCTCTATTCCTCACATGATAACAGCTCAAGTACATGTCATTGTTTTCTTCACAGGGTTATACACCGTTCAACACTGGGGTATTAGACCTCACAGGGGTCAAGCTTTAACAGCTGACCCCAGCTGTTGGTGAAATATTGAGCTGTCAACCAGGAGACATCACAGAGTGGGTCCAGGAAGCAAGATCCTGGACCTCAGCAAGGAGCCGGCTCAGGGCAGCGAGCCATCCTCTCTGCTGCTCCAATAAACACTGTGTCAAACTCCACGTTGGCAGGTGGCACCAAATTATTCAGACTAGAACGAGACAAATGATTGAGCTGCTTGTTTCCTGCTGCAGCCGAGGTAATTCAGGTGTGTTTATACAACCCAAAATCATCGATTTATGTCAGAGGCCCTCGCAGTCTTTGGAACAAATGAAAGTCTCCATCTTTAGCAACAAGACCTCCAACCTAAACAACCACGAGCCAACCAGAGAGGTTGGTTTTTTTTTGGGGGTTTTTTTTTACAGTCTCATATGACCCATATGAGTGTTTCCTAAAATACCACACCTACAGCTTTGTGCGTAAAGGGATGGTTGAGAAACAATAGTCCTGGTTCTGATTGATTCATCCAACCACCTCAACCTCCTCCTGTTGTGGACCTTTGCACTCTGTATACGTCACCACCACCATGTACGTTCGCTTCTTTCTACCCTCTTTCATTCAGGAGTTGCATTATTTTTTTTGTTGAACTAAACTGTTTTTAATTTTCTTTTTTCAATGAATCAATCAATATTGCCATGCAAATCATCACGATACTATGCTATATCACAATACTAAGCTGTATCAATTTGTTCCCCCACCCCTAGTACACATACACAGGCCTACATGAGAACCTGCTTAATCCAGTTGCTGGTTCCTGCACAAAGCAACTTCCTGTGTAGGCTGATGTTTTAGAGAGGAGCTGATTTCTGATTAAATTGCTGTTTTATCTTTGTGTGAATCTGTAAAATTATGTGGCGCAGGATAGGTGCAATATGTACCGTACTCATGATTTCCAGGACCAGTATTTTAGATAGTATTAGAGGCATTTCTTTCTCTAGTATTAGAATTAGACCTACTCTGCTTTGTAGTGGCACATAAAGAGAGAGGAGCTGCTTTTGTATTTCAACAGTAACTGTGCTTGAGTGATGGTTTGAATCGATTGCAACTGTGGAGGAAAAAAATAAGTGTATATCTCACTTTTATCCTCAGTGTGTTTCAAACTGTTGCCTGTTGGCAATATTTTGAGGCTTTTCTTGTTACAGCACTTGCACTGTGTGGCTGCTATTTACCCTAAGTCACATACAGCGCCAACTAAAGCCAATACTTTCACTATATTTATCACCACTGTCAGCTGTGCCTCATGTATATGTATTAGCAATATTCTCAGAGTGGCAGCTGAGCAAAATTTCTTTCATGGCAATACTTTCCATATGCACTTATGTTAATGTCTCCTGTTTTTTGTTTTTTTATACACTCACTGATGTATTTTAAGTATTTATACTTATATTTGTGTATATTTGTGCAACTTTACCTCATCAGTGCTCCATAGCTTTCTCTCCTCCATAAGTACCAATAAGTTGCTATTTACAGCATGCAGAGCCAAATACATAGTCAATTGAATAAATAGATAATTATGTCAATGACAAAAATTTTACATCATGGTGAATTGAATTTTGGCATTTGACAGTTGTTAGGACAAAAATAACTCGAAGACAGCATAACCATGGACTCTAATCTTCTAATGTATTTTTGTAATGTATACAGTATTTTCTCATTCCAGCAATCTGTATATTGATCTTAATTCTCAGTAGTATATACATTTTATCATCTGTACTGTTTCTGCTCACAATGTTTGGATTACAGCAGAGTCGAAGTAGAATTTCCTTTACGTTTTATGGTGCATTTAAAGAACATTTTTTTAATGAGAGGTTGAACCGTGTGGGTCCTGTATCCAGAGCGAGAAGTTGATAGCGAAGCCAAGTGAGAAAATCACTTCACTGCCTCAGCACCAAGTGTTCAGCCATAGCAAATTACATGGCTGTTGCTCCCCCACCGTACCGCACCAGCCTTTCTCTGGCTTAGACTGAATGTTTCAGTTGGCTCTCAGCCCAGGAGTTACTTTGGGCCTGACCCGTGCTATTAACACAGCGTGTCGCCTCCCGTGCTAATGACAGCAGGTGAAATGAGCCAATTTTGTTTTGGTTGGCAGACACGGTGATATACAGTACATCCTGGCACTTGTCTCTTCTTCACACATATCACAGTTTATTCTCTTTGGTTTGAAAAGGAAGCTCAAGTGTTTAAAAAGTGGACGGAAAAAAAATAACTTTCTCTCTTTAAGTGGTTTCTCCTTTCATCTCGACAGTGTGGGGAAAAAAAGCATTGATTCTCACTGTGAAACCTGCTCATCTAGTAAATTATCTTTTGACTGAACAGCAGAAATTGATTGCGTGCTCGGCCTATTGTTAGTCAAACAAAAGCAATGAGCCTGTGACAAAGCTTTTTTCTACAGAAACAGTCTGCAGGGACAAACATTTCTTTCAGTGCATCTGCCAATGTCATTCAAAACGGGCTCCCAAATAAGTGCATCAAGCCAACACTGCAGCGCTGCAAGATGTAAAGTCGAAGCAGATGACCAACAGAAAAAAAAATGTCAACACTGTGTGGTGAATTATAGTCTGACAAGGGGCTTTGTTGACAGAGCCAGGGGTATGTTGTTTTTCCTGTTCTCAAGTATTAGCAGGGAAGCTCACTGGCACACAGCTGCTCTTAATAACCATTATTAGTGCCGACCAAATCACATGTGCAGTGATTCTAGACTTACAGCTCACCCCTCATCCATTCACTTCCTTATGATATCTTAAAATAGCTGTCAGCTTAAAAGTGAGGTATCGGCATCTGAAGCAGCTGTTGTCATAGTCAGAAGAGAAGAGGAAACATATTCATCTTTGTTTGTGTAAAGATGTCCGAAAGTCAGCTGACCACTGTGACCACAGCCATCAGGTGTCAGGGAGTTAAACCCCACAGACTGTTGTGATCCCCTCATGGAGATGGACTTTTGTTTGTTTCGTTTTGGCTTTGTGTAGAGAATCTTGATAAATTTCCAATAATTATAGAAGATATTCCAGATCCCTGCAGGATAAACCCTAGTGCACTCGCTTTCCCTGGTCAAAAATATTAACTTATTCTGTGAAATCGTCTCAAAATGTGATGATTTGTTTACATATTTTGTACAGACATTCGTGGTTCCAAGAGGATGAACCCCACTGACTTAACAACCCTGATTTTTTTTTTGTCTGTGCCATCAAAAGGGTTGATGTTTTTCTTTTTTTATTAGAATATCTTCTGACCTTCGGCCAGAGGATGAATTGTAAACACATTTCCTCTTAAAAATGTGTGTTTGTCCATCGTTTCTCACCAAATACTGACAAGTGAAGCTCTACTCTGTGTTTACACACAGAGCTGCTGGCATGCCTGAAAACGCTCTAGTTTTGTTAAAGCATCTCACCAAACATTTCCATGTGAATATAGAAATTATGACAGTGTTGCTGTTTTTCGCAGTGGAGGCAATGTCCAGATGATTATTTTCAGCATTTCCCAGCTGATATTATCACACAGCAGATAGTGTGTCAGAGGTCAGCGGTGAATCCTTGCAGACAGATGATATCCAAACGATGTGTAGGTCTGATGGAGCGTAGAGCGTGATGGCATCTGTTAATGTGTTTCACAACATTCAAGCCCCAAACCCAACTTTGGCCTTTAAAAGGAATAAATGGTCCCAACTAAACTCATTAATATTTGTATTGAGACATCTCCATAGAAACAACCAGTATCCATGGCTTGATAAAATTGCAGCTGTCGTCAGTCAATGTAATCAATGAGAGCATCTGAAACCTTCTACTCTCCCACCTTTCTCTTTAATAATTCAGCAACAAGCATAGCCTCCGTGGGCATTCACTGTGAAAAAGAGCACATGACCTCCAGCACAGCAGCAGGTGGTAGAGCGGCAAGAGGCTGCAGTGTGCAGAAATGGATGTTAACTTACTTTTCCCTTTAAAGCTATTTTTGGTGGCCTTTACACACACACATATATTTTGTGTGTGTGTCCTGCAAGTTATTCTGCAATAACAGTGTGTGATATCTGAAGACTCGTATTATATGATGAAAAGCAATGTTATGATGACCGAGGATTTTTTTTGTGAAACAACCTTCTACACCTGCTGCATCAAATCTGATACATAATAATTTTACAATTTAGTGCTAAACATGTAATGCGGGGTTTGTTTCTCCATAACGACCGTCTCACTCTACGTTATCCCACCTATTATGGGGCTTACGAGTGAAATAAATAATTTGAGAGACAATGTTGATCAAAATATGGATTTTATAGGTTTATAAATTGCACCAAATGGCCTATGACTTTTATTGTTTTTAATTGTAGCCTAATATCTTGTCAGGGCGTATCAGAGCAGCTTCCCTAGCAACGAAGTGTTAACAACGGTCTGTTATACAGAAATAACAGACCATAGAATGCAGCGACTGACCAATCAGAATGCAGCATTCAATAGATCCATGTAATAAAAAGTAATAATAAAAGCTGATGTAAATATTAATTTTGAAATATTAGTTATAAACATATTTTGGACATGTCATTCAGAAGCCCACCACTGCCTTACATGTACAGATAATAACATGTATTGATCATATTGATAAGATGGGAATCTGAAAAAACAAATGTACAACACAAATATACAACTGGTGTTACAGGATTATCTGTCATATAAAAGACAAGTCGTTGTTTACAAATAAACCACCGTCCATTTGAAGCAGTTGTAACTTTATAAAGCACTTGACTGTCTGAGGGAATTACTGCCGGAGTACTCAAGAGTTATAAATATAGATCAGCACTGATCAAGGCCACACAAGTGACACTGGCCCAGATATCCAGGCTGTCTAATAAAATAAAGTTGTCAGTGATGTCAAAAGCCACGCAGTAGGAGCAATATTGAAGCTGTTTTAATTTTAAATCATCTGCACATGCAAATGAGTCCAAGCAGAGTGTTCAGCATCAGAAGTCTGCCGTTTTTAGACTGAAGAGACGTTTCAGAGAGACATGTCGTAGCAGGAAGAGCACGGGTAGAACTAATGACCTTAACGATGGCTCTATTCCAATTAAGTGTCCGTGCAGTGATGGAGCTGACTCACATACAGTGGATAGAGCGCAGCCCTTATTAATGTTATTAATTACACCTGTGTTTGACAGGTCCCACCGTCAGTAATGAGCAGGGCCGACAGGATAGTGTGACACTTAACTCCAGTCGAGACATCTGACAGGGAAATGTTATTTTTAAAAGGAGACTGAGGATCCTATTTGAGCTTAAATGGAGGAGAAGGGAAACATACTTCACGTAACCTCTTTTGAAGTGACACAGCTTTTATAAAAACATTTCATTTTGCGTATTTATAAGGAGAGCTCTCATTTGTCAACATTGTGTGAATGTGCCAGTGTTGGCCAGCTGGCTAATCTTCCTCTGCAGCCCTTAAAACAGCAGAAGGAACAATATTTGCATTCTTTAACAAAGTGCCACAAAGCAACCAGAGGGAAGCCATATGGATTATAACCAGTTGTACCAATGAAGTATAAATAGTGAATTTGTTGTTGAGGGTGCTGATAAAATGTTAAAAGAGGCAGCTACAGGTTAGTGAAATGGTGATATCTTATATCTGACATCTAAGCCGTGCAGCACATTTTTGATTAGGTATTAGTAAATTGTTCCTACATGGCAGAGATAAGCATATAACCACACCAACTTTTCACTTTTTCTCATCATGTTTAGAAAAAGAAGAACGTTTTGACTGAAATTTGAAAACTTACTTCTGCCCATGTTTTAATTCATCACTTTCTCTTCTTGTAATTGTAATCTTCTATGTTCACTTTGTGATTTTTTACAAAACCAATCTTTGCCGTGTGCAGCTGAAAGCCAGACCAGATTAATTGAATATCTGTTGCAATTATTTCTATCATGTCGAAACAGCAGGGCAGTAATCCCATTTGGTAAATGACTTTTGAACCTCTGTTTTAGATTAAGATGTCTGGTGAAGCAGTTGGAGAGAGGAGAGGCTTCCCTCGCTGACCTCAAGAAAAACCTCGAGTATGCCGCGTCGGTGCTGGAATCTGTTTACATCGAGGAGACGAGGTAAGAAAACAACACCTTTCTACAGTCAAACAAGTGTCGACAGCAAAGTTCATTTGTTAAGAACAATGATGCAGCACTGATGACGACCAGACTTTGGAAAATAGATGATCATCATTACTGTGGCAATTGATCTGTCTTGTAATTCTTAGTTTCATGCACTCCATTTAATCTCTCTCTGCTTCATTATGATGAATTACAGACAGTGTATCAGCATTTTAGCATTTAATTATTATGTATAAAAATGACTTTTTGTTTTTTTCTTAAAAAGCTTCAGTATCTTACCTAAATGACAAACACTTACATTTTTTTTATTCAAACTTTGAAAAAGGAAATACATATTGATAACCAATATAAAACATAGCGACGGGCATAAAAATGAGAAGGTAAGAAATTAAAGTAGCCACAATAGCAAAAAAAACAAACAAACAAGAAAAAACCCACATGATAAAACCAAACTCCCTACCCTACCTCCCTACCTTTTCTGGTGTCCAGGTGTCAGCAGCTGAGGTAAAAACCGGAAAATTACAGCTTTTTTTTTGTTGTGTTCCCAAATTTCTGGTCGGCTCATCAAGGGAAGACAGATTCCTGTTTTAGGTCATGGAAAGATCATGTCTTTCTGTTAAGGTCAGAAAATGTACAAAATCATTGTATGTGAACAATGAAACGCAGGTCCAGGCCCAGAGCTATGAACAGGCTTATGGAATTATGTAAGCCTCTCGTCATCTAGTCCCGGCCAGATTAGGGCCAGCGATGGCATGACCACTCCAGCATTGAAGATAATGAACCGCCCAGTGCAGAATCCATGTAGCACCGTGATTATTAGAACGACAACATGAATGCTTTCTCTTTGCCATAAGATCATGTATTCAGTTCAGAGGGTGGAGACCAACGGGGCTTTGCTCTTGATCCCCTCTACACCATGTCAACACAACAGGGTAGCCAGGGAGAATTATGTCGCACAATTGGATTTGAACTCTGAATCATGGTGTTTCAGGAGGCCGGGGATGTTTTGATGTTACATAAGAGGTGATATTATATTTGATGGACAGCGCTGGCATTTCAGTTTGATCCCCTGTGAAAGTAGACCTACGACAAATGATAAATATTTTAGTAAGCTTTTAGTCTCTACATCTGTCAGTTTTTACTTGGTTGTCTTTTCTCTCTGTCTCTGTCCTCCTCTATCCCTCCCTTCCCCTTTGTCCCCAGACGTTTGGTGGACACAGAGGATGAGCTTAGCGACATCCAGTCAGAGTCGGTGCCCTCAGAGGTGCGGGACTGGCTGGCCTCCACCTTCACCCGCCAGATGGGTCTGATGTTGCGGCGCAACGAAGAGAAGCCTCGCTTCCGCAGTATCGTCCATGCCGTTCAGGCTGGCATCTTTGTTGAGAGGTAAACGTGTGTGTGTGTGTGTGTGTGTGTGTGTGATGTACAAAAACACAAGCACAATTACCCACAGTCAGTGATTTTAATCAATTCATATGGATCGTGGCCTTTATCTCTCCTCACCTGAAGTTGCTCATCTATCATTAGTCGACCCAAACCAGAGTCCCCTGGAGCGACTTAAAGCCATTGTATCAACATCTTTAATTTAGCCTTGCATAAGGAATGAACATCTACACCATTGCTACTGACATTTTACAAAGTGTTGTGTGTTTTTTGCATCTAATCTATCTATTTTAGCAATGTAAAAAAATCCATCTTGTTGTTATTGGTAAAGCTGTGAATACTTCTATAATCCATCTGAACTTCTCTGTGTGGACTGAGATGAATAAAAACCAACAGCAGCTTCAGAAATGGATGAGGTGATTCAAAATTTAAAGCCTCACAGCTTGGTCTGAGAAAAAAAAAGCCTCAGTCCTTTTGAAATTTCAATCTGTTGTGAGCAGGATGTGTTTGTGCATCCTCTGCAGAGCCATGCGCTCACCTGAGTCTCATCACGGCCTTGGTGAGCCTGGCCGAGCACAAGCGTTCAGAGAGTTAACAAAAACAGCTCCCCCCGGCTCCAAAGACAGTGCTCTATCACACACTGACATGCAACATGCATTTGTTGAAATCAGTAAGCCTCAAGTATGTGAGATATAATCTTTCTTAATCCGTTTTACAGAGGACAGACAGGGGAGGAAGGAATAAAGTGGAAAATGGAAAAGTGGGACAGGGTGATGCAGCGTTGATGTGGCCAACCTGATATTTACCTGCATTTGTGTAAAAGTGCATTTTAGTTTTTGATTTCACAAAAGCTTTTTTCGATGTTCAGCGCTGCACATCACCTTCCAAATTCTTCTAAATACTCCTCTAAAGCTCAGGAGCAATTACACAGCTTGTTTTGCATTTTGTGATTAAATTAATCCCTCACTTTTGACAAAGCTTTCAAGGTTTGGCATGTTCAAGAAAAACAGACTTAGCGATGCCGTTGCCTGTTACCCAACTCTGCCTTTTTTGCACTGTTTCCTGCTGCGCTGTGTCGCTCTGAACATTCAGAGTGAGTTCCTGGTGGGGAACCTTCCAGGCTGTGGGTTAGGGCCGGAGTGGTAACCTCTGGTGTTTACACTCAGCAGTGTGCTTCATTTGATGTTTTTATCTCATCCAAACAGGATGTACCGACGTACCTCCAATATGGTGGGACTCAGCTACCCCCCTTCTGTCATATCTGTGCTGAAGGTATTAACATGTTCACTCACACACAGCGCACAGATATGAAATAACAACGTTGTGCGCACATACACGCAGACATATGTTTCTGTACTACCATGAGTTTTGTCTCCCAGGCTACAGTATGTACATGATGTCCTACCTGATCAGTCAAGGTTGTTATGATGGTTGGATGGCAGCCTGAAAGAAATACCTGCAGACAATACTCAGGGCTGACACTCATACACAGCCAACTGTTTTTGTTTTTTTAATGTTTATCTTCTTATAAACAGATGCTTGAATTTAACATATTCAGAGACAAGGCAGTAAAGCACAGTGTTCTTTGCACTAAAAATGAAAATACAACATTATCTGTCAATATAACAACATCTTGAAGTTGCATTGGTGGATTAAAAATACTGGCTAAGACTTTATTACACTTTTAAGCATTAGTTAAGCATGATTAGATACTTGATTAATCATTTATAAAGTCTCTGTAACCCTATCCCCGCTCTTGTTACATTGATACAAATTAGTATGTACAGTTATAAATAACTTTTGATGAATAAATTCACTTTTGATATGTTTAATAATTGCATTTTCATACTTTAGTACTTCATACTTTAAGTACTCATCTAAAGTGAGAACTGTTTTTTTTTATATAATACTTGATTTATTGATGCTGAATCCATCATCTATAAGTATGAAAATACAGTCAAACACATTATATATGAGCTCATTAATCCAGAGTTAAACAGTTATAATTGTGCAAGTTAGTGTCAGTGTGAAAAGAGTGCTTTATAAATGATGAAATAAGTATTTAATAATGCTTAACTAATGCATAACTATGTAGTAGTGTGTAGTTTTTAAAAAGTGTTACCAAAGTATCAAATCATACCCACACCCTTGGTTTTGCAGCAGCATGTTTACACAGATAAATAATCCTGTTTGAGTCGAAGCATGTCGTGTGTTTATATCCCTCTCCTGCAGAACGTCGACAAGTGGTCGTTTGACGTGTTCGCTCTAAATGAGGCCAGCGGGGATCACGCACTCAAATTCATATTCTATGAGCTGCTCACAAGATACGACCTCATCAGCCGCTTCAAGGTAAAGTCACAGGGACACGCCACACTCCACAGTCACTGGGACTAAACATATGTTGATGTTATTCAAATGAGGAGAAACTAAAAACCATTCAGTACAGAGAAGAACCTTCACTATATATGATTTGATGGAAGTGAGCACACTCATGTCACTCTCCCTCTCTCTTAAGAGTTAGATTGTTTTTGTGGGAGGGTTGGTCGTACACTTCATCACATCTCATAGTGGTGAGGCTCATACACCACAACATCTTATATCGGAGGACTCTCCACTTAAAGGACCAACATCTGAGAGTAAATGACACGGTCAATGAAGCCGACATGTACAGAGAATCGTCATCTTCAGTAACTTCAATGACTCACAGTGCATGATTTTATTGTCAGTTTCAGATGTGCTCACATTTAAATCACCAGGTAGCTCGCTGACGTTTCATACACAGTTTTTTTTAGCTTATGAACTTTTGCTGCTGTCATCTCTGCCATCAGATCCCGATCTCCGCAGTGGTGTCATTTGTGGAGGCCCTGGAAGTGGGATACAGCAAACACAAAAACCCCTACCACAACCTGATGCACGCCGCTGATGTCACACAGACTGTGCACTACTTGCTACTCAAGACCGGCATGGTGGTGAGTAGGACACGTTTGATGGCATGACGTTATCAGCATCCACTGTGCAGAGACCTGTGGGACATGTTGGTTCAGTTCCAGGAAAGAGACAGTTTGTGAGATCAAGGGGATGACATTCACAACATCTCTGTCAGCTGACGTACAGATGGTGTATGGCTTTTTATTCCTTGGAGAATCCTTGAACCTTTTCTTTTTTTTCATCAGAAAAATCAAGAAACGCAAAGAAAATCACCCTTTAATCCCCAGTCTTGCTCTTGGCAGGTTTGAGAACATCAAAACATGTCAAAATGTGACACTTGCAAATGGTCACACTGTTTGAAGTCAAACTTTTTTTTTTCTATCGTCTTTATTCTTTTGCCATGACATTACTTCACTTCTATTCTATTTATCTCCATATTTCATGTTGCTTTTTGTTCCTTTTCCATTGGCTGACCTATATTTCACTCCATCCCACTGGAGTCACTTTAGGGTATTTCTGAAGCTGCATTCATTCCACAAAAAAAAAAAAAAAAATCTTGCCTCAATGAGTTCAAAGTCCCCAACCAGCCAGCCGCCCCCGCTTCCAGTGTTTTTATTTAATCACCTTAATAAGGTGGCTGCGACAGCTGTCGACATGTTGTGTTTCTTTGGGCAGGGCCTTGTGGAGTAAACCACATTACTGCCAGAACCACAGGCTCCTGGGAGAGCTGCAGACTAGCATCTATCATTTTACAGGCCCTCCAGACTCCCATTAAATCAACAATCAACAGGTCATTCATAAAGACGGCCCATGAGGAAATGTACTGAGGGATGGATCGGGCATCTTGCACCCATCACCCCGTTCTTAATGAGTCTGCCACCCCCCCACTGTTGATTAGTCATCGATATCGACTGGGCTTCCTGAGCTAAATCCCCACTCTGTGTACGTGAGTGCACTCAGATACGTGCACATCTCAGAGGAAAATGCCCACTCACAGGTGTGAGGAAGCTGCGTACAGTCACATGCTCCATATTAAGCACGTTCTTCTAACCTTTGAGTTCTGTATTTTTAGCTTTAGGGTGGTTAGGTGTTGTTAAAGTAGTTTGACATTTTGAAGAAAATCGTGTGTTTTTGCTGAGCAAGACAAACACATTTACAACAACAGACATTTTCACATTCTTCAAAATTTCCATTAGCTTCAGTCATTAAATGCTCACAGCTCATTTAATCCATTATTGCCACTGCATTTTGTCTGTTTCTTCATTTTATTTGCTTTGAGTTGATGCTCTTTAAATGTGAGGCACTTTGTTAAAAAAAAAAAAAAGAGAGAGAAACAAAAGCTATTATTATTGTTACTGCATATTTGAAGCTACAACCCACATAGTTTAGCTCACAAGCCAACAGATACTGGATAATAACACTTTATATATTGTGTGATTAAGCCGTACACAAGTCAAAACTAAACTGTCCCACTGTTCTCAAAGAGTTGATGCTTGTGTGGCGTGCGATGCAGGGTATTAATGAGTCCGGAGTCATTTTGGTCATCTTTTGTTTACTAAAAAAATACCACATCATTTCCTGATTCCAGCTTCTCAGCCGTGACGATTTTGTGTGTTTCT
Source organism: Caranx ignobilis (assembly GCA_021432705.1). Classification (NCBI taxonomy): domain Eukaryota; kingdom Metazoa; phylum Chordata; class Actinopteri; order Carangiformes; family Carangidae; genus Caranx; species Caranx ignobilis. Next base: position 32,370,643 of record MU269980.1, read on the forward strand.
TTGTTTCTTATGTTATAGTGAACTAAGTATCAGTGATTTCCAGACTGTTCTTAACTCCTCTTAGCAGGTTTAAATTTGATCTGAAAAACTTAAAAAGGAAACCATGATGTGATGTGCGTAGTCTCACCCTGTCACAGGATTAAGTCATTGTGACCTTAAAGAGAGCTTGTGTTGGGTAACTGTCAAACCCAACAGAGACTGTGTGAAGATGAAGCTGAAGTGACAACTGGTCTTATCTAAAGTTTCCTTTTTGCTTTCCTGACCTTTTCTTTTTCCCCTCTGCATTTGTTTCCTTTCACTGCTGACAATAATGTATTCCTCATGCCAAATTCTCCTCTCTGCATCCTTTATATCACTTTTCTCCTGCGCATCCTTACGACATGATGTACCATTCCCTGCATTCCCCCTTTTTTCCACTCACTGGCTTCCCATTTCTCTTCTCTAATTTCTGTCCATTCTTTCCTCCTGTGTTCATTACTTTCCTTCCCTCTCTCCTGCCGATGTCTCTGTCTTTTTCCATCTCATTGCCTTCTCTCCTCAACACCCGTCCCTCTTCTGTGTGCTCCTCTTTTTATCCCTCTCCTCCTCCTTATCTTCACCTTCCCTCTGTTTCCTCCCGCCCCTGCCCCTCCTCCCCTCCTCCTCCTCCTCCTCTTCGTCTCCTCTATCTCTGCCTCCAGCACTGGTTGACTGAGCTGGAGATCTTTGCCATGATCTTTGCGGCGGCGGTGCATGACTACGAGCACACAGGGACCACAAACAACTTCCACATTCAGACAAGGTAATGGATCATAAAATCAAAAATGCATGGCACTGACTCACCCGATCAGTGTTTTCATTTACAGCACGGGGGCTTTATATTCACACTGAGATCGCCTGCAGTGCCGTAATAACACTGCAGCGGGACAAGATCCAAATGAACTCCAAACTGCTGCAGAAAGAAGAGTTGGTTTGTTCTCGAAGACTGAAATGTCCTTGATGTTATCACTGAGAGAAAGAGAACACACCATGTTAAATCATTTGGAAAGTTAATGGTTTCATTGACAAATACTCATCAATCTTGTTTTCATAGTTAAAAAGCAGCAGAAAACAAGAATCCATTTTCCATTCCAATCCATTCATGAAATTCTTTTGAGGAACATCAACATCTTAGGATGTGTATTATTACTTCTTTTCCAAATAAAGTGTAAAATGTGTTTCAGAGAGGGAAACCTTCCAGATCAAATCGTTATCTTCATAAGCTTCTGACTCACAGAGGTTCGTTGTCGCTTTTGGTTTAAGCACACCAAAAAATGTGCCATCTGAGCATGTTTGATTGTGTCCACACTGTATATGACTGACACTGTGAAAAAAAACTTTATTTGTCTTGGATACAATAGAGATTTCTAAAAAAAAAAACTCTGTTTTTCTTGTTTTTGATTTCATGAAAAAGTTACACAAAGAACATGAATTATTCCCACATTTAGCATTTTGATAGAAGTTTACCAGACTACACAGGGAACGTCTTTTTTCCACTTGTTTTTCCCTCCACAGTGACTGACAGCAGGAAAAAGAACGACTCACTAACTTAAACTCAAAAAGGAAAAAGATTTTAGATCTTTAACATCCCAATATTTGATCAAATTCATGATGAAGAGACACATTTTACTGATGAATTTAGGAAGTAGCAACATCGAGGGGTTTGGTGTTTTCACAGTATAACAGGCTGACAAGTGCTTTCTCTGTGACCGGCAGGTCAGACACAGCAATCCTGTACAATGACCGCTCAGTGTTGGAGAGTCACCACGTCAGCGCAGCCTACCGCTTACTGCAGGACGACGACGAGATGAACATCCTCTACAACCTCTCCAAGGACGACTGGAGGTCAGAGAGACAAACACTCAGGCATAAAGAGATAAACAGGCAGAACAATGAGCGAGCTGAGTGACAGCAGAGGGATAGAAAACTCAGGAGATGTCAGGGAGAGACGGATAGAAAGTGAGCAGGTCAAGCAGAACGACATCACAATATCCACAATCTCCTGTTCACTGCACAGAATGAACTCGTGATTAAAAACTGTGCTCGTGGAGTCAAAATCAGAAAAGTTGGATTACCATCAAGGTCCAGCAAGTCTGGACTAAATGGAGCTGCTGTGTGTGATAATACATTAGAGGAGACAGTTACAAGCCGATTTCTCTCATGGCATAAGCTGGGACTTGTCAAAGCAGATATTATTAATAGCTCTAAAAACTGTGCTGGCTGCCTCCATTCACTTTAGCCACTTCCGAATTTTTATTACCTGCCGTTTAGACAGCTCAAGATACAGTGCATGCATAGCTCTTGTCTTACCCCCTCTTCCTTCTTTGTTTTCATCCAGAGAGCTGCGGGCTCTGGTGGTGGAGATGGTGCTGGCCACAGACATGTCCTGCCATTTCCAGCAGGTCAAAGCCATGAAGAACTTCCTGCAGCAACCTGAGGGGTCAGTTGCCTTTTTCCCCTCACCACTGTTTATGTTCTCTACCCCCACCCCCAGCAATTAAATCCCCATTAACCCTGCAATCAACTGCTGTTAACTAACCACCCACTGTTTACAACCCAATTAACCCTGCCCTGAAGGGTGCAGTCGTAAAGAAGCGCGACAAATAATCATGTTCTATATTGAAACAAAGGATAATTTCTGTTCCCCGAGTATTTGTATACTAACACTGTTAGGGAAGAAGTGTTTTGTTCCCATACTTCACGTATTGTGCAGTACAGGTAGGTGTTAATATTATAGCCCTCTCCAACACAAACACAGTTATGGAGCAGGTACAATAGAATTGGCAGAGTGAACTTTTTTTTCTCTTTTTTTTGCACACTGCAATGAAAAGCAGTGCCAATAATATTTCTGGCAGGTTCTCCAGCACGATGTTGTTCCTCCACAGCAGAAAACATTAGCCTTCAACAAACAACACAATATTGCCTTTACCAGCGCGCCTCATCTGCCGCATTTACTATTTAACATTCAATGAAGTGTTCTGAAACAGCATCTGTAAACATTTCCTGACTTTTCCCCCGAGTATTTGCAAATCTGCCATATTTCCCAGAGACAATCAGAAGTCAGGTGAAGGGTAGGCGACATGAGCAGAGTCAAAAGCGAAGATAGGGTTGCCGCACACCTAAGAACTCGGCTCAGGACCAAACATGAAGCTTTTATGGTGTTTGTTGAAACATTTTTTCCAAGAGGAAGAGGGAGCTGTGCTTCGCTTCACTGAGATCACTCACAAGGAGTCGATCATGAGATAAATAATTGGTAATTATTTTGATATTAAATCACTGAGTGTCAAATAAATAGCTGTTTTCCGCCTCTTAAAGATTTTCTTTGGGGTTTGAACTGTTGGTTGGACAAGTGGAAATGTCACCTGAGAGACATTTTGTGGTATTTTATAAACTAAATGATTAATTGAGGAAATACACTAAGGAAAATGAACCTGCCTGCTGCTCAACAGTCCACTAATGTGTGAGTTTGTAATGACTCAGAGGTCCACTGTTTGATGGCTACTCATAAACACACACTCATGCACGTACATGGACACATAAATGTGAGATTGCAGTCTGCTGGAGGCTCTAATGCTGAATAGACTCTAATGTGAAGTAATTCAAACCAGCGTGCTCCAGGGCTGCTTAGAGTGCATTTTAAGATCCAATCTGCCACAAATGGAAAAGGAGGGAATGTGAGCTTCTCACCTCTGTTTAACCTTGTGCTGTGTGTGTGTGTGTGTGTGTGTTTGTGTTTTCATCTGAGTGCCTGTTTTTCCATTTTGGTCTGTGACTGTTCATTCATGCATCAGTCCATTAAACAGGATATTTTGATATGGTTATCAGGTGATAGCTCAGACACTGCTGATGTCTGATGAAGGGAGGTGAAGCACCTTCACACTGTGCTCCTCCGCAGAAAACTGATTAGCCTCATGGAGCCATATTGTGTTGCACAGAGCTGCAATGATTAATCCACCAGTCAATCATGGGGAAAGTAATTGGCTTATTGGCTATATTATATATTAAATCATTTTCAGGCAAAAATGTCAAACAAGTAGCTGTTTTCAGACTCTTAAATATTTCATGCTTTTATGTTTTATTTATACACCCTGCTGTTTATATGCATATTTTAATGGACGTCCATATTCCAGAGCTTTGTAATTGGTGGACAGATATTTTACACATTTGTCTTTGCCATGAGTTTTACAGTCTGAGCATGTCTCCAGTGAATCCGCACCATTGCGACATTGATGTAGAAACTATCCTAGACTCACAAAAGCCTCCTCTCAGTGCTCTTGAGAGTGAAATAAAACATTTTATTTCATTTTAAACTAAACTTCGCTAGAGCTTGCAGAACAAAAGAAGAAGTTTAACTGCTGAAGTACTTGCGTCTGGACTGTATTAAAGAAAAGTTTTTCATTCTTTGCTCTCTTCACAGTCAGTTTTTGTGGACAGATTGCAGCAGACACAACCAGCTGTGCCACATTTTTCCATTCTGTTTTTTCCTTTTATGATTGATCGCACTGTCCCCACAGCTATTCAGTCCCTCGAGAGTATTCCTGTGTCTTTCTCCCAGCAGTGATTTTTTTTCCAATAACTTTGTTGCAGATTTGTCTTCATGATGTAGCTTTTGCCAGGACATTGATTAACTAGACATTGATTAATAGACCACAGACTGGTGTTGCCTTTAACTCAAAATCAGTCACACCTTGATTAAACACAAGTGATCTTATATTCAACAGAATTGGCTGCTGCACTGATGGATGATATTAGTTACATCAAAGGAAGTGGTGCATAAAGATTGATTTTCAATTCACACTTTGTTTCGTGCTGAAAACAGAAATATTACAGCCGCGAGCAGAAATAGGCAGGTTTTAAACATTTCAAGCTCAAAAGAAACAAAAGCTGTTGTCTTCAGTGATGATCAAATATATGATAGGCCACTCCCACTGGTGTCGATCAATATGTCACATCATATTTGGGTTAATAGCTATACAGCAGATCATGCACACTAATGCCAGCACTCACTATGTCCCACCTTCTGCAAAGACAGATTGGTTGATGGTAGCTGGTAGATGATCATTTGTAATAGACATTTGTGTCTCAATCCACCATGGTTGTGTTTTACATGTATGTTTTTACTGTGGGTGCAAATGGCTGCAATCATTTTTGTTCATTGTGCTGCTGCTGTCTTGGCCGGGACGCTCTTGTGAAAGAGATTTTTAATCTCAATGAGTCTTTTCTCCTGGTTAAATAAAGTTTTTTAAAAACGTGGTGTTTCCATAAATTATGAACTTAAACTTTTAAAACTGTAAATCTCCTCTCTTCTGTAGCATCGACAAGCCCAAAGCTCTGTCCCTGCTTCTGCACACAGCCGACATCAGCCACCCTGCCAAAAGCTGGGACCTCCACCATCGCTGGACCACCTCCCTACTGGAGGAGTTCTTCAGACAGGTGAGCTGGTGCAGCTGGCAGGTCGTAGACAGATGCATGAGAGGGTAGCCCAGTGTACTTTGGTGGTTTGAGGGTGTAGAGTTAATTATGCTGCATTCACTGTAATACTTTGGTGACATTTAATCAAGTTTTCATGGTAATAAGTAACGCACAGCAGCCCTGCATTACATCTAATATTTCATCCACCTCATTATATCTGATATATGCAGTGCATGAATTTCGGGTGAGGGGGGGGTCGGGCACAGTCTAGTCATGACAAAAGTCAGTGTTGTGGCTTACCCTCTGTCTGAGCGCTGTGTATTTAGCCTGTATTTGTTAATATTTTAGCAAAGTTTCACCATTAAAACTTTGCCAAACTCAGCTTTAGCAGGTTCTTTTTCTATTCCCACAGACTCATACACACCCATCAATGGATTTCTTTGAAAAACAAAAAAACTTTAAAATGTGCTGATTATAACAAGTGTCTTTACTCAGTGAGATGTTGTCCCAATGGGCATCACAGATACTGACAAGTGAATCACATTAAATCTTAAAACACACTGTGCTCTATGCTCCGTGCACTACATTGGTCATCGGTGGTTTAATTGCCTCCATGTCTTTGAAAACCGCCAGTCTGATGAAATGCATTTGACCATGAGGTTGAAACACCCACTCTGAAGAACACAAGCCTTGTTGTGGCAGGAGAGAACAGGTGGAACTGAAAAATGAACATCTGTACCAATCCATTCAAGTGTCTCGGAAAACCAGGCCATTAAGAGAGTACGGTATGTGCCTTTAAGCACAGCGGGCGAGTGAAACACCCAAATTAAACACAGAGATCATTAATGTTGTTGACAGAACAATCTCAGGACAAGGTCCTTTAAGTAACTGTGAGATGTTTAATGTTATTTATTTTCTGGACTGTACCTGCTCAAAAGTTGAGATTGAAACTTGCTTCACTTTTGAATTAAACCTGTTCTTTTCCTGCTTTTTTTGAAAATTTCTGCTCTGTCGGAGCAGAGTCTCACAGGAGCTCTGTCTGTAGGATTTCATGGGATTGTCAGAAGATGAAACACTAGATTTGAAGTGGCATCGATATATTTATCACGTTCTCAGCATTGGTTTTAGCTGCTGGGTGGGTGCAAAAATTGTACTATGTGCAGGATAAATGTCAATATAGTTTACTCTTTTTTTCATTCAGCCCCGTATGAGTCAGGTTTCTTCAGCTGCAGACGATAAAATAATGTGAATGATTGTTTTAATATGACTCTTTGGCACAAAAGTACTCTCTTAAGCGTTAACAGCCATGTCTGTGAGTATAATGATATAATTTTTGTCATTTTCAGTGATGACAAGATAAATACTATGGATGATTAAAATGTACCTCTTTGATAAAACAATACATCTGGCTTTAAATAATAGATTGTGTATTCATAAATGTGAACAAGAAGGACAGACGTTCATCTGGTGCCACATTACTTTCATCTCGTCCATTATTAATCCGCATTGTTCTCATTATCAGTGCTATTGTTGTTGTAGCTGCTTTCACAAGGCCTTTGTCTCCCAGGATGTGAATCGTCGATAAATAACTTCTCCAAAGAACATTGCCTCCCGACTCCACATTTCATCTGTTTGTGACAAACCAGAAGAGAAAATGAAACACATTTGTGGCCCAAAAGCACTTGAGGCGGGAGCCAGACAAATCTGAAGCCTGTTGATAGAAGTGTGAGCATATGGTGGTGGTGGTGGTGTGCATATGAGTACAGAATAAGTGTGTGTTTCTGAGTGAGCACATGCACTGTGAGCTGTGTGTGTATGTGTGTGCCAGGAGGGTGGGGAACATTTTTCTGGAAACCAAACTCTGAGAAGGGTTTTGACTGTATTTCCAGGGAGACAAGGAAGCGGAGCTCGGGCTGCCGTTCTCTCCGCTCTGCGACAGAAAGTCCACAATGGTGGCGCAGTCCCAGATTGGTGAGTGGCTACGGCACCCTCACATACAACACCTGTGCACTCCTGTGCACGATTGTTGTCGCAGAAGTCCTGTTTCATTTTAGAAAACTTAACAAAACAAAAACAACCACAAAACAATTTCTTGTATTTACACACATTTATATTAGTAAAGCAAATTAATTATGAAGAAATCTGTTATTGTGTTTCCATAGTAATGTTGCTATTAAAGATACAACACAAGGCACAACATTAAAACTGACAACTCTCAATGTTGTGTCTGGTTGTGTGTACATAGAGGATACAATATTTACAGTGGGATCCAGTATCTGAGACCACTTTCCCAATGGGAAACCACTATCACACATACAGTAGTGTACTGTATATACAGGATTCACAACAATAAAACCAGTAACTGATCCTGGGTGTAAAGACTGTGTCTGATCACTGTATAAAGATGCACCTGTTAGAGCTGATACTTTATGATAAATAAGATTATATTTCTTGTGTTTAAATGTACAAAGAGGTGTGTGAGTGTTGTTTTGAAGACAGAAGTGTGAACTGTGATCCAATCCATTTGTAGCTTTGAGTAATAGAGTAATAAAGTAATAGAGTGGAACAGTCTAAGGAGAGATTTTGAAAAGTAATAAGTCGAGAAGACATGACATGATTTAAACTCCTCAAATCTCTTAAATGAAGGAAATCAATATGTATATAATGACCTTATTTTGGGAATTTGCCAATATCTTTGTCTCCAGGGTTCATCGACTTCATCGTGGTGCCCACCTTCACTGTGCTGACAGACATGATGGAGCGAATCGTCACGCCACTTATCGACGAGGCGTCGCATTCGGGTTTCACCGGCTTCCGCCGCTCGAGGTGAGCTGCAGCACTTCCTCTTTACACCAAGAGAGCAGAGCAGCAGAAAAGTTTGCATTCTCAGTCGCAGATGGAAGCGAGTGACGTTACATAAAAATGAATACGTTTTAATCAACCGGTGCGGTTAATCAGGGGTGGAAAATGTACTGTGGTCTACTCTTCACCACTCTGAGTAACTACACGCACGATGACGTGATTAAACCTCGACAGCTCCTCTGCAATAACAGCATATCTAATGAAAGCACTGAGACCAGCAGATGAGTCTCCATGAGTAATCCATTTCTGTGCATGGAAATGTCTCCACCTTTCATCAGGCAGAGCCACACACCTTGAAATTGACATTTTAGTTATGCTAGTCAAGTTTTCCTCGGCATCCCTCATCAAGAACGAGCCTGTGTGCTAGACTAGGATACACAACGGCCTCTAGAGAAACAAAAGGAAGCGATTTTGTCTCCACCGGCTTAATTAATTGGCTCAATACTTTTCCTGCAGCCATAAAGCCTGTGCAGTGCTTTGAAAGCACCCTCAAACTACATTGTAGTTGCTCTTCTATTGCTAATATTTGCAGCATTCAGAGAGAGATGATTTAAAAACTTTGTGTCTGTTGATTGCTTAAACTTTGCTGTCTCGTAAAGTGAGATGAATAGAAAATAAAGCAGTATTCGGGGAGTCTGGTTTTGCATCATCCGCTGCACCTGCACATCAATACCAGCCTCCCCGTCCTCCTCAACAGCAGTCATTACCATCACTCAGTGGGCCTCCAGTCAAAGTTAACCGAGTGGAAATCTCAGGTACTGTTGCCACTTATGCAGCCTCCTTGTCTATGTGCACACCTGGGTGCTTATGGATGCTGTCGGACTGTTTCTTCGCAGCATTTATAGCTGCTTTCAGTCACCTGGAAGTGTCTGTGTGTCCTCACTCTGTCTGCCTCTGTTTATCCATCTGTCTTTCCTTGTTCCTCTCTCAGTGAGCCTCTGAATCTGAATGCTCATGTTCTAGGGAGGCTCTAGGGAGGGACACTATAGTCTTTGGGTATTTTTGGATTCCTGTGAAATTTTGCACAGACATTTATGTCATTCACGCTGCCCCCCCCCCCCCCCCCGGTGGTCTCCTGAATTTCCTTCGGCTCGTGTCACAACAGCCTGATGTTTGTTGTTTTTAGTGAAACATCTTCATAACTATTTGTAGGACTGCCAGGACATTTGGTGCAGATCAGATATTCTCATATTCCAAACATGATGATACTGTTTGAATAAAGCTGGGTGACTCGCAACAGACAAGCTGGAGAAAGAATAGAAAAAACTGATGCATGAGAGGCCAAGATATTCAGACTTTTATTTAAAACCCTCAATCAGACATTTCTCATACATTGCATATTTCAAACTCCAACTGAGAAAACCATTATAATTTTTAAAACTTTGGAAGTGTCCCTCCAAATCTCTTGCTATAAACACTCCCTGTTCAGTGCACAAATGGATGTACAGAGAGCTGTCACTAAATTACTGTGATACCACAGGAAACTTGAAAGTGTGATGTTCTCAGCCACTGGAGCTCTGAAGAGAGTCTTTTTTCTATCGTTTCTAAGCAGATTGATTCATTTACCTTTGACAATGGAGATAATGATATCCTTGTAAGTAATATGTGTGGTATGCCTGTTTGTACAGATCTGACTGAGCTGACTCCATGAATGGGTGTGACTTTTGATGCAAATTGTGGCAGGCGCTAATGATTTTAAAGCACCTTAATTGCCTGGAATATCCTCGGAGAGAGAAAGTCGCGCTGAATCTAATTAAGTCTCAGTGTTAAAACCCCTGAACAACAGAAGATATTATTCAACTATTTCCACCAGCTGAGCAGTCCTCGCTGTGACAGTCAAACTGAACATCATGTGTTCATCTAGTGCCATCAGCAGGTTGAAAATATAATTTGTCCATTCCTCTGGTTTGTTACCAAAAACATGCAAAACTAATGACTTCATCAACATGATCACTTGCATACTAAACATTGTAAACATCAGTCTTTAACATGCTAGCCTTAGCATTCAGCACAGCCGCCCTCACAGAGCAGCTATCAAGCCTGAATGAACACTAATTGTTGAGGACTTATTTAACCTCCACCTTCCTTCCTTCTCCTCTTTCATGTTGGTGTCTCCAGTCTGAACAGTATTAGCTCAGATGAAGCCAAACGGCACAGCGTGAAGAGCATGGGCTCCGACAGCAGCTCGTCAGGCCAAAGCTCCCTGCTGACGGTGGACATGAAGAACTTCAAGGCGTTGTGGAATGAGGAGGTGTATCAGAACAGAGAGCGGTGGAAAGCCCAGGCTGCTAAAGGTACGGCGCGCGCACACACACACACACACACAACCTGTGAACCCGGGGAAACGGTGGTGATCTGGGGAATCAGGAAACATCAAAGTGGTGGTAAAACTGACCTGTCTGAAAGGATCCTGAGCTCCACCTCAACGCAGAAAATTGGCTGAAAAAGCAGCAACACTCTTAACATCTGCAGTGCTCTTACCTCCCCAAGAGAGGGGTTTTAACTGACCTGTATTAGTGGGCGATGGTGTCGGGATTTTTCTGTGCTTTATTTAATCCACCTGCGTTCTTTTTTATTCAGTATTTACTTGAATAAACTGGCAACACTTTCTAATAAGCCACCCTTTACAAGTAGTTTAAAGATTGTAACATCTGACTATAAATTGTTAATAAAACATTAACTAGTGCCTTTTATGTCACGTATGATCCTTCACTAACAAGGGTGTCTGGTTGGTGGCATAGTGTAAGAAGCATTTAATGATTGATGAATTATTGACATTTAGAAATAGAAGTTTGATCACCAGCAAAAAGGATTTTGTCACAACCTAGAAACCCAAATGCATTGCCCAGGTCGGTCAGTATATCATTACTAAATAACTGTTGACTAGTACAAGTAGTTACAACTTAGAAACCCTGGGGGATAACCAGCATAGTGCTGATAATCAATATTTCAGCTGTAATCAAAACATTTATATTAACAGTGTTAATATACATGCATGTATGGGAGAGTCTTGTTTGTAGTGACGAACGCTATAAAGACCATTTTAGTATTCATCAGCTCATTATTTTGGTTTTCCCGTTGGCAACATCTTTTTACTATTACATACATTCATTGGCTGGACTGCAGCACGACTCCAAATGAATACTAATGTTTTTCTGCCTGTGAAAATAAGCAGCCTTTTTTCGAACATATCAGGGGAACTGCACTGATAATATGTCAGTGTTGTGTTTCTTCTGCTGCCCCCAAGTCACCATCGACTCAGTTAATGCCGGTTTAATTTAACACGTGTAGTTATGAATTAATGCACATGAGCACACACATGCTAACTTGCGCTCACACCTCTTGTGACCTCAGAGGCGGAGGAGAGAGCTAAAAGGGAAGCAGAGGAGCAGGCCCAGCAGGAGGAGGCTATGGAGCCACAGGAGGCGCACACAGAATCAGATCACTCTGCACCAAAGGAGGACAAATTAGAGGGGGGGGCACCCGAGTCAGCAGAGGTCAGCAGACCACCAGATGGCAACACGGGGGAAACAGAGGAAGGAGCACAGCCTGGAAGGAACAACACACACCAGAGTCCTCTACTGCAAAATGGTACATCCCTTTAACTGTGTCATCCCACAGCATGACATAAATCCATTCCTATACATGTGATATATGTTACATTGACATGCAAAGTAGCATCCATAACTAACTGATCATTATAACCATGATGACTGTAATCCACATTCCTCTCATGCTCAACCCTTTTCATGTCCTTGCGTCAATATGCATGATGTTTTTTGCATCATTTTATTTTATTTTATTTTTCATTTTATTTTCCAGAAAGATTTTTTGGAGCCTCACACCACTTTCTATAGAGTTGTAATATCCCACTGGTTATTCAGGGCAGTTTCAAACATTATTAAAATTTTAATCAGTAAGTAAAAAAGATGGAGGACGAGTTGAAGGTTTTCAATTCTTGCTTGGATAGAGTGCATGTGTGTTACCATGAAGCCCTGTCTGAGCACCAGTCTGACAAATAACACAACTATCTGGACTGTTCAGGAGAGTTGTCTGAAGGGGCTGAATCTCCAGAGGGTGAAGAAAACAAGAACAAAGGTGTCGATGGTGAGTTTATTTCTGAAGTCTGTAACGACTGAGAAAAAGAAACCTGTTTTTATGACTCCAAAAAAAATAATGTTTCAGTCTGTTGTCCTAGAAATATCACTCTGTATTTGTACTTCAGGGGAGATTTTTAATGATTTTATGTTTTTAATAAATGAAAACACATTCAATAGGTAGAAGTCAGTATTTGCCTTTGTTAGCATTTTGTTTATCTGTTGAATGTTTAATATCCTGCCTCTTTGTTCCTTATTTGTTTCTCCAAAGCAGAAGTAGCGATGGAATAAGCGAGATATGAATTATCACAGCCACACCGCTGCAACTGTGCTGCTGTCGACCTGAACCTGCTTTTAACACTCGACTGGGAGAGCTCTCAGAGACTCATGTCAGAGGGAAGGCCGTTAGCTGGACTGTGTCGCCCTCTGCAGGACACCAAGAAACTCACACCTTCACTTCCATTTATGTCCTTATGATCAACTTGTTTTTATTTGTACCATGTTTATACTCCCACACTCTTGTGTGCAGAGTTTGTGTACCCATGTGCATTATTCCTCCCTCACTACTTATTGATACGAACATTAAAGAAGACATTGATATGGAACGGTGATGGGGTTGAGAGGACCCCACTGAATGACTGACATTGACACTTATTTTTAGTTTGCCAATCTTTTACTTCATGCACCCACAGACATGTAGCCACTGTACAAGTCCCACTTTCCAGGTCTGATTTTTTTTTTTTTTTTTTTTTTTTTTTTTTTAGCTTTCAGCATCACAGAGTAAAGTCACAGTTGTCCTGACAAATGAATACAGAAGTGCTTTTTGTGGGATATGTAGAATAAACGAAATAGGACTTTTTCAACTGCTACACCGTATGTACAGTTATGTGAGTATGTGTACAGTACATTAGGATTAAATTCACAGGCTACAACACCACTATTTTACTAGCAAGCACTCCTGAAGCAAACCCACGCTGTGTTGGAAACTTGTGCATTAGGAGCTCCTGATGGGAGTCTCATAAAAACCTTTTTTGTTGCCACCAATTGTAACTCATTTTTCCCCTTAACATGTTTACTGTCTCTGTGCTTTCCTCAGACATGAAGTCTGATGCATTTTTTGTGTTCCTTGCAGCCAGGTTTATATCATTTTTTTGTGTCTTTATCCTCTCCGCTGTATATATTGAAATTTGTACATGTATGAATCAGAGAATCAGAGGAGTAGTAGAAATCCTATGATTCGACCATCCAAAAATTGATATTTTTTTGGATATAGTGTAATATAGTATAGTGGAAAATGTCCAAAAATTAGAATGCAACCTTTGCATTTCAGACATATCACACACACAAATGCATTTAAGTTTTTGTAATATATAAGCTCTTTTTTTTTTTACCTTTTTTTTGTAACATTTGTTTTGCATTTGTCAAATACCAATCATGCACTAGATACGTCTGATATCCTCACATTGTATGTTGCTCCTTCCTCTAAAGACTTCTTCTCGATGCCTTCTTATATGTATTGAAGCTGTAGCAAAAAATACAAAAAACAAAAAAAAACAACAACAACAACACTGTCGCTGAATTAGAGAGAAATCCTACATGAATACGTTATTTTATTTTTGCAGTACAGTTATGTTACAGCAGCTTCACCTCTTCAGTTGTTGGTGTAATGTTCAATCGACGTGTTTACAGTGTGCTTGTGCACCTATTAGCCAGCTGAATCCATCAGGCTTTATGTGACGCATCCGAAGCTGTGAGTCCAAACCGTATCTGCTTCCTGGTTGTTTGCCAGGTTTTCAAGGCTTCAAAATGTTGTGTATAGAAGATGCAAATATTGCTTACTGTGCATATGTAACATATTGAACCCCCGCAACGCTGGTTCAGCTTTTACTATGTACTTAACATGTCTAAGTGGAAGAAAAGGAAAACAAGCATTTTGGCAGTATTTGCATAATGATAGGTATGTTTTCCCTAAAATTGTGCACTTTTATTTTGTTGAAATTCCCTAAATTAAATGTGCCAAGACCATGTTCTTGGCATATGCTCACTTTATTTTGAAGTATACAGTACATGTGTAACTTTATATAAAGCTGTAGGAACTATGAATTATTTTTTAGCCTCTTTGTTTGTAACACATTCCCCATTTTTATATTATAACAGGAACACCAGTATCACACTGGGGACATAGAAGTTTGTCATGCAATGCTACTTTCTACCTAAAAAAAAATGCAGTCAGTGGTTAGCAGGCCAGCTGACTGAATGTGTGCCTATATATGTACTTTCCATTTCGCATCTCTCACCTGTGGGGAAAGCTAGGGAACCTAGTTTTGTGATGTCATTTGAATCTGTGCTGCTCCAGGTACAGTCAAACAAACCAGTTCATATCTTCCTTCAATATTACACACTAACGGAGTCTTGTGTAAAGACTTTTATTTTAGACACTGTTGGAAAATCTGTTTGTACAGACAGCAGTTTGATGTTGCAGAAGTATAGTATTTATAATGGTATATTTTATGGTCTATTTTGCTCGTTTTCATTTAGAAAAAAATCTATTTTTTAGCTGTTTATGTGCTATATAGTGTGTGTGTGTGTGTGTGTGTGTGTGTGTGTGTGTGTGTGTGTGTGTGTTCTTTGTTTGTTTGTTTTACTGTACTGTTTGCTCCTGTTTAGATTCAGAAGATGGACCTGAATCTTCAACATGTAACTGTTTTTTTTTTGTTCGTTTTGTTTTTTTGTTTTGTTTTTTTTGTCTCTCCTCTGTGTATCTGTCTGATATGTTTTAATCCACCAGCTCTGAAGTCAGAAAATTTCAAGTGGCTCAAAACTCTTCACTGTAAATTTAATGTGTAACAATCACAGCAAATTACATTTATGAGTAGAACAAAAGCAAAACTTATTGCATCCTCCAAATAGCCTGCCTGACACTTGGTGAAGCAGAATATATTTTCTGTCCCAAGGGAACCAACACGTGTACAGTCTTGTAGTTTGCTCTCTCTTTCACTTGCTACTGTGATAGCCTACTGTGTGAATATTTAACAGGAATTTATACCGACCATAATCAGAAACATAGCTGTATTTATGACATGTAAAGACTTCTAAACGTGGTGTTTTGTAACGGTTACTATGGAACAGATTATTTGTTGTTTGTTTAATGCTTTGTTTCATTGTTTAGTCTGAATCACTCTGTAATGACTGATCTCAAACTGCTCTAGTCACTGAGGTTAGATGGATGTAAAACAAGAAAGAGAGAGAGAGAGAGAGTGTGTGTGTGTGTGTGAGAGAGAGAGAGAGAGAGAGAGAGAAAGTCTGTGTGTGTGTGTGTGTGTGTGTGTGTGTGTAAGTAACTGTTGGAAAATACTCAGTGTGCATTTCTGATCTCCTCACTGTGACCTGCTCTATTGATGAGTGTGTGAGGTGTGTGTGTGTGTGTGTGTGTGGGAGAGAGTAAGCGATGCAGTGGACCGTATAAAGCTGGGTAAACAGTTCTCACCACCAAGACAATTTCACAAATGCATTTCAGATAAGCAGTTTTTCCACTTTAAACATCCAGTTCTCACATGTTTATCAAATTACAAATTCTTCTGCAGGGTGGATCAAACAATTCGAAAACAACAAGGTGGACACATTTGGACAAATCTCTTTAACAGATCAGGTTTACCCTCTACTACATCCTTGGTTAGACATAATGATTAAGAGTGAATGGGTGTGTGCGTATGCATGTATGTGCATGCATGTGTGTGTGTCACTGTCCCATGCCGGCCAGGCGGCCGGGTGTGCCACCATGCTCTGTGACTGCACAGTCGTATCAATAAATCTGGACTCAAAGGGCTCAGATAATGTCTGCCTGTCCTCATTTCTACTACACCACAGCTCATTCATTTTAAAGGGTCAACCTACACAATTTACACATCAATATCCATTTATCTATCACAAGGAGAACTACTCAATGTCTGACAACAGTTGAATAATGTCTTCTGTGCCTTTGGAGGACATTAATCAATAGCCAGACATATCTAATCTTGGCCTTGGTAACTAGTTGTAACTGAATATCCCACTTAGGCTTAAGCATAAACATAAAACACATACTTTGCATTATTGATCAATGTGTTTATTCTACAAAATGCCAGAATCTATTACGTACTATAAGAGTTTCCAACAGCACAAGGTGTCTTCATCTTAGTTTCTCTCTTTGTCCCATCACCAAGCTGCAAATTGAACAACTTGCTGCAACTAATTCCTCAGTGTCAGAGACACTTCTTCCCTGCAGATCAATGTGAAACAGACAAAAGCAACTAATCTTTGTGTTTCACGGTGAATCATTTTGCTAGCATGAATAAATGAATGATGAAAGTGATTAATTGATCAACTGATGCTTCAGCACTGCCACACTAGAATCCAGATGTTCTTTTTGAGATTAACACATACAGATAAAAACAAGTCCTGATATCTTGGTCACATCACAGACTAACTCCTTACAGTTTTGTTGTAATCTTGCTTTTAAATTCCTTTTTCACATTTGTGTTTCATTGTTGCAGCAGAGAGGTTTGTAAACAAGATTTTCCAACAATAATATTGCAGCTGAGTTGTAAGCTTATAAAGACAAGGTGGAGTAATGAGCAGAGAAATATGTCACTATGCTAATGAACTAACTTCGTTGGTCCTGCGCAGGCCACACCCACACCCAACATGGCGTCACAGTAGGCGTTACTCAGGTGCAAAGGTGTGTCACCTTTCTGACTTTCGTCGTTTTCGACTTGAACTGCTGCGGACAAAGAAATAGATAAGACTTGAGCACAGCCGGACTGTAAATGTGGATTAACTGCTGTCAAATGGACCGTGAAACGTATAGTTTTAAAAACTTTTAACTGACTTTGTCAACAGCTGAATTTCTAAGGCACCAATACTTTCACATGATGGAGACCTACATCCCGCAAGAGCTGCAGCTTCACTAAGAGCTGACTTTTCTCCTCTGCAGCAGGTAGGAAACATGATGGCTTTACAATGACAAGTCTTTTGTCACTGGTGATTGAGTCCAGGAGAGGTGAAATGTGTTATGACTGGGTAAACAATGCGAATGCTAGCAGGCGCTGCTCTGGAGACGGCCATGCTGGGGGGGGGGGGCTCATCGCTGTGGATTGATTTCTCCTGTTCACGGGGCAAACTGACTCAGCTGTGTGCTGAGTGTTTAATGGTCACATGAAAACAGGAGGGGAGGGTGCGTTGTGAGGCATTTGTTTTGGTCTGAGACCCTAGTGTCTTAATGTGACATCTAGTGGCAGCGACAACTGTGTTTTTATGTTTTGTGTTACTCTCTTTTATTCTCTGCAGTAGATACATACATACATACATACATACACTTTTAGTTGCTATAATCTATGGGTGAATATTTTGCATTGCTTTGTGGCCACTTCTTTGCCTTTTTGTTGCTATTTTGTATACATTTGTATTTTTGTATCTATTCACGGTCACCATGTCTCTTTCTTGTTGTCGATGTGTGGCCATAGTGTGTCAGACTGGTTGTTTTGTGTTCCTTTGTTGCAGTTGTAGGTGTCTTTGTGTCTCTTTGTGTACATTTTGTTCCCTATTGTAGCGGTCTTGCATCTCTCTAAGGTTATTTTATGATGTTTCTTTGTCCAATCAGTAACAACCTCGAACCTCGAAGGTTCACGTAGCGTTTGTGTAGTTCAGGTTACACCTTTCTAAAAGAGACTATACAGTACATCCACTTCTCTTAACCTACCAGAAGCACATCTGGTGGTTAACAGGTGGGATTAAATCTCCAATACATGATTCAGATTTACAATGAAATCATCAATAACTGAAGAGTGGGTCTTTTTTTTTTTTTTTTTATAAAGCATTGGTAATCGACTTTTATATTTATGGAAAGCCAAAGCATCTGTTATGTATGGTGCATTAACTGCAGCATGAACATGACACACAGTCAATAATCCACTAGATGTCTCTGTTAGACTTCAAACCCACTGGAGCTGCAGAAGCACCGCTGCTCTCAGCCTCAGAGGGCCTGTGGCACTAAAACTGATCAACAGACTTGATGTATATCATTGTCACTCTCACAAGACAGTCAGTGTATAGCTCTTTATCCACCATATAGGCAGCTCCACAAACATTAGACACAGAGTGCATTTTTATCACAAGTAGCATGCATATTCATGTGCAGGTTGATGGAGCTCGTGGAGGGATGTGTATGAGTTCTCAGCACAGCGCTGAGTGCTGGAGCAGAAGGCGAATGTTAATTCAATTATACGGCAGCTGTTCCTTGGTGCCCATGGCCACTGTGTTTGCACTAGAACAGAAATCTTGTATTAGGTCCCTCGCCATAAAAGACCATTGCCAGGCAGGAGAATGGGGACTGCCTGTAACCAAAAGCCATCAACAGTATTTTAAAGAGCTTTTAATGTGTATTTTTGGTGCGATTGAGGAATTTTGTGCGGGTGCAAAGCAACATTTGTGTTGTTGTGTTTTTTGTTTTTTGCACACTGTTGATTTACGGAGCTTTTGTTTTTAGTCATTACTCTATTAAATAGTCAATCTGCTTGGAAGTAAAAAGTGCAAATGAGTTTTTTTGCTGTATTAACTCCAGTCAAGGGTGGTTGGATAGACGCGTGTGTGTCCTGTGGTGGTTCTGTCATTTTGACAGAAATGATTTATAGATTTACAAAAACTTTATCTCTTTACTTTTGCTTTGTGTGAGTTGTGTCCTACTTTCAGTGTTACAAGTTTGTATGTTAACACAAAACACATGTATAAGTCCTGCATTGATCCATGTGTGCAAATGCAGTTTGTCCATGCATGCATGCGAGTGTGTGTTGGTATCTGTGCTCCACCCCACCTCCTGTCCCAGGCTTGGGCTGAGCTCCAGTACTACTTGATGAGGAAGAGTAAGAGGAGGAGGAGGAGGGGTGATGGCATGCGCTAGTCTGTCCCTTCATTACCTGGCTCCCTGAGACTCACTCTATGTGATTTAATCACATGGCCACTGGCGGGAAACTGCTGCTCTGATGTTACCTGGACCTGCTAATCAGTTTGCTTTTCCCTCATCAAAAGAAAAACAGCCACACCTGCGGGAAGGATGCGCTCAACTGCACATTACGTATGTATAATATATGCACACATGCAAATGCGATGCGCTCAAAAAAACACACACACACACACACACACACACACACAAGAAAAACCTCTTGGTTATTATCCTCCTAACACACAGATGGAGTGCAGAGGCAATGGTAGCTAGTCACAGTTAGCAAAGAAGGGAAACAAATAAAGAATATTTTGATTACGTATTTATCTGCTGATAAATTTCTTTATTGATCGTTCTGTGAATAGATGCATAATAGCCAAATATGTTGTTAACAGTCTGTCAAAGCCCGGAGGTCATCTGCAAATTGCTTGTTTTGACAAACAAGCAATCAGAACTCAAGTGCTCAGTTTATTGAAACATTAGAGAAAGAAAAGCAGAAAATTATCTCATGTGATAGAAGTTGGAATAAGGAAAAGTTTGGCATTCCTGCTTGAAAAAGCTAATTAAAAAACTAATTGATCAAAAATATCCAAATTATTGATCAACTCACTTCAGATCAAAAGCAAGGAAGAGAATAAAGGCTAATGCTGTTGCATTGTGACTACACTGTGACTAGCCTTTTGGGAGTCCTCTAACTTAAGCAGAAGTGACAGCATGTTCTCACCACTTAACTACACACGGCCACATCATGCAGCGTGTAAAGTAGACATTACATATCAAGTTGTTTAATAAAAATTAAACCCCGTCTATCCACTGGAAAGAGCACAGAGCTCTATTTAGAGTGACTGATCGAGAGCCCAGAATCAAAGGGCCCTGTGGCACAAGCTGCTAGTGTGTCTGGGAATTGGCCCAACTCTTAAAGAGCCAAGCTTCCCTCATCTTGACTCGGGGCCGACCCCCAAACTGGAAGAAGCTATTTCTGCTGGCAGCCAAGTGGTTCCTTTTCTGGAAGCCTGTCAGGTGTGGAGCTGAGGCTGCCAACTGTATCCCCCTCAGGTGGGCACAAGGGGCAGGGCAGACCCTCATCATGGCTACAGCATTGTGACACTCAGCAGATGATGCAAGTCGCAGAGGGCATTGAGCTCTCTGATGCGTCCTGACAAAGATCTGCCATGAAAGTGACAATCTCTCCTTTAGCTCCTGCAGCACGGGTGGATTATGGAAAATACAAAAATATTAAGTTAATTTGGAATAAAGCTGACACTGAATGTGGTGTCTCACTTCAGTTATTAACCTCCGCTGATGGAAACCGACAGTTTTGCTGTATACTTCACTATTTCCTTTTTAATACTGTTGCCCTTGTTTTGCATGTTAATTTTCAGTAGCAGAATAAAAACAGATAAATGGCTCCTGCAGCTGTAACTTATATTGTTATATATGACATAACGCTTCAAAGTGTAAGCAGCCTCTTACTTTCATGATTAGTGTTGGAGGAAGAAAAACTAAACCTCCGATATTGGTATTTGGGTCTTATCTCTAGTCTTTCTAGTCAATTAAATGAAAACAGGTCAGAAGTTTTTTTTTAATCTTTTAGATTTAAAATCTAAATAAATAAAATGTTCCCTAATGTTTACTAATCATTAACTGCTTAGACACACACATCGTTAAGTGAAAAGATCATTGGGAACATTGTGTGTGTGTGTGTGTGTGTGTGTGTGTGTGTGTGTGTGTGTGTGTGGTGGGTGGGGGGGGGGGGGGGGGGGGGTGTGTGTGTGTGTTAACCAACTTTGTTAACGAGGTCTCAGGTTCATCTAGTGTCCTGCCAACAGCCACATTTACAATGTCATTGGCTGCACCTGTGCAGGACAAAATGTTTGCTGGTTGAGCTGCATGAATCTTGAGTACAGCAGAAATATTTCAGCCCGGATCAATAATGCAATCAGATAGTTTAAAGGATTTTGCCTTCGTGCAATCTGTTGTATTCCCTCCCATTTCAAGACTCTGACTCATTTTAGCAGATCTTTAAAACAAACTGATTTGAATTAAAACCAGGGTGAAATAGTTCTACACCATTTTATAGTAAAGGTTTTATAACTTAATTACACAGAGAAAGTGTTTTATGAGATTGACATTTCTGCAAATGAAACTGCCTGACACTTATAAAGTATTTAAAATGTGATTTAGTAATGGGATAATATATCTAACACCAGGAATGTGGATATTAAGGTTAATGAATAATTGCACTTTTGTTACTTAAAATATATTTTGCGTATAATGCCAAAGTATTTTTATTCTTGTAAGATTCTCAGTCCCCGTGAAATTCACCACGAGGACGAGAAATTGACAGAATTATTATTTTTTTTAAAGCTCTGTTCATCAGTGAATACCCATTCCCTTTGTTGTGTTCCTCTATTTTGAGCTGCCTTTCATTCATTTTCCTTTTAAAACAACCTCAAACCAATTTAACACTGCAACACCATGTTGCTTGTTCTTGCTAAAACTGGTTAAACACAGATGGCGTGGTGTCATGTTGAGATATTTCCAGCAATGTTACAGTGGAGCTTAATAGCCTGGAGAAGAAGGTGGAGTTATGCTGAACAGCCAGGGGTGAATTCACTTATTATAAATTCAGTTCTTCATCTTTCATTTTCAGTTTACTTGAAAAACATTCAATTGTTATGCATCAATACACAAAGACTTTTCAACTTTGTAAAACAAGGATTTCAGTCAGGCGACATCCAGATTCCTGTGGGAAAAGAAAAACCTTTGCAGTTTTCCGTCCAACCTGCTTGATGTTGATAACTTAACACATTGAACACTGCTGTCATCAATACAAGCAGATATTATAATGCAACATTGAATTTTTAGCAGAAAACAAATATGTTGTCACACACTATTTTACTAGTACATTCAATACCAATATAACTGCAACTTTCCAAATAAATGAATGAATAACAAATCCTCATTATGCTAATAGCAAACATAATTCAGTTGTTAAAAACGTTTCTGTCGTTGACTTTTATTTAAACTTACAGCTAGCTGTTCCCCCGCCACAGTGTCACCAGCACAGCCATAAATCTTTCCCGCTAACTTCAATGAAGTAAATTTCAACAGAATCTGCAGTCTGCACTAATCACCCTTTTAATGCCACACTTTGGTTATGAATGAGTGGAAAAGTGGTTTGAAAGGCAGCGAGGCAACAGGGAGTTGAGGACAGTTGATGAGGGAAGATCGAGAGGAGAGGAATCATATCAACACCAAGAGTGTCGATTAGGTGAGGAAACGACATTACAGCACCGTCAATCATCTGAGCTTCATGCTCTGGGGAAGAAAAAAAAAATCCAGAGCTGCTATTAAAAAAAAATGTGGTAAAAGTTGGCAAGTCAGTAGAATCACGTGCATAACAAAAACACTTTTTATAACTTCAGCTATTTAATTTGATTTGATGATAGTTTCAGATGGTTGGTAAAACCTGTGACACTTGTCTCACTTCAGGCATTTGTTTTTCTAAAACCCATCATCTTGCTGGTTGTACAGTGTGTTGTTTATTGTGAAATGCACTGAATCGGCACTGATGCATCAGGCCAGGCGCTTTTTTTTGGCCGGGGCCAGGCCGGCTTCTATGCTACACTTTATGCCGTCTCTCCTGTTGTGAAGCATACGCACATGCATTGTCCAGTTTCAGTCAGATTAAGGTGTATTCATGCAGATCTGGATGAGTCCAGTCTTTGTCGGACTAATGTGCTTTAGTTGTCCAGTTATAGATGGATTGAGGCCATAATTCGTTTTTTTTTTTTCAAGTGTCATGTAAACGTACTTCCTTGGTCATTGTTGGAAAGTGACAAGAAAGAGGGGTCAGTACTGAACATCAGCAATAATGATAGACACAAGCGGTCACATGGGCGTTGCTTTCCACCGCTGTAGACAGCTCTGGGTGAGTAAAAGTGAAGTTTCTTCTAGCTTGTTGCTCAGGAGCAACTTGGACCATACTTCCTAACAGCTTCAGTTCAGACATTGTTAACCAAATCCAATGATTCCTTTAAGCCTTTTGCTGTTGCTCACTTTGTCACATGAACTCATTTTGCTTTGTACTTTTCTAACTACTCTCTCTCCATTTACTGTATTTATCTAACCAGGCTGATGAATGTCTGAACTGTAGATCATAAAGTCTTCTCAGCTCTCTCTTTGTGACCTGTGGATCACATGAGCAGATATTTCTTGTGAATAGTCAACTTTACATCTTTGCTTTTCATTTACTGACTGGACTCCAGGTTTGTTGACTCCTTACTTGAATTGTGTTAATCTCATTAGATGAGGGGTGTCAAATACTGCAGTCAAACTGTGGATGTTTGACTGAGGTATTCAGTATGGAGAAAAACAGCTCAATGGTTTGTGTTATGTGTCTTTTTAAGATACATGTTCACTTTTGGTTGTCACTGTATTAGATGCAGAACAATGTTGTCAGACAGCACCTCCTCTGTTTCGTTTTTTTACAGAGAAATAAATGTAGTTTATCATATGTTCTGTACAATACTTATATAAAACTAAAGATGTGACTCTTACTTAAATACGATATCTGACACATTTTTATTTATCTTATCACTTTCTGGTTGCATTCTACCACAACAGATTGTCACAGCCACTTTGAACGTGTGCGAACAGATTGTGCTTTGAAAAAGAAACGGGTGCCTCCAGCAACATTACACGTCTGCTATCCCATCTCTGTCTGAAAACGGGACTAACATCTTTACATTATACATTTTCAAAAACATATCCATTATTCATACCTCCATATTTTAATACTATTAGCATTTCTATGCCACCCACCTAAATACCTGTGTGTTTCTTATCAAAGAAGCAGTGACAGTCAGAGTTACTTTGTTTGTGTGTGAGGAAATGGGTAGGGATTAAGAAAGCGCTGCAGTGATTGACCATCACACAAAATTAAATTTGATTGTGAGGTGATTATTTCACTGTAGGCTTTAAACGGGCACAGGAGAAAGTTTGCTTTTACTTTTTTTTTCTTTAGCGTTGATGTTGATAGACAACAGCAACAAAGGCAAACACACACTTACACACACATGCGCAGAAACACACAGTGCTCCACCTGTGTGGGTGGGAGGTGTGGCCACTCAGCAGCTGAGTGGGGCAGCATATGGAGTTTCTAATTGGGTAGAACAGCACAGCTGGAGGACACTAGTCCAGGACCTGGCCTCTGGTAATCAGTCCCACAATCCTCAGCTCTCCTCTCCGCATCCACCGTGCTGGTGCGCGAGCCCTCGCTGGGTGAGGGCTGTTGGATGTTTTCTCGCATCTCACCAGGGAAACCAAACTGAAACTTGTTCACTAAGAGGAATTTACAACATGTTTGCATGAAAGTATTGTGTAACATATAATTTCAGCTTTTCACGGCATGGAGCAAACTTTTCAAACTGTGTATTTGTATTGGTAAAACTCTACTGTAACTCCCCCTATTTAGCATTAATAAGCAGTAGAAGAACAAAACTGTTAAATCACAGCCATCAAGTCATTACAATTAACTCCACATAGTGATATGTTAATGTAAAATAGTAATTGAGTAATATAATGTAATATATAACACTTTCAGGCGTCATATTATGTCTTATCAGTACTATAACATCTAGTTAGTGTTGGTTCATGTGTAGTGCTTAGACTTGTGAGACCCTGCTGAACTTTTATTTATATGTTACATTATGATTAAAAAGACATTTAAAAGAATTAGCACTATATTTGTGCAGCAGGATGTGCAAACATCATATTGCAATAATATGGGCAGATATTCCAATTTCATTTTTCTTTTTTCTTTTTTTTTAGTTAAAAACATTCAAATTGATGGTGTGATTTTTGGTGGGTCTTATACCAACACAAACATGTCCCTTTTACATCTTGAAAATATGATTTGCTGGCCAGGGTGTCTCTATAGCAACACAACACTTAAAGTGCTGACAATGCACAACCATGTGACAGATTTTACTTATATCAAAATAATTGCAACACCTGCAATTAAGATTCTGTACTCAGCCATGTTGTGATTTCGAGTTGATCTTGTTCCTTGTTTGATATTTATTGTCGAAACTGATTTATGCCTCAGTTTTTTCCAGATCTCTTGAAAATGTGATTCAAATACACTTTAGGAAACAGAAAAAGACTAATGGTTTGATTTGACATTAGTCTGAGCACGTGCACTTGAGGTGTTGGAAAAGAGCAAAATGTCAGACGTTTGGTAGCATTTCATCATTTGAAAAGAAAAGAGACAACAAATCTGCTAACTACAGGCTTATGATGTGAACAGCAAGAACGTGTCATTATTTAACAGTTCAGGTATCCATCAACAAGTATTCAAAATAAATCACCTGCTCTTGTATTTTGGAGCACTTAAACACTTCCTTGTTTTGTATGTGTGTTTTCAGTTTCATTATTTGTATATGCAAGGTAAAATAGTGGGAGTTGCTGTGGAGGAGATGGTGGAGAAACAGCACAGGCTTCATTACTTCATTACAGAGTCAGTGTTAGAATTAGAAAGAAAACACACATATACACACACATACGCACGCGTGCATTGCCCCCAGAGTTTATCTTTGGATTGTTCTTATGCCTCACTAAAGAAATGACCTTGAGGAAGTTGCCCCGAAGATATTCACTGTGTTGGATTGTGAACAGGATCATGTCACACTGCCACAACCATTACCATCTTCCCAACCACTTCACCTTGCACTCATCATCCAGACACAAGCTCCCTTTAAGTGCTGACATCAATTGAGAACCGCTTGCAACTCAGCATGCGATCAGCAGCGCCTTCATTTGCAGCTCTACACCACGCTTCGTGTCTATAAAAGCTGATAATGTGATAATTAAAAGAGCTGACAGGCAAGAACTGTCAGCAAGACACCCTGATTTACCAACCTCTGCTATTTGTTATAACTCTCATATTACAATGCTTCCACCCTTGAAGTATAACACATGAAATATCAGTCGAAATATTTAACCAGGTTAGAACTGTTGTGGGGTGGGAAAAAAAAAGAAGTTACGGAGTCTCAGTGGACGACTGTGTGATAAAATCTGTCCCGGAAACATCACAGGATCAGATTCAGACCTGAAACAAGGACTTCCAGCAGACAAAAGATCACTGCCATGTCTCTCTCTCCCGTTCTCTCTCAACCACACCATGATTTATTACCTGAAAAGACAAGAGAACTAATTAGTGGAGTAATTAATTAATATAAATTTGCATATTTGCATTTGCAATTAGTGCAGTCAACTGATTAGTCTGAGATGGGGAGTTTGACTCATCATGTGTGTGTGTGTGCGTGTGTGCGTGTGTGTGTGTTGGACCAGAACGATCAGCAGACCAGCTGAGGCATTTTCAGGGGGAAGGCTGTGATGAAGGGACTGTTTACATTTTGTTTTGTTTTTTTGTTGTTTTTTTTTAATATTTTGTCCATGTGTGTATTTTTTCTGTGTCCATGTACAGTACATGTTCATACACACACACACACACACACACTCACCTGTGTATTTCTGTGAACACTTGCTTGGTGCCCTGTCTCGAACACACACACTCACACGAGGTCAAGTGTGTACACACTGACCACTGTGTGTACATGCTGTCATTGCCTCTTGTAGGAGCAGCTACTTCACCTTTTGTGCAGTGTAAACCGAGGTGTAGTCCGCACGTGGCGCGGAGGCGGCGGCGGCGGCGGCCAGGCCCAGACTGCTGATCGATGTCTTGTAATGTCCAATACAGAGGGAATGATAAAGTCGCTTTAATTGATTCTCCTTGCAACAAGGTCATTCACAGGCATACGTTTGTGTGTGAGCGCTTGTGTGTGCGTTCCACATAACTGAGGAGTGCATATACCCATATCGAGTGCCAGCTGTGCCCCAGTGTGGATTTGGCAGCATGCCACTGGGCCTTTTCCATGGGGTGTACTTAATGTGCATGGTCCTGAGGTACCAACACTGTGCACGCCCCTCTGGTATGCACATCCGCTGCATGTGAGGAGCCTGGTGGAATTTCTTAACCTATTTTGTACAGAGCTGAAAGGATGAGTCAGTTGGTCAACAAAGAAAAAATCATCAGAAACTGTTCGATAATTCAGAAAATATGAAGTGTACGTTCTCCAGCTGCAGCTTCTCCAACGTGTGGATTAACTGCTTTTCGCTGTTTTTATCATTTATTGTTTGTTGGACAAAGTGAGACATTTTTCACTTATTGATAGACCAAACATGAATGATCTACTGATTAATCGATAATTTGCATAATCTATCTGCACTTGTGTTTAGTTGAGGTCGTCAGTAACCTTCAGTGTCTGAGGTGCACACAAGCTTTTTTCCTTTGTTTTCTCTTCTGTCTGCTCTTAAAACGACAGAAGACATGGTTTGTGAATGCCACTCCATAACCACACACGGATGTGTTTTGTGATCTGACCCTGGTATTGAAAATCCCTGCTCGGCTGTTTTCAGATGTGACGTCGCTGTGGTGAACGTTTGGTTGTATGTTGAAGAAAAGATGCTGTGGTTTCTGAGACTGATAATCTAGAAATCTGTGGTAACCTGTGATGACCATCTGGGCTCTTCATGAGCAAATACTGATTTTGTTTGCACAAAAAAAAAAAAAAAAAAAAATCCGCTGATTGAAAATATTGTGACATCACCTGTGTTGTTTGAGGTCAGTCAGACAGACTCCACAGAAACCTCATGTCCTGTTACAGTGTTATAGGATTAAGTCAAGATGTGTACAGTATAAATAACAGCCAGTAGCACAAGTTGCAGATACGGTGGAAGTGAGGTCGACTGTTTTGAACTGTACTTTCCATCTGAGGTCTCTGACACTGAACATGGCTTAACGTGTCTCTCACTGTAGTTGTTGTTTTTGTTGTTAAAAATCAGTCACAATCTTGTTTCTGCTGTTTTAAGAAATGAACCAAATGCATCATATGTTAAGCCGATGAAATGACGTAGAATATTATATATTCATGTAGAGGATGTTGAGGTGTTGAAAAGGAGCCGGGCTCGTCCAGACCTTAAAGATCATCAGGCTAAACTGTGTCTCTGCAGGATTTAAACCCCCGTGGTCCAGACCTGCCTTTTGTTTTTCCTTATTTGCAGCTCCACAATTACAGCTAGTCTAATTTAATGTAATCTGTGGGGGCTTGAGATCCCCCACCCACCGCCACCACCCCTCCCCTGTGTGTATTCAACTGTGCATGTTTTACATTGACATACACATACACATAAATAATGTATTTCAGAGTTAATTTTACCATGAAAATTAATCATTTGTGCTCCAGAGTCAAAACCAAATGTAAAGAAGATGCTTTGTTTTTTCACTTTGATCTTTATCCTCCACATTATCTTTCACTGCAGTGTGAATATTCACACTGAACCATATCTGTATGTTCCTCTCCTTACAAATGTATGTTCAGTCTGTTTCACCTGTTGAGAATGGCTGCGAACTCTTCTGCGCATCTCTCCATATTTTTCCCCTCTCCCACATAAAAAGACATGAATTCATCTTTCTTACACGGGGAGATGCAGATATTAGTTGTTATCCCTCTCCGGTCTGTGTTTTTGACGGTAAACGCGGGCCTCCCGGTGCCCATTACCGGAGCTGCCAGATGATCGGTACGGAATGGAGGTCCCGTGGGACGATGAACACGTGGTCTCGGCTGCCACAAGACGTCAGCGGCAGATGGCATGGGTACCCGCTGTTGGCATGAGTGTCATTCCTCAAAGAGAGAGGGAAGGGGGAAGAGACAGAGGGAGAGAGTCAGAGAGAGAGAGAGAGAGAGAGAGAGGGAAAGGAAGAGCAGCACAGCGAGGCAGAGAGAAGAGGGTGCGCAGGTTTCTGCTTTTTCCTCTTATTTGTGGTTTTGCGAGAGAAGAAGCTGCAGCGCAGAAAGACTGGAGATATTTGGGATGATGCGAGGTGCACGCTGACCAGAGGTTAGTCTCATTTCTGCTGACACCTTTCTGCATTTGT
Source organism: Caranx ignobilis (assembly GCA_021432705.1). Classification (NCBI taxonomy): domain Eukaryota; kingdom Metazoa; phylum Chordata; class Actinopteri; order Carangiformes; family Carangidae; genus Caranx; species Caranx ignobilis. The sequence continues at coordinate 32,400,011 of MU269980.1, forward strand.
TGACTTTTATTAACTTGTGAGTTAAAATAATAATAATAATAATAATAATAATGATGATGATGATGATAATAAAAGAATTAAAAATGCCAAACTTAACTATTGCACTGTAAGATGGCAGAATGACGTGTGATAAAAGGCCTAAACCAAGGTTGTTTTTTTCACAACAAGTCACAAGACAGTGAAGTTGAGTGTCTTTGAAAAGGTAGCAGGCTGTGACATTGGCCTTGCTTTGCCACTTTGTTCCTCTTCCTCTGGGGAGGATTCATTCACAAGGTAATTAACTGACAACCTTCAGAGTCGTCGCTGTGCGCTTTCTCCACTCACGGTTTGTGTTTTGGATTTGATCTCACTCACAGGAAACATGTTGACGCTGCCATTCGACGACCCTCATATGATGTGTGAGCCGCGGCTTGGTGCCAATTATCCCCGTGAAAGCTTACCTGAGAGCCTGAAGCAGGAGCGACAGCACAACCAGGACAGGTCCAACTCAGACATGCGGGAGGCCGACGACGACATGTCCGACAGAGAGGAGGACGAGAGGGAGGACGACCAGGACGAGAACGGGCTTCCTAAAAAGCGAGGCCCCCGGAAAAAGAAGGCCGGCAAGGAGCAGATGGACAGGGCCAAACTACGGCGCCAGGAAGCCAACGCCCGTGAACGCAGCAGGATGCACGGCTTAAACGCAGCGCTGGAGAGCCTGCGCAAAGTTGTGCCGTGCTACTCCAAAACTCAGAAACTCTCCAAGATCGAGACCCTCAGACTGGCTAAAAATTACATCTGGGCCCTGTCAGAGACGCTGAGCGCGGGGAAGAGACCGGACCTCCTCGCCTTCGTACAGACTTTGTGCAAAGGATTATCTCAGCCCACGACCAACTTGGTGGCCGGTTGTTTGCAGCTGAACGCCAGAAATTTCCTCACAGACCACAACGGGGAGGTCATGTTCTCTGGCAGGTCGCCCTACGATGCCATGTACTCGTACCCAGGCTCAGACATGAACACGCCCCCCGGCCACAGCGGCAGCGGCCTGGACAGCAGCGCCAAACCCTTCCGACACTACAGCTACAGCGGCGCGTACGAGCCCTACTACGAGAACCCGTCCCCGGAGGGCGGGAGCCCGCATTTCGACGGCCAGCTGAGCCCCCCGATGAACTTTAACGGGATTTTCTCCCTAAAACACGACGACCCGCCAGACTACGGCAAAGGCAGCCACTATGGCATGCGCTACTGCGGCGCGCCAGGACGCACGGCTCTTGCGCACAACTCCATGTACCGAGTCTCCCCAGAGGCCCGTTTCCCCTACGACCTGCACGTCCGCAGCCAGTCCTTCCAAGCACAAGGGGAAGTTAATGGCTCTTTCCACAATTAATCAATCAGCTGGACAAAGTTCAAGTTTGAGAAGCGATGCAATTTACCCCCGCAGATGTCGAGAGTGGAACGAAATGGACTCCAGACACGCTGCGAAAAAGCCCATTTTAACGAGTCATTTTGTTTCCAATGTTCAGTCTCATTTTTCTTTTGGGGAAAAAAAAGAAGCTTGAAAATTAGATCTGGTGATTTCACTTGTTCTCGATTTCTCGTTCCACTGAATTTGTTTCGATACGAGACAGAAAAAAGGCACAAGAACGATGTGAGTGTGAAGAAGGCAGACCCTGTGTGTCGTCTGAAGAAAACTCAGATTGAACGGCTCAGATCTGGTTTCACTGGGACTCAAAAAAGAAAACACACACAACAGCTCAGATGTAGATGAGTGGGTTAAAGATGCAGGTTCTGAGCGAACTCTTCATCCACAGTGATTTGTCATAACTTCTGTTTGTTTGTTACTGCAGATGACGCTGGTGACGTGGTTTGACTTTCTGAGAATTAATTTTCAATCATCAGATAGATTTCCATGGCGAAATGAATTAATAATAAAATCAAATGAAACAAACAAACAAACAAAGCCGCGGGGGGAGGAAGGACCTGCAGAGGCTTCTTCACTCCATCACTGAAGTTTGCTGAGACACGATTGGACTTCAGAGATTCAGTCTGTTAGCAATAAAGGTCAATTGAGCTATGCAAGGCAGCCAAATGCAATCTTTGCTTCTGACAAGAAAAAAAAAATCATAGATGTCTATTTCCTCTCACAAGGCGTTTCTCATAATCTAATTATAATGAGGACAAATTACACAAAATTAATTATAAGGAAAAAGCCGGTGTGGAGACGTGCATGTGTTTAGGAGACCTGATGATGATGACGACGATGATGATGATGATGATGATGTCACCTGAATTGATCTTATAAGTAATGAGAAGAAGAAGATCTTTAAAAAATTCAAACGCATTTGTATTTGGAGTAAATAGTGTGTTAACGAGGTGAATGTAAAATTATGATTATTGTATTTATTTATTTATTTAAACTTATTTATTATATTAAGTCCGTCAATTTGAATGTGGATAATATATTATGGAGAAGAAAAAAAGATATTGTAAAAAAAAAAAAAAAAATCAACAGTGTTACGTTTTTATGTGAATTTCCATACATTTTAAAGTTTGTTTATGTTTCATTGTTGTATATTTCACTACAGCTGAGGAGTCGAGCACTGGAGGAGAAAAAAAACATGAAAATGAAAAGAAAAGAAAAATCATATTTTGTGTGAGGTGAGCAGAGATGTTTCCAAAATCATAAAGAATCTGATGAACATGCCTTAAAAAAGAGAGAGAGAGGGAGAGAGAGAGAGAGACGAGGACCATCAATATGCAACGAAATGAAAGTTTTTGACGTTTAGTTTGACGTGAACTTTTTACACTTCCTGGTTCCTGCTGAGGAGCAGCTGTGATGATGCACTTCATGTATTTCTGCACAATGTCGGTGACTGTCCGCCCATAAACCCTGTTGATTTTGTATAACTTTAACCTCAATGATGGATGGTTATTGGACTGATGTTTCTCGTTTACACACACACACACACACACACACACACACACTTCCTTTAGCTCACACTCCAGGAGAGAGGGAGAAAAACCCGTTATGGATCGAAATATTCGTGAAGTAATGTGTTTATTATGTTTTGTGATGTGTTTGTTGTCGCAATAAAATGACGAGGCTGCTTTTCAGCTGTTTTGTGGAAATGATCGACAGCAGACTGCAATTAAGAATTATAAATTGTTAGAAAAAAAAATAAATCAAGGTTAAAAAAAAAAAAAAAAAAAACGCTCCGGGCGAATTGATTCATTCACTCATTCATTCATTTACAGTTGAATCGTGTAGGAGAAAAGAAACACCGTCTTGTAGGCTGTAACCTCTGTGACTGAGGCCCAAACTTAGTCTTACACCACAGTACCTGAACGCATCAAAATGCGTTTGACGTCCTCTTCATTGTTTGTTCTATATAAGGAAACAAACGTTTAAACGTCACTGATTTCTTTTTTTCTTTTTTCAATGAAACAGTCGGTGTTCGAACGTGAACCCAGCGACGTCACGCCGCTCTCAGAGCGTCGTCTGTGAGCGGGTTGTCCATTTGAATTGATTTCATTACAGTTGATCAGGTGGTTGATTTGTGTGTCGGAAATGGCCACGAGCTGTTGGATGACAGCCAGAGAGCTCAGACAGTTGATCCCAGTCCTCCCAGTCATGGGAGAGAAGTGGCTGGTGCTGGTGGAGTCCCCAGGAGGTCCTGCTGTCATTTGGTGGTCACTGTAGGATCGGTTTCTTCTTCGCGGTTTTTTTTTTTTTTTTTTTTTAAGAGGCTGTTTATGATTGTTAGGATCAAGGGGGAGAATTAATGAAGGGTAAAACAACTTCCTCCCGCTTTTATGTGAGGATTGTTTTATTTGGTTTAGTAAAACTGGGGAAGTGTTTCAGAGGAGCAGTAAAGCAGGACTGTCACCGGATAAAATATTGGTTACCTGAGTTCACATCATAGTTTGTCCTCGGGTTTGGACACATTGCTTTGGCCCTTTATTACCCACTGTTACACACACTACACACACACTTTTCATGCTCATGTTAGACTGATGCTGGTCATTTAAACATCAGCCTAAAATACCCACCACCCTCTTCTCCTTAGTTGCAGATGAATCTTCCAGTTCATCAGTTCTTCTTGTAAAACTCCTCTTTAATGCTGAAGTGCTGCAGTTACAGAGCACAGAGAGTTCAGTTCAGCGAGCTGCAGCCACTTGTGCCAGCATGAGAAGATGCGGCAACACCTCTTAACACCTGCCTGTCGTGGCACTGGCAACCTGTTTGTATGAAGGTGGGTCCTGAGCAGACTGTAACTTGTTACGTATAAAGTCGAGTTCACCTTCATAATGAAATTACTACACAATTTTGTTTTAGCAACAATGCATTGCCGTTATACGGAACAAAGTTATTTACTCAGCAAGTGAAATATTGATTATTGTTGTTTTGCACAAGATGAACAGATTTGGAGTCGGGGGGGGGGGGGGGTTCGAACCGTCATTGTCGGATTCTCCTGCTGAAAAAGAGGATGAGGGCTGCGACACTGTCACGTAATGTTCCTGTGTTATTGTCGTCATATGCAGGAAATGAAGATCAATCCCTGGCAAACATATGGAGTCAAACCAAATTTAATTGCGAAGCTTCAAAAGAGTGACAGAGAATAAAACCAGAGGTGTCAAAGTCAAAGGAGCAGGTTTAAATGGTTTTTCAGTAGAGATCAGAGAAACGAGAATACAGCCTCAATTACATGACATCATGTTTTTTCTTTCTTTTTTCTTTTTGTTTCCTCCATATACTGCAAAGGACTCCAGACTGTGTTGGGCCTCAGGATGAAATACATTTTTGGTGATTTGTCTTTCTAGCAATCAAGACAGGGATATCTGGAACATTCAGCTGATCTGGAAAATCATAATTCAGCTCCTCCTTCCTCTTCTGAGAAAACTGCAAATACTGCGATTTTTTTTCTAAGGCTTGTTTTGCTGTCTTCATTCCCTCACTCATCCTCCTCGCACTCTAATCATAAAACTGGAGGGCCAGGTTGCGGAAGGTCCCTCTGGGGCCCTTAAAGCACCTCTTTAGCCCCTCCCCACCCTATCCGTCACCCCCACCCAGACTCCCATCCACCCACCCACCCCTGCTTTATTTGTCCCATTCTGTGAGATTCTCACCCTTTCGGTCCTCTTCTTCCAGGCTGTGTGCATGTGCATATATGTATGCATATGTGTGTGTGTTTTTGGGGTTCAAATCCCTCTCGGGGCCTCACATGGAAGCTGAGGGCGAGGAGGAGGAGGAAGGAGGGGGTTGTTTCACACCCACAAGGGTCCATGGGGCGGCGTGCAGCAGTTTAGCACGGGGTCAAACGTGTACACGTACCCCTACGTTCACGCAGCTCATTAAGCTGGATGAAGAAAGAGCGTGCGAGAGAGAGAGGCAGGCAGGGAGAGGGGGAGAAAGAAGTATAGGGAGAGAGGAAGTACGCGCGAGAGAGAGGGAGCATATGGCCCAGCTCTGTGTGGGAGGTGAAGGACAGGGATGGGGGGGATATATATCGTATAGAGGTGCATTTGCAATCTGAGACGTGGTGTCATAATTAGTGCAAAAACAAACACTGTGTTTCTATGGGGATAAGTTTGCAGATGACAATAATCATCTGAGAAGTTGAGCAAAGTTTCTGTGCGATCACCTAACGCAGACAAACAAACCCCGATTCCTCTTTATATGTATTTTTATTTTGTAATATATTATGGTAATTTATTGTAATCAGGAGCCTTTTTTTTTTCCTGCAACGTCTGAAAATCACCAGTCAAGAAAAATGAAAATAATGTTCCCCGCCATGTCGGCAAGCATCCTCAAATTTTGTGCCATTCCCAAGCCCCAGATGGTGTGGGATGGGAAACGTTCCCCCATTAAATTCCTAATAATCATTTCTCCTGCGGAATCGGGGGTGGTGGCAGTGGGGATGGAGGAGGGAGGGGCGGTGGTGGTGCAGGGGGTGCAGGCGTGTGTGTGTGTGTGTCGCTGGGAAGTGAGGATTGGGTTGGTGGGTGAGGGGAGTAGAGGGATTTGGTGTTTTAATTAGACAGATTTAAGGAGCTGAACCCCCCTCTCAAAGTGTGTATGTGCGTGTGTGTTTGTGTGTGTGAGTGCGGAAACACTCGGCTTCATTTGTGCCTATATTTCTTGTGGGTGCACGTGTGTAAAGAATTACACATATGAGTAGAGACGTGTACGTGCGTGGGTGAGCGTGTGTGTGTGTTGCAGGTCACGGCAGGGCTGATGCTGCAGTGGAGGAGGCCTGACACTCCAGTACTATGGGCCAGGATCTCATTAACGTGTCAGATTGGTGGATCAGTCTCTCTGGCAGCCGGCCCGGCCTCTCACAGGAAGTACTTTCTCTCTATCTGTGAACTTGGCACTGTAAGGTTAGAGAGGGATGGAGGGAGGGATGTGGGGAATATATTGGCCTGGAGGAGAGAGGAGAGGAGAGGATAGACGAGACAGAGGCATTAATTATAATATTTGGTCAGATTGGATAAATATTGGGTGAAGGATTGCGGTGTAAGAGCTGCTTTTATCTGTCACATAAAGTGGAAATGAATGAGTTATGAACAGGAGCACGGATGATCTCCACGGAGCGCGAGGGAGGCAGAGCAACTCCTGCAGTTGCACTATTTTGGAGGTGGAGATATGCTAAGTATGCGACAGGAGCATCTGTCACTACATCACCTTTGTGCTTTGTGCCCTTTGTCTATAGGGGTGCTCTGACGGAGTGTGTGTGTGTGTGAGGGAGAGAAAACGAAAGTGTGTGTGTGTGGCTACAACATGTATAGGGTGGGTTTTGGAGCAGGTGGGAAGCATAAAAGGGTGTGATCCTCTGACACCCCAGCAACACCCTATTTCAGGGCAGACTGTGCTACTGGGTAAGGTGGTTTCAAATCCCTCGACTGTGAATGTGAGCATCTGGTAGTCATGACTCCACTGTGGCATGTCATTCATAGATAGATAGATGGATAGATAGGTTCATCTGCTACTGACTAAAAATGCACTTCTATTCTTTGGTATTTGGATGCATATGGATATGATGATGATGAAGTTTTTTTTTTCCCTGTGTTTTGACAGTTTTTATTCGACGTGTCCTGTCTTGTTCAGATTTTATTGTTTTTATCTTGTACTACACTTTGACCATTTTACCTTGTTGTGATTTGATTTGACTTGATAAAAGAAAGAAAATTGCTGATGACTAATGATGTTTCAGTCACATGTTCATGATCTTAAACTTAATGCAATTTACAGTAAAACTAAATATGGTCCAATCCCATTTCTCACCTACCTCTACCCCTCAAGATATTCCCCTGTGAAAGGAGACACCACCACTCAATTATAATACAACATCATGTACATCAAAATGTACTGATGTGAAAAAGGTGGTAAAAAAAAAAAAAAACAACAACAACAACAAACAGACAGAAACTCAAAGTGTCTGCTGCTGGGCCTAAGTTAAATTTCATCATCTCCTGAGCAAACCAGCAGCAATGACATAATGTGAGCGAATGTAACAAACATCATACAAGCAACTTTTCCTTGAAGAACTGTGTCATAATATGTGATCAGAAGATTGAATGTAACATAAAATGGTTGTTGTAACTTTAAAATCCTTTGGCTGAATGTATGTCTGTAATGTTGCTTATGCAGCCATCTTGCTGGTCTCTCTGATGTATTCTGAGAAAACTTCTTTTGTAGTCCAACCCCTTGACCTAAAAGAATCAGGATGACCCCCTACACCTGGTGTAAATGCACTTAACAGAGTGCTGTTGTTGTTAAAAGGCTTAAGGGTATGGAAATGAGATTGGGCTGAATTATGTTGTCAAATTTAGTGTAGTGGAGCAAATCTGGATCTTATTTTTACATTTCAAGCACATTTTATACGTCAGGTCCCTTTGACATTTTGACCATCTTGACCTGAGCAGTGACAGAAGTGTGTTTAGTTTTGAATAAACTAAATATTATCCTGCACAGCATAAAACACTGAACACACAAAATGTGAACAAAAAAAAAAACTTGGATGGATAGATAGATGGATGGATAGACATCAGTACCTTTCTGTGGCCCCACAGAGACTAATGGTACACCACCATCACCCACATTCCCATTTGGAAATGAGAAATCACCAACATTAAACATGTAAGAACAAGTAGGAACTTTCTCGGCTCATCTAGACTAATTATATAGCGCTTTGTGAGGAGTCATTAGGTACATAATTAACTATCTATTAGTATGAAGAAAGAATCCATTCATAATATCGATACTAAAAGGTCTTACTGCTCTTCTTTAACTTGTTTCATAATTACTCCTCCTTATGATTAATAAGAATCTTGATCGACCATCAAATATCACTTGTGTGGATCAATTCAGATGAGGTAATCTCCACGCCGACACCTTTCACTGTACGCAGTGCATGCAAAATTTGGTGTTTTTTTTAAATCTCATTTTGAACTAGTTCTCCTCCCTGAGAGCAAGGAGCTGTTTGGAAAATAAAATTTGGTACACAAGCATCAGCTGGCAAAGACCATCAACAAACAACAATGTGCATCAGCAAGATCCAATTAAATTCTTCTCTATGAAAGCGAACACTTCTGTGCACTTGTAATGTACATGCAGATGCACAATGGAAGGGTTTTTGCGGAGGGTGAGGACAGTAACAAATGTCCGGACCTGGCAGGAGGCTCGTCTCATCGATGTATGATCTGTCTGCTGTAGAATATCTTTGCGTTTCTTTTTAGTATTCTAGTCCACTCTGCGCCATCACCAATCTGGCCCATACTGCCTTTCAAGCATTTCCTGTGGGACACATACTGTGTTCGCAAGGCCTCTCTCTCTCTCTCTCTTTCTCTCTCCTGCTCTCTCTCTCTCTCTTTCTCTCTCTCTCACACACACACACACACACACACACACATTACACACATGCACATACTGTGGTGACTGCAGAGGGAAGTGAGCTGTCTGCGGAGGGTTGGATTCTTGGTGCCGGTCCAAAAATGTGTCACTCGGGACACGCATGGCCTGCTGGAGGCAGGAATTCTGTCGCTAATGGGCCCCGCAGCCGTCGACACCACCTGGGGATATGGGAGACGGGATGGATGGATGGGGGAGGATCGAGGGGGGGTGGAGGAGGGAGAGAGAGGGAGAGAGAAGAGGGAGTGTATGCTGCATAATATGTTAGTAACAAACAGGAGGATTCTATCTATCTATCTATCTATCTATCTATCTATCTATCTATCTATCTATCTATCTATTTATCTATCTATCTGTCTGTCTGTCTGTCTGTCTATTTATCTATCTATCTATCTATCACCAAGCTGTATAAACTGGTTTCATCTTTCTTTTTTTAATCTGTAGAAATAAAAAGAGAGTTTCTAAATTCTATTAGACATAAACCAAGTTGTTTGTGTTCAATATGTTCTTTGAACTTGTGGAATTAATGTATTTAGAAGGAAAAGTCAACATTTTTCCCTACCATGAAAGGCAGCTTATAAAAAATGTGAAGGCATAAACAGGCAGGGCAGGTGTTGACGATGCAAATGAAACGGATGACAGATGGTGAGCCTTGCGATTGCTCACTGTGCAGATAATGGATGGAGGTAATCAAATTCCTCTGAGGCTTTGGGACTTTCTTCAGAACTTTCCCATCAATTGCACCATCAAACGGTGCCATCGTCAAATACAGCCACCGCCGCCCCTCCCCTCCACCTCAAAAGAAGAGATACAAAGAAGTTACAAGATTTTTATTTATCCGACAGACTTGGCCAAGTTGTGTAGTTAATGCGGAGGATGCACTTTTCTGAGTCCAGGCACAGAAAGATGCCCGGAAGGAGTGATCCTTGTCCCTTCATGGCGAACCCAGGGTCAGTTCAAACAGGTCTGTGTATGTCTGTGGGATCTGAGCCAGGGATCAGACAAAAAGTTTTAACAATAATGTGTCGCAGTGATTATAGAGAGGCAACAATCACATCAGCATGCCACCAAAACAAGTCTGCAGGGGAGAGAGTGCTGCCTCCATCCTTTCATGTGCTATGATCGGAGCTTTTAGAGATTTTACTCACTCGAGCTGCGAGAGTTGCTGTTACTTCAAAAAGGAGGATCATGAAAACGAGCATCTGATGCATATTTTTTTTCACTGGTGTGTGTGTGTGTGTGTAAATTTACCCATCAGTGTTGTGACAGCCATTTGATTTTCATAGGGCCCAGTTTGAAGGTCAGTTTAATGGTCCGTTTGTGTTTTGTATTCGTCTTGCTTCAGTGGAAGCTTCAAAACAAAGAGGGTCAGACAACACGATAAATGAGATTTTTTTTTTTTTTATGAGTAAAACATGTAATTAAAAGTGCAATAAGTCTCCCCAGTAAATATGGGATTTATTTTATCGCACAACTTATTCTCCAGAGAATCTATCAAGGCTTTCCTGGAGTGAATATTGTGCAAACTTGGCTTCCGTCTTATCTGTATGGAAGACAAACACTGGTGTGTCAGACAGGACTTAAAAATGCCAATTCTGTGTTTGAGAAGCATTTTCCTGTCACAACACTCAAGAGTGGCATATTACTGCAACAATTCTTTCACACTTCCAGCTATGATAACAGCTTCAAGTGTCACACATATGTCTGCATAAAAAGCGTAGGAGAAAGTATCACAGCAAAAGGGAAGAAACTATGCTGAATATCACAAGTTTTTTATGTGTCAGGTGATGTTTTTTTTTTTTTTCCTTGAATAAATGTGTTAATTGCTCCTGCAAATTCTCAGGACAGTGCACCATATTGCTTATGTTAAAGGTGCAAATGCATTTGGTTTGCATTCCTTTTTATGCTAGTTGGATAATGTAACTGGTGCAGCAGTTTTCTGACAGGTTGGTAAGTAACCTGCTGGGAAGTGTCTGTCTCTAACAGTGTTCAGTGGCGCCTAAAATGAAGGAGGAAAAAAAAAAGAAATTCCATGAAGAGAATGAGGAACATATTGTCAGAGAAATATCCTGCACAAGCTTCCATAAAATAAGTTTTTCCCGCCGTTCCCTGCCCAACCAGATCAAGGGCACAGACAGCCAAGTGAGTGCAATTAACTTTTCCGAACTCATTTGGATAATCTCTCCCTCAGTTACCTTAGCTTGTGTGAAATTCCCAATTAACTATATCCCAGAAAAAAACCCAACAAAACAACACCATGTGAAATTTCTTAATGAATTCCTTTGTCTCTGAATGCACAGATGAGGCATGAGAGAGGCACATGTACGGCGAGTGTATTAGTTAGGCGAGCCCATGTGATGGTGCCCGTTCACGGCTGACGGAGTGTTGGTATCCTCGGGCATGGCTGCCAAGCTGCCAGTCTGTGCCGTCACACCTTGCTGCCTTTAAAGATTGCCCTGCAGAGACGGGGAGGGGGTATGGAGGGCCTCACGTTTTTAACAACGCACAGTCTGGCAACCCAGGAGGGTTTACGACTCAGGATCGGTGCCAAGAACTGCCCACTAGAGAGATGGTGGGGGGGAGTGAGGGGAGAGGGGGTGCAAGGAGATATGGGTGTAGATCACACACAAATACAAAGTCAGGTCTTTATCAGTCACATTCACACAAGGTACGTGTGTATGAATATGTGCATTACGAATGCCTTCTGTATATTGGTGTGTATTCATGTTTCTGTGTGTGTGTGTGTGTGTGTGTGTGTGGCAGCTGGGTCTGATATTGGGGTGTGTATGTAACAAAACAATATCAGATCAATTCATGGAGCTTTTCTTTGACGTGTTAAGGGAAAGAGGAAAGTGTGTGCACATACAATGTACCCGAGCATCATGCATACGCACACACACACACACACATTGCCTTTTCTCAGTAATCCACACAAATGGCAGTGGATGGCAGAATGTAAATGAGCTGGTTATTACACAGCAACGTTCATCAAGCTGAGCTGGAAAGACTTCAATGGCCCTGATGAATATGCATGCAAATTTGTTAATTAAGTTAATTATTCTGCTGAAAATTCATTTGTCTTCCCAAGGACATTTCTGCGATGATTTTAACATGTTTCCACCATTAGTCATGCACGGTGCTATTGAAAATCACTTCTGTTCACCTTTTGGAAAGTTGCGGCCAAAAAGGGGGATAGAACACCTACAAATGAGGAGGAGGAGGGTCGAGGCAGGTAGACGACCACATATCAGGGGCGTGGAGTGTGGTCGGAGGTAGACGGCAGCTGGTGCAGCCCGAGGATAAGGAAGGGTAAGCCAAAAAGCACGGTCTGTAGGATATTAGCTCAGTGGGTAGAGCATTGAAGAGCTAGTGCCAGGTCTGGAGGTCCAGTTCTCATTGGGACGATCCAAGCTAAAAATGTTTTCACTCATAGTAATGTAAACTGCACTATCTTATCTGATATCTTATCTTATCTTATCTTATCTCACTGTGGTATGAGGGTGGGATGGCAAAATTGATACGGTATAGTATTGCAGTATTTCGTGTGGCAAAACTGTATGGATACGCAGGCGGCAAGTATTGATCTTTTGATATATGAATTCCAAAAATCATGTTAAGTTTGTAATACTGGAGTACTGCAGTACTATTTATGACTGTGCTGGTCATTTTGTTTGCTTGACAATCCCACTTTGTGAGGAAATAAATGATTTAAAGTGGATCTCAATATGTTATTGTGATACACAGGATGTTTAAAGTCACCATATCGTATTGTGACTTCTGTGTTGTGATATAATCATTCACGAGGCCTCTGGTGATTTTCCCGCCCCTAAGTGCTATGACACATTATATTATCCTAATCAGATGTGGACAGTATAACATCTGGTTCTTTCTGGTTCGGGCTCAGCTAATTGAAGCTAAAATGTTGCCAGGTTAAAATGATCCCACTCATTCTCACTCATGCTCATGTGTCTTAATTTGTTGATCACCTCCTAATTTCAGATTTCTGAAGTAGGCATGAAGCTAAGACTCCAAATGGGGCAACATATTCATGGACACAGAAATCTAATGCCATCATTGTTGCTGGTGTTATTGCAGTTTCTGTTCCACTGCTCTCTCTATATTTGCTCTTACAGAAACAGTTTTTCCAAGCAAATGTTATCAGACCATGCCTGATGATGATGCTGTGTGCTCAATTAACTAAATTATACAATACCACAGGCAAAAGTTAAGTAAATGTGCATGTGACACAACTGAATATTATTGCTCATTAGTAGTTTAAAAACACTATTCCAACCTTAATTCATCGTTCCAGTCCAACTAAAGAAAGTCTGGTCTTCTTGATGCAAGTACATTTTCTAAATTTAAGCAAATACATTTCCATTTTAATGATACACTTTAATGATGTATTTTCTTCTTTGAACTTTATTTTATTTTTCCTTATAGGTATTACTGCTACATGATTTTACCTAATAATTTATCAATAAGCTACAACATATCTTTTATCATACCTCTAAGAAATCATTTCTATATTTCTATATATTTCAGACACATTCCCACACTTGTTGTTACGTTATGCCGACTCCAGGCCCTAGTCCATCTACACAGGCCTTCTCCAGTCATTATCCCATCCTGCTTAATACCACAAAAATAACCAGGAAAGTACTTGTAAGCTTGCCGCATTAAAAAGTGAAAACGGTGAGACAAGCCTTAAAAATAAATAAATTAATTTAAAAAAAAGTAAAGATACAAAACGAGCCAGATGGGGAAAAAACCGAGAGAGACACATCAGGACTCACTGTTTGATACATCAAATGGCCAGTCTTACAAGGGGTAGCTAAGCCTTTGCAGTAGGCCTAGTCTGAATATCCAGATGTTTGATTTGTTAATTAAGTCTCCATGGTAGTTAATCACTGTGTTTTTCTATCAGACAACAGCAGGTAAGTAGAGGAGGGTGACCCCAGAATATAGAGATGTGATGGTGTGGGATATACAGAGACAGGCTGCATGTGTTCTCTGTGTGACATTTGTGTTTAAAAACAGAAAAAAAAAAAAAAAAAAAGTTATTTGGTGAACAGCAGAAAAGATTAAACTACAGTAAAAGCAGCCAAGGTCTTTTGTAGAGATTGATTATCTTTTTGACACTTTGTTAAAAATTATACATCTCTGTCTTCTTCTTTCTTTCCATTGAAAATGTGTCAGATCCTAATCAATATTATGTCCCAGTAATCATGAACCATGCAGCATTATGCCAATACCCATCTCCCCTCTAGTGGCGAAATGGAGCATTGCAGTGGCAGAGCACAGGCCAAGGTGCAGCATGAGAGATGGCTCATCCATTAAAGTCCATCAAATGTTCATTTTTTTAAAGAATGGATCCCAAAACATGTCATCCTCCTGGATGTGTGATTGAGCAAGGCAACGATGTGTGTGTGCATGCGCATTAATGTGTACAGCATGTGTGTGTGTCAAGCAGTGGATCTAATTCTTTTTTAAAACATTTTATTCCCGTGACAAATTTGATCAGGATGAGGTGCATTAGTGAAATGTCATACATGCCAGTGTATGACATACAAGGATTAAGTCATCTATATTTGTTCACTAAAACAGTTGTTTGTAATGATAAGGCTGACACACTTAATCAATTTGCGTGCATTTCCCTGACAGTCCAGATTAACAAGCAATAAGACACACACATTTACACATTTGCAAGGCATCAATTAAATTCACATATGGTTGGAGTAATTATCGTTATAGATAACTGGAATTAAAGGAGAGATATCAATGTGAAAGAGGAGGGTGAGTTGCCCTGGAGAAAAGAAGAGCAGGGAGTGAGTGTTAGGGCCAGGGAGGGCTAGTGGCAGAGACTACATAAGAAAACAACAACAGCTGTTTAGCTTGTGGCTAAAACAGGATTGAACAACAACATCATTTGCTAAGAAAATGATCTGGGGAAGGGGATTGTACTGACTCCAAGATAAGAAATGGGACGCCTCAGATTGTCTTTTCTGTTTAGGCTCTGGAGGCTGAATTTCTTCTTTTTTTTAATTTTAATTTTTTATTCTGGTTTCTCTGTGGTCTTTGATGTTATCGATTCTCACTGTCTCACTGTCACTCTCACATGTCCTGCATTTTCATTTCCAAACAAAGAATTGAAAGCAAACGTTGAGTGTTTTCTCGTCACAGCACAAAGACATGGTAGGAGCTCACAGACATTTCACCACTTCGTTTTTGAGAGTGCTGATGGCTATAAAAGCTGTGGTATTCATGGAGGAAGCATATGCAGGATTGTGGTACAAACTGCAGCTCATATGTGCAAATACATGTGTAAATCTGAGAAGTTGCGTGTAACTGACCACATAAAGACACATTGCAGGACACGATAAAGCTCATCGCTGTTGCTGATTTGTACACGTAACTTTGTTGTAGCTACAGCATCAATTTCATTTTTTGGCACTGATACACACACACACTGATAATATTCTGCACAAAACCCTTTTCCCAGTGCCTGCCAGAGAATGTGTGAGCACACCCGTGACTGCTCTGCCCTTGACTTGTATCCATTCATCCAAGCGTGCTGGATGGTTTAGTTAATTAAGCTTAATCTACCCCCAGAGACAGATATGAGTGCTGTTACAGTGGCCCACTGAGCTGTCCCTGTACACTCTTCCCTGGACCCCCCATGGAGCCATCAGGACTGCACTACTCAACCATGTTTGAGTCGATCGACAGGGCTCTGGAGAAACACATTATATGTAATAGAGTTCACAGATTTTGGACCAGAGAGAAAAAAAAAGGGGGGGGGGTAATGGTTCTTGCGATATTTTAATTACTGGTATCATACAGCATACTGCTGGAATTTCTTGGGCATGTAATTTGAAAGAGAAGCAACCAAACTTCGTCATAGAGTTGGATGTACTTGAATCATTATTGACTGATTTGAATCATAACCACAGACTGTTGTGTTATATTTTATTGATTATGCTGCTAAGAGCCAATTTGTTAAAACATGTCATGGGCAAGGTCAGCGCAACATATTGGCCTGGATGATATGTTAAAACAAAAGAAGAGAAATAAATAAATTAACAAGATTCAGAATTGCTTTATTTGCAGTTACAGTGGGTCCTTGTGGGAACATTGCCTGACTAATTGGTGCTTGCACATATGAAGATAGAGACTAAACAGATGTGGACAGAAATATAACATCTGATGTGCAGGTAATAATGTTTGACATGCAGCTTGTAAGCAGAAAAAATGTCCTAAGAATGGCACTGTGTCCCTTTATGAAAGGCTTAGTCTGAATTCTTTTGCCCCAAACTTAAGGCACAAATCACTGAAGACTTTTACTTTTAGATGAACAATAAGTAAATACAATACACTTCTGATTTTCATTTTTCCAATTTCATTGTCACAATTGTAACGTACCCAACACATCACAGCGATTGCATCAGCTATTATCACTTTGACATTGAAGCATGAGATACAAATCAACATTAAGCAACAATAACCATAAATCACAGAGTTCCATTATTAGGGTTGTTTTGAAATTATTGACATGAGTGAGTCATATTTGTTGCCATCTTGTGGTTTGAATTTTTTCTTGCACTTAAATCATCAATGAATAAACAATGTGTTGATCAAGTAGAGACACAGACTCTACAATAGAGAACATACTGTACAGCTGCTTTCATACAGACGGAGTTATGCTGCTGTCTGTCGCTTTTGCTACTTCCTGTATGTGTGTGGTCGATAGGTGTTAATCTGGTTATTTGTTGTCTTTGTATAGTCATAGCAGTCTTATCATCTGGGTGCAGTCATGTCTTGATGTCTCATGGCCACATGCCTGAAGTAATGGAGTCCTCTAAGAAGTAAATTGTGTCGAGCATGTAGAGAAGGAATACTGGAAGGCAAATGTCTTAGCTCTCAGAGCAACAGCTGCAGGACAACAGGTAATACAGTTAATTTGTCATGGAAAAGTGAAATCAGAGCCCAGACATTTGGACGTCAAGAAACAATACAGAAGTTTTAGTCATGGTGGCCTACTGCTAACAACTTAACACAGTTATGACCCCATTAGCAAAGGACACATACCTCACACACATGCAGAACAGAAACAATAAGCCCCATAAGCCTTAAGCTTATGTATTTATTCATTATTCCCTTTTAAAACAAGTCAGGTGAAATGCTGAAAGTTAGCCAACCACATCATGATAGGTTTCAGTACACACATTGATATAGGTTAGCCAGTTTATGCAATTGGTAAAATCTATAGCAATTTTAAATTCAAACACAGCTTAGACAGAAAAGATGTAGAAATGTAATGACTTGAATGAGCCAGTCGGACATCAACAACATCGAGTGGCTGTGGTAAAAAAAAAAAAGAAAAATGAATTGCAATAAAATAAGTGTAGCAATGGTTATGCCTAAAGCGCTGATCTTTAGCACATGTCATTCCCCAGTCTCTCTCCCTGCTTTGCTGTCCCTCTACACTGTCCTATCAAATAAAGGCAAAAAATGCCCCCAAAATATATTTTTAGAAGAGTTGTTTACGGTGGATGGGTGAGTCAACAAAAATCAAGATGTATCATGAAGCACAGGGGTTGAGAAAAACAAAGTTGTTGAGGTTGGAGGGTTGGTTGCAAACAGACATGGATTGAGTTAGGCTCATTGTAAAATCTACGGAGAAATAGAAATGGCTGTTAGTTACACAGAGGTGTCATTTTCAAGCATGACTGCCATCGTAGTGACCTCTTGACTCTCGTCTCTTCTTTGGGGTGAAGTGCCACATGGCATGCAGAGATCCCTGCTGAACCTTTGAGTTCCACATATATGGAACAGGTCAACATAACATAATATAACATTTCAAGAGGGGCATGCCCAAGAAAAAAAAAAAAAACTCTAACTTAAGTATTTGCTCAGACACCCCCAACAAGTGCTCGTATACACATACTACTCAGGAACAGTATGATTCATGTCTTGTGAAATGTCTTACTCTGAGAAAGTTTCACTTTGGCTCTGAGGCAGTGTGTGTCTAATGTGTCTGGAAATTTCCACCTACCATATCATGTTACCTCATTTGGTTAAAACAAACAAACAAAAAAAAAAAAAAAAAACGTGGAAACATTTTACCTGGATTCCAGCTAAATTTTATTCAAATACAATACAACAGCAGAATCAAAGCATTACCATGCAGAGTGCCATAATGGTTTCTAAGGAAACAGTAACAATATTGATAAATTAAATAGGTACAAACTAATTGCATGTAAACAAACTGAGCATTAAGACCACGTGAATGTTTATTTGGAGTCCAGCTCCAGTATGACAGCAGAGCTCTGTACCACCATGGATGTATTTGGCAAAACACAAGTGCCCAGGCTGTTGGTTGTTGGTTGGCTGTTCCTCGTCTGCTTTTTCTCACAAGATAAAAGATGCAGCAGATGTTTTCTCAGCTTTTGTGAGAGCATGTAGAGCAGAGGATTCATACAGCAGTGAGAAAAAGCAAATATTTGACAGATTTGATAGGCAATAGACAGTCGTTCAATTGCGTCACAGGTTATGGGTTTATACAAAGGTTTGAGGAAAAGCAAAACATTGTAAGGTCCCCAG
Source organism: Caranx ignobilis (assembly GCA_021432705.1). NCBI lineage: Eukaryota > Metazoa > Chordata > Actinopteri > Carangiformes > Carangidae > Caranx > Caranx ignobilis. The sequence continues at coordinate 32,418,504 of MU269980.1, forward strand.
CAGATGAAGAAGGTTGCAACAATACACAACACCACCACTACAGTCCTGTTCCTTTTCCTGTTCGTTGACTGCAGGACTGTCTTGAGGATGGCCGAGTAGCAGAAAACAATAATGACCAATGGGAGAAAGAACAGCAGTGACACTTGGAGATAATGTCCCACATCGGCCTCAGTGACAGTGGAGAGATGCTCACATGTGGTTCGGTTATCCCAATTGGTTTCCGCCTGTACATTAACAGCATCACTCAGGGATGCAGCAATGCTGATGACCCAGGCTGCTATACAGGCAGCCAGTGCACACCTCTGCCTCTTCACACAGTTGTTTGGCCAGTTGTGCAACACCACCATGATGAAACGATCCACAGTCATGGCAGTGAGTAGAATGATACTGCTGTACAAACCAACAAAGTATGCAGCAATCATGAATTTGCACCAAAAGTCCCCAAAGATCCAGTGGTGCAGGAAGTGCGTAGCCCAGAATGGAAGTGTGAGGGTGAAGATCAGATCAGAGAAGGCCAAGTTCAGGACAAACAGATTGGTGACATTTTTCAGGCTCTCGTATACAACAAGAACACAAACAAGGAGACCGTTTCCTGCCACACTGAAGACGAAGACCAAAATGAAGAAGACACCGGTGATGGTTGAAAAGTCAAATATCTCATCACAAAGAAACACCAGATCATCACTTTGATCCCCCCATGTGTGGCTTGGTGTGGAGTTACCCTCCATTGTAGATTTTCTAGGCAAGATGAGCACAAAACTGAAATTGGCAAAATGTAATAAAAACTGAGCAGATTTACCATCAAACAAGTTGTGTGATTTCATGAAAGCAATTCCTTGTAGAATATCTCAAATCTGGAGCATAGTCAGGAGTTAAATATATAGAGCAATTTCCAGAGAGAACCGAGCAACTTACCCTGAGCATCGACTGGCACGGTGTCTTGTGGCAAACTGTGAAGGAAACACTGTAATGTCAGCAGACTGACACATTCCTCTTTTTGTTTCGCATTTAGTCACAAATTCTGCTTCAGTATTTCATTCTGAGGAAGAATATTCTCTGAATTCGTGAACAGTGGGAGGACATGGGTGTGATTCTTTATTTCACAATGAAGACAGCGGTGAGAATTACTCAATTTTCAAATGTCGTTGAAAACATAACTGCAGAAATGAACATAGAAAATAAAATGCATTCATCAAAGTGAATCATATACAGTGCACATACTCTTCGATACCATATACAATCAGTTAATTAACATGCACCTGAAACCACAAGTATAGACACAGGGGATTATTGCTCTTTATCAACAGCACATTTCAATTGACAAGTAAAAAATTTCATGTAGCTACAAGAGGAAATTAATGATGAAACTCTGTACATTGGTGTAGTATATCACAACTGTCACAAAATCTTTACTTTTCATTCTTATTATTCACAAAGCGCTCTGTTGGCTACACATATATTCAGACATTAGTAAATAGTATTGGCAGCGCTGAGGCATCGATAGCCCCACAAATCAACTTCTGCCTAACGCAACATCAAAAGCTGTTATGAACATAAACCAGTTTGGTGGGGGAAGCCATGTGAGAAAGTCTAGACTGTGGTCATTAAAGGATCTAGATCTACATGCCACGACCTACAATAACCATGTAGTTCATGGCATGTGTACCATGCTCATTGGGTATTAAAGGTTTGTATGCGTGGTTTCAAAAATAACCGTCCCCTCACCATTACACCACCACCACCAATAACACCACCAGCCTGGACTAGTGACACAAGGCAGGACGGGTTCATGGATTCATGCAGTTGACGCCAAATTCGGACCCTACCATCTGCTTGTCTCTGCACAAGTCTAGAAATGTGTGGTGTGTTCAGAGATGCATAACACTAATGATACGTGTAGTTTCTTTCCTTCCTCTTTTCCACCCTCTGAAATTTCTACAGAAAGAAATTTTGAATTGATGGTTACATTATCTTATGTCTTTTTAAAAAGTTACCATCAGGTGTGTAATGAAGCAAACAAGATCCTGCTACAAGCCTTTAGGTTTACACTGACAACTGCATCGATTACATCGAGAGCTCTTCCCCGCTTGTTACTGATACGATTGTCATCCGGCTCTGTCTGCTGCGAATGCTGTTTCTGTTCTTGCCCAAGCTCTTAAGCATCTTCTTTAAGTGGTTTTTGAACTTGATGCCAACAAACACGTAGAACACAGGGTTGAGGCAGCAGTGGGAAAAGGCAAAAATTCGGCTAACATAGAAAGCATATTCCAGTTCTTGGTACGTCTGACAGCGTGCTTCCAAAACCTCTGAGGAGACAGCTTCATTCTGCCAGAAATACACCGACTGAAGAAATATCACAATATTGTAAGGTGCCCATCCCACAAAGAAAACAACCATGAGCATAACAATGAGTTTTAAAGTTTTGTTCTTTCTTCGTTGGGCAGTTGGACGCAGCAACCTGCATATGATCTGAGAGTAGCAGAAGACAAAAACCACTGAACTGATGACAAAGAGGACATTTTGCAGGTAGATTCCCCATAAGCTCCAAAAAGAGCTCTCATACATACAGTAATTTTCTTCCATGACTTTGGTGAAGACCAAGGCTGGGCAGGCAAACAAGATGCTCACTGTCCAAATGATCACTGATGCCAGGGCACCGTAGCAGCTTGTGGTGGACATGATGTCAGACAGGGGTTTCATGACAGCTATGTAACGATGAATGGTCATCAGGATGAGGAGGATGCTACTGCTGTAGAAGCCAATGGAGAAAACAAAGCTGACTATTTTGCATGCAACTTCCCCTAAATTCCATCCGTACATGTGGTAGTAACCCAGAAGGGCAGGCCTGCAGTGAAGAAGAGGTCCGATAGAGCCAGGTTCAGGATGAAAGCGTTGGTGAGGGATTTGAGATTCTCATACTTGGCCAAAATTACAATGACCAGGGTGTTGCCAATCAGACTGAAGACCACCACAATGGAGAAGAAAACTGGGGTGAAGGTTGCTCCAAATTGTTCGGCCCTTGGATTGTAACAGCTTTCATCTGCATAGTTATAGTCATATGCGACTGCGGTCATGGGAGCAGTAGATTCAGTTGTTGCCATTTTCCTTCAGGAAAAAAAATCTGAAAACAGAAGGAAAGAAAATGTTTGTCACTGTAATTGTTGGAAAGTGAGAGAGGTAAATCAAAGACCAAATGCCACAGTAGCAGATCAGATAATTCAGTTATATAGTATATAGTAACTATAACAGCAATAGGTGACATTGTGGACCTTGAGCCTGTGGTTGTAGGCTGACTAACTCTTGAACACATATTTGAGCTCCTGTGTAAAGTTGATTTTAAATGCACAACTAAAGAAAGTGTGTGATTTTAATTTGCTGGTAAGCTTACAATTAGCTGACAGCCTTGTGATGTTGTCACTAAGTTTGACTGATTATCATTTTCAGCTTGATGTATCAAGCTGCGGCTGCCCTGCAGCGGCTGCCCTGCAGAGAGGTCAATTACCACAGACTCTAACTTTGGAGAAAAGTTGTGTTTTCACATAGGAGACACAATTATCTCCAGTGCTCAGGGTCTAATAGTATTACTCTTTCTATTACTTTATATTATCCACAACTAAGATCAACTATCTGAATGGGTACCTTCCTATTAGACTGACTGGGGCAAAATCAAAAAAATGTCTCTACCTGTATTCAGATAGCTAAAAATAATTGCCAAAACAGATTTGCCAAATGTCATCAGGTAATTGATACAAAGTAGAAACTTTTGAATTCATGCAATGAGTCTACAACAATGAGATATGTGAAAATGTAGGCTACTGTACCTGCACCCAGGTTGTGCACACACCAGAGTCCCTAATGCAAGTATCAGTAAAGACTGGGAGGGTTGGGAATTGTTCCTCAAGTATTAACCACAAAGGTGAACAGAAAATATTTTTTACCTATGCTTGTGACAAGTTCCCTTTAACCATTTAGGCCATACGCCCCTCATACCTTGGGACAGGAAATGTCAGAAATGAAGAATCACAAAAACCAACATATTTTCAAAACAACAACAAACAGCCCAGGTGAACTTTTGTAATCTCTCAGTCTTTGTCAGTATAAGGAAACTAAAAATCATGTATTTTATTGTGTGTTCAAAGTATCAAAATTGTAAACAAATTAACAATTTATTGTCATAAAACATCAAAAAATCCCTACTATAACTTCCTAAAGTTAAACTACTTAACAGGGTGAAACCAAAAGATCTTCAGGTTTTTCTTCTTTTTTTGGAGGATAAATGAACAGAAGACTAATACATTTTTCCAGTGACTGAAAAACACACAAAGTAAAAAGTCTGATGTTGTGTGTTTATCAGACTTGATAGATTTTTATATATTATATATTATATATATGTTATATATTTTGAATTACCTTTTAATTAAATCAATATAAGTGATGATGTAAATAAAGCAGAGCACACGGCTCAGCTTTCTGTTTATTTACTTTATTTCCCATTTACATCTCAACCAAACTAGGACGCATCCCGGCAGAAGCTGCTTCCCTATTTATCCGTTAGACCTGTCAATCATTCTTAGTGCCCGCCCCCCGTCGGTAGCAAGTTTCTGCTGTATCACCTACAAACTGGACACTGGACAATTTTTTACACATCAAGTACGTTTATTATTTCAATCTTTATTTAACGTCGAGGTGTTTCGCTTCATTTCCAACCAAAATGCGAAGGCGTGCGACAGAAACGTCGGTGAAATAAGAGCAGGAAATGAGAAGCTGAGGAGCAGGTGCATGTCATGTAGCAGCCGCAGAGGTTGTGACAAATCCGTGTTTACGTCGCGGTTTGTTGCAATTTGTAGCGTTTTGAAAGTGATACGAGTCAACTTTTCTGGTTTGTAGGTAGGCCCCTGACGAGGGTAGATAACGGGAGAAAAATGTCGTGTCTGTGGCAGATGAGACGGAGACTGTCGCTCCAAACAGTGATAACGCGTCCACCTGTCGTCGTGATGTAAAATGCTGGACCTCCTTCTGTGGGCAAATGTTGGCTAACTTAGCTAATTAATGTGGTTTCTCCAGTGTGTCATCCTCACATATCCACGCAGCCTGTCAGTGCCATATCATAGTTTCCTGGCCCAGCTTTAAATAGACAGGACTCTGTGTTGTTTTTATGAAAGAGACTTGGATATTTACAGGATGGGGGGGAAACTAATTTAGGACAGGACTATTTTTATGTCCACCTCCCACTGGTAGCAGCTTTGGCATGTTTTCACAGTCACGTGCCTGTCATTTATTTTTGGGGGTATATTTTAGATATATTCAGATATGTGTGGAACAGTGTTTAAATCAAGATAATACTAAATAACACATGGGAAGTGACACATTTTTCTGTTTTAATCCCACAGGCAAGTTTCGGACATTTTTCCCCACAATGGCCTCCTGCTCATCGGTTGGTGATAATCAACTGCAGAGGATAATCAGAGATTTGCATGGTGATTAAGGCCTCTGCACAACAAAATGTGTCTTGTACAGTGTACATTAGTATACACTGTTGCTCAGTGTGATGTTTTTATGTACATGAGAAGTACCAGGGTTGAAAAGTAAAATGCTTAAACAGAGAAATGCGCCACACATGGCACCTCTATGCAAAAAGAAAGACATAGTAGAAACTTCTTCCTTCCAGAGTAATTGCAGTGTTTAGATAGGTGACATATCTTCGACGGTAAATGTCTGTGTCTGTGACTAATGAGGATCTATGATTGATAAAACTGTTGCAAAAACCAATGTATGAACAATTGTTTTTTCTTTGGGTGTGTATGTAGTAGTAATATGTGACTGTTTTGTTTAGATGCTGTGTTGGAGTTGAGTAAAGAACACAGGGAGTGCGGTGAACCAATAACTGATGACAGTGCCAACTTGCACAAGTTCTTCTACAAACTGGAATACCTGCTACAGGTATGGTGCTTAAATCTACCAGGGTCAACATTGACATTTTTTTTTATTATTGATTAATCTGTCATATATCTTGTAACAGTTCTATAGTCTCGTTATGACTTTGATATTCAGATGATGACCATGTGAGTCAAAGGAAAGTGGGAAATGCTTATATTTAAGAGGCTGAAACCAGCAAGGGTGTGGTCATTTATTACAAGATTAATCTCCAGTGTATGAAATGACTATGAATCAGATATAAATGCAACAGTATTTCATGTCTTTGGATGCTTCAGTGGGAATTTCATACTGGGTTTTGGAGAGTCATGACATAAATAAAGTTTATAAAAGAAAGAAGAAGATACAACACATTTATTCTTTAGGTTCCTAAACTTTTGTCTTGTGAAATATCAGTCAAACATTTTCAGCTCTCAGTAAGCATATGAATTATATCCTGATAGATATGTGTGTCAGACAGGTGTTGCTGTAACATGGTGGTGTGTGTTTCTTAGTTTGACCAGAAAGAGAAGACAACATTTCTTGGCCTGAGGAAAGACTACTGGGATTACTTCTGTGACTGCCTGATTAAGATCAAGGGAGCTAACGATGGCATCCGTTTTGTTAAGTCCATCCCCGAGGTAATCCTCCTGTGCCGCACACACACTGTCACACTCTGCTTGTCTTCAGCCCTGCCGTGACATGCAACACATGCGCACTCACTCAGATACACAGTGACTGTGCAAACACGTAGGTAATCCTCTGGTCAGTCAGGTACAGTACGACTCATTGCTGCTAATTCACTTGCTGCCTCACACCTGTGCCACCTGTGCTGTTTCCTCTTCACCTTCTGTCCTGGGAATTCACAGTGGTGAGTTTCACACTGGAAAAACTGTAGTTCAGTTGATTTTGATAATTACTGTGTTCAGTTCTGTGTGTGTGTCTCCGTGTTTTAAAACAAAGGCAGTATAATCATGATTTAGAAATGACAAGTTGTCATTTTCCATCTTCAAGTGCTACAGTTACTTTCATCATCTGAAATAATACCAAACACCCATCTGCAAAAAGCTGCACAATAAACCTGAAGAGAGGTTGTTTATTATCATTTACAGTAAAGAAAAGTCTTTATATATATATTTTCTATTTACTGTTCACTCTTCTGTCAATCAACTTCAACTTTTCAGCTTTTCTTTTGCATACCTATTCAGAAAGATAGACATTATAACATATTTAAGAGCTGTAAATGATTAGCATTTTCATTTCTACCAATCGTTTCCAACTGGTTCACTGTCTGTCCAACAGTCCAAAACAGGAGGATAATCAGTTTACTACTATAGATGGTATGGAAATATTTTCACACTGAAACCAGCAAATTTTTCAAGACTACATTGCTCAGTCAACCAATCTTTGTGCCCTTCTCTCTAACAGTGCACTCTGGTGGATTTTCGTCAAGTAGTCCTTTTAAAATGGAAATCTGAGGTGTCAAGGCTAAAGTGACTTTTCTTTTCTTGGGTACCTGCCAGCTCTTTGTGTGACTATAGATTTGTTTATATTATGTTGTAGAACAGTAGAAGTATTGTGCTGATGTACATTTTCAGGCTCTGTTTTTTCTTTTTTTTGGTGATAAATTTAATTTAAAAAATTAAATTTAATTAGTTTTGATCCATTCTTTAGGGTTTTTAGCATGAGAGAGCTAATTAATGAGTAAGTCCTGCTTTAGACCGTGTTTTTGGTTATGGAGGCTTCTTCACAGACAAACGGTCTATAGTCTCCTCAGGGAGTTACATGTGTCAGTCTGATTTTCTCCAAAGGTAACACGGTTCAGTCGATAAAAGCTGACTGCCAGTTCCACGTTGGAAAGCTCTCACTTAAATTATTACTTTTACTCTTGGTTTGCTCTTCGTGTTTCTTGTTGTTCAGTCACAGACGTAAGGGAGTCTCCAGCTGGTGTCCTTATGGTAGGTCTGTGAGTCTGTTGTCTTACCTAAATCCCTCCATCTGCCAATGTGTTCGAGAGTCTGTGCTAGACAGTGTCTACGCAGCGTTGACCTTTAAATGTAGAGATCCCGAAATGTTCTCTGCTGGGACTCATGTTAACAAAATACAGTTTCACATCAGGGTGCTTTGGCACTAGACCTGACATTTGTCAATTAATCGATAGGCTGATTGACAGAAAAGTAAACAGAAACTATTCTGATGTGGTTGGAGTCATTTTTCACAGAAAACCCAGATAATTCCCTGGTTTCAGCCTCTGTTTTTTTTATAGCGCTTTGAGCCGAAAAGCTTCTGGTTTTTAAGCATTTTTCAGAAAGCCATCTTGGTCCCGATTGGATAGGATTTGCACTTTTATGACATTTTTATTAGTTGCAGCCTTATTTATTTATTTATTCTTAACACGCTGCAACTAAAACTGTACATTCACACATAAAATACTGAGGGGGTAGGAACCATTTTAAATGATGTGAGCTGCCACACTGGTAGATTTAAAAGCTAAATACTTTGAGTGCTGTGGTCAAACAAGTGAATGTATGTTTTTGTGTCTCCTCAGTTGAAGACATCATTGGGGAAAGGAAGGGCATTCATCCGCTACTCCCTCGTTCACCAGCGTCTTGCAGACACTCTCCAGCAGTGTCTGATAAACCAGAAAGTCACCAGGTCAGAGCAGACACACTTACACATGCATGTTTACTATGTGTCTCCATATTTGCTCTTTTGGAGGTGGCCTGATGTGCCGTGTTTCTACAACACTGACTAGTAAGATGGCATCGTTTCACAGGAAGTGTGACTCTCCCTTCCTGATTTGTGTCTTATTTCTGTTTTTACATGGAAAAAAAAACAGAGAAAAAAAACTGGCTCATAGCTGAACCATGGAGACCCACAGATGGCTCTCACTTCCTGTTTTTCAACAAACCAAATGTTACTTTTGTTCTTACTTTATTTGACATTTATGTTGCAAGATGCATTTTGAAGATGGCTTTCGTCATTTACGCTGATGAAAGAGAGAGTGTTGGGTAAAATGGGAGAGAAGATGTGAGGAAATTCAATGGCATTCTGTAATATTTTGTCTGCACAAGTGTGTGTGCATGCATGCATGCATGCATTTGTGTGTGCGTGTGGGCTTTGGTCAGCAAAGATACACTTACTGTACAGGCTAACCAGTCACACACCATCCACACAAACCACCTTATTAAATTCTTGCAAATATAAATTTTATATTAAGATAAAGATGTTTGACATTCTGGTAAAAGTACTTATTTTACTGTTCGATAAAAATAATAATGGTTAAATGTGATGCAATTACGAGCAGATGGTTAACTCAGTATATCCTGACGTAAAGGCTGGAAACAGAGGGAACCAGCTAGATTGTCTCTGTCCAACAGTAACAAAATTTGCCTACTAGAACCTCATCAATCAGCTTTTCAGTATTTGCAGCTCAGTGATCAAACTTTAGTACCTGATTTAGGTTTAGTTTGTTTTTTGACAAAACTGTGCATTTTAGTGAAAACACAATCATTTGTTTTGTTTTTACTTTACAAAACTAAAGTCATTTTTTCAGCTTTTGTGTCATTTTCATAATCTATTTTTATTTTTTTGTCGTCTAAACCTTTTTTGGCTACAACCACTACTGTGTTGGTTGTTACCAGAGAGATGCTCTTGTGTAGTGCACCTTAGAGGAACCTGTTTTGCTGATGTGTGTGATTCATTGATGGTCAATGACTTGGCATTAAATCAGTCACACTAAGCATCTTGTTATAATTCTCATTTAGTCTTGCTTTATTGTGAAAGCCTATATGTTGAAACCTCATCTACTGTTAACATAAACAGAACAATATAATCATTGCTAAACAGATTCTAAACACATTGCTTTGTGTCCAATCAGACGTTTATGTTTTGTTCTTTGTGTTCTTCCCATGTAGTGACTGGTATTATGCCCGGAGTCCATTCCTCAAGTCTCACCTCACCGCTGACATAATCAACCATCTTTATGAGCTCAACCAGATCCAATTTGACGTTGCGGCAAGAGGTTATGACCTCGATGCAGACTGGCCAGCCTTTGCAAGGTAACAGATAGCTAGAGTTGTTGCTGTTTACGCCTCTATAATGCATTTATTGTTGAGGACACTTATAAATGAATGACAGGTGACAGATCCTGCAGGGGTCAATAATAATTAGCTAATTGATCTGAGAAAGACCTAAAGTAATTTGAACTAACACACCAGCTCAGTGCATCGAATATAAAATTATCATGCAAAATTAGGTATTTCAAAATGTGAAGAAACACTTAATTATCTGATCACTCAACACATTCACAGCTCGTTTTTTTCTTCCTTTTTTCCTTTCCTTTCATGTGTGTGTAAATGTGTGTAAGAGGATGTGGGTGCTGATGGTGTGGGTGGTGACAGCATGTGAGCGTTGATCGCTGTTCCTCACGTCAACACCTTTGCCAAAACTTTTCACGTCCTTGTCATGAATTTGCAGCCACTCCACAGGCGATTGCCACCATTTTTTTATTATTATTATTTTAAAAGCATGTTTTGTGCCGTTTCACACAATCACATTATCATGTTCATCATTTAAATATAATGCAGTGTGTGTATATATAATGCAGTGACGCAGCCCACCACAACAACACAATCTGTGGTATAAGAAGGATCGTTTTTGGTAACTCATACACATAAATAAGGTCTTTCACAAATGCAGAATGGCTGTTTTGTTTGGGGCTGTTTTGTTGGTGTGTACCGTCTCTATGAATACTGTCGTGAACACACTCTGTATTTTTCGTAGTTTCTTTTCAGCAAGTGCCTAAGAGCAAATATTTGCTGTGCTTGTCATCTCCAACAAGGAGCTTGAAATTATTTGATGCAATATTCAAACAAACACAGGTGCTTTGGTTTTTCACATAAATTGTGCCTGGCTCAACAATTTAATCACTGTGCCAGTGAAGAAATATTTAACATATATTGTATGACAGCATAATTGCTTAGCTTGAATATAAATAAAAAATGTAAGTGTCACAGTATTATTGCAGTAGTTTTACAAACAGATAAAACTTACATTACTCCTTTTTAACTTTACATGTTACCCCTTATTATAGGGTTTTTTTATTTTTCCTTTTTTAGTTTTTGTTTTGGGTCTCCTTTTGTTTCCTCTGAAGAAAATAGAGAAGTAGTTGTGACATGTAGTTGCAAATGGTTGAGAAGGCTTGTGGAATTTCTACGTAATTTGGTGCTTTTAAAGGGTAAAATGACGGTATGTCTTTGATGGAAGTGTAATTCATTTCAGGTAACTGTAAATGTCACGTCTCTCTGAAAAGTAATCATTGTCAATGCAGCTGAATATCCAGAAATGTAAAATAATGTTTTTCTGCCCAGCTGTAAATTACAGGCAGTTTTTAATACCATTTGTATTGTATCAGATCATGTATATAAAATCAATATCAAATTAAATATAGTTTTCAGCAGGAAATTCATTTGGGCAAAAAAAACAGATTTGAGATTTTAATGCCAAGACGATTTTGAAGATGATTTTTTCAGTAGTTTGGATACAATTTTTAAATCCTATTATTATGTATGTTTTTAACACTTGGTATTTGATTGTGTTTCAAGGCGAACATTAGGCCCAGGCTCATCAGCTTTCCTGTGGAAGGCTCCCAGTCGTTGCTCCAGCATCAACAGTCTGGTCAGCAGCTACTCACAATCACAGGTACATTCACATTTACAGTTGGATGTAAAAATAATTTTAAAAAATGAATAAATGTGAGTGTTTGAATCATCTAACCAGAGCTCTCTTGCTCCCTCAAATGGCCAGGTGCAGGGAGAGTTTCTTCCAATCACTGATCTGAGTCACAATCTCCTCGGTGAACTGGGAGAACTTGGGGAACCCTCTCCTTGCAGCATTGCGGAGAATCTCCGCCTTGAACTCGATCAGTCTGAGCTCAGGCAGCAGGAGCTTCTGGTACAGGTTCAAGAGTTGGGCAAAGAGGCTGCTGAGCTGAAAGGGGTAGTTAAAGACCTTCAAGGGGAACTAGAAGCTCAGAAGACCTCTGGCCACTCGGTATCAACAGAAGCCCAAAGCGAACAAGAAGCAGGTCATCAGGGGAGAGCAAATCACCTCCATAGCTGTCGGGAAGTTATAAACAGTGAACTTCAAGACAGACTCACAGCTGCTGAGAACAAAAATATGGAGCTTCTCTCTAAGTTGGATGATGCTCTTAAAGAAAAAGGTCAACAAGCAGCAAGCTACTGTGATTCAGCCTGGAAAATTCAGGAGCTCCTGGATAAACTTAAGACAGCAGAGGAGGAGAAGCTGGAGGCAAAGAGAGAGGCGGAGGACAGGGCCAGGCAATCTGAGCGCCTGTCACAGGAACTCAAACTCAGGGAAGAGGAGTTGCAAAACAGTGAGGTGAAGCTGGCTGAGGTAAAAGCTGGAGCCCATGACGAACAGGAGGAGGCACTCAAACGGTTGGAGGAGCTCCAAGGGGTCGTCGGGCGAATTCAGGGGGCATTGAGTTTGAAAGAGAAGGAGACTGGGAACCTGAGAGCCCAGCTTCAGGATCTCCAAGCATCACTGGAGTGCAGAGAAAGACAGGCAGAGGAACTAAGGAAAAGACTGCAGGAGGAGAGGGAGGAGATAGAACAGAGATGTAGTACGAGTAGTAGCCAGAATGAGGAAGTTGAGAGCCTGATCCTGGATTTGAGAAAAGCTCTTAAAACCAGAGAGAAGGAGCTAGCTGTTAGCTCAGAGAGAATAAAACACTTAGAGGAGCAAGTGGATAAGCTAAATGTTGAGAAAGAAAGTCTGAGCTCTAAACTTACAGATAATGAAGTCACCTCCTCTGATCAAGCTGAGAGCGTTGAGGACTACAAAACTCAATGCAGCAATCTCATAGAAATAAACACTAAGCTACTCCAAACAGTAAAGAGGAGTGAGGAGACTATCGCAGAGCTGACAGAGAGCAGGACAGGCTTGTTAGATCAGCTGGCGTCTTTGAGGGCCTCTGAGAAGCATTTGAAAGGTAGAGTAGAGGCTGCAAATTTGAGTGTGGAGGCCCGGGAGAAGAAGCTTCTTGATGAAAACCTGCATTTGGAGGAGACTGTTCAGAAGGCACTTGTCCAGAAGGAGGTATCAGATGCTCAGTTGAAGAAGCTAGAGCCTGAGAACAGGGAGCTTCTTGAGGTGCAGTCATTGTTGAAGAAGCAGTTGGCAAGAACGCAACAGGAGTTGGACTCTCTCACTGCCAAAGCTGCAAAGTTGGACCAGAACCTCGCAGTGTCCCAAAGAAGCCAAGCAGAGTTGCTTGAAAAACTCCAGGAAACTGAGGCAAAACTCAGAGACCAGACTGTTAAATGTGGGCTCCTGCAGGCTCGAGCAGAGGAACTGGAGAACAGGACTGGAGAGCTGCACGACGAAAAGGGAGCCGCAGAGAGCAATGAAAAAATGCAGAAGCTTCATGATGAGCATCAGAGCCCCTCGATGGAAACTAAAGAGGCACCGTTCAGGCTGGTGATAGCTGAGGCTCAGTTAGAGCTCAACCTGAGGGAGGTGCACCGGCTGAGAGAGGAGGTGGTGGAGCTCAGGGCCCAGCTTCTTGCGGGGACTGAGGAGAGGATGAAAGTTCAGGCCCTGCAGGAGGTGACAGAGGCCTCCAGAGAGGACCTTCGTGTTTTAGCCGAACAACTCAAGGCCCAGGTAGAGGAGCTAAACCGCCGGCACGTGGACGAGATCCTTCGCTCGCGCGAGAGAGAGGAGGCTCTTATCCGCGAGCGAGACGGCGAGGCTCAGGCTCGTGCAGGTCTGGCTGCAGAGGTAACGGCCTCCAGAGAGGAGCTAAATAAACTGAAGCTGAGATACGAAGCCTTATGTCTGGAGAACAGTGAAACCAGGGAGGCGCTCCATAGAGCCAACACAGAAACAGCTGAGCTCGGCGTCCATGTTTGTATGCTAAATGCTGAGAACGAAGAGGCCCGTCTGCGCTGGGAGGGCCTGTCAACAAAGCTGCAAGAGCTGGAGGGTGAGGCATCTCAGGAAGCCGAGAGGCTGAGTAGCTGCATTGACGATTTGCGTCAAGAGAACCAGCTACTCCTCGATAAGCTCTGGAATGAGGAGGGTGTAGCGTCCAAGCAGGAGCTGCAGAGGCTGAGCAAGGCCCAGCAGGAGGCTGCAGCTGTGCAAGAAACAAACCAGGAGGAGATCCAGGCGCTCCGCTCCCAGCTGAGCAGCCAAGCCACGGACCACGACAGCCAGCTCCAGGTCAGACACAAACAAGCCAGCAAAATGTTTGAATGCTTCATTGTGTTGACTTGTATTTGCACTTGTTGATTTCTTGCCATTTTAGACAGAAATTTTGTTTCTTATCATCTTTTTACTAGAATACGTGAGTCAGAGGCTGCTGACAGGGAAATTTTTCATTAAGCAAATCCACCACCACCACAATGTCTGAATTTTGTACCATTTTTGCAAAGACATCATTATGATTAATTTGTGATTCATACTTTACACCCAGAGTGTGAACCAGGAGTTACAGGAAGTGAAACTACAGCTGACGGCCGAGCAAGAGAAAGTGGTTATTCTGGAGAAGAAAATCAATGAGCTAAAGGTGAGAGGAAACCTGTAGTACGAGTCACAAAGTTTGTTTACACAGTGTATCATCTACATCTGATCTACACTGTTGAAGGTTCTTTGGTCCCATGAGACCCAAACTAAGCATTTTGGACAATTGATTTGTTTGCTAGCGAGGGCGTACATGTTTATCTTAATGCATATCTGTTTTTCTGGGATTGATAAATGGAAATGCAAATTGCGGTTACATTGTGTATTTGGGCAACTGATCTAACAAATCATAACGTTATGGTCACAAGCATAATTCACAAAGAACCAGAAATAATGTCTTGCTTTGCTGTGCTGATTGCAGGCTGAGAATCAGAGATATTGCCAACAGATTGAGGAGAAAAACATCCAGATGGCCAAGTCTGAAAATCTCATCCAGCAGAAAGAAGACGAGATAATCCATCTGAAAGGGAATTTATCAAGGTGAGATACTGTATTCATAATCACACATTCTGGACCAAATTATAGCTCCATGAAAAAAAAATATTTCTAATCTTGTGTGTTTAGATCAGAATGTTTTCTTTTTTATTCATTACGCCTTTTTTCAGGAATGTTGCTTTCTTCTTCACGCTGTGTTTAAAATCCAGACCTAAAAATAATAACAGCAGCATGGAGGAAATCAAAGTCACCTGAGAAGCCTGAGCATACTGTATCATGACTGAGCCTTCGTTTGTACGTCTGTGTGTATGTCTGCAGGTCTGAGGAGGGACTAGCAGTGGCTCAGCGGGCCTGTCAGGAGATGAATGAAAACCTACGGAGAGTCACACAGGACAAAAAGAGCTTTGATCTTAAGACGGCTGCTGAACTCGATGACCTCTACCGCACCAAAATCAACTTGGAGGAAAGACTTGTAGAACTCATCAGGTATAAACACACTTCATTTAACCTCAGATGTGCATGTGTTTTTATTATGCCGTTATATTTTGTACACTGAATTTGAGTGTTATATGGTCAAAGCAGGGTTCAGCCACAAAGCCTAGATCTGTTGAGTAATGTTTTTGGATTTGTTTGTTAGAGTTGCAGTAAGAGTGCGATTTTGGTTCCCATACAAATATGCTTGATTTTGGTCTTTGCAGGGAGAAAGATGCTCTTTGGCAAAGGACAGATGCCCTGGAGTTTGAGCAGAAACTGCGGGATGAGGAGACGGAGAGAGATGTCAACTACTGTCTGGGCTGTCACAGTCAGTTCAGCTGGTGGATACGCAAGTACAGCTGCAGGTCCGATGGTCCTTTGTAGTGCTCAGTTTTGTTCTTTATAAGTCAATGTCTTATTTTTTAAGCACATTTTCTGCAGCACTACAGCAAAACATTCAATGCAATTCAGTTTATACTGTGTGACACAATACATAATATTTGCTGCAACCGACTTCTGGAAAACATTTAACCCATACCTAAGATGTAAATTAATTCACTAACTCCTCCTCCACCCAAAAACCTTCCCCTTTGTTACTTGCTTAAGTCAAAACAGTGAAATGGAAATGCATCACTGAAGTTCAGTCAAATTTTGTTTCCACATTTCACTTCTCATTTATACTCACTAACTGTAACTTTAACCCAAATCAAACATCCTCTGCTGCCAAATGAATGGTATCCATTAATACTCCATCATCTGGAACTGTGGTGTCCATGTAAAACTCTCACTGTATATAGTGACAAGAGTCTGAGATTTTGCAGAAACATTATAGATGCAATACCTGCACTGTCATTACTCAGAGGTCAAACTATTGAAAAGCTTTTAAATGTGTTTTTATCATTGGTTATTGTTATTACTGGGAATCAGCTTTAATAGATCTTGGATATCTTTTTACACGTTGAATTTTTATATCTGTGTTAAAAGACAACAAGGTCTTTGTAGGAACTGATTTAAGACATGCTCCAAGTACTAATTAATCCTCTCGACACTATAATACATTTCAAAATAATGAGCCATTTTTCTGAGTCTATCCATCTCCATCACATTGTATCTGCTGTTTTCTTAGACTGTGTGGGCGTCCCTTCTGCTACTACTGCTGCAGCAACACAGTGAGCACCCAACAGGGGGGCAACAGAGAGCGCTGCTGCAGGGACTGTTACGAACAGCACAGTGCAGTAGTGGAGCGCCACCCACAGGAGGAAATAACAAACAGCACCCTGGGGACACCTTTCAGTCGTTTGCTACAGGCTGGCAGAGCTGTGACTGGTGCTTCTGGTAACACGACACACAAACACCTGACACACACACACACACACACACACACACACACACACACACACACACACACACACAGGACTAATCTGTCTAATAATGAGATCTTTGTACATTTGATCTAGAAGTAGTTGGTTGATAACGGAGTGTAGAGTGCATGTGAGTGCAATGAAAATACAATATAAACATTAAGATTATTGATTTTCTAGGAGCAGATGAAGATGACAAACAGGACGATGGTGTTTTTGACATCATCACAGAGGAAGAAGTCAGCGGGGTCAGTGACTCCCTCTCTTTTGCCACTGCCTGCTCTCCATCACATGGACAGCAGGGGGCAGTGCAACTGTAAGTATTGCACATGCAGGCACTGATAAGGGAATTGGGACTGTAGCACATGCTATGACAGTGATAGAGATCATACAGTTAACCACAACATGAGAGATTAATCCAGCAGTTTATCAGATACATATTACGATCTGATTTAACACAGACCTCCTCCACATTCAAAGCAATCCAAAAGAGTCCAGTGTAATTCTGCAGAAATCACAGATGGAAAACCTGATTTTTATTTTTGCAGCAGCGAGAAGAGTAAGACTTTAAAAACTTAAATTCCTTTTCAGCTCTAATGGTTTTCTGTGTACTCTGTACACACTGAGGAATTTAGTAGTCTAACACATAAACACATGTGCCTTTTGGCATGTTCTGCACAATCACATCCATACAGACCATATGGTTAGGTAGTGTTTAGAAAGTATTTAAATGTGCAATTCAAACTGATATACAGAAAACATATAAATACACCAACATGTATAAATATATATGTATATGTGTCTGTATATTTATCTATGAATCTTTGTCACTTTTTGTAGAAACAGCAGTGCCAGTGCAGGAGATCTGACATCAGAGGAAACTGAGGACCTCAGTGCTGCGGTGCAGGATGCAGAGATTTGTCTGCTCAAGTCTGGAGAACTCACGTAAGTTTATCACATCAAGTGAAGATCACACCGTCAAGGCAGAACGGTTCTGTTGGACACATGGACACAGTCACAAGGTTGCCCAGTACTTTCAGAGGAAGTTTCTTAATAATTCCGGTGGAGAAAACGTGAAGCTGAGTCCAAACTGAGAAGTGAAACATGAAACTAATCTGTGTGTTAAATGGACAGCTTCCCTAAATGTTACTTGGTTTGTGTTTTCTGGACTCAGTTTCTATGGAAACGTAAGGAGGAGAAATGCGTGTACCAGGAGAGGGTCGCTGAGCAAAGCACTAAATCCAAGCCCAAATGAATGTTGTGAATTTGTTTCGGAGAGTACAACTGCATATGTGGGAAAAGTTGTGTTAAGCCTTTTTGTAGCACTAGAGAGCTGCAACGAGTCTGAATGAGTCTACTCTTCTTTGTTTTGCACTAGTTGTAGTAGTATCCTTGTTGAAACAATTTCACGACCAAAAACATATCATGACACATAGATCTTTTTTTTCCTTTTTCTGAGTTTTATTTTGGTTGTTTAGATCTCCTTATAATCCTTTGAGTGTTTTTTAATCTCACCAGCATAATCAGTTCTTATGCCTGTTAAATTTTGTGTCTTCTTTATTACTCATGCAAATATACTAAAGTAAACTCCCTAGAATAAATGCTGCAATCAAGAGATGTAAATATTTTCTGGTTTTCGAAGATTTCTCTGACGTTAACTGTTCTTTGGATAAACAAATGGAAAACAGTGATGAGCAGATTTACTATTTCTCAGTGGTAAAACCCAGTTGTTGTCTTCCATTATTGTGAACTTCTCTTGTGTTCTGGTTTTTCACTTGTGCTGCAGTCTTTCTGTCCACTTCACGATCGATGACATCTCAGGGTTTGGGGACAGCTCCCGAGAGCTCTTCATCAAGTCCAGTTGTTACAGCACCATCCCCATCACTATGAGCAGTCCTGGTCCCACTGTCTCCTGGACTTTCACCTCTGAACCCAAGAGCATCTCCTTCAGTGTGCTGTACAGGGAGAGTGCAGAGACACCACTGGAACAGGCCAAGGTGAGACACTGGGATATGAACACGGATACACCTTACCTCCTTTTAATGATGGGCTCTGATTGATGGTTTCAATTCTGGATCTGGTTCTAAATGAAAGTGAAATAGCTGGATTCATCAAGATGCAGTCTTACACTATACAGGCACATGCAGAGACCAAAAACTGAGCTTAAAAACAGTAAAGGGACAGAGACATGTGGCTTTTTCCTATTAAGTTCGGCAAGTTGATGATATGTCAACTTGTTGCATATCAGTTGTTGCAGGTGTAATCATTACAAAGTGTGGAAACACTTCACTTAAGTGAACAATATAATTTCTAAATACAGTGTGTATGTGAGGATTTAAGGATTTAGGTCACTTTGCTTAAATATTTAATACTTCTCAATCGTGTTAAAGGAGGAACTTGTGGCTCAGCCTACTGCTAGTGTTGTGTCTTGTGTGACCTAGAGCAGTGCAACACTGATTGCATCCTCAGGTAATATTTTCTGCACCATGCATGCAGAAAAAATTGATTGATTTATTTTCCTTGATGTTTGCTGAATGATGAAGCAGAATTAATATTATTTCCTCTGCAGCTGCAGCAGCACAGATTGAGGATGTGTTTTTTCCCCCCTCACATCAAAAGCAAAAAATGAGTCAGGGCAGAGTTAATGAATGTCACAGAGTACTGACACATTATGTGGTGAAATCTGCACAGCCCTTTCAGCTCAGCAGACTCTGTGGTTTAGGTTTGAAAAAAACGTTTTTTAACTTAAAGATGTCTTCATTCCCCTCCAACCAAACTACCTGAAGAGATCCCTTAAAGAGTTCAGAAGTGGATATGAATTCAATAACATGATATTGACCTTCATCTCTGCCTCCTCTTTTCATTCTCTCACCTTTTCAGATCTGACCTAATGGATGCATAAATAATCCTCTGCCATAACTATAAATGTCAACCAGGATTTCTGTCCTTTGCTCTCTGCAGGTTTTGATCCCACTGACTCGCTGTAACTCTCACAAAGAGACTATCCAAGGGGAACTGAAAGTCAGGAACCCTGGAGAATACATACTAGTCTTTGACAACTCTTTCTCCAGGTCAGTTGTCCAGTTCGGCCATTCAGTAACTGCTTATATTTTGGGTTAAGTCTTTGCATATTTGCTAACACTGTTCATTCTTAATAATAAACCACTGTATTTCATGCACATTAAAACCAGACAGGGAGGAGCTAAGTCAAACATACAGCATCAGGTTTCTCCCGTTCTTCCTGTTCACCAGGTTCATCTCAAAGAAAGTGCTGTATCATCTGAGTCTTGATAAGCCTGTGGTCTACGATGGGACTGACCTCCTCTGAGTGTGGCGGGATTGACTGTAAGCAGGTGTTAAAACTGATGTTTGGAGCAGTCGTTCGGGTGTTAATGCTCTCGCACAGGATTTGAAGGCAACTACTGCAGAGTCTACTGACGTTCATCAACCTCCCTGAAAGGTTCTGGCATTTTAAAAACGTCTCTCTCTGCTTGCATCTTGCTTATGAAGAATTGCACGTCAGAGGAATTCTGATCATGGGTGAAAGCTGAACAAAGGCTGAAATCAGTGTAATGTAAAACAGTGTTACACCAGTGAATGTGAGCATGCACTACCTTTTATAAAAGCTTGACACTATAGGTCAAATGTAGCATTAAGGGTGTTGGACATCACTCCGTAAATAGGGGTTTGTTGCATATCTGAATGTGAAGAACGTGTGCAGGTTGCGTGGCAACTTTTAACTTCATCATCGTAGAAGTAAATCTGCAGTTTGTTTCACCCTGAGGTCAATTTTTTTCATACATGGAGACTTCTGTAGTTAAGATGGGAATAATATGCTCTCTGCACACTGACAAATGTCCTATTAGGAGTGGGTGAAATGCTTCATGCTCTATCAAGGCATGTGTCAGTTAATGTTGTGATATCAGTATTTAACACATTTCCTGGAAAATCAATATAAACTGTTTGTGGATTTGAAGAAAACAAACAGATGTGTGTTTTGGACTTATATGGAGAATTAAACATAAGTCAAATCAAGATGCATTTGTCATATTGATGAGAGTCAAGTTGCGGAGTTTGTTTTTGTCCGTATGGACAACCTGAGGTTTAATTCAAAGATTTTATTGAGTAAAGCTTGTATAAAGTTTCTTAAACTAAAGTATAAAAACATCTATTTGATTTTTAATTAGTTGAACTTTCTTAAATTCACCATTAACAAACAATCTAGTGAAGCTGACTCTTTAAATGAGTGTTCACAGTATTTTATTAGTTGTGAAATGTAGTCCTCACACTCTGTGTCCATAAGGTGCACTGTAATGTGTTTTTCAAGTTCATACTGATTTCACATATCTTCATGATTGTTGCCTTCTTCCCAGTGTGAAGTTACAAGACATGTTTATTTGTGTATTGCAATAATGATGGATCATAACTGGAAGAAGCAGGACTTCTGCGAAAAGCTGCAGTACCAACACCCACACATCTTTCCAGTTTTAATCATCTTCTCTGAACAGGCTTTAATTCAGTGAAGGAGAAGAATGTGGTTTCTATGCATGTAAACACTAAGAATGTGCACATGTCCCCAGCTTGATCCTTGAAGGGTCAAAAGAGGGAGGACATATCAAAACATATTTCAGTGCTTTAAATGAATAGTTTTTACTTTGAGCTGACGATGACTCACCACTAATGTCTAGACAAATGGTGACAATTCTGCATTCAGTTTATCAGTGAGTCATTTCATGAGATATATGATGCCTTTAGATGAAAATGTGTACTGGAGTAAACCAACAAAACAATATGTCTCATGTATAGAGTGCTTTTCTAGACGATAAAGAAATGTTTGTATTCAGTACGGTTGTTTATTGTTGCTTTGTAAAGTTCTGGATGGGTTTAGAGGTTTTGCAGTGTGTCAGACAGAAAGAAGTTTGAAGCTCAGCATATAGCCTTCAAATAATACAAATCCAAAAAAGAGTTTTATACTTGAAGTTGTCCAATATGGACTCATTTGAAGAGTTCAATGTTGAAATTACATTTTTCAATCAGTACTCCTCTTTTGAGTGTCATAGTTTATAGTGTCCTTTTGATTTTACTGACTTAAGTATACTAAAACTCCTATTATTATTTAACAGAGTTTCCAAAGTGTCTTTGTCCAATATTTTAAAACCATTTTCTAACTTATATTTTGAACATAACTGACATGAGGAAGAAATATACTTTCTATTTAAAAAAAAAAAAATCACTTTTTATACATATCTAAGAAGAGTGATACATTGCCAAATATATTGGAGAAACATTTGTCTATTTTATTGTTCTCAAATGGGAGTTTCTGTTAAAGACATTGCAACAGGACTGCGGTATAATGCACTTTTGAAAGGGCTTTTTTGTCAGTCTGCATCCCATGAGCCTTTGTGCCAGTTAATGAATGGTTTTCTTTTCCTTTGTATCTAGTGAGTGAGTGATTGTAGACATTTACAGCTGGATTTGCCAGAGATAAGCTTAAACTCTCTGACTTAAACTGTAAATGATTGTTGACGATGTTTTATTGAAATGTCATTTACATACTAAAGGTTTTTAATAGAATGGGTTTAAGAATATGGACAAATAAATAAGGATTGTGTGATAACTTGTTGTGAGTGCTGCTCAGTTTTTGCATATAACCTATGGGTGTGTTTTATTTGATGAGGGCATTTGATCCAAAAAGACCCTGACACAGTAACGATCCTTTCTCTCTATCAGCTCACAAGTTCACACATAAAATTCACATGTAAGTGTCTTCTAAGCAGCTTCACTGTGATTTTCTGTACTATATAAAATTCTAAGTACTTTGGTAGAAAAGAGACTAAATTAAATATTCATAGATATACTGGAGCAGTTGTGTCCTGAGCAGGGCTATTAGTTTTTCTTGTCTTTGTTTTGGTAGCAGGCCTGGTTTGTGCATGTTAGTGCATGTGAGTCCCTCCTTAGTTAAATTGTTGGCTCTCCTTAAGTTTGTAGACAGACAGTCAGGTACCTCCCACAGGTGAGATGTCAGTGTGGTGCGTTCAGGTCAAAGCAACCTCACGAAAGTTAATGAAGAACCCAAACCAGCAGAGCCCAGGCCACTGGCCAAGTGGCCAAATGGCCCACTAGTTCTCAGAGGTTTTACCCCCCCCTCTCAGCATTATCTGGCCTGACTTTGAGATGGAGACTCCTACAACCTGCTGAAAACACCAAGCTCAAGTCTGGACTGCTTTCCCTTCTCCTCAGTCTGTAAGTTGATGGCTACATACGTCATACGTGCTAATGTTAGCTAGCTTGCTACTGCTGTCTTAACTGGCGGGCTAACGGTCGTTGCTGGACAGTTTGCTGTTGGTTTTCCTCTACATTGTTGTACACATTGTGACTTTATTCAGTTGTGTCTCTTTCAGTTCTTGCTGTGTGTTTAGCGGTCGCTTTAACCGGTCTTCATATCACCATGCTGGCTGACCGTCAAGTCAGGTTGGGGGTCGAGTTGCTAAGCATTTGTTTTGGTCTAAGATGTTGGTGGTCTGTATGAGCGGTTCGTCAGGAGCTGGGGCGGGGGGCTTGATGAGCAGGTTCCTGGGGCCCCCGGAACAAGAAATAATAATAGTTTCAGTTTATTTCCATATTTTAGTAACATCATTCAACCCATTTACAGTGGCTTTGGGGCATGGGTGATGTTAAGAGAGTGATGGCTCATGTGACATGGTTATGTTAGCATGCTTGTGCTACCATTTAGCTCACATCATGAAGTCATTCTTCAAGGAGCTGCTACCATGGTGGTCAACCCTTGCAATGTCTCATCTCCATACAACATAGTGTATATTATATTGCACTGTTTTTGCAAAACTTTCAAATATACATAAATATTTTATACAAAGAAACAATGCAGTATGCATGTTTCATGAATGTCATAGTTGTGAGTAACTCCTCAGTTTTATTTGAGGATTGCATTGCGGGAAAATTTGGTACCTAATAACACTTAATCAAATATGTACATACATGCACACCTGTTTGCTTGCATTTGTGGTTCAAAGCATTCACAAACGCATACAGACACACATAATCTATTGTTCCTGCAAGATGTCAGTCTTAGAGATAGTGTTTATGTCGCAGAGGCCATTCTGTTTCTCAAGGTTAATGATCTCATTGTAAATCATATCACATCCACCTCTCCTCCTCCTTGACTCGTCGCTCTCCTGCGTCTCTCTCCTCCTTCCAGCCGCCTTCGCTGAATCTGTGATTTTCCCTTTCGCTGTCTTCATGTATGAACTTGTGTGTGTTGGGGGTGGTTGTTTATAAGAGCGTGTGTACCACGTGTGTGTGCATGCATGCTGAATGCTAATGCAGCAAAGCATGCACACACATGCACAGATGGGGCTAGTTTATGCACATAAGTATGCAGGACTAACTGCCCTCTTGAACATGTATGCATATATAAATGCGCATCAATTTAAACATGATTTCCCTCTTTCATGATAACCTCACAAACACACATACCTATATGACGGAGAACATGACTTGATCTTCCTCTCTTCATTTCTGGATAATTGTTTATCTGACAGTAACTCAGAAATTTGTGGCCCTTCTTACGAGCAGTTCAGCTTGTCATTGTTCAGCTTCCTTTTTATAAAAGGGAAACTCAGCCTGTCACAGTGTTTAACACTGTTTAAATAAAGGATGTAAGGCATTTTCAACCTATTTCCACAGAGAATCGATGTGTGTACAGTGTCAGCCACGTCACATTTGTCTGTTACCTGAAATGTGTCATAAATCATTTGTCTAAAGTGCTTCTTGTGTGAAGCGATGTGCGCTTCACAGCGCTTCACAGTTTAACCCCTGCTGGCAGATAAGAATGTGTGAGCATCTGAGGGAGACATAATGAAATAAATACAACAGGTAAAAGACAGATTATCAACAAATGGACGTCAGCGAAGGAAGCAGGTTCCCTTTTACCGCCCGACACACAAACTCAGGCCCAGATTAGATATAAAATAAATACAGTTTTTATTTTTAAACTGTGTTTCAAACTCATATGTCATTTCTTTATTTGCCTCGTGTCTTTACCCCATTTCTGTGTCACATTAACTTTGTTTTGCGTTAATGCTGATCTTTATGCTGCATAGATCCTCAGTTTAATATCTTTTATATATGTCTTATATCATTCTTGTTTATCCTCTGTGTATTTAACCATTGCACATCCTCTGTATGTGAAAACCTGCTTGGCAGTAAGCCTTTCTGATTGGGATAAATGGTCAAAGGATATATGGACTTTTCTAAGTAGCAAATGTATAAAGAGAGACGTCTACAATCACTAAGGGCGTATAACACTAACAATGGACGTAAAGAAAAAATGATGATGAATACCGCTTCATGCCTTATTGTACAGTAGGTGTAAACAACACAGAATGATGTGGTTTGATTTGATCTGTGTGACTCCTCTCTTTAACCTTTAATACTTAGACTTAAGCATCTCAAAAATCACAGCAGATGAAGTCTCAGGCAGCCGGTTGTCCACAGAGCCTCTCCCAGTTTGAGAGCTCTGATCCTCTATTTAAGCTTTCCCCTCAGACACCTTAACATAATCTGTACCTGCGTGACACTGCATTATCATAACTGAATAAAGATGGGTCAGAGTGAGATGCCAGCCTCTTTGTGTGCAGAGGGCGCAGCACTGATATGAACTCACCTCTGCGTCCCTGCAGTGTGTGCATGTCATTGCCTGAGTTTGTGAGTTTACCCACACGGACACGCCGGTGTGTGCTTTGTGAGTGTACCTCCATCTGTCCTCTCACCGTGAGTGTATGTGTGTAAGTGTTTCCTTTCCCGACAATTTCCCTCCTCGGGCTTTGTGGCCCCCGGAGCGGTAATGGCAGGTCGTGTTGGCCCCTCTCAGACAGTTTGCTCCTGTCAAACATTGTTTCACCCAGACGGGTACAGCTCCTGCTGCACTGGGACCCTCCATCACACGCTGTAGGCCTGTCAGAGACGCAGCAGCAGATCATGTTTTATCTACTGGACTACCCTCGCTTTATTTATTTATTTTTTACTCTGCATTTCCACCTGATTCACTGTGCATGATACAGGAGCACATACTGTCCAGACATTCTTCTTATCTTTCTCCTTTTCATGATTAAACCTTCACTTTGAGGAAGAGAGGTGTAAAAAGTACAAAGTATTTTTTGTGCTCTCACTAGTTCTTTGCTTCATTAGCTTTTGTTGACAGATGAGAAGATTGATACCTTCATGGTGCCTCTCAATGCACTAAACATAAAGCCAGACCCAGCGGACTGTTAGCTTAGCTCTAAGTAATGGCTGAATATGGATGGAAACAGCTAGACCAGTAAACTTCTAGTGTGCCCAGAGATCACTGGGCAAAAGTAAAAGTACTCATTATGCAAATGGCCACTGACAGATAAAACTGAGTGATTATTACTGATACATCGATATGTTATGGGGGATATATTGGATCCTTTTTATTTAATGAGAAATATCTCTCTGCTGCTAACAGTTCATAGAAATATGAAACTAGACACGAGACCAATTTTGTAACGAGCCACAACCCCAAATTGTGTTTTCTATGTAAAATCTTGCAGTGTTCAGCACAGCTGTCAAAATGAATGTAGTGGAGCAAAAAGAACAACATGTCTCTCTCTTCAATGCTGTGCTTGAGGTGGAGGTAGTATAAAATCCCCCAGGGAGGAACCAGCAGCAACTCAAAACTGCAAATGTATGTAGTTATTTTTCCACCATTGACGAGTAACATGAGTCATGATGATGGTGACCTCATCACTCTGCATTTATCTGCAGTGGTCCCCCGCTGGAGCATCATCGCTGCAGCTTTTTTTTTTTTTTTTTCTTCTTCTTCTTCTGTGCGACCAGCTTTTACTAGATCTAAATGTGTGTTTCTTTGTCACAGGTATCAGATGAGTCAGTGTCGATGTTTTTGTTCCCCTCTGCATGATCCATCGTGTCTGGAGTTGTGTCTCTCCAGTTGCTACCCCGCAGCATCTCATCCTGCATTGTCAGAGCTGCTGTGATGAATGCGTAACAGTAACCGATGGAGATCCAGCAGAGTGTTCATTAAGTGAAGCAGATTCATGAAGAGCAGCTGGAATGAGGAAATCGGTCACATATGTGCTGCATGTACGTGTCTTAATGTACAGTATTTGTATGAGTGAGTGCCTGCTGATGTACTGCATGTGCAGCTGAGCCATATTTATTTCTTTTTGCAATCATACATTGATCCGCCCACAAATCCGCACAATCTTCAATCACATATAGATGGGAACGAGCGAGAGAGGGAGGGAGGGGGCTGAGTGTGTTTGGGGGCATAGTTGTTCATTACAGCCTTTCTTCTATCTGGAGGTAGATAGTGAAATGGTAGCTTGATGGCCACTGTTTCCATGGCAACTCTGTTAGAGCAACCTCTGCCCACAACATTTCAAAAGATCAGAGATGTTATTTTTAAAGTAACATAAGACAAGATGGTGTGTGTGTGTATGTGTATGTGTGTGTGTGTGTGTGTGTGTGTGTAAAACTTGAGTAGGTGGAATCACAAATTCTCATATAAAAACAGCCTCTGCAGGAACAACCCAGTCATGCCTGTTTGTTTGTATGGTGTAATATACTGCTAATTATTCATTTTTATTTTAAGTTATTAAAGTCATAAGACATAGACGTAAGACATAACAAGACATAACATGCACCAAGTGCTTCACATAATAAAACAGATCAAATGGACATAAAAACATGAGGTAGATTGAGATTGAATAATATTAAAAAGAATTAAATCAATAATTTAAAGTAAGCTTCAATACAATGCATAAAAACAGGGTACAGTGTCTTTCATCTGCTGCAGAACATTTTCCCTGGGGGTGCAATCTCAGAATAACCACCCTCTCTGGTGCTGCTGTTGGGTGTATGTGTGTGTATGTGTGTGTGGGGGGGGTGACACACATATAACATAATACTCCTCTTCTTCCATCCATTGGCATCAATTCATATAACAGTATTTAGTGTGGCAGTGTTTTAAGCACAAAGCCGAACATAAACTGTCACAGCCAGTTAAAATAGCCCACTTAGAGAGGTGGCAGCTCTGGTATCTATGTGGTGTGCTCCATACATTTAGGCTGTTATTGACAAAGGCTGCAATTTTCCTGTGGCTGTTGGTGGGAACCTTCAGTAAAACCCCCAGTAGATGGTCACAGCGTTGTTGAGGTTATATAGTTAATCAGGGAGTTAGAACTGCAGCTCGGTCCTTAAGGAGGACCTTAAAATCAATTCTAAATGCAACAGGAAATCAGTGCAGAGCAGCTAAAACTGGACTGATGTGCTTTCTCCTCTTGGTTCTGGGTTGTGAATAAGCTGAAGTCTTTTTTTTTATAGAATAAGAAGTCTATTATACTAATTGAGTTGGCTAGAACTGAAGGCATGAATCCATCTTTCAGTATCTTTGTGATTTATAAATGACCTTCATCTATATTTCTATAAGGTAGATTGATAATATTTTCGTCACCTTGTTGATGTGGGACTTGAGCTCCCAGTCTAAGATAAGATTTCAGACCTCAGATAATATCCAGACAGTTCATTTTCTCCTTTTGTTACAGGGTCAACTCAGATTTCAGTTTTGTCTTCATTTAGCTTCATGAAATTGCTCGTCCCTTCATATATTGCTAGAAGACAAGTGGAAATTGGGTTTATAGCCACAGCATCATTTTGGAGGTGTCATACAGAAGGCCATGTCTTGTGGGACTTCAATAAGAGCAGTGAGCAGACCCTCTCTTCTCCTCCTCTAACAGTGTCTTCGTTGGTCTCTTCAAGGCCTCTGCCATGACGAACAGAGACCAGTGAGATAGCTGGCTCCTGATAGCTAGGTGGGAGGTGTTGATGTGTGACGTCACGTGTTAATGTAAAGTGATACAAGTTCATGAAACGGTTTTGAAAACGATCACTTTCAGGTGAAACAGTTGCAGAGAAAGTCCATGAAGGAATCAGACAGTCAGTGATGGCTTTCTTTGCAGGGTTTCTTGAGGTTGTTTTACTGGCTTGATATCAAACGCTGTAGAAGACTTAACACCACACGGCCTCAAGTGGCACAAAGTGATAACTCATTAGAGCTAAATTTGTCTCTTCTCAGTGGCTGTGAAGGTGAAGACATGGAAAAGTGGGAAAGTATTGGAGAGTTGAGGCAGCATTTTCAGCTATGAGCCGCTACACCAGCTTTTATCTCTAAAAGGTTTCACGGGTAGAAGAGTGAGTGATCACTTATTAAACCCTCAGATGATTACTCACAAGACAACAGATGAGCTACATCTGGAAAATGTGAAATGTGTCCATAAACAAACAGTATGCAGTATTTCCAGTAACAGATAATAAGTAATTAATTCTCACAGGAATTTGAATGACGTGGCTTCTTTCCTGGACAATTCATCTGGAAGTCAGTAATAAGGTCAACACAACCCACTGCACACAACAGAAGAGCAGTGTCAGGGTAAGCATTTGTCCTGCAGTTTGTACCAAACTGTGTGATTCTTTCTAACTTCAGGGAAATCATTATTAGGAAAACACAGACATGTAGAAATAATGTGCTACTGAGATTTCCATATGTTGGTCATAGATATGAAAGTGACTTGAGCATCTACAAGAAGGTTTGTGACATTTCCACAGACTGTTTTGGAGAAAACAGTGATTTGTTGACAGAACATTAGACAGTGTGTGGCGGTGCACCATTGCCACGAGCGCTCCAGCCCGGTCTGTATTACAGAGTGTGTATGACTGAGGCCTGTTCAGGTGAAGTGTGTGCCGGTGTACCATTGCCATGACCGCTCCAGCCTCGTCTCTTACCAGCCGAGGCGTGTCTGTACCATTATACAGTGTAAGACTGAGGCTAAGTCTTTGGTGGTTTACCATGGTCACCAGCGCTCCAGCCCGGCCTCTGTACAGCTATGTCTGATTTAGCCGCTGCTCCTGTTTTACGTCGACCCTGAATAAAGCTCATACACACTCACTGGTTTTCTG
Source organism: Caranx ignobilis (assembly GCA_021432705.1). Classification (NCBI taxonomy): domain Eukaryota; kingdom Metazoa; phylum Chordata; class Actinopteri; order Carangiformes; family Carangidae; genus Caranx; species Caranx ignobilis. The sequence goes on from MU269980.1 coordinate 32,448,251, forward strand.
CTCAATAACGATAATGATTACGTTTTTTCTCTTTTTTTTCAAATTAGCTCCTTATGTCATCAGCTCATGGGAGCGTGTGGACACCTAGGCCGCACTTGCAGCAAAAAGTTACACGGGAGGACTTACATGTGCCAGCTATGCAGCTCAGTCTCCCTGAAGGAAGGTCAGACGACAGCGTACACGGACATCTGCATTTAACCTCCATCTGAGCGCCGAGCAGCTGAGCCAGAGCACAGTGGATGTGGCTGCACAGCTGTAGCAGCATGTGTGTTTTATAGGGAAAAAAAACAATGCATCTTCGATCGCCGATAGATGGTCGCGTTGCCGACCGTCACTAGTCACGACGTCACAGAGCATTTTAACGTCATCAGCTAATGATCGTCGGTTAACGGTCAGGAAAACAAAGATCACGATGTGCATCCCTGCTGTGCATGTCTGCATGCAAGTCAGGTGAGAGAGAGCTGAGCGAATTTCAAAGGTAGACCACGTGACTCACTGTAACTGTACTGTGAGAGCTCCGACCTGTGTTTATGGTTTTTACTTGTCAGCTGCTAAATTATGGATCAACAAATGAATTCACTTTCATTCAATAGCTACAAGTGTCAGCATTAGCTTATGTTATTATGGCCATGGGCCAATAAGCCCCGCCCCCCCCCCGTCGGCCCATACAAACTCCGGCACAGACATTTTTCTCGCTTTAGCCCTGCATGTATTACCATTTGTATCAGACCTGCTGTTTGGGATCATCCACACTATGTCTTCTGTGTATGCGGATGTTTACATTTACACTGTTAGTTACTGAATCTGTGAGTCAGTAGCTGTTCAGGAGCTTTTGATCATATCACACACTTTTGCTGGGCAGATGGAAGCCCAGCTGTCGAGGAACTGAAGATGCTCAAATTAACGTGTTTTTTTATTTTTCCTCCTAGAAGTTGAGGTTCTTTCTTGAAACTGGATGTGAAACTAAATCAAAATGATGAAATCTGTGTTATTCGCTCTATCGTTTGACTTGACAATCATTTGTATTTTGAATTTTATCGGTTAAGATTGCATATTATTGAGTGATTAGATTGAACTCTTTAGATATATTTGATGTCAGTTACAAGGTTTCCTCCTGTAATAACGTTGGACAGGTGGTTGTAGTGCTGTTTTTTGACCACAAGCTCCTCTTTTTGTCAGGCTTGTGGAGGCTGCGCTCTGAGGTTGGTTGAGTTTTATTGTGGTCAGCGATTGCTTACAAGGGAGTGAGTCAAGACAGCAAGGCAGCAGCCAGAGATGGACAGAAGCCACTATGAATTTGGTGCTGGGGCCTCTGTTTACAATATGTCCATGGACTGCATACCTTTAAGAGCCAAGGGAGAAGTTTTCTTAAGTCTCCCCTTTGCCTCTTTGTCTGCACTTTCTGCTGTTAATGAGCTAAAGAAATTGCCACTCTGTCAGTTTCTTCACTTTGTTTCGTCTGGTACAGTTTGTCATTGTTCCTCTACATGGCTCATTTGACATGGATCATGAATGCATCACCTCTTTTGTGCTTGATCCCAGTTCCAGGAGGGACGTGTGTTGTAGCACACACACTGAGCCATTTCGGGGATAAACCGACACAGAATGATCCTCCATCTCTTCCTTCTCTCCCTTGGTCTGTACGCCAATTCCAGTGTAACGCTGCAGGCTCCTCAATGGACACACTTGCGAGCATGTGTTTCCATGGAGATGCAATTTGTTCACGCGCCCCTGCAGCTCGTGTCATTGACTTCAATTAGTGCAGGAGGCCGTCTTGCCTAAGCACATACTTACGCAGAGAGCCAGCCTCAAAGGGTTGGAGAAAATTGGCATAGGAGATCTGAGAGTGTGGGATACGGTGGAGAGGACTTGAGGGCTACAGCAAGGCTTTATGCTATAATGGCATTCATTTAAATGCCGGGAGATTGTCAGTACAAAGTGAGTGACATTTGAATTTCAACTGAGACCTTTCTGTGACATCAGCTCTACAGACTGCAAACATTTAACAATAAAGTGAAACCGCCCAGGCAATCTCATTTCCTTTGGATCATAAATTATGACAAACGCAGTGTAGAGTCCTCTCACTGCAGCTGACAATATCAAATGATCCTTTGTCTGCTGCTGTACAGACACAAAGCTTTCACTAAAGACAACGTTTCATAAATGAGATCTAAATGTATTCTTTTTTTAAAAAATTTGGCCTTGTAGTCAGTAGTTGACTTCAGCTGGTGCTGGCACACATGTTCTCAGTATGTGCTTGGTTCTCAATAAGATTGTTATTAACTGTGTTTGATTGAACTGGTTCTTACCTGAAAGCCACACAGTTAACAGCAGGTTAGCAGGTGGCTGAGTGGTCACAACATAACTGCAATATGCTGTTGTTGTTTTTTTCACTCTCTAGCTTATGAAATACCCCCTTTATGCTTGAATCCCCTTAAACTCTCCAAACCTAGAGACCACACATTATTGAACCCAAGCATAAACAGGATACACTTGTAATGGCGGCTGGTCAACCTCTGCTTTGAGCTTCGACAGCAGGCAGGTGCGTAGGCAGACCTCAAAGCGGGCCTGAGCACTTGCCGTTTTGCTACATAGGGAGAAAGTGCCCTTTTTTCTGATGTGTGTCTGCCCTGACTGCCAATAAATGGTAAAGCAAAAAAAAAAAAAAAAAAAAAAAAAAATATATATATATATATATATATATATATATATATAAAAATCAGGTTGACAGATTGGTGCTCCTGGGCAATGTCCCCTATTCTGGTTCCTTTCTGGTTTCCTGCCACAGCAGCTGCACTGTGTGGACGCAACACACTTGCTCAGCACGATGAGTTAATACTTTGTGGCCAAACAAAGGAAAAATGTCATATTAACTTGTATTTCTTATTTATATCAGTGCGCTCCAGGAACTCAACACCATTTGAAAAGTCTAGCTTGAATGATTTAACAGCTCAAAATGTGCTACCTGTTAGCACCTGTGGTTTGGATGAGTTCAACTTCAACCTCATTTCTATTCAAGAAATAAATATTCTCTCATTTCATAATTGAGTTGATGTCAGGGTGCCATTGTTAGAGCAAAGAAGTGCTAACTTTCAGGTTGCAGTGAACAGCAACAGTAGGCTGTAAGTAAACAACAACAATACAAGCTGAAAAATCGCCTTTTATGAATTTGGGCCCTCGCTGCCCTAATGTCCTTTGCACATCCCTGTTGGACAATCATCAGTCACAGATGTAAAGCTCTAGGCAACACAGAGTATTAAACCTCCCACAAGGGTTTGAGACCTCAACTAAGTCTTTGCTCCAAGCTGAAGCTGGTCTGACTTTTGGAGCAAAGAAAAAATGAAAAATACTGCAGCTTTAAAGGGATTAAATGAGGAACTCCATCTATTCTTTTTCCTGACATTGGTTTTTTTTAGTTTTGTTTTGTGTTTCCTTTTTTCCCTCATGGTATCTTGAGGCAGGGCTGCTGATTTTCTGTACATTTATTTTTGCATTTTTCAAGTCCCTCATTTCATCTGATCTCATTTCCTCCACACTTCTCTCACTTCGAGGCTCCTCACCTGTCTCACAACACGGCACTGACATTGAAATATGTTGCCTTATGTGTCGCCATGTCTGCTTTTTTTGTTGTTTAAATATTGGCCCTGTTTCTAAACATAACTAAATGTCTAAAGTCATGCTAGGTGCCCTGTTACTCTGGTTTTAGTGTTGCCTTGCGCTAAATGCTAACATGCTTGTCATGTCATTATCATTATATATCAAACGAGTTTGACTTGGCACCAGATAAAGAGTAAGATGATTATCCAAAAACCAAAGACAGTGGAAGCTAGAGGAAAAAGAAAAAACAAAAACAATCCAGGGGTACAAGTGGATCTGTTCCAGCCTTCATTTCTCAGAAGTCGACTTAAATTTCCATGTGGACAGACGAAAACATTACTGGCAAAGTGGTGGGATATGCCTTTTAAAGTGATTCAACCTTGACTATCCCAACTCATTACAAGTACACTCCCAGGCTGCATCTGTAATTACCGTGAACAGGTGCATCACTCAGCCGCATCGCTCTGGAGTTAGAGATTTAATTTAGTGATGCTGCTCGGGATATTAACCCTGCTAATTACAACGGTGAGCTCTACGCTCAGCCATAGGGATGAAACGTTGTGGACCTCAGGGCGAGGAAAAGCACACAATTACTTTCGCTCTTATTCTGAGGGGAGTGCAGACGGGGAGGACGTGTTGTTTACACAGAGGAGGCTTCCAAATTGAGCTCTTGTGTGCAAATTGTGTGATCACCGGGGATGATGGGTATTTTGTGAGGATGGATGCATGCGAACAGGAGGTTTTTGGGGTTTAAATGGAAAATTCGATCACACAACATATGATTAGTCCAGTGGAAGTTTGTAAGGCCATGTTTTTGTTTTGCAACATGAGATGCCGGTATTTGGATTCACTGGTGTGTGTGTGTGTGTGTGTGTGTGTGCTGCATAAGTCTGTGGATACAGCAACAAACCATGCAAATTTTGTTATGTACAAAAGCTGAATGTCATTTTGTTGTTACCTACAGTGCCACCAGTGATTTGCTTTATATATTTTTTTCCCAAAAAGCAAATATATTGTATGTGCTACACTGATATCTGTTATTTCACCCCTCACTGTTGACACTGACAGGTTGTTAGTCTGAAAGAAGAAGAACATGGATTTATTCAGATTTGCCAACTTTTATCTTCCGCAACAGATTTTGTTTTTGGCCACATGGGGGCAGCGCAGCAGCACTGATATACTGTAGCTTGTATCTTATTAAGTTGACAGTGATCATCCAGATCAACTTAATGTTTCTCTAATATGTACACAGTGGGAAGTTATACAGCAACATGATTATTAGTTTGATGTCAAGTGCCTGGTCACATGCTGAGTGACTCTGTTATTCAGTCTCTTTTGTCTCAGTTTTGGTCTCCACCACCTCCTCCTGGGTGAAACGTCTGGCTCTGTAGCTGCTAAAATCCTTCTCTGTGTTCAGAAGCTAGCTACTAACTGTGTCTTCCTGATGTTGCAGGACAGACAGTTCAATACAAAACAGTTTTGACCTTTTCACAAAGCTTTAGATTTGTATAGTATTTCTTGTCTTCCCTGCTTTTGTACATTACCAGAAGATGTGTGTTATATCTCTATAGTACTATATACATATAACATGTACTGTATAGTACCAGTTTCACACTCTAGTATCTGTGCCTATAGCTTAACACAGATTTTGAAGAATTTCCATACAAACAAACAGTACAAAAAAACACATTGAAATGATTCATCTGTTACATAATACACATAATTTATCACATAATCATTCATTTTATAATATTGTTGGAGAAACCTAAAGACTTTCTGATAGGATAGCTTGGGATGAGATAAGAAGTGAGCGAGCACCAAAGATCACAAAATTTAACCAAAAGAAGTTGTTGTATTTTTCTTCAATTCCCTCTCCAGCGACACCTTTTGTATGTTGTTTGAAATCGAGTATTTCTTAATCTGGCTTTTCCTCTTTCTCTCACACTGTCTGCACAGCGTACAGTGGCCTTTTTCATTTTATGAGCGTCAGAATTTCTCTTTTTTCATTTTCTCATCCGAGAACAGAATAGGGTGATAGCTAGCCTGTGATCTTTTATTCATCCATTCGTCCTCTTCTCCTCACTCCTCGCCTCCGCACTAGGGAGCTCAGCATCTGACAGCTCTCACAGAAAACCACCAGCTGGAGTGACAACAAGAGGAGAGAAGTGGAGAGAGAGAGAGAGAGAGAGAGAGAGGAGGAGTTTGGAAAGAAAAGGAGAGAAGAGTGTGAGTGTGTGTGTGTGTGCGTGTGTGTGTGCGTGCAAGAGATATGGACATGAGGGCAGTCAGGGGCACAATGTGCTGACAGCAGCCCGGCCCTCGGAGCAGAGCAGATGGTTGGGACAGGACTGGCTGTGGCTCCAGATCAAAACCTCACCACTTAAAAGTCACAGGCTTTAAATAAAATCAACCTTTAGGTTCTGGTTTTATTTTTGACACCCTCTTCTTTTTTCTGTCTCAATAAACTTATGAATCATAGTCTTAACCTAGGACATACACTGCATGAATTCAACCTGTTTTTGACCCGATTTTTGAGTCAGATTTCAGCTTCATGAAGGCGTCGCACGGTGTAAAACAGGCAACGAGGGCCAATCATCTGCCCATTGGATCTGGATTGGTTTGATGAATTTCACACGTCGGGAACTTATCAGTCAACGTCCGGTTCTTGCAGAGTTGAAGCAGAGCCACACGAGTCAATTCCCCAACGTCAGTGCCTTTTTTTCTTTTTTCCCCCTCAATGTGCCTGTGCGGAGTGGCAAACAGAACATCTGAAATTGCCATGGCAACACAACGCGGGATGTAAAATATGGAGGCCAGGTTGGTGGAAGATGTGTGTCTCATGTTTCATTTTTCCCTCCTCCTATCACAACTGATACGAACAGTGTCGGTGCCTCTGTTTTGTTATGTTGTTTTTTAAGGCAGCAGCTCTCTTTTGTTTTGTCAGCATTGAACAAATCTGCCTCCGAACATTCAAACAAATCTTTATTGACAATTGTCAGTCTGTATATGTTCAGTTTGAGCAGTCAGGTCATGACCTTGGGCCTCTTTACATTGAGGACAGTTTACTTGTATCGTGTGAGCTGGAATTGAACATTAATATTTCTAAAATCATAAAGTGTGTAGCTTTAGAAAGCTTATATGTGTAGATATATGTCACAAGCAAAACTGCACAGTCAAGAGCCATGCTCGCACCTGCTGGGTGTCAGTTGTATTCAGGCTTGTGTAGTATTTCTAATAATTTAGTGCCAATCATTTGTGTTGATGAGGAAAAACATATATATTTTTTTAGATCGACAGCCAAAACACCTCGCTGTGCTGTAACAGGTCCTCTGGTCCTATTACTCTGAGTGTTTACATCCAGAAATATGATCTGAAACATGGGAACAGGTTGTCAGGTCGGCCACAGGCGGGGCTGAAATAAGCGTTCCTCCCTATTGTGAGCTGAGAACATGATGTCCATGTCAGTTTACCACCACACACCCTCAACCTCCCACACAACTGAAACCACCCATCAGCCTCAGACTTGTCCCTGTCGTCAGCTGCTCTCACTGTGATTTCTCTATCTGTCTGTCCATCTGTTTTCACGTTTCCCACTTTGTATGAACCTCTTCTCCTCTTCCTCTCCTTTCCTTCCTTTCCCATCATCTCTGCATCCATTGTTGTGTTCCCTGAACTCTGTAGACCAGTGTCGCTACGAGTCTGACAGGTGAGAGCAGTTTTTTCAGGTGCTCTGTTTCATCTGACATCTGTGTCAGTGAAATGATGAGATCCAGTCACCTCAGATATTCCTGGCACACACGCGCTTAGAGCTCCAAGTTACCATGGCAATGTGATAAGAAGTTATGATTGAATAGCTTAGGTTTGATTGCCACAGTGTGCTGCATAACCACGATTTTGACTTTCACATCACAGTTATTATTATTTCTGGTGAGTGCTGAGCCTGTTTCAGTTTTACAGCAGTGAGTGCGGTGTCATTCAGGGAATCTGTCTACGCCTTCAAAGACTGTGGTTTGTTGTTCCTTTTTTTAGCAACGCCATAAAAATGTTTTAAAGTCTGAGTGAGGAAGTGTTTGTTGGTAAAAGGCCTTGTGCACTGCCAATGTGTGGAGGAGCCCCAGAAATCACACATGTCACTGTTGAAGAACAGCTGAGTAAATAGATCGACACAACCCCAACAGGACGAGACCACTGTTAATGTAATTAATCACTTTTTATGCTTTTACAACCTGGGCCTCAGTTTTATATACACCACGTCCAAACAGGGACAAGCAAGTGAGTTTACTGAAATATGAAAGAAAGTTTTGATTAAAAAAAAAAACAACTGCAGTGTTGTTGAATTAATTGAATGTTTCATATTGACTGCTTTATTTAGGAAATTATACCATAAATATGAATATGAAGAAAGTAGAACTAATGTTTTCTTCCTTCCTTCTTCTTCCTTTCTACTTTGAAGAAATATGTCACCTTAATCTAATGTTATTAATAATATCATATAAAGGTCATTGATATCTATAACTTGGAAGTATTAAAAAAAAAGTGATGTAGGAACTAATTCAAGGTCGTATTGTCAGAATACTTTTCATAATAACTAAGTTTTTATGTTACTTTGGTGTAATGGTGAAACTCGTATTAAATTACACTCTATATGATGTTACAATGGTATTTACATGTTATACTGTATAGTAATGTATATACTAGTCTATAGGATGTAAAATATACATTATTCATGTGTTGAGTGGTAACCCTGAGAAAATAGGAAAAGTGAAAAGGTAGAAACTAAGAAGGGATTGTAAGTCAAGGATGATATAAAGCTTTCTAAGTGTCTTTATAAACCCGCTGCACAGTGTCATGAAACTGTTGAGATGTACAAAACATCTGTCTTTTCACCATGAACAGACAGTCCTTTAACCAGGTGTGTGTTGTCACACACACATAAAAAAAACTGCAATCCCATACAAAGCCCTCACTCTCAGTGTTTACTGACTAAATATTGGCAGCTTTACCAAAGATCAGCCCAAAACACTAAATATTTAGAACTGACACTGAGTAAAGCTACACAACAGTGATCAGTTCATTCACATGTTCAGCTGTGTGAGTGTATAGTTTATACTTTGAATAACACGGGTATCTACTTTCATTTAAATCACTTTTTCTCTGTAGATACAGTTTCATTTTTTTTTCTTTTTTTTGTATCTCACAAAACAGAGATGGTTTTCTGTTTTCACAGAAATGATTTTCTCCATTTACAACCATATGCACTTAGCTTTACTTACTGCAAAGACATCCTGTGACCTAAGCAAATTAGATTATATTTCCATGAGCTTTGTCTGTCACTGAAATAGACACATCCCGGTGGGAGCACCACATGGGTTCATTAGGCCCAAGTTTAACATTTAATGAAGTACGTATGCTGTGACAGCACATGTAAACAGGGGCGCGTAGAGAGGTCTGTAAGGTCACCTGCACATACAGCTTTCAGTTCAGATACTAAAAATCTAAAGTATGTGTTTTGTATTGACAATTAGACAAACACACACTCACTTCTGTTAATTAGACCTAACAGACTCAGTGCGTGGGTTAATGAACTGCGTGTAAATGGAGGAAAAATGTTTCTCATAAGTGGCCATACCCTGGGAGCTGCTAAAATATGTATTTACAGGTGAACGCACAGTCACTGATTTGATTATTTGGTGCCTGAAGATCTATAATAACATTACATGGTGTAGAGAATAAATAATAAATGTGTGTCTGCACTGTGGCCCTGTGTATGCAGAGGTAAAGGAAACGTCAACACCTTCTGGTTTTGTGCATGTTCTGCCTCAGGTGGACAAAACCTCAGTGGTGACAAACTCAGTCTCAAAACATGTGGAAAAACTGATATAATATGAAAATGTGCATCTGTACACATTCCTTATTTTGTTTTTATTATTTCACAATACTGTGTACATTTTTACATATTCACTTGTGATTCAAAGCCATAAAAGTAGATGTCTGGTCTCACGGCATGATTTATACCAAAAAAATTCCTCATCGTTTGTCATCATCATTTTTCTTCACTTCGTTCCAAGAAATGTTTTTTCTAAAAAATGTGATGCTAACAGTGACCAATTTTAGAAATAAGTTACTGTTCAGTGTAGCTACTGTTAGCATCCACTCACACAGTAGTAATAAGTAGCTGACTGAGCAACAATCTGACTGTGTATTTTACAAACACATGACTCCTTTGTTACAACACGCAAATGGAATATAGAGAAAAAAAAGCTCTCTACAACTATACGTTAATCAACCATTGAATGAAAAATAAACAAGGCTTCCGAGTTATAAAAAAAAAAAATGAGCAGAGTTATACAGTATGTTACCATATAGAGACTTAACATAGTGAGGTTATTCATGTGTAGAGTTCAGTGGCTTCAGGTAATTCCCAGCGTTGCTCCACCCACCTACACCTGAATTCAGATCTGCTCAGCCAGAGTGACTGACAACCCTTGTTTGCACAAGCAGGGCCTCTGTGTAGGTGTTGTTGAGGTGCCACGCTTCCTGCAGGACGTCACTTTGAGGTGACTTGTTTGAAAACACACTGACCTCATGATGCTGCTGCTGCTGCTGCTGCTGCTGCTGCCGGCAGTGTGGAAACAACAGAGTGACTTTTCAACATTCAAGCATATATTTTTTTTGTACAGCTTCCTGGTATCTTCATGACCTCTGTTATTATGTTGTGTGGTTTGTAAAAATGGTGTTTTTTGCTGTGAGCATTCTCTGTCCGCTGTCGTACTTCGCACAGTGCTGTGTTTTTCATACAGTACTGTATGAAGTGTACTGTATAATCCAGATCGATTTACTTGTCCTCCGCTGTGTGTCAGCTCACCAGACTCAGCACCCATCGCAGCCTGCCAACATTTCATGCTCGTTCGCATCACTAAGCTTTAGAGTTGCACGGCATGTTTTTTCTACATCTGTGTGTGTGTGTGTGTGTTTGTGTGTGTTTTCCTTTGTATGCTGTCTTATACTTTAATGGCTTCTTTGGAACATTTCTTTGCATGGTTAATAGTGTCTTCACACGCAGGCTAGTGTCAGTAGGCCTACATACATACATACATACAACACTGCTGAGGAGTTATCATTATGAGCTTGATGCGTGTAGAGTAAACATCATGTTTAACTGGTAAAAGTTTGGATATCTGTATCTTTGCAGTTATGCAAATTTGCCAAAATTTTGTTATGTGTGTGCTTGAAAGCCTGGCATCATGTGAGAGAAATGAAAGTCTGCAATTTGCATGTGACATGTGCTTTGAAGAAACTAGACGGTTTTGAACAACATTGCTCTGTGTTGATCTAACCGACTCTCTACTTGTTTTCAAATGGCCCAATGTTTTGTTTTGTTTTTTTAAGGAACAGGCTGTGACTGACAGATATGTTTATGTGCCTATGTGTTCGAGTCTGCAAGGTTGGATACGTGAAGTTCACATCTGCCAATACTTCAAGTAAAACCAGCACATTTTGTCCACCTCTTCCTGTGCCTCCAATCAGCCCAATTAATGCAAATTACAAGATGAAGTAATGTCCTTATCTCTGTGCAGGTAGTTTTATTCAAGTGTTGACATGGTTTGATATAACAAGAACTCTCCAACTTCCTGAGTTTATTCACTCTAGTTAATGTCAAGTAGAATATAAAGGATATAAACGCACAGCAATCATGTGAATTACGTAAGATCATGAATGAAATGACTGGAAGTGGATCAGCAACTCTTTAACTCTTCTGCACGAAGTCTGACTGAGTGCAGGGGATGTGACACGGTAATTTATGAAACTGAATTTTGCTCTAGTTTTTACTTCATTCAGCTTAAATAACGTTTGTGTTGCAATGACTATTGCCTTAATAGTTTTAATCACATTATCAGCATGCATGTAAACACACCGGCTGAGCAGAGTTCGCTTATTAAAGGCACCCCACCAATTTTACACATGAAGATTAGTTTGTTGATCATAAGGAGAAAAGCTCAGCCAACTAACAGCTGTGTAAAATCCAAAGACATGCTCCCTAGCCCCCCACCCCCCCAGCTCAATCCCCCACCTACTGCCACACTCATTAACTTAATTTAACACAGTTTTATTTAGGAATATGCTCCATATAAAGACAGAATAAACTATAAACACTTGACTTTGCCGCAGCAGGAGCCACCCTAGTTGATATTGTACTTCACTCTGGTGCTAATAATAAACACATTGTACTGTGACAAATCAAATAGCAAAAAACCCAGAAAGGTCACTGAGAAGTTACCCTCTTTGTGTGTATTTGCCCTAAACAGCTAGTGTGGACTAGCTTGAAGCTTGCTAGCAACAATGGACTGACTGTGCCTGACTGAGCATGTGTTTGTTTGTGTTTTGTGTTGTGTTCATTTTATAAAATGATTGCCACTGGTGCAGTGTCATGAAGTCACATTTGAAGTGAGGACTCGTGGCAACACCTGGCCAAGGTGAGAATACAGAAGAAAGGGGAAAAGAGGTCAATTTAAGCAGCTTACATTAATTTATATTTTTATTATGAACTGATACAGGGAAGCACTGGTGATTAAGACCATAGGCTCCTCAAAGTTGTTGAAATCATCCGGCTTGTGAGTCCTGATGAAGCAGAAGCTGTTGATCTATAGACGTGCTTATGTCTGCAGCCCTCTGTGGGAGCCTGTTGTTCTGAGCATATGAACTAGAGGTCACCTCTATGTGGTCACTCTGTTCACTGCTTTTATGACTTCATCATGGGACTTGTAATCTGTTTTTATTAAAACTCCCTGGTGGCTGCACCTCTTCGGCTTCGAGATCCTGTGCAACCACAAACTACTGTAATTGCATTTGCGAACATCTTGCCCCGTGTGATTACCCAGATAGTGGGAATTTTGTCTAATTTAAAACTGGCAGAAAACTGCCATCTCAATCCTGCATATAACCGACAGATACTGTATATGTTAAGCACTGGTCTCTATGACAACAGGAACATTTTGTGCCTTGATTTTTTTTTCTGATGCTGTGGGAGACAGAGCCATAGCTATTTAAAACTGCTTGGTGACTTATTTTATTCCACTGCATGTCTTTGTTTCCTTCCCCTGTATTAGATATTTCCTTATGCATTTTAATCAACAGATCACGTCATGATTTTATCTCACCAAAAAGAATCCCAAAGATATTAAGATGATCTAATTGGGAGGCACAAAGCAGGGATAGATTTTAATTAGGAGGCCAGATCAGGATGTAGTTCAGTACCTCAGATTACGTAGCAATAACAGACTCTTATAAGGCTTTATGCTCATAAACAAATGCAGCCACCAGACCAACATCATTAAATCTTAGCTCTGAGGTATGACCTTTAGAGTCTGTGCTCCCTATGATTAAGTGATTCATATGAAAAGACTCCAATAGGTCTTCAAACTCTCAAGTGAGGGGATGATAAAATCAATAGATGTAAATATTAAAATCACCAAGGAAAAGCACAGGCATGTGAATAACAGGAGAGCTCTGATAATTAAAGAGTGAGATCACTATGATTAGAAGGTCTGTGCGCTAGGATACAATGAACGGAGCTGAACAGTGATTAGAAGAAAGTCAACAGACACAGAAATACTGCTGGATAACAGCTCAGCTCCTCGGTCAGAAAGTGACAATGGAAGATGTGCAGGTGTAGCTGCAATTTAAAAACTCTAACATAGCTGTGTACCACTGTGTGAGACTTTAGAAAACTGACCACACATTCTTACAGTTGCTCAGTGGAGCTCGTCTCATGGGATAAATTTAGTTTTGGAAGAATGTGACCTAATGACTGTACTGATGGAAAAGTTAAAGGATTACTGAAGTTATTCAATTTATCCTGGTTAGCACGGATGGACTTCTGATGGGTGTACTGGGCACAAGGCCCAGGGGTCAAAAGGTCAGGGGGCCCTGGGCCAGACCTTCTGTTTGAATTGTATGTAACATTTCCAACAAGAAACAGCTCAGACTTGCTCCTGTATGTGTGTCTGTGTCCAGAGGCCCACTATCTATACAACAGTCGTTTAGATATTTCTGCAACCACGACCGACCCTGACATGCACAGAGCTGCACTCCTGACGTGTGTAAATGTAGAAGAGCGAGCTGTACAGCACAAAAATAGTAGTCGCCCTAGAAAAGTCACTCTGTCCAAATCTGCAATCAGTCTCATTATGACAAAATGTCTCGTGGGGATTATCATTATACCTAGAATTAATATTCAGATCACCAACAAGTAGCATTCAGTAATAATTCTGTAATGTAACCTCTGGAGGTTCATGAGCTCTCAGTCATCAGAACAGGCCAAATGGTCATTGTAGCGTATTGAAAGCTCCAGCTGCTCGAACAAAGCCTGGAGGTCATGCAGCTGGCTTGTACTCGCCTTATAATTAGTTGTCTAAAGCAGAATGACAGTGATTACTATGTTGCACATGGCAACCATTAATCAGCAGAGCAACTGTATATAGTGATCAGTGTGGCAGATCTTTGTACATACGTAGACCTGTTTGACTGAGGTCTGGGGATGTTGTGGGTAAATGTTGAGAATGAGCAGATGTAGTGAAGTAAATCTATGTAAAAACATGAGAAGAAGCTGAGTAAAGCGCTGTTTGCCAACTGACAAATGGCAGGTACACATCCACCTGTTTCAGCGTTTCATATTTGCTCGGAGCGACTGTCATCATGAGACAACAATGTCTTTCTGTTTCTACTCTCCATCCCGACTCTGGTGCATTTAGCGTGATTGTTCGCTGACTGGAGGTGAGAATTATCCTTAATTGTCTCTCTCAACTTTAATGTGTGCAGGAGATACATAATGCTCCAAACAAACCATTAAGTTTAGACACAACCTGTGAAATGCCACTCGGAAGAGTTTGTAATGCCATCATTAGCCAGGCAGTGACTAGGAAATAAAAGTCACAGTGGTGAAAACAGAGCCATCAGTGCTGCACTGTTTTAGAATAAACAGACCAGCGCTGAATATGAAATTGGTGCAATCTGAACAGTTTGGCCTCTCGTCTTCATATCTGCTGAATATTGCTCTGCATAACAACAGCTCCCACACCAGTGTCCTGCTACGAATTTGTCTCTTTTTATTTGCTGACTTGCTTCTTTTTTTTCAAGTAATTTATTGGCCTTTTTAAGCCTTTTATTATGATAGGATAAAGAGAGAGACAGGAAATGGGGGGGGGGGGCATGCGGCATAGGGCTGCCGGGTGGAATTAAACCTGGGGGCCACTGCAGTGAGGAGTAGTCATGGGCACCTGCTCCACCAACTGAGCTATACGACGCCCTGTATTGGCTCTTTTTAAACATGCAGTAGCCTACAGTTCATGTTCATGTCAATCTGAAAACAGAGATATTCATCAGATATGTGGTGTGTTTTGTGCTGAAACTGCCTGTGTTGCTACGTCAGTGTTGTGAAATATTCAGCCTTGACCCTCTCTGTGATGGTCCATTTAATGGCTGCATAATAAGTCGCAGAACCTTGAGCCAATTACTCCCTCATGTTGAAGTGTATGTGTTTTGGCTTGTGAAATTAGAGCTGCATGTAAGTTTGATCAAATGTTTATACAGACTATCATCTAACTGAAGATCAAAAAGCTGGTGAAAAAGTTTGTTTCCAAACTGAAGCTGGCGGAGGGGACTTAATCCTCTTCCATGAGCTTTTATACAGTCTTGAAAAGTCATTTTTAAAGTTTTAAGAATCGAGTCCTAGTATGGCAAGACTTGTGGTTGCCGTGGCAACACCAACTACAGTGTAAAGATCAGATAACATGTAGTGGCACAGTAAAATGAATCTTCATGAAGTGAGGTCTAAGACAGGCCTGGAGCATACATTACTGTAGCTGCAGAGCTAACCGTTATCTCGCCGGCTCATTACTGTGCACTGCTTCGTCCAATACAAAGTTACTAACGGGGGAAACAGGCAGTTGGCATAGCTGCTAGCTTCCTGCAGTTTGAACTCTTTGACTGAGTCCAAAGTCACTCACTACTCACTATAGTGGACTATATAGTGACTACACCATTTTGTAGTGCTGTCCGTATGTGTAGTGAGAATTAATGGACCCTATATAGTGGACTCATAGTATCCCACAGTGCAGCGTGAAAAGTAGTGTACAACCGATGGTCACTAACCAAGCAATGTCTTCCATAATGCACTGCGGCGCAACGCTGTCATGATCGCAGTCGGCATTGATCTGGAAAGTTTTAACTATGCAACAGTAATAATGTAATTAACTGCGCGGCAGAGAAGTGTCCAAGTGTCCAAAAGTGTTTTTTGTTTTTACCAGTGAGCTCACTTTATAGTCCTCTATATAGTGAGCAGGGAGTAGTGAAAGAGTGAGTGATTTCGGACACAACCTTTGACTTTCTGTACTTTTACTACTGTTTGTGGTGGAAGTTCACCAACACTCATCTTGACACATTAAAACTGCGGGTGAATACACGAATCACACTGAACTCTGAATTTATGTTGGTTTAACTAGGTCATATTACAGTAATTTCAGAAGCGTACAGTTATGCAACTTTGTGTTATTTTGAGAGGCCAGCCATGCCGTGTCTTTTTACATCGTGCCTCAAGCAGCCACTATCTGCTTTTCACACCCCAAGTACTTTTCCACACAACAGCAGGTCTCAGTGAAAGCACTTGGCTTTCTTGCTGTGTCGACAGGTGTTCAGCCTATAGCTGCTCAGTACTTTGAACTGATCCCTTAAAAAAAAAACTGCCGAAAATGAAAGTTGACTTGTTGTGAAGAAGCACATCAGATGAATGAATGCTTCACAATAACCTCAGTGTTTCTCCAGTTCAATACTTTTACTGTGAACTAGCAACATTTAGCAGGAACGTCATACATCTGGGAGTGAGGCTCATGTGAATGAGATCAAATGTTATATCTGGATTACTGAGGCATAAGCATCTGAGTACTGCACAGGAACAGTGCAAAGCAAAGACTGGTAGTCAGAGAGAAGGTTTTTCTCATTAAATTGTCTTTATTTGGTCAAACAATCTCAAAAAATGACTTGTTTCCAAACAGTATGTATTGTATTGTCAGATATAATGGATGTAATATCATTACAATGAACATTAGTTTTGCCTCATCTCTCTTTATGTAGCACTGTTGCTCACATGGGCAACAGTGAAAATACCAGACCACGGTAACAAACGCACAATCAAACACACACTGTCACACTCATACGCACTAAAACCTCCCCCACTGGGACTTCTGATGCTGATGATTTGTCATTCTCCTCTCCCACACTAGCGAAAGGACCTCGTGATGACATGTGTCATCCATTACAGAACATTTCAATGAGCAGCTTTTTTCTTTCTGTGACAACCTGCAATTATATCAGCATGCACTGAGAAGTCAATCCGCGCTGCCAGCCGCACATTAAAGGCAATCAAAAGCTTTTGAACAGACCTGTCAGGAACAAAATGGAGGACAAGGCCCTATACTGTCGCAGCTTCAGGAAAAAGAAAAAAAAAAAACCCTCTGAAACACCATTTGAACATCATGAAGTCACTATTTACCACAACATATCATTCTCAAATTACTGTTAATGACTTGGGAGTTTGTAGTTGAAGTTAGTGAAATGGAATAATCTGGTTAGAAAGAGCATTCACCAGATTATGTGGGAGAAGAAGAAGAAGAAATTCAAAAAAGCTTGAGAGTCATTTACAGTAAGTAAGAAAAAAGACCAAATTAAGCCATATGCAAGGAAAGTCATCTCCCATAAAAGTCATCTCACATTGTAGTGGTAAACAGTTGCTCATGTCTCATAAAATCGAGGACACATTTCCCATGAATCCACTCTGCAGACTCCCTCCAACTCACTGCCATCCCTCCACATTTGTTTTTACAGAGCTGGAGAGAGGGTGAGAGCCCAGTTTGGGCAACCAAAGATTTTCCATCAGCCTTTTACTCATCTCACCATCTGCCATTGCAAGAAAACATTAGCTCGCTGAGTACTGAGATATCAGCAGCCTTTCTCCTCCTCCTCCTCCTCCTCCTCTTCTTTCTCTTTTTTTTTGATGCCATATAGCAATCCAGCAGACTTCTTGGGAAATCTTAACACAGAAACACAGCAAACGCAGGCCAGTTGAAGAAGCTGCCAGTTATCTCAGCAGTGTTCTCCGTGTTTATGATGATGATGAAAATATTTCTAAATTGATGATGTTTATTTAATGTTAAACAGTGGCACAGCGGACCTTTTAAATATTTCAATATCCCAGTTTTAATAACACTTGATTTAGAATGTGCTGCAAAAGTTCAACAACACTTGTAAAACAGGTAGGCACTAAATAAAAGGAGTCGTGTCACACAGGCGCTTCTAGATTAACTACTACATTTAGTCACTGGGCAGACGCTCTTATCCGAAGCAGCTCACAAGTGTGGGACATCATTATATTCTATTATGTGTTATATTTGTCAATCATATTTGGGCTTATTAATACAGTCTGGATTTACACTAGTTGGGGTGCTCACATCAAGGTAATTAGCTGTTGTTGTTTTTTTTTGATAGTGTGACATTTCTCAACACAAACAGATCCTGTACTCACAAAGGTATACACAGGTGTACACAGCATTTAATGTGTATGAAGACAAGTGAAAGATGCATAAGTGACAATAGAGGAGGAGAGCAGGGAAGTGGAGGGACATAGATAGTCCACAAAGATGTAAATTAAGCAGCTTCTCACTGACTTTAAACACATTTTTAAGTGTCTATATCTGTTTGTATCGTTTCGGCTGTGCAATCTAAATATGACATGCGATGTGTTAGTGAGAGGCTCTGCAGTTCAACCAGACTGTGCAAAGCAAAATAGGTCAATCTGGCATTGTTCTCCATACAAGTGATAGAAGCAGCACTTAAACTTGGGCGGGGTCCATTTAAAAACCCTCCCCTGAGACCCTACTTGTAAGGTCTTTAGTTAAATGCACCTCTGTTATCATGCTCCCGTGGGTTTAATTCTCCAGTCGTTACACATTGTTGTGTGATTTAGTTTGGCTGAAGTAACAGTGGGAGCAGTTTGAAATTATTCTTATCTTCTTCCAAGATGATTTTAATGGATTTTCCGTCTTTCCCCCTCCTCCGCCTTTTCTCATGTGCCTAGCTGATTGATTAATCTCCTCCAAGTGAGAGAAAGATCAGTGGGAGGGGAATGGAGAGGGGATGCAGGGTGAGGATGAGGTCTCGCCTGGTTCCCCACAGTGTCCTCTTTGAGACTGGGTAGGCAGGTGGTCTTAGCACTCAACCACTTGATGCTGTCCTCCCACATTTAGTCAGAGACAAGTCTCCCTGGATATCCAATGGTGTGATTTGTGCGTGATGGCTGAGGAGAGACAGACAGAGAGGGGGAGATGTCCTGTGGAGAGCCTCATCGAGTGGTGGAGCAATGGAGCAAACACAACGTCAAGAGACTGAGAGTTACGTCAATAAAAGCAACAGACATTCTTCTGCTTGCGGGCATTTTCTAAATCCCTATTGATATAAAAACAGGTTTACTAGTATAATAATTCTTCGAATACTGGTAATTTCACTTCACTGGGTGCTGATCAAGGACCAACTGACCATCGCTATATAATATGATCATTTAAGTGTTTTAAAATTTGACAAAGATAGCAGGAAAGCTGAGCTGCAGCAGAGCTTTTTAAAGGAGCACTTAGACATTTTCTAATATGCACTTATTTGTTTTCTCACTGAGAATTAGATAAGAAGATTCACACCACTCTTGTATCTGTACTTTATTATGAATCTACAGCCAGTTGCACCAGTGGAGCCATCTCCTTCAAACTGTATTATCTGAATAGCTGAGTATTGGATGCACAATAACGAGGTACGAGCTGCCTCTCATCGAAACCAATGGGTGTCTGCTTTCTCTCACTCTTTTTAAGAAATTATAGTGCAACCTCCAGCCAACCTGTCACCCCCAGCTTCACCCACCCTGTATCCTGATGTGGCTGTTTGCATTATTATTTGACATATGAGAAGCTGCATTTATGCAAAACGAGAAGCACATAGATTTGTCCTGGTCTCAGGGAGGAGGGGGCGATTTAATAGCCAGGAGGTTACTGGTTTGACCTTTGACACTGACACACATTTCAATTATGGTATCCACCATCAGTGTCGCCATGTCCTTGACTAAATGCCTGAGATCCTAAATTGATTATTCCTTTCTGCGAGCACAATGATGGCACAATGTCTGTGGAGATATTTCAACAACACCCAAATAAAACTGCAGTGACTGGTTTTTAGTTTTTCTCCCCGTCTTTCTATTCTGCTCACACACAGATGTAATTATCACAGCGGTGTGTGATGCCGTCTCTGCCTCGCTGCTCGGTCTGAAGTTCATAGAGAACTGGAGAGCAGAAAACTCTTGAAGCCACGGGAAGATGCAGCTGAGTGTTTGCCATGGAAACAAGGCTCCAGTCATTGTCTTACCTGCTTTTATGGCACAAATATAGCCAACAGACTAGACTGCTGACTGCAGCGACAGGGAATTGTTGAATTTCTCTCAATGAGAAAGCATTTCCATGGATGTCCTTGAGGCGGGTCCAGTAACAGTGTTAAAATGTTCCGGTAAGAGCAGGAAACATGCGTCACTGCCCTTCATCCAATCAGACGTTGTCATGGATTTTTTTTTCCCCCTCCTTCCACATTTAATATATTTTGATAGTGCTGGTGTATTCAAGGCAAGTCATTCTGGCCTTTTCTATTTCCTGTTTTGTTCTCTGAGAATATCCACAACATGGCAGGTTTTAATACTTTTTATGCCTCATTGATTTATGGCCAACCCATCAACAGGCCCCAGCTGGGCAATCAATCACCTCGGTGTCACCGTGCACTCAAAACACTGGGCTGGATATGACTACCAGGGGTAGATATAGTAGCTGAAGAGACTCACATTCAAACCTCCGGATCTTGTCAGAAGCAGACTGTGCATCATGTTGTTTATTCAGTAAAATGAACACAAGAGTTTCACATAGTCTAAACTGAAGTGATATCAGTGGAGCTGTTGTTTATATATCTGAGTCGTGGATGGATTATGAGACAACAGGTCTCTGGACACAGATATTTAAAAGACCGCCCGCAGGAGCAAGAACACCCAGATTAAGGAGCATCTGTTTGTTGTCACTTTGCATCTCCTTGCATTTGTGTTTCTTCTCTTTGCATCCAGTCATTTTGCATCCGGTTTGTATCTACCAGTATATGTGAGTTTTGCAGGTTGCCTCATCTGTATAGCTGCTTTGCATCTCTACAGCTCTATGGTCATTTTGTGGTCATTTTGAGGTTTTTGCAGCCCCCCCCCCCCCGGATTTTTTAACCAAAGCAGCTCTCAGTACTCAGAGGGAAATGGTTGTTGATTTGCAGATCAGATGCTTTGATAGATTGAGGTTTTTGTTTTTGGTCTTTCAGCTCATCGATGCCCTGATGCGGGTGTGAGGTCGCTGTCCGTGGTGCTGAAAGTAAACAGGGTTGCCAGCAGCGGGGGGGGGGTTCTTTTTTTGGACTTAAATGTCACAGCACATCTTGACTAACACGCACTTTGGGATTGGGTTTGTCTGGCATGAATTCAGCTGTTAAACTTTTTGACTAAACGTGAGTCACACACATCATCGCTTCGACTCAGCGCCGCACAAGTTGCACCCAGCAGGGATCCCGGACCCCGGTGCCTTCTGGAGCTGTTAGAGGCGCACGCGCAGACGTCACTGTGTTTTATGAATAGTTTTGCTTTTGTTTTTGGGTGTTTTTTTTTTTTTTTTTTTTTTTGGAGTTAGTCCCACGCATGAGACGGGAACACATGTAAGAGCCCCCCCCCCCCCCCCCCCTTTAGCTCAACATCCAAATGTTGTTGTTTTTCCATATTAAATGTATTTAAGGTTCGCTCCTCCTCCAGCTGCATCCATGCGTTTTGTAGACTAAACTGTCTGTCTCACTCCGTTGCATCTGTGTCTGATGTGCTGCGAATCCCGAAGGAACTGACACTAGCCTCCACTTCCACCTCCTCCTCCTCCCTCCTCTTCCTCCTCCTCTTCTTCCTCCTCCTCGTCGAGGTGCCGCAGCAGCAGCAGCCAACGCGGCGAGTGCGTCCTGCAGCAGCAGCGGCGGCGGCAGCGGCAGCGGCGGCGGCGGTAACAACAGCAGCTGTAACGGCACCTGTCATTTTCAGGAGGAGCTGATAACCGTGTCAGGAGTAAAAGAAAAAAAAACGAGGCGTCCTCCGCAGCAATCCACAGCGAGACACGGCTCGGATCCGTGAATACCGATGGCTTCGTGTGTAGATATTTGCGCCTCTGAAAATTACGTATCGGTAAGTTCCCTCCACTTGTTTTTTCCACGCCGACTGCTGCGCGCTTTCACTCATCTCCAGCTCTCTCTGCGGCCGAGGAGGCTTTCACTCTCTGCTTAAATATCACGTCCTCCTCGGTGTCAGTGGAGGAGAAGCCGTGGATGGATCTCGCGCCTGGCGATAGCTACAGTAAATAAGCGGGAGGCTGCAGACGCTCCTCTTTTGCTGATCTTTTCCATGTGCAAAGAGAAGGTCACCCATATGCATTGATGAATTAAACGCCTGTGAACGCGGGAATAAAGGCAGGGCAAACTGAGCCTATCGATTCTGCACCAGCAAGGGAGAAACCATTTGTCACTGACTATAGTAACCAAGACTGATGGGGTTTTCTTTCCTCTTCTGTCTCCGATGTGCACGCTGCAGCCTCGTTTATTAAACACCGAGGAAATACCAGCAGAGAGAAGTGTTATTTCTATATTATGCGCTGTATGGTTTGAATGATGTAATAGCACGGAGGCATTAACAAAAGCTGCCAAGAAGTAATGACTGTGAATGGGTGCGTTTCTGCACAGTTGACAGTCCTCCTCCTGACTACAGGCATTAACAGACTTGCATTTGGGCTAATTGGAAGCTTCTCCCGTGTTACTGGGATCGGTTTAAACTGAGCATGAATTATTCATGCAGGCACGATGTTCAGAGGAATTCAAACACACACGAGCAAGGAAGGAGGGGGGATGATATGGCGAGACACATTTTTCGAAAATTCCCTCTTACAATGGAGATAAATCATTTAAGATGAT
This sequence comes from Caranx ignobilis, assembly GCA_021432705.1. Lineage (NCBI taxonomy): Eukaryota > Metazoa > Chordata > Actinopteri > Carangiformes > Carangidae > Caranx > Caranx ignobilis. Next base: position 32,470,952 of record MU269980.1, read on the forward strand.
GGTGCACAGACCTGGAGAGCTCTCACTTGTTCTCTCTGGTGATTTTTTTTTTTTTTTGCACTGTCTGCATCTGTAACTGGTGACACACAGGCGCACGCACGCGCACACACCGAGTCTTGTGTCTCATTTTCTTCCTATCACAGGTTGATTGTGTTTCACACCAGTCAAGCTCAGTGCCTTGAAACTGATTCAGCCATTATCATATTTGATTGAAAACATGTCAGGGCCTGCTCATCGTGTGTCATGTCCTCAGTGATGTCTCTCAGGTAAAGGCATTTTCCTATTGAGACAAACAGCAGTATGAAGTCTTTGCTTCCCATCAGTAGGAGTCACATATCGCCTGTACCCAGAGCTGTGCAAAGTCTCTGCTGCTTTCTTGCCCACAGGATAGTTTGTTTGTTGTTTGGCCTTTCTGTTTATTGCTGCAGTGCTTCCTCAATACCATATGTTCTAAATACCAAGGGCAGTTTTTTTTTCTGATTTCATTTGCACCCTCCGGCAACATGGCCGCTCTGATATTTTGACAGCTACCATCTCCCTGATCCCATGTCCAGCTCTTCATCTGTCTCTTTCTGTTTGCATCTGATTGTGTGTGTGTGTGTGTGTGTGTGTGTGTGTCTTTGTTTAAACCTTCATCCCAACATTTTGGTTTCAGCCCCATTGACACGTGTTATCCTCCTTCCATATCTCCCTGTTTCCCCCTCTGTGCACGGCCTGTCCTGTGACTCGATAAAGCATCCAAGAGATGGTTTAGAGGTAATTGGATTGAGTTCTGGAGGGAAGGGACACAGAGTGGAATTTGTCAGTCTGTGTGTCCATGAATTAGCTTATGGAGAAGACGTGTGTGTCTGTGTGTGGTGCTGTTTCAGTCATTGTACATGTGCGTTATATGTCTCTGCTGGTGTGTGCTTTGTGTTTGCAGTGAATCATTATGTTTTCAAAGCTGTGCTGATGAGTAAGACACAAGGGCAGCTGAGTTTGGGAGGGGGGTTGTTTCAAAGTCTGACTCCAGACATATAAATTCAATTGTTTTGGAGGAAATTTATCCTATCCTTATTTATTTATCTATTATTTATTTATTTTTGCCTTAATCAACTCATCCCTCAGTTTCTGTTTTAATTCTGAGCTTAGGTGATGACATCTTCTTTGGTGGCTGTTTATAACATCGGTAGAAAATGGTGGCATTTCCTCTGTGATTTGATCAAGGAGGTTTTATGAGTGTCATAGAGTCTGTGGGGACACGATATGAACAGCACCACTGAGCGGCAGTGTGTCTGTATGTGTGATTCTGTCTTTTTAAGATCCAAAAATAAAAAGGGTTTGTTTGTTTGTTGTTTTTTGCAGGGCTGCAACAGTTTATTCATTATCAGTTCATCTTACCTTGGTGAATATATTGATCAGTCTATAATGCTACAGAAAACAGTGGAAAAAAAACGCTCATCCCTTAGGTCCAGGGTGACGTCATCAAGTTGTTTATGTGGTCGCACCAACATGACTAACACACTAAATTAGCAAATCCTCATGGTAATATATTTGTATTGCTCTATTAATGGTAGGGTAATTGATTATTAATCCAGTCTTTTTTGTTGTTGTTTTGATTTCAGCTTCTTTTTCGCTCAGTTCATGTTGTGACTGTGACTCTCATTATGTCCACATGCAGACGAGGCCATTAAGATATATGGAGGATCACATGGAGAGAGAAAAATACATAGCCTATAACATGGATATTAAAAGAGTAAACCTTGATCAAGTGGCAGGTTGTTTATTTTAGTGTGTTTTAAGATATGATCACCACAATTTATATTCACATTACAGACACTGTTTCTCTTACTCTTCCAGTGTGCAGTGATGTTGAGGTGCTGATTTGTTTTTGCTTTTTACAGACTTTAACTATGTAAAGTCTGTAAAAAGCAATGGGTTGTTTGATCCTGTGTTTGAATCCAATAACTCGTTAACTCTAAGATTTACAACAAATTATGACATGATAAAGCCATGATAACCACACCTGAGTCAAAGGAGCATCTTAAGATTTTAAGGACGTTTCAAAGTTTAAAACATAAACACTTTAACCTTAACAATCATTTTTCTGAAACACAAAACAATGCCATAAAGTAAGTAATACATCATAGGTTCGCATCAACATACATACGATAACACATCGTTTACCTGCGCATCACTTTTAGGGGCTAAGTTTGTACGTTTTGCTATTGCTACATAGCCAGTGTTAACAGCCGTATACACACCATTTTTATAGGAAACATATGAATTCATCAGATTGATTTCTTTATTTACCAACCAGTTAACACTGGTGCTGCCATACATGTCTTTTCTTCTTTGAGGCGCTAACCAGCTAGCCCTCTTTAGCAGTAGCACGTTAGTAGACTAGTAGCAAACATTTCTTAAGTCTTTAACCTGATTGTTATGGGTTTATGGTTTGAATCTTATACTCCAGATTTAAAAAATGTTAACTCCTATCTTTATCTCAACATTTTCCTCCACTGAAGTTAGCAGGCTAGCCAGCTAGCCTCACTTTTTGCTAGCAGCTCATTGTAGCCTCCCATCTGCCCTGAAGACTTAACACTGCACCGAGGGTGTATTTTAAACGCTTGCATTGTAAAGACAATGATAGGCGAAGCTCTTATCAAGTGACAATCACAACCACACACTCTCACCAAGACGCCACATTTGGCTGAAAAGGAAACGCACAAATACTGTGATGATGCTGTTGTGTTGCTGTTTGATCTCTTACAGTCTTTCTCTCTTTGTGTTTCATTTCAGAGCCCTTGATGCTGAAGTGTGTTGACGCTGAGGGGAGCAATTTCAGCGCATCTCTGTGAACATACACCCCAGACACACACACACACATACTTATATTGTGGTGCCTTTTGGATACAAGAGCGTCAAAGGAGACAATGAGAGGCTACCTGCTGACTGCAATCTTTCTGCTGCCCTTGGTGAGTAGTTTGTGTGCATCTGTGTACTGTGCACATGTGTGGGTGCGTATGAGCATACAGGGATGCATATATACATATATTAGTGTGTTCATGCAGCATCAGCCTCCTCATCCTCAGCTCTAGCTTTGGTTTTATTTTCATACATGCACCGCTCTGTGTTACGCGGGTGTGTCAGTGACAGGCGCTGAAGGGATGGAGATCACCATATGCCGCATCAGCACATCAGCATACGTTACAGGTCCTGGATCAGCTCTTGTGTTAAAGCGACTGGCTGCCTGTTCGGACAATAACAGATGGCCGTGGCTGACCGTGGAGCTGCCTATCCATCTGCTCTGACTCACTTTTATTAGTGGTCTCATTGAAATAAAAAACAGAATGGAAGAGTTGTGCAAGATGTGTGGGAGGAATTATATCCAGCGCAGGGATGCAGCACAGCAGCAGTTTTCTTGGTGAAGCCACACGCATACATGAATTGTTTTTGGGTTATGTAAAAATACACATGACTTGTGACTCTGACATCCTGGTATTCACGATCTTTCTCTTGTTTTGATGAGGACTTCCTGATGCTTTTGCGGCAGCCAGGAAATATAGTAACAGTACCAAACGATGATGGTTACTAGGGAGACTAAAATTAATTCACAACATGGCCTTGAAGTCACAAATATATTTTCTAACCTTTACGTTAACACTGCCCCCAACATGTATGAAGTGTTCCTCCAGCTGACATCTTTGCACAATGCGGTCTCGAGCTGGCCTTCAGCCGAATGATGTGGCAGATACGTCTGTTGTGATGTACTTATTGTGTGTCAAATGGGTCTGTACGGAGGGCCAGTGGTCTGCAACGTCAAATGGGAGTTTTATTATCTGTGCTGCACAGTGCTGTGGGAGCTACTGAGTTATCTGGCCCTTGAAAATAGCCTTGGGGAGGGAAGCGGGATTCTGCAGCTTCAAAATGGGCAGCTTATCTAGACAGACATCTGTTTCAGAGAGGAGAGGAGTAATTGGGAGCAGAGAATAGCAAGCACACTTAAAAAGAATTCATTGATCTGTCCTCTGGCACATGCGTTGTTGTCATGGTGCCTGTTTTAGGTGAGAGCTCTTTAAACCCTCGGTAATCCTTAGTTAACCTTGCACCAAATCATTCTCCTCTGTTATCATTGATTTCCAGGAATTATGTCACTAATTACAAATTACTCATAAAAATGCTAAAGGTGTGTTATTTCCCATCTGCACTGATGCAGAAATCAAACAAGTGAGTGTTAGAAGTGTCAATCAAACACAGTATGTATTAGTGAATGTATTTATTATTATTTACATGGATAAATGAGCATTTAGTTAGAGGGCTATTAGTATTCATGCCTTGTGCCTGCCATTCAAGGTTTTCATTCAAGTTTTGAATGAGTAGAATATGAACTTCATTGATGATACAGTTATTATTTTATTATTAAAGCAACTGGAAGTAGTGTGTGTTAGTTTATTGTATCAGTGACAACCGATACTTCGGTACCAAGTCGATGCTAGCCTGTGAAAAATATGTCAATACCTGCTTTTTTTGGATGTCGTGATTACCAGATGTACAACTTCACCCTCAGCGGGCCATGTCGATTCCTGACAGAACTGAGGTGGGCAGCATAGACATGCTTAAATACAAGAAAGTTTTATGTGAAACAGTTTTATTTAATAAAGTAGTGAATTTAGAAGTGCATGGGTTCTGTTTTTTTTTTTAATTTAAAGTGGTATTGAAAAATCAGTGGTATTGGTATCGACTACTGAAATTCTGATATTGTGACAAGCCTATGTAGGAGTATACCCGTTAATGGTGATAAAGGTGCAGTTAAGGTTGTGAACAAACTATGATGTATTTTAAAAGGAAACAACACAGATTATCAGTTTCATGTAGGAAAGGAAACTTTCATACGCATCATACAGCTCATCTTCATCCTAGTTTTTCATGCTACGTAACCTGACTTCTTCCCTCGTTATAACTACACTTCATCTAACAATAATCACACGTAACCATTGTAATAAGCTGCTTGCACATTCGATCTATGAGCTCATTTCTTATGGGAGCATAGTCTCGATCAATACAGATAAAAACGGTAGTAAATACTGTTTCCAATTATGGTGAAATAATAAAAAAAATCATCCAACCCAATATCATGTACTGTACAAGCCTCTATCCAGGATTCCATATACGTAAATTAATGAATAAAACATTTCATATTGCCATCTCACAGGCCTGTCTGCGCACATGCCAAACAGATCTGCATCCAATTATTTCTCATTTCTGGGAAGCACTGCCTACAACATGTATTGGCTCTTAGCTGGATACCTGCTGCTTAGCAACATGGATGCTTGCTACGGGTACAAAGAGGTCTTTTTCTTTCCAACAATGCCAGTGTCGGTTTCATTAAACGATATCAAACACCATCGACAACATGGGAAAGAAAAAAAAAGAGCTTTAATATGTGTGTTTTGTTTTTGTTTAGTCGTCATGGTGTGGCAGGAGGTGTTTGTGTGTTGTCTGGAAATGCGATCAGAGCAGATTACAGCAGATAGCTCTGATGATACTTCACATAATTCATGCGATATTTTAAAATTCTGCCCACGTGCGGCGCAATACAGAAAGGAAGTGAATCTTGGGACATCTTCACAGTCGGTTGGTGCCCTATCTTATCTAGGCAGCGAGGCCTGAAGTGAATTTTATATTGGGGGGCAGAGAGATGGAGTGATGAGTCAGCCATGGCTCAGAGGGCCGGGACATATTACACCTATCATTTCACAGAGAGAACGAGCGAGGGAGTGTGGGGAGGGAGGGTGCAAGAAAGCTAAGGGTGCAAAACAGAGATTGGCCTTAAGAGAGCAAGAAGGAGAGTTATAGAGCAGGTGACAGATATACGCCAGCTCTACTACCTCTGGGTAAATAGTTTCCCTGACTGTATTGCAGAACCAGACAACACCAGTTACTCTCCAGGGTTTTCTACCTTGGCAGGTTATAGTGACATTGAGAGCATCTCCTGCTTTCTTAACATGATGAACTAGTGAAGCAGAATTTCAGGCGGGCTGCAAATTTGAGAGGGATTTCATAAATTCACTTAAAAGTGCTTGTGAATGACGACATCTCTGAAGAACTTATTTGAAACAGTGAAACATATACTTGATTATTTGATTATAACACACACCACATACGCAAAGACACAAAATGCACTAAAAAATTATGGAAACATCTTTATCAATTTAACAACACATGAGCTGTAAAAACTCACAACACAACCGAAGTGTTTCGAGGGACACAAAGAAGTGACGGACCTGGCTGCTGCGCACTGATATGTCATCAAAATGTAAAGTATAGTACGTATTTCTGAATGTGAATCTGAATAATACAACATCGATGTTATAATAAATCAAACAAAATCACCTACATGTGTTGTGATGTAATTGTCATTTTTCAGTATGTTCCTCTATTTGCAGGTGTTGTGAGTTTTGCTGTGTGTGTGTTGTCAAATTGATAAAGTTGTTTTCTGAATTTTTAGCTTGTTTGTGTCTTTGCATGTGTTTGCTCAAGTTGCAGGGTGTCGAGCTCTTAGGAACACTGTGTACCACAGCCCACCAGCGAAATGATGAGAGGGCATCAGTTTCGCCAGATTCCCCAAATCACATTTGATTGGATAAATTTAATGTACATGCCACAGAGTGCGGGATGAGTCATCAAGAAGAGGGAGGGATTATGGCATAAAAATAGTCTGCTTATGAGTGCTTTGACACATTTTTGACACATACCAGCAGCAAGTATAACAACAATGAATGCAGGCACACATTTGTTTCTCAGTGATTTATCACCTGGATCTGCACTTTCAATCAGCTTTACGGAGCATTATCGTGTGTGTGAGATCACTGTTTAGCTCTCTGGCTTGTAACTTCACTGTTTTGGTTCATTCTCACCACTGTCATCACACTTGGCTACTGTGAGCAACTGTTTTTAATTAAAAGGCACTAAAAACTTACTACTTGGCGCCAAACAGCAGGCAGCCACAGTCAGCAACTATAGCTGGTGAACATGGTGGAGTATTTAGCAGTTACAGAGCCACATGTTTCCCTCAGGAGGCGGTAGAGACCAAAAACAGAGCTAAAAAGAGGCAGTGGTGGACACATGTATAACCCCAGGTGAATAATGTTGTAGATGTGTGAGCATGTGTTTAGAACAAACACAGAAACCTCCAGTCGATGAATCCAATCAATTTCATGTGAACAGATGTGGTCATGTTAAAGTGTCACCCCTCACAAGAATCTCATTAAGACCTTTAAGACACTGTCAGTGATGCTGTGGATCACTATAATCAGTGTGACACTGTGTGTGTGCGTTTCTCCAGGTGGCCTCAGAGTCCGAGCACTGTATCATCAAGCGTGAGCATGAGAAATGCATGGAGATGATCGCGCAGCACGACCCCGATGACCCCGAATTAGGTAAGTGAGGATGTCTGACTGTGTGTGTGACTGTGTATGTATGTGTATTCTCACATCTTTCTGTTTGGATAAACTGAAACCCCCAGATGTCATGCCTCTGCTGCTGTGATCAAATTGTTTACCTTTTGGTTTGCTCAGGAAACACAGAGTCATGTTGAATGTCATGCAACTTTCCTGGAATCAATTAAACAAGGATGTTTTTCCCCAATTCTTGACAGTCTGGTATTTTTCAGTTTACCCAATCAGTTTTGAAAAAGGTCACAGAGAAAACACGTTAAGATGAAAGAGGAGTGCAGTTTTATATCGTGTTCATGTTACAGATACATCACCTTGAAGACCGCTACGTTGCAGTGGCAACACTCGGCTGATAAGCGGTTCACACACCAAATGTCTGCCTGTAACGTCACGCTGGGCTGCTTTCACATGTTTCCCACATGTCCCCCCTTTCTTTCTTTTTTTTTTTTTTCAAAAACACAGGAAACTTGCTCTGTGATTCCTGGAAGCAATTATTTTCTTGGCTACACATTGTGGTTTTCATTAGCAACTGCTGCAGGCCTCCCGCTGCTCCAAAAGTTGCACAGCACACTGCATCTCCCAGACTGCACTGTGACTCATGGTTTCGGTGACAGCCACATCCCTGGGGATGAAAAAAAAAACAAAAAAACACATAAAAGATTCAGAGTGTGTGAGATAACAAGTTTAAAGAGGAGAGGAGCTGTAAGTTCAGCTCGTTTTTCATCTTTAGATCTTAAAGGTCGGCTCTGCAGTCTCCCTGCGAAATGCATCTGAAGTTTTTAATGTGTTTTTATCTAAAGTTTGATGCTCCGACATAAAGATATCATTCATAAAAAGAGAAAAAAAGCTGTATTATTTGTTTTCAGTTGAAAGGTATGCTGTTGTCTTTTTTTTTACTTCTGTATTGAGCCATCCATTTTCAGACTGTAGTCACACACGTTCGCCTGCCTCAACCCTTTAACTGATCCCTTCCTCCTCCTTCCCTTTAAAGGAGCCATCCAGTGTTTCTGCTGACAGCAAATCGTTGATTAGGCGATACAAACTCCTGCTTTGCAGAAAACCCAACTCAGGGCTTGAGAAAAAGCAAAGAAAAGAGGAAAAAGAGCTTGCAAGAGGTGTCCTCCTTTAGCCTCGTCAAGCATTTTTTTTTTTTTTTTGGTTTATTTCCAAAAGATTTATTTGTTTTTATACTTTTAATTGAGTTGCTCTGGCCTCAGATTAGTCTGCAGGCCATGTGAAATTGCTACATAATGATTTGCTGTCAAGTGCTGTAATCAACGCCCAGCTGAATTTAGAAAAGGACCTGCACCTGTTTATTATTTTTCAACTAAACCGTCTTCATTTGACACTTTGTCCGATGCTAAATGAGAATGAAATTGATTGAAATTGGTGGTTGGATTTTGGTACCTAATCATGACTGTCACCACACAGAAACGGGCCAGTGAAGCCCCCTTTAGAGGAACTTAAAGATTAAATGTGCTGATTGACAGAGAGATAAACAAAACGTTCCCTGATTTCACTTTTCCAATGTGATGATCTGCTGTATTTCTCATTTTTTGATCACTTTAAATTATATATCATCAATCTTTATCTACATTTAAATGTCTTGTCTTGTACTATTGTCTCAAACAACCAATTTAAGTAGGTTATAATGGATATTTTTCACTATTTTCTGACATTTTATTAACACTTGATGAATTGATCAGTGATAACTGATGAAAGTAAGTCAACATTATCTCCAGCTTTTATTAAATGTTCTTTCTCACATAAAGAAATAAGTTACCTCCAGGTGCAGATCTTTCAAATCAATGTCTAAAGATCATTCTGAATGTCTGATCAGTATTCTGCTTCAGCTGCACCCTCTGACTACACAACACACAAACAACACATCTCATCGAGTCCTTCGCTCAGATCAGTTTCAGTGAGAAAGAATCCACCTGTCTGTGTTTGTGTGCATGTTCTCTACACCATGTATGTGCCGTCTGTCTGGTCTGTGTCTTAGGTATAGTGTGAGGCTCTGAGAGGTGGCCAGTGATGCAGACAGAGTGCTTTATTAAGCCAGTTACCTCTGTAGCTCAGTGCGGCTCATTTGGCTCCGATTTGCCCTTTAAAAGGTAATTGGCTTCGTGTCCGGCTCACCAGACAGAACCAAAACAGATTAGAGAGCCAAGCAGAATAGAGAAAGGTCTGCAAACACACACACACACACACACACACACGTGTCCAGGAGCACATCCACGCATCCACAGATGCATGCTCGCTGAAAAAGACTCTAAATGCATGCGGGTGAACACACACACACATCCAATCAGACTTGCACCTGCCTCTGCAGCGCCATAAAACCACCCGAGCACAAACAACGTGGTAAAACTAGAGAGATGGTGAGAGAAAGAAAGAAAGAAGGGAGGGATGGAGAGGTGCTGAAGATAAAGGACGCAGAAGCACTGCAGCACCGTGAATAACTGACGTGAGATTCACAGCGAGCATGAGTCAGGTGAAGATGGAGGCAGAGGAGGAGGAGAAGGAGATCACAAACAAAACAAAAGATTGACAGCTGGTTAAGTAGCGTTTGTTTTCAGCTTGTTAGGGATAGATGAGTGGATCAGATTGGATTAAACAGAGAAAAAACAGTGTTGTGATTTGTTAAACTTTCAAACCTGTGCCTTTCATTGGGGTTTTAGAGTATTTAGAGGGTATTAGTGTTGTAGGTGTACTACAAATCCCCCTTCAAGACGGTCACCATATTCACTTTTTACAGTCACTTTGCAGGTTTAAATACCTGCTACACTGTAAAAAAAAAAAAAAAAAAAAAAACCTAACAGGTGTGGTACTATTCAACTATCAAACTAATTTACTTGGACACCTCTGTTCAACATGCACACACAAAAAGACAAAATTAAACACTCCGCCCCTGAGATCACATCTGTTTTGTTTGTTCTGTCATCACAGTAATTATCAACATCATCTACTGACTGTTGTTGACCTTTTTGAGTGCGAAAGTTCAGATCTGTGTTAGTGATGAAACCTCATCAGTAACAGTGAGGTGCATCAGAGGCTGCTAAGATTTAAAAAACACTGACTGCTCATGAAGTTGTTATTTTTTGAATGAGTTTTGAACTGGTCATAGAGGGGGTGGGGTGTGTATATAGTGGGAAAATATAATGATCAGCTGTGATATCAAATTATATTCTTGTTTATAAGATCTAATACATGCAAGGAAGTGTGTGACTATTGGCAAGAAATGTGTTGCATCTGTTTCTTGTTCATAAACCCGAGATTGAGATAAGAGGAAAAGAGGAAGCTGCTCTCTGGCTGACACACACACACACACGCGCGCACACACACACACACACACACACACACACACACACACACACACACCACTCTGAGGGGTTGTGTGTTGACTTTAAAGTGTGACAACGACACTTAGAAAGACATGTTCTGGTTTGTGAGTCTTTACTAAAAGGGAATTGCCAACACGTGTGTGTGTGTGTGTGTGTGTGTGTGAGTGATATCATTCGTTTTAGCCCACTGTTTCAATTAATGTGTTCATTTATCAGCCTGGGTAAATCAATAACAGAACAGAGAGTTGATTGATGTGTAGTTTTTATTCGTGTTCCTCAGGGAAACGATGTGTTAAAAGCTCTACAGTGTGTCTAATGTGGGTTGTTGCTCTGTCTGTGATGTTGGAGGAGATCAGCTGCTTAAACCAGAGATGCTGACAACAGGTTTGCATCATTAGCTCCTTGAGGGACCAGGTGCTGTATAGATATGTATCGTTTGTGCACCCTTAAATGCACCTTTTCTCATTTTTGACTTCAGCATCCACTTTCACAGTTTCCCACTGACACACTTCCTGCCCATTAGATCAGGTGGCAACTCAAGGTGCAGGTTGAAACATTTGTAATCAACATTTTTTTTTATATGACAATATCAATCAATCAATCAATCAATCAATCAAACAAACTTTTTATATTTGTAGAGCATTTGTCATACAAAGAGGCGGCTCAAAGTGCTTTACATTGCTTTACAAGTTTAGATTTATTACAACAATAAAAACTATTAAAAACAATAAATAGTGCTATAAATCTAAAAATCATGAAATCATGAAATCATGAAAACTATAACAATGTCTGGTCACACATTACCTTTTATCCATTATCAACCACCTGCAACTTTACTGTTTTGATTTTTACTGTTTGACTAAAGAGCCAGATATTTCCCTGAGTATCTGGTAGAGACCAAAATGGAGCTGTTTCTCTCCAAACATCTGTTCATATAGAAAATGCACAGCACTTTTTGGAATTAACACCAACATGCACCTAAAGCTTCTTCTATGTTAGAAACAGATTTCTCCATGTGGGTGTCATGAAAATGTTCCATATCTTTGCAAATGAAACACAATTATCTACAGCAACAATTATCTACAGTGCAACTGCTGTGAATTCAGTTTTCAGCTCAGTTGAATTAAATTAGTGTCATTTCATTTCCTCAGCAAAATATTCTGCAGCAGAGCCTCACGCTGACCTCATACGTTTCCGTTTATCTCGTCCCCCTCAGTGTGCCCGTGGATGTGGGACAACCTGACCTGCTGGCAGGCGGCCAGCATCGGAGAAGTTGTGGTGGTCAACTGTCAGGAGCTTTTCAATGACTTCATGAGCACTGAGGATGGTGAGCGCAGGCAGGCATCACCTGTGTTTCTCATTTGAGCTGACGAATCATTTTTCATGTAGCTCACCCTTGCCTCTATGTAGTTTCTACTGGATACTTTGTGCTTTCAGATATGGGGAAGGTGAGTCGTAACTGTACCGAGGACGGCTGGTCTGAACCTTTCCCTCACTATGTGGACGTCTGCTTCTCCTATGACAACACCACCAAAAATGTAGGACCTCTTCTTGTGCATCATCTACGTTTTCTATCACATTACTGTTGTATTCACCACAGACATACACACTCACTCTCTTTCTGCAACCTTAGGACATGTACTACGCTTCAGTCAAGGCCCTGTACACAGTCGGCTACAGCACATCACTGGTGTCTCTGACCACTGCCATGGTTATTCTCTGCAGGTTCAGGTGAGCGCCACAGTTTGCTGGGTAAAAGTTTTTATCTCGACATGTTTATAAAATGCTTTTACCATTTGATATATTCAAACTCAAATTATAATAACAAATCATTGACAAACTCAATGTCAAATTAAAGATACAGTTTTAACATTTTATATTTTACACTGTCTTTATATTTTGAACAGCACTGTCTAATCAAAATGTTTTCTATATCTTTATTGGTCAATCAATAAAACATGAATTGGAAACATTTCTAAAGTCACTAAATTGTCATATTTGAAGCAGAAATACAAAATATTCCCTCATTCCAGCTTCTCGGGCTTTTGTGGTAGTAAACATTTGAAAGTGTCATCTTGGCTCAGGAATGTTTGTTTCAACATTGTTTCAAAATCAGCAGACTAATGAATGAATGAATGAATGAATGAATGAATGAAAAAATCTGTATATTAGTTACAGCATTGTCATGGTTATTTCATATTCTTTAACCTAAACAGACTCAAAAACCAAACTATCCAGAATTATGTCAAACCATTTTTATATTAAAGCATAATGAGCTGAGACATATTGTACAGTGACTTTGTCATTAGCAAGAAAACCATGTAAAAACAGCCAAATGTTCAAAAGCTTTAAACCTTTGAACCTCTTGTTGATTAACGACTGTATCCCAGCTGAACTGACGAAGCTCTGAGTGTGAAGATGAGATCAGATATATTTCCTCTGTCTTCTCTCCAGGAAGCTCCACTGCACCAGAAACTTCATTCACATGAATCTGTTTGTGTCCTTCATCCTGAGAGCCATCTCGGTCTTCATCAAGGATGGCGTGCTGTATGCGCAGGAGGACAGCGACCACTGCTTCGTACACACAGTCAGTCAAACGACAGCAGCTTATTCATATACAGCACATACACCGTATGGTCATTTAGAGGCCATAAAATACACAACACAGGTCCACGGTTTATGGTTGTCATTAACGTGACTGCTTGTTTGGTTATTAATGACATAAATAAAACTGGTGGCTTTTCAATTCACAACTCTAATTATTCCATTAGTTTAAAATTGAAGCAGATAATTGCAAAATGAGGCCTTTTTATTTTTCTAAATGATCCTTACTCGGACAAAATAATTGCAGGCAGGTTTGGAGTCATGTATAAGAAGTTAGCAGCGTATTGGCAGGAGCACATTGTTGTCTGGATTATTGGTTAATCAGTTCCAGAGAGCATTATTAAAGGATTTCAGCAAAGTGCAGCCAGTCATTTCAGAGAGGGAAATGTGATGGGGCTCGTTCTGTGTGAGGTGCAGAGAGAGAGCGTCACATAGAGACTTGGCTGGAACAGTCATTCTGCAGTCTCTGCTGTTTGATATGCACCTTTTGAAGGAACTTCAATCACATGCAGATTTTACAAAAAGTAAACACGCAATTAGATGACTAATACTCCCTGATTACGAATGCAGAACAAGCTCTTAGCCTTTGTCTGGTAGCAATGCATTGCTCACTGTTGTTAAGCAGGCATGATAAATAAACCTAATTAGGAACGCTAATGGCTTCAGCAAGGCCACTGGAAATCTTCTACTCGAGGACCATTAACATATCAATGGTTACTTGCCCCCCTTTATTTTCGCAACCCTCTGCTTCCCCGCCGTTGCCATGGCAACCACAGGTCATATCACGACATGACATCACGGGGAATCAGATCAGTGCTGTAATTGGTTGACCCCACTCAGACTATGAACTCTGTTCATTAACAGGAACTCATTAGATTACAGTCCACCTGACACGGAGGTGGGTTGTTCCCTGTCGGCTCTGAAATTTTAGAGACACGTGTTTCAATATTCATCTCGATCAAAAAAAAAAAAAAAACATGTTATCGTAGCCCTGTCACCCCAGTAACAACGGTCTCTGTCAACACTGTGGTCTACTAGAAGTAAGAACATTTGTGTCTGACATTAATTTTCTGTCTTGAGCCTTTGTGATAAAATCTGAGCATTAAACATGGAGCTGCAGCAGCTTTATTTAAGTGATTTTTCAGGGCTTAAACAAACACAATATGGTGTGTTTAGAGAGTTTTAGAGGTAGTGGTAAGCTGATTTTGTTATATTTGGGAAGAACCAAGCAAACTTGATTCATTCTTTATGCTAAGCTAAGTTAAACTTTCACCTCTCTCCAGCTTCCTATTAAATCAAATCAAATCTTGACAAGAAAGCAAATGTACTTCCTCAAATATCCAATTGTTATTGTCTCAAAAAAACACGTTAGATTTTTCTCTGTTTTTTGACATCTAATAAATGGCACCTACATTTTTTTTTCACTTGTTGATGATATTGTTGCACCAGCTCCTGTCACGCTCTCAGTAGCCTAAAAGGATTGTACAACATGAGTAGATGTGAAAACATCCCTCTACCTTTGCTGCACTCATGTGCCCCTCCCACTTGTGTTCCCCTGTGCAGGTGGCCTGTAAAGCAGTGATGGTTTTCTTCCATTACTGTGTCATGTCGAACTATTTCTGGCTGTTCATTGAAGGACTGTATCTCTTCACACTGCTGGTGGAGACCTTCTTTCCTGAGCGACGATACTTCTACTGGTACACCATAGTAGGATGGGGTGAGCATCTTGTTGTCATTTGTGTTGTATAATGAAAATTTTGAGTTTTTGTGACATTGTGTGAAATGGGAATGCACTACACTATTTTGAAGATGACACATAGTCATATTTTATCCACTGAAGAGTACATGTTTGTTGATATTAGATAAAAACTAATGACGCTGTACTGAGGAAGTCCTGGGGGTGTCTTTTAAAAAAGCCATTTTATTTTCCTATGCGATTTCATTTTGAGTTTCCAATCAACATAAATACTTTAGAAAAATACAGTGAAGATGATAATGACAGCTTGTGGTAGTTATCTTTTCTTTGTTTGTTCTAGTATAGATGAATGCAACCACAAACATATGAAGCTGTTATTTCACTTTATCTTGGTAATCAAGAAACTGTAATTGCTCATCACAGGAACTCCCACCATATGTGTGACTGTCTGGGCTGTTCTGAGGCTCCATTTTCATGACACTGGGTATGTACCAACTTTTCTTCCTGCACAATAATCAATCAATATTTTGAATCCATTGATATGACATAACTTGTGAGTGACAAGTGGTGCAGTGTGACTACATTTGCTCATATGAGAAATTCTCAACTATTTTCATTGTTCATTTTTCATATCCACCTTCTCAAATGTGAGGATTTGTTGCTCTTACTCTTAATCATTTTGAAATGTAATCAAGAAAATACAGAGGAGAGTAACTCATGATGCAGACAGTCACTAGCTGCTGCTACATTAATACACGAGTAATAGTAATGTCATAAAATGCTATAAAAGTCACAGAGGTATTTTTTCATGTTTACTTCTTCCAGCACAGTCAGAATTACCTTCAGAAGGAAAAGAAATATGTATGAACTGTTAACTACTTTCATATTGTGAAAGGCACTTTTAAACATATCAAACAATCAGAGGCTGATGTTCAAACACTGAAGTCAAAAACAGTGTCGAGATAATTCATCACACATGTATCTCCTTTTCATCCTGCACAATTTAGGATGAAGAGATATGCAGTTACAGGAATGTAGGGAACGCACGACATCCATGAAGAAAATAACTCGCTTCATTGTTGACATGAGCACAGATCATTTGATTTTACTGACTTGTGTGTTTTTATAATCAAATTTTCAAAAACATTGGGTTGCATTGAATCAAATAGGTAAATTACTAATGTTTCGACATTCAGATTCATTTATCAAGGCCTTGTTTACTTAAAAATACCTTAATGAGCCATAGTACGGTGATTTTAGTATATTTAATCCTCTCTTTTTATTCATGTTTCTTCTTCCATGTTAAATCCTCCACTCTCCTCTGACCCTCTCCTCCCTTTAATGCTGTAAATGGTCACCTGACTGACACTGTATGGTGCCATGTATGACCAGTTGTTGAGAGAAAGTGAAGATGTGTAGACTCACTGAATGATTATTGATCATCACTCTGCTCCTCCTCCTCCTGTAGATGCTGGGATACGAATGAGAACACTGCCCTCTGGTGGGTGATCAAAGGACCAGTTGTGGCCTCTATAATGGTACGGAAGATACTGAGTTGTACACACAGGCTCTCTTGTGTATTCATTTTTACTTCGCTCAGGTATTGTTTTTGCCTCACTGGACTTCAGTTTATGACAGGTTTTCTTGTGTCTTTTCTGTTCCTCAGATCAATTTTGTGCTCTTCATTGGAATTATTATTATCCTGGTTCAGAAGCTCCAGTCCCCTGATATCGGAGGGAATGAATCCAGCATTTACCTGTAAGTTTTAATGATCAAATTCACTAACACAGGTGGTGTATGTCTTCAGAAAAGTCAAAATGTTATGTGTGTTTGTTTGTGTGCGTGTGTGCGTGTGTGTGTGTGTGTGTGTGTACGTATACTAGCATACTGAGAGGAATGTGTATGACAGAAACCAGTTTATTACCAAGGTTTTGAGAATAATAAATGTTACTCACCTTTTCTTGACCTTCTGGTTTATATGTCTGTATTGGCAGCAAATACCATGAAAAGACTAAAACCAACAATGTTTTCATTTCTCTAACAAGTGTTACCCATGTATCCAAAACCTCATATATATTATTTGTCCCTTTCCAAAAACTATTTTAAACCCATCAATGTACCGCATTTTCCATCTAAAATAATTCCCCCAAAATACACGATTTACTTCCATTTAAATCATATTTGTATAAACTACAACACCCAGCTGTTTTTCAATTTACATTTGAACTTTTGTATGTTGAAGAGATTGATAAACATGTTGTTGGTTTTTTGTCTTTTTGTGTTGCTCCCAAGAAAAATGCAGCAGCCTTTTTCCTTTAATGAGATGCCAGATAACACTCTGGACGCTTAATGAAAATCTCCTTAACTAATTGTGGTCAGTTTCCCTTTTCATCCCTTTGGATCAGTGGGAATTGTCCCTTTAAATCAATTATCTAACACTTAAAAAACAAAAGAACCACTTTCAGGACAGATGCCATGCAATAATACAGGAATTGAAGAGAAGCCATGGCAGTCTTACTTCCAATTTTTTCTCACTGAATCACTGATTTTCTCTCTGATTTGTCCTTTTAGACAATTTCCAGAACAGACTCACTTGTGCTACCTGTTGGCAGGAAGCTTGAGCCTCATTATGGAGTTGTACTGTAGCCAGACATCACTCCTGTTCGGCTCCCACAGGATAGTGTCTTTAGAGGCCCTGCAGATAATGTCATTCTCATCTGTTGCTTAGACCTGTACGTGCGTGACCAAGTGTGAAGATGTGTGCGGGTGTGTGCGTTGTGTGAGACTGTGTCTGTGTCCCTAAAGACACTGTCTTTGTTGTATTGTTGTGTTGTCTTTGTGCTGTGTAGCAGCTGTGCTCAGAAATGCTTCAGTGAGCCCACACAGGCTGTTCAGCATTCGTGCAGGATGTCAGAGTTATCTACCATCACACTGTAAGTGTGTGTGCGTGTGTGTATGTGTGTATGTCCTCAAGACACGTGTGTTTGTGTGTCTATGTCCACCGCATGTATGTGTATCTAGGGGTTGTTAAAGTTTTTTTAATGCTCTGGATTCCCTAATGCATACTCTTCCTCACACACACATATGTGCACGTTTGTACCTCTGTACCTGTGAGGACCGTCATTGACATAATGTGTTCCTCCCTACCTGACACCCCCCAACCATAACCACAGCTACATGCCAAACACCAACACCAACTCTTATCCAAACCTAGAACTGTATTCACCTCCTGATTACAATACTATTCATTTTATTTACATATTAGCAGCTGCAACCAAAGTGGAAATATGTATCAATCCACCCAAAAAATGTCACTTGGTGAGACCCTGTGGATGGTTTGACGCTGGCAGGACTAAACAGAAATCTAAGGAGAGAATATCTTGAATGTAAATATGGTATAAGAGTTGGTCATGAGGAATATTTTATGGGCAGATTTTTACAAAATTACACAATGGCACCAACCTGTCCAGTAGCTGACAAAGAACATAGGAAATAATTGGATTCATTGTGAAGACAGATATCTGGGTACATGTCTACAACGCTTCTTTGGCCCTCTGTGATTTCTGTCCGCCTGCCCTCCCTCTAACCACACTCCTGTAGCTCATTTGTGTCATGTCTTGTGCTACTGAGGTGTCTGTGTTTGTATTTGATCTCCACACCATGCTGAAAGTGTCCAGTAGAAATGCACTGGTGTCACTCATGTAAACCTGTGATCATCTTCTTCCTGTCTGCGAAACCTAAACCTTAAAACCAAGTCTTAACCCCAAACGGCCCTTTTGAAGGCTCAGCCCACAATCACCACCACTCAACCTGGTCCTCACAAAAATAGATGTACAAGGGCACACAAATACACACACACACACACACACACACATGCACACACATATTCAGAAATTTGTAGTTTTTTATTTGGTTTATCTCAGATTTGGGGTTTTTTTTTTTGAAAGCTTGTGAAGCAACATTGGCGCAAATGGTCACATCTACTTCTTCAGTCTGCTTCTTCTACTATCTGATTATTGCATATATCACAGCCATAGGGTTAGTCAGTATTTAAATATAATGACTGTTTTTAAGGACATGGTGTCATTGGACTACGCTGTAAAACAACACTGTGTTGTGTCCATTTTTAAAGAGTCACCTGGTGTGTGTTTGTTGTATATTTTCTGTCTATCTGTGTGACTATAGGAGTAGATTCATAATCTCTTCGGTCTGGTTTAATAATGGTAATATTTTTTTTATTGTTTTCAAGACGCCTCTCATGTAAGAGATTAAAGCCAACAATGTATTTCACCTACACTCAATATACCTCACTCGATACCTCAGTATCTCACTCATTCAATTGCGGGAGACTATTTTCAGCTGTGAATTAATACACACTTGCTGCTCTGGTATCCATGGCAACAAGACCTTGTCTATGGGATTGACTGACAGGAAGCATCATGTTTATTATAAGAAAGAAAATTTCTCCCAGTGCGGATCGTACATATATATATTTTAGTGTTTGCCCTGTAGCTCATAATGAGATCATTACATTGTTGGTTTTGATCTTTCCATGGGATTTCATTTGAGAATGATAAAATAAGATAAAGATAAATAAACAAGAGAGAAATACGATGAACAGAAATATGCAGCAGTCTTATTTCAAGAGGTTAAGTGTTCTTTTTTAATGTATGGTGATAATCTGAATATAAAGACGAGGTCACATCAATAGGCAGAAACAGTGTCGTGACATTACATCAGTGGCTCTGTTCTTGCATCACATCCAGATGACCAGCAGCAGTAAAACATGTTCTCATTAAAATGGCTTATACATGTCTGTGTGTGTGTGTATGTGTGTGTGTGCGTGTGTGTGTGTTTGTGCGTTTGTGTGTGTGTGTGTGTGCGCGCGCAGGCGTCTGGCGCGCTCCACCCTGCTGCTCATCCCTCTGTTCGGCATCCACTACACCGTGTTCGCCTTCTCCCCTGAAGATGTGAGCAAGAGGGAGAGGCTGGTGTTTGAGCTGGGACTGGGATCCTTCCAGGTACGAGAGAGAGACAGAAAGATAGAGAGAGGGAGAGAGAGAAATACCAGATGATGAATAAGAGGACGTGTTGGGATATAAAGTCATCTGAGTATCAGGAGGCTGATGGTGATATTCAGACTTTGTCCTCTCACTGTTCACAGCTCAGCAGTCAGGAGAACGTTTACAGTTAGATAGTTGAACTGTTTAAACGTTTCTCCACATTCACAGTCAGACTCTTTCTGATATGTCTTCGGCCTTTTTTTGATATTTTTATATAGAAAAGCATATTTTCATTCTCCGGCTGATTTGACTTCTTGCTGACTTGACAATTTTTTTTTTTTTCCTCCTCCTCCTCCTCCTCCTCCTCAGGGCTTTGTGGTAGCTGTCCTCTACTGTTTCCTCAATGGAGAGGTAAGCTTCTGTCCTCTTGTTCACTGCTGTGGACATTACCGTAATTTACTACACATGACTGTGTTTGAAAATAAGTCATGAGATTATTATGTGGTCATAGTTTCTCCTATGAACAGTTGAAGCTGGTTTTAATGAAGAGGTGATAACACATTATAACACTACAGATGTCTTCACAATAAGCAAATGAGCAACATGAGGCTTTTAAAGGTTTCGGTTACAGGAGTTTATTCAGCTGTAACAAAGTATGAATAAATTCACAATAAATACTGTTCATTAATAGATACAATGAATAATCTATATATAATAAATACATATTAAGACCAAAACCAACAAGGCTCATGTACCTCCTGCTTAATATGACATTGTAATTTTCCCTTTGTTTAAGTTACGACTTGATTTCAAACACATTATAATGTGCCTCTTTGACTGTTTCTGAGGGAACAACAATAAGACCATCCCTGTTTAATGTGTGTGAATAACGCCTCTACTCCTACAGTAAAACACTGAACCTACATTTACATAAACGAGTCCTTTTTTGCCAAATAAATATTTGGCAAATCTACAGTTTAATTTGCAGTAACACTGTAAAACCAAACGAAAGCAATGACATCTGCTCTCAAATGAAGTAAACAACATTTAGCACTGTAGTATGTTGGCGACATAATGAAGGATGCTGAAAAAAACTGGTTTGTGGTCAAACTGTTATTTTTGACCCCCAGTAAAGAACATAACGTCTTGTTTATGTGATTGCAGCTTTGGTATAAACTGTGTATACACCCACCTGGCAGGACTTACACAGGTGTTCTGTACCTTTTCATGGAGGCTGGTACAGCTTAAAGTACATTAAAAATGACCTTGTGAAGTTTCTCCCTGAAGGTGCAGTCGGAGATCAAGAGGAAATGGCGCAGCTGGACGGTGAACCGGTACTTTGCTGTGGACCTGAAGCAGCAGAGGCACCCTTCGTTGGCCAGCAGTGGAGTGAACGGCGGGACTCAGCTGTCGATCCTCAGCAAGAGCAGCTCCCAGATACGCATGTCCAGCCCGCTGGCGGAGAACGCCAACATCAGCCTCCCCACCTGAGCGTCTGATTGGCCGGAGTCAACTTCAAGGTGCCGTTCCACTAACGTACATCCAGACCAACCAAAACAGACCAAAGTGGCCCCTAACACCTCTTATATTTTGTAGTTTGGCCTTTAGACAATGAGGTATTTCTAAAAGCATTTAGTGGAGATTCATTAGAGGTGCATTGCTAGTTTTCATACTTTAGTCTTTAATTTGGTTATACAGTCTATGACTGTATTTATTTGACTATTTTTAGTGTTGCAGTTGACTCTGTAGGTTGCAAACTTTTATGATTAATGACGCACTTAATATTTTTACAAACTCAAACTCCAATCTACTGATTAAAACACAAGCGATATCAGAAATTCTGCCAATATTTTTATGTCAGACTCAGCCCCTTTGATTGTTTTATTCATAAATAGTTTGTGCCAAAAGAAACATTACAAGTTATTTAAAAAAATGAAACAAAACAGAAATCTCAAACGTAGGGGTCATATTTGGCTGTTGGTGTAAAGTAAATGTGCTTCAAAGTGCCATACAGGTTTCCTGACTGGATCTGATCTCATGAACAGTCCAAAGTTGAACATCAACCAAACGTTCTCCTTGCTTGTACAAATGCTTATTGTTTAAATGTTTCATCTTGAATTTAAACATTTTTCTACATTCAGCCATAAGTACGGAGTATGTCAAAAAGATATATATTTAAAGAAAAGGAAAAAAAACAACAACAACAACAACTCATGGACTTTGTAAATAGTTACTTTTGGTGTCTAGAACAAAATTTCTTTCTTTTGCATAACGCAGTATTGTAATGACCTTTTCAAACAAAAGGAACTGGAGCCCAAATCTGTAGACTTCATCACATATCCTGAAGACCCAGAAGATCCTGCCCACTCTACTCTGAAATACCTGTTTGTATTCAATGATTTAAGACAATAATAACAACTCAACTGGTTACATGTAGGAACACAGTGCCAAAATAAATGAGTGTAGAAGAGCAGCATTTCCCAGCTAGGGAGTCACAAGATGACTGAATTGAGGAAAGAGGACAGTTTTTCAGCTCCCTGTTATTTTATAAGATTATCTGTTGCTTTTTTTTTCTTGTAAAATATTCTAATTATATTCTAATAATTAAACAAGCTGAGAGGATTACAACCCCACTGCTGTAGAGGATGTGATAGCACATAAAGGAAACAAAAAAATGTATTTAAAGAAAAAGAAAAATACACTGAAAATCTGCACTGAACTGACTGATGCTCACAAACAGTGTCGCTGCAGAGACCTACAGTGGTACCAGTACGACAGTAGCATCCTCCAGCTGGTTTTCCCTCCCATAGCAACACATATGTTTTTGCTGACTGCGAACATGAACAGTACATTTAGTGCCATTTAGTGGACGCTTTTATCCAAAGCTCCTAATGAGTGCCATGGGTGTCTATGTGCTGTATTTATTTCCTGATAGGCAGTGATCACACTCTTCGAGATCACAGGGCTCTTTGCTCTTCTCCTCTCAGCTTCGATCCATCGTGCCATATTAAATTGCTCTTGGTTTCTAAAATTTTGAAATGAGCCATCTCCTACACTCATGTTCCAAAGTGCCTAGTCAGTCACAAATAGCTATCACTTTTATTTACACTACAATGGACAGACAAGTTAAAGGACTAGTAAAGAGTCATTTCCTGCAAAGAATGTACAGAGCGACAGAGATGTGTTTTATTATGGATGACTTTGCATAATTGTGCTTCTTATCAGTGTGTACAGCAAAAAAAGAAAATGATTTAGCTTATTTATTGGTGGAATTCTTCTTTATCTCTTTCTAATAACTTTTTCCTTTTTTTCATTATGTGGTTTACAATCAGTAGCTCTACGTAACTGCGGTTATTTTCAGCCTTTTGGGTTCAGATTAAATCCATTCAAGCGAACTTTAAGATCAATCTCATTTCAGCACTAACGTCAAACACATTAACACAAAATGCTTTAATGTGACAGCTCTTGACAATCTGAGTGTTGCCCATTATTTTTCTCTTTTCTGTTTGTGCACAAACAAGCTAACAAACAATAACTGTGGGGAAATGATTTAATTAAAGATGGGGAATTATTTAATAAGATAAAATGTTAAAAGATGTGTACCGGAGGATTTTTTTTTTCCTGCCATATTTACTCAAGATATTTATTTTTTGTATTGTCATCAGAGTGGATATAAGGAATGTAGTAACTTTAAACAATGAATTGGTGATAATGTTGATCATAAAAGGATGTATATTTATTTTCCATAAACCAGTGCCATGTAAAATGACTCAATGTACAGTACTCATGCTTTCTCTCTGTGTAATAGTTGTACGACTCGTAGTCAAAGTGCCATAACTGTAGTGCCATACGTGGTGACAGTGGGAGATGTGTGGCACAGTGTCTCTTTGATGATCTTAAAGAAAACAAAAATATTGAAGAGAGATTGCCGTCCAAAGCTACAGAGGATGTATAGAGAGATAAAAAATATAGATAAATCTCTAAAAAAAAAAAAAAAAAAAAAAAAAAAGTTATAAACACGACTGAGAGGATGCGGCATTTTAACGCATCACAGTGAGTGAGTGTGAGACAAGAAACTGTCAGGGGAAGTAGAGCCAGAAGTGGAAAAGATGGTTTCATTTAATTAAGGTGTAAGGAAATGGATGAACTGTGACAGATAAAACACAAAGTGTGTGCGAGGGTGAAATAAAAACCACTCTGCTGCTGCTCACGTGTTCTATCACCAGCCGTCACTCTGAGTCTGAATCAGCTCAGATGGAAACGACCATGTCTCAAAGCTGTTACTGTCTGTGAAAAACAAAAAACAAAATAAACAAAAAAAGACTAGAGGATAACTCCTTATTTGACCATGTCTGTGCTGTATATTTATTTACCACTAGGTGGCAGCAAAGTGTTGCAATTTTAATTTCACAGTTTCGAGGAGAGGGGGAAGTTTTGACCAGCACTGATTTGCTTTTTGAGCTTTGTGTTTCGGATGAAACAGGTGTAGGGTGAGGCATTGAGTCACTCATATGCCACATGGTTAACATTGTTCTCACTACTTTTTCTGATTTGTCTTCACACAAATCAGCATTGTGTGAAGTGATTTTCCTTCCAACATTGGAGCAGTTAAAATTTAGTGATGTTTGTTATAGCGCGCCCGACCCAACTGTTCAAATATTCCATTATGTGAGTTTTTATTCAATCAAAACTTGAAATGTCCAAGTTCAAAGAAAAAGTTATGGTGGGGTAGGAATAAAATGTGTAAAGCGGCAGCACTTCTTTGCGCTACAACAAAATCAGTGTAAGTTTTAGCTTGATTTTGGCTAAAATCTGACTGCACCTCTCTTCACAATCGCCTTTTTCTTAGAGTTAGTTTAGTTTATGCTTTAGATATGTGTTAAAGAAAAATCCCTTGACTTCTTCTCTTAAAGCAATAGTTTGACATTTTCTTGGAAATATGCTCATTGGCTTTTTTTATACAATGTAGACGAGAGGATTAATACCACTGTTATGTCTTTGTGAAGCTAAGCTAAGCTAAGCTAACTGGCTATGGCAGTAGCTTCATACTGAGAACACTGAGACTGGGATCAGAGGGAAGCAACTGACCTGGTTCTGTAAAGGAAATATCTACATGCTCACAGTTAACTCATATAAAACTGTATTGTTTCCTTCATGCATCCTGGGTTTTGCACAGATACAGTAAATAGACTAAATTTAATTTGGCAATGGGCTAAGCTTGCTTCCCCCTCAGCCTACAGATAAAACAGCCATCTCTACTAATAATTAGCTTAATCTGCACTTCTGCAGGATTCCTTAAGTCACATTTAAGACTTTTAAGGCATTTTTAATACCACAGAGAATTACATTTGATGCTTCTTTCACAGTCACAGTGGTCAATGTACAAAAAAAATGTCTCCACTGGTGTTCATTCGTGTTTCTCATACCTCTCATGCCCTAGTAAGCTTTTCCTCACAGGCTACAACTACATGTAGTTATTAACATTTATATTAAATTATGTTAAACACAACTGAGGTCTGGATGAGCAGCAGGAAGGTGATGGATGGACCCCATGTTGAGTCTGTGTGGTTTATAAAGAAGCAAATAAGCATATTTCCCAAACTATTGAACTTTTGTTTCAAGTGTAACTATTCTCTGTGGGGTATATCTCTGTGTTTAGATGCCTTTTCTTTGGCACTTGTGCCTGTTGAGCCAGTTTTATCAAGTGTTGAGTGTGTGTGCAAGTTGTTTTGATTGCCAATAAATTTTTGAATGTACCATTGTTGCTCAGCTGCTCTTAAATGTCGCCTGCTAATGAATTTGCCATGGTGTACAAATGATGTCTTTTCTTGATCATATATACAGTACACTGTATATGTATATTTTTGGCACACAGGTGAACCTCTTGATGAAGACCTGTAATGTTTGTGACCGTGTTTTTGTACATTTATGTTTATGTACCAGTTTCCAGAGCGTGAGTGTGTGTGTGTGTGTGCGTGAGTGAGCGTGAGTGTGAGAGAGTGTGACTGTGTGTCTGAAGGTTGGAGAGATTGTATACTGTGCGCATGTGTATGTAATGCCAAGCATTCATGAGAATATAAGTAACCTAAATGTGAAAAAATATAAACTTTCATTCAACTTTGTTCTACCTGTGACAGTGTGTCATGTGTAACATGCGTTCTGGTGTCCAACATTCATGTTCAAGTTTGTGTATATTTGACTGCAAAATAAATCTATCTATGGTAAGTTGTACTATGTGAAGATTATGATTCATTTTGCAGTGTATACTTTTTATTTTCTATCACAAGAGGGCGTTGTCCTCTGGGAAATTATGAAGGAATTTTTTATTGACAGTCAGATGTTAAATGCAACACCACATGAAACTAACGTGACTTTAAATTTTAACGTAAGTGCACTTTGTTGCTCTTTTTAAATGTTTTATCCGTTTTATATGAACTTTACCCTGAACATTTCTCCTTTTCAGTCCCACGTCTCAATGACATTCAAAAGGCAAACACAAAACCAGGCCACAAATCTCTTTTTTATTACTGTGCAACTGCCTACCTACAGTATGCCAAGCCTCACTAGATCCACAGGGACAACAGTGAAAATGCAGTATGTTTAATGTAAAATAAAGTGCACCATTAACTCAAGTTGTGTACTGACAATGACAGCCAAAGTGTTTAAAGTCACAATACATTGCGTTATTCACGGTCTATCAAATAAATAAACAAATCTAGGGATGCACCAATCTCACTGTTGTCTGGATGATTACATCATGCTGTCCAGCTGTATAATAGAGTCAGTATGAGCCATGACACTCTTATGATGTGCATCCCCGTAAAACCTAAAAGGTTTCCTCTGGTGATTCAGTCACAACAGCCGAAACTAAATACATTTAATTTGACAGCAGTTTACAACACGACATACAGTTTGAGGCACAATCTAAAAACACAAACACCCCAGACAAGTGTTTTTTTTTTTTTTTTTTTTTTTTAGGTCATGGTGAATTTGGCCACAGACTTTGTGGGTAAAGTTCAACATTGTGAGCAGCTTATTTCCATGGTGAGAGACGGATGAGAAGAAAAAGCACCACTCATGCTAAACAACTGGCTACAGCCACCATCTAGTTAACTGAACATGAAACCAACAGAAACAAGGTAATTCTTATTTTTATATATTGTAGCCATGGTTACAGACATTTTGTTTAGGTATCATGATTGTATCACTTCTATGTAAACACTTTTGGTCACAGTCGACATGCAGTTAATTTTTGATAACATGACAGTCTTAATGCTAAGCTAACCAGAGGCTGGCTGCAGCTTCATACTTACTGTACCCACATGAGAGTGGTGCCTGTCGTCTCATCAACCTCAGTGAAAGGTCAAAATATTCCTGTAAATATTTTACTGTAGATAAAAATATCTTTTCTAACAAATTACTGGTTTACTATTTGCTCATTGAAAGAACCTGTTACACAGACGTTGCCTGTGTTTATAAGACAATTATTGTCCTTTTTGCTTTGTATTTGGACTTTCAGCAAATGTGGGCAACATATTTAAGACACAATTGTCTCAAATCATGTATTTTGTGATATAAATACACAGTTTCAGTTGACAAAGTACCATTTTGTGGCCATGTTATGTAAGTGCCTTGGACCTTTGTTTCTCATCAGCTCTTGCATCACTTCTAGTGCAACAAACATACAGAACAACAAGCTTTATCACGTCTGGCTATGGCATAAAAAAACTGACTGATAAAGAGAAAACAAACTCATAAATATTCGCAAATGCTGTGTTTCGAGATGGCTCATCAAAGCAGATGACTCTTCTAAGTAAGACACTTCTTGTAAGACACAATGTACCAATAAATGGCAGCTGCGTGCGCACACACACACACACACACATTCACACGACCTTGAATACACCCGCTCAGGTTCCTCTGGATCTTTGTTTTTGAAAATTTCTGTCTGGCAGCAGATTAATTGCCGCACAAGATTTGGTAAAGATGAATCCTACACACATCCTCGGTACTAAATTATCGTAGCTGTTCCTGTTATATTTAGACAAACTCGGGCTTGTTTCACATAATTTCACCCAGCTCACTCATGCATTGTCTCCACAGCTGTCTTTGAATGAGCCCCCAGCAAGTGCTGGTTGTTGTATCCATGTGGTCCAAACTGTAAAGACAACCATGTGGAATCGGCCTCCTACAGGTCCAGCTCTGTTTTAACTGTGGTCTCATCTGCAGCTTCACACTTTTACTTGTTTGTTTGTTTTTTTTTGTTTTTTTGGATGTGTTATTGTAGATGATACAAGTGAATACACACACTGTGTATCAGGCGAGAAATGTGTGCTGCAACATCCTTAGTGACTGATCCATCCAAAATCCATCCTGACACATTTCTTCACTCAGCAGAGTTTGTTATGACGTCTCACAGAGAGTTTGCTGAATTAATGTCAACTTCATGTTCAACTCCCTCAGTTCTTCTTGTTGTTGTTGTTTTCCTCTCATTTACATTCACACAACAACTTGTCTTTTCTCAAGGTGTCTAAACTCATACTGAGGAGATGTTACCGCTGGACTGAGGCCTCCTGAGACCCCCGCGGGTTTGGATTGTGATCTGAGTGATACTTCTCTTGGCTGGAGTGAGGTGATTTTGATTGTGACACTTCCACAGCCACCTCCGCAGCTCTGTCTGAACCTGAAGACAAACATGTGTGAGCCAGACAGGTGTTACATACAGACATATCGCTCAGAAGTAGAGCTGTACAGGAGCCATAACATTACTGCTTTAGTTAAAGCCAATACTGTATGGATGCAACTGTTATTTATGTATTTTTGCTCCACCCAGTGGAAGTATCAGGAAACTGAGCAGAACTGTACAACCTGCACTAAGTTATAGACAGTTTCAACTTGTCAGACGTAGCTGTCTGGCTTCCCTGTAGATTGATATATGAGTCACTGCAATTTGTATTTCTCAACTGCCATGCAAAAAAAAAAAATGTTTTCTCCACAGTAGACTGACTCAACTAGTAGGAGCATTTCCTCCACAGCAGTTCTCTGAGATAAGATGTTGGTTTGATTTTGGTATTGAAAATATTCACCCACCTCTCCATTCATGAAACAGTAAAGCAGCGCCACCACGAATCCCTACAACACAAGAGACATGGAACTAGTCATTTTGGCAACAAAGCTCCTGTTTGGTTGATTTTTAAAGATTGATCTTACAATTGGAGGCTTCGTATGGTTCTTTAAAATGGAGGGCTAGAGGCAGTTTTCTAGTTTATTTATATTTGAGAAAATAGGTAAGCCATACAGTTATAATGAACATTTCCTACAAAGGTTTTCGTTTATAAGCTACACGTGTATTTTACCTTTTCTGTCTTTTCTTTTTACTCTTTTATTGTAAATCATGATCCTTTATGTGTTTATTTTGTAATTGCTCATGTCACTGATTTGAATTACCTTATATGACATGTGCTATAATTCCCTCCCAACTTTGATTTCTATTTATCCTGCACGTTTCCCGGAGCCACGCGCCCTTGCACGTTCTCTACGCACATTGCGTAGCCCTGGCCCCGCACTCCACCCACCCCCTGCTGTGGGAGCACGAGTTTGACGTTCATAACTTCGATAAGAGGACGACCCGGGAGCTGTCTCCCTCTTCAGGATAGGAGAGAAAACACCGAAAACACGATGAGAGTGAACCGCACAAACAGATTTCATGTGAGTTTGTTTCCCTCCTCAACGACTTTGATGTCAGCGGATCACATTTAGCTACGTGCTAGGTGTTAGCTCACTGCTAACCTGCAGCCTGCTGCTGCTGTTCCTCCCCTGTCTGTGTGCCCCTCTGACTTTGACACTGCTAAGCGTTTGAGTGGGGGGGGGGGGGCAGCACAGGTGTAACTTATAAATGACCTGAATGGACTAAACACTCGTTAATGTCATGCCTCCTCCGTAAAGGCCAAATGTCTGCTGTGAAAAATGCCAGTATCTGACTCTAAATAATGTGACTTAATACCAAATAATTAGCTGCCTGTCTCCAAAAGTATAGTTTATCTGGTCTCTTTGTTCAGCTCCTTTATCTTTTGTGTTGTACCTGAAAAGAGCCCAGTCCGAGCTCGATGTAGAGTCTGGCTGCTACCCCAGTGTTCTCAGGCAGGAAGGCAAATACAGTGTAGTGCATCCCAAACAGAGGAATGAGAAAGAGGGTGGATTTAGCCAGCCTCCTAAGGGAAAAGCAGAAGAATGAAAGAGAGAAGAAAGATTAGACATAAGTCCACATAATGATGTAAAAGCTTTGGAAAGTTTGAAAGCGTTGGCTTTAATTACTGAGGCCAAGCAGTTTCAGTCTAATCAGAGTTAGTTACAAACTTTTAATGGCCAGAGAGAAAGCAAAACACATAGCAGTGCATCACTCCTCCAGGTGTCACTGAGGCCGAGCTGGTGGAGTCAGATCTTCATTACGCTGACATTTAAAACAGCGCTGTCATCAGGCCAATCAGTGGTGGAGATTAAAATGTCAAAACACAAAACCCGGATACAATGTGCTCAAAGCTCGGTTCACATCAGATCAGTGATGTCTAAATATTATGGAAATGTCGCCATTTGATTTTTGGTGACATTAGGATGTAACACCAACTTGCTGCAAGTCATGCGGCTTGAAAAGAGCAACCCCACCTCTCCTCGAGCCACAAAAAAAAAAAACCTGAGACACGTATCCTTAGCTTCTCTTTCATATGTTTCTCCTTTTGATTTGCGGAGGCTCAGTCAGTCTATCGCAGATCAATGGACCAAAGTTAATTTGACCCTTGACCGTGACGACTGCACATATTCTTTTGTTCTTAGAGGATTATATCAGATTCAAAGCTTATTTGTTAAGTTGTTCTCTCAGTGTCACGTAACAATATAACAATCCCAATATTCAAAATAAAAATAAACTCTTCTAAGATTAAAGATTAAAATAATAGCAGAAAGTAGATAAGTAAGACCAGGCTTATTTTAAAACCTGTAATAGGATTTTGTTGTCTTCGTCTCACCTGGGATTTGTGCTTTTGTGTTGGCACCACAGGTCTGTCTGCATCAGATTGAAGTGTATTAGACACGGATGAAGCTTTTGAAAGTGCGAAACACTGAGTAGAACAATCCTGTCGCACAGTGATGGAGGAGACAACTATTTCTGGTATCGGCTGCTATTTTTATGTCCCCTCATTGTAAATTTATTCAGCCGAGCTGGAATCTGCACCACCCCCAAGTGTTGGAAAGGAAGGCAATGCTTCATTCAGGTGGAGCAGGATTTCTGGGCTTTCCACAGCAGATTGATAAATGGGCATCTCTCTCTCTCTCTCTCTCTCTCTCTCTCTCCTCAGCAGTTTGTCAGGAGGTGTCGATCTCTATCCGTCCTCATGGTAAACCCTTAACAGACACAACTATCCATTTCTGATGCATTCGTTTTGCACTTAGCTGTTTTACTCTGAGTAACTGCTGCATAGTTTAAGGTTTAACACCCCATCCCCGCGTCCACTCCAAGCACACGCCACTGCCTTGATGAATATCTCCAGTGGAAGAAAAGGCTTGGTTTAACATTACATTCTCACATTCACTCAGTGCATATTTGACCTTCTTGCACTTGCACTTGTTAAAATATATCCAGTGTTTATTTTCTCTGAATCTAAAGTAGTTTATCTTCCAAAAGGTTGAAGGGTCACATTAATTCCTGTGCTTCTGGCACACTTTACTTGAGCTCGCAGACATCTGTATGTGGATACACACACAAAAGAGGAACTGGTCTATAGTGAGATAGTGGTTTAAATGAAAAAAATAACTCCAACACGATCTTAAATAAAAGCTCCCGACTTTGACCCCTTACTTTCGGTCACTTATTCATTGTGTTTTAAACATTTGACATTGTTGATTTACAGATCAAAATTTCGGTTTTTGACTTCATTATGACTTTTCATCTCAGTATAATAAAGGGTGGGAGGAAAAATCAATACAGCATAGTGTGGTGATATTTTCCATGGCAATACTGTATCAATATACAGATGAGATGCATTGATCTGAACAGACTAAGAAGTTTATTGCATTAGAAAAAACAGATGTTAAATTTTTCATTTGGAGACATCATTTGCAGTTGAAAAAGTCTAATAAATCGCAGTATATCGCAGAATATTGCAATATTTTTAATATTGCAATAATATCGTATGAGACACATGTATCGTGATAATATCGTATCCCCTGCAGTATAACCAACATGACAGGATCACTGTAATGCACTGAGACTCATCAGTAAGTGTCAGTACACAATAAGGTGTTGCATTATTTAATTCTTAGATATAGCAAATCTAATCTGTCCGGTGTATTATTGATTATCAATAATGAACAAGTTTCATTTTGCTCAGGTTGTTGGACCTTTCTGTTAAACTGAAGACCACACATGGAGCATTTCTCTAGTTAAGTACTTAAGTAGGACCTGAGTTATCTGATTGGCATCATTTGCTCATTACTCCCTCACAATCATATACCAACATTATTTGCTGCTGCAGCTTCTTCCACTAGCTCAAACTTGAAACTGTTCTTACCCTCCTGTTGTGTTTCAGGCTTTTGGTTTGGCCGACTTAACTGAGATATAATATTCATGAGCCTGTGTTAAGATGGGATTAGTTCTCCTAGCAGGATCATTGTTGCTGCTTGAATTCCTTAAGAGCTTAAGACTTGTCTTCCTCATCAAACGTGTTGTTAATGATCACTTCCTTTACAGTGAACTCAAAGTATTGAGTCATGAGTGGCAGCATCAATATCCAGCTTAGTTTGTTGCGACTCACATGAAATGTCCGGTGTCGCTGTTTCCAGTCATGGCTGATGATTTCAGCTTCTGAACCAGAATCCGGATCACGTTGATGAAGATGACAATGTTGACCTGGCGACACACGTATACGCAAGTGAACACAAGCGAACACATGATAAACGAACAATTGCAAACAAAACTTCTGAAACCTGCAACAGTCCCACTCTGATGAAACTAACTGACATACAACGTGTGTGAAATTAACTGGAATTTGTGAATAAAAGTGAATATTTGCAGGTCACCAATCGCTCCAGATAATGATTTTCATATTATCATATAATAGCAAGTGTAACTCCAGCAGGAATGTCATATTCCCCATATGCTGAAGGCCAAGAATGACACATTTTCACTATTATATTTAGCTTTTCCAAAACCACACAGAAAAAAGCAAACTGTCTCTTTAAACACAAGCATAGTGTTATGCAGAGCTAACTCCCCAGAAGTTACTGTAAAGACCATGGAGCATTTCATTAGCCATCTAGCTAATTAAGATTATTTTCCGGGTTTTGCAAAGCTTGACAGGAATGACAGTAACTAAGGCGGAGCACGGTTTAGCTGACTGTGGTACAGCTGTCCACTTACCAGCAGCGAGGCAGTGATTGGTCCTTTAATAATCCACCAAATTTCAACTTTGTCTGTGTCGTCCCAGCAACTGCAATTAAAGCCAAATAAAACATAATTAGGCATTTAAAATTGTGTTGCAGTCAAATCAAAGTAGTATGTGCAGGTATGACGTATAGGATGTTACTTTGCTGCACATAATGTCATTCATCATACCCTCTGTCATCATAGAAGAATCTGGTCAACACCCAAAGTATGAGAATTGTTGACGGGAGTCCTAAAACGTAAGCAGAGATTCATTATTCATTCTCTGTCGAGTGAAATTAATCTGAAAGATAATCATTTGCACTTTATGAAAATGTTGTTAGGCGCATGAAACATCGTGTTTACTCTGTGAGTCTAATTTACCGGTGTCCCACTTGCATCTCAGTGACAAAAAAAGAAACAGGCACAGGATAAAAGCAGAGAGACGTGAGAGAGAGCCGCATTGAACAAACCGGAAAAGTATCTGATAAGACACATCAGAGCCACTCTGGATACTGAGCAAGCACAAATGTATACACACACACAGACACACAAACATACAGCCCAGGTTCCTTGTCAGGTTGTACAAATACAGATAGTCAGCACAGACATGGTTATTTTCAGATTTTCCTCAGCAACAAGTCCATAGCTTTGTATCAGGTTTGAATGTGTCTTGTTTATTCATATGGCTGAAAAGACAGAAATGCATTTATTACCATGAATATAACCACTGGAAATCAAATTTATGTGCAATGCAGATTTGATATTACTTGTGGCATGTGAAAATACAGGATTAATTCCAATCCAGTGTCAGTTGTATTAGGTCACTGAGGCTGCACCGTGGCAGATCTGGAGCTAAATGCTAAAGCCGGCATGCTAACTTGCTCACAATGAGAAAATTAACATGCTAACAGTTAACTGATCATTTTCAGGTATGGTTAGGTTAGCACAAACGCTTACTAACATTTGTTATAGTGAGTTATGTTGGGCTGTCTCAAGTCACAGGAGCACCAACATCATTGTGGATTCTTACTCCTGTCCCATTACAATCTTTGTCCCACAAAAATATGACGATCCCAATTCTATGACACAAGGCGAAAAAAGATCTCTTTATCTGTCGAGGATGATCAGAAGGAGAAAACTGAGAAAAACAGTTAATGCCCCCGCCCACTCACTCCTAAAGTTTTATTTGCAACTTCAAAAAGCAGCACAATATAAAAAAGTGTTGTGACTGTCTGTCGATCTTGGTTCTGTTTAATCACAGCTCCTACAGATGATAATCAGCTGATCAGAGTGATGTGTGCACAGGTGTTGCAAGCAGTGGCTCTGAGCCTGAAACTGTGGCAGTGATATTTAAATTTGATACAACATAAGAATAATTAATGAATATATTAAAGCAAAAACAAGTCAAATGTCTTTTGACATTTGCAAAGGCACACTTTGTCAGGGATCGCTCTGATGATCCGCAATCACTGAGATTGTCGTCCACTGGCCAGGGGGTATTTGTAGTAGCATGACACTTATGGTGCTAACAGTGCGCAACAATGTTGTGACACATTTTACCTTGTATAAAAAAAATGCAGTTTCAACTTGGCCATATTACCATTACATTGTGATTCGTTGTGCAGCCCTGGTGAAAGTGACCTCATGTCTACCTGAATGCTAAGATGCCATCTATTCCTTAATGGGACTGATGCAACCAGTGTTTATCTCCTCCTGGTTCTGCTCAGATGGACACCAGGTTATTTGAGCTGATGGCCTGCTGTCACTTCGCCACATCCTGCCATTTGCTCCACATATCTCCTTGTTAGAAGTATTTCTGCCTTTGTCTGTGAATGCAGCACTTGGCTCAGCACTGGCTAAGCTTTATAAGGTTTTATTGACTCGCTAGAGGAAGTGAACTGGAGCATAAAAAGTCATCATGACCTCTTTTTGTGGAGACTTTTATAGTGTTTTATGTCAGCTTCATGCCTGTCACAGATTTTGGCAAAAACTTTTAGCAACTAAAATGTCTCACTTGACAATTTCAGATTCTGTCTCTGCAACATCACAGCAGTTCGTTCGCAGTATCTCACCTTCACTACTGCATTAAACAGAACTGGTAGATGTCCTCAGGGCCCACATAGAGTCTGAATTGCACAATAAAATGTTGGTAACTGAACCCAAATCACAAAAGCAGTGACTGTAGAACTCCATTAGCAGCACTCAAGAGTACAGGCTACAACAGGAAAACATGCTACAAACAGAGACAATAAAGACAATGGAATGGAAAATGGAAAATGGAAAAACTCAGGGAAACAAAAGATATCGGAGAGAACAAAGGTACAGCTGAGGAAAGAGGAGCAAGTGCGGCTGCTGCTTTCACTGCTGTCGTCTGTGTACATGAAACAATGGCAAATTTTGGGGGACTGAATTAAATAGATCTGCAAGCCATGTGTCAATATACTGCACAGAGGTGAACAACATAATGGCAACACTATACAATATGATTCAATGTATTGTGATAGAATAACATCTCAGACAACAGATACAAAAATTACCAGTTACTGTAAGTCAATAGAATCAGACAGTTTAAACTTTCCATTATATAACTCAGTCAGGGTTTCCCCAGTGTATTACAGCACTGGCTGCCCGCCAGGCCTAACTCACACCATGTCATTTTCCATGACTCCAAATTGTAATGAAACTCAGAGAAGTAATGTTAAACACAGTTTGAGCACATTGACATCCGGCCATGTTCACATAACAAGTGGACTACACCAGAGTTCGACTGCACACTAACACAAATTCACCGCACTCGGGCCCAAAGTACAACTGGGCCCACATGATTATGAAGTTATATTTGCCCATTTCCAGTCAACTGTTAACATTTATATAATGCACAGCAGTATGGGATCACACCCTCTAAATTTTACTACTCCATTCATGAATCTGTAACCTACCATCAGTCAGCTGCTGGCCTGAACCACATGTTCACATAACAACAATGTGGAAACAAGGTGGAAAAACAGCTTAGCAGCGCTGACTGAGAAACAGGACCAATCTTTCAGCAAAGGGCAAAAGGCACAGTCACATTATGTTTACCTTTGATGAAATTTACCCGCACTTGTGACATGTGGGAGGGAGGGTAACGATGACAGGGATTAATCCTGTTTATGACTCGTGAACATTCACATGATCAGAAAAGTGGAGATGGCAGCTGTCACTTCTTCAGTTTTATCCTGCTGCTTCTCACTGATTCCAGCTGGTTTAATTAATAAACACTAACAAGACAATATTGTTATTCAGGACATGTGAGGACTGAAGAATACTGTTTGTTTAATGTAGCATTCGATCTGTCTGCCACGGCCAATTGCTTTTAATTTTGCTTAGCTCTGAAAATGTCAGGCTACTCAGTGTATTGTATTTTTTTCCCACAGATAATTTATGAACCTAATATTTTCCCTGTAAATCTGACAATGACACGTAAATTTGGTATGTCGGAAGTTACAACAAAGTTACAACTTTGAACATTTTGCGTGTAATATCTCAGATTGTCACTGGAGCATTGTGTGTCAGAGGGTTCCCTATCCTCAGATGACCTCTTGAGTCATCCCATCACTCACCCCATCCAATCAGGATGTACCACCAGAAGTATTTCCTCTGAGACACGAAGGTCAGGGCGAGGAGGGTCTGCAGATACATGCCCTCCACCAGCAGCCAGAAGTAATTGGCCAAGATGCTGAACTGGAAAAAGGCTACAGCTGATTTACACGCTGCCTGGAAAGAACACATTAACAAAAAAGTTACTAGTACATCAGATATACATATGACTGCTGCGTGTGTGTCATTACTTAACACAGAGTCTGGGTGGAGCAGCAGCACAGCTGGCAGGTCCAGATGTCTCTTAGACATCTTTTTTTCTCCCATGTCAAAGAGGGAGATGAGAGGTAAAGATGAAAGTAATTTTCATCTTACTAAATTTAAATTCATTTCATATTCATATTATGCTCTATGATTTTATACACGTCGTTATCTTGTTATGAATAGACACTTAAACTTTGGATTAGGTCATCTAATCATTGTACCTGCTGTAAAAAAGTTGTTTCTGTGAGACAAAAGCAGTCGATAGAGCATAATCTCATCTGTCAGGTTTCGCAAAACTCATATCGGGCACTCCTTTCAAAAGACCTGACAGGTCCAATATGTCCTGCTCTTATTATAAAGGATACAGCCTACTGCTTGAAATGAGTTTAAACCATGTCATTGTTCAAAGAAGTCATCAATCTTGTCGACTAATTACAGGATATTTGCAGACAGTGACAAGTAGCCTTTCATCACCTCCTTCGCTCCTGTCTCATTGTTAACTCAATCACACAGAAGATGTTGGAATTTGAATTTGATCATTAGCTAATTCGCCTCTCACCGTGGACATGGAGCAGTGATCCAGCGTCTCGTCGGCGAACAGCACCGTGTCTTTAATGAAAACAGCGCTGGCTCTCAGGACAAAGGAGAGAACAGGTTGATGTGGATGTAGTTTCTGGTGCAGCGAAACTTTCTGAAAAGAGCCCCACAAACACATACAGACACAGGTATACGTAAGCCGGCTTCAGACTCGCTGCCAGCAAACACACCGATGCCAGCAACACCTCCACAGGGCATACAAATTGAAGTCAATCAGCTCCTCAAACACAAAACAATCATGATACTGAGCTCTAACAACTGTAAACATGTATGATAGATTTCCCAATATTTGGTTCACATTAACACAATAGGGCCCTCAGGGGATGTAGTTCACAATAAAAGAAACAAAAGGCATTAAAAACAAACTAAAGCTGGGTAATGATCTTGATATTTTAAGACTAACGAGCACAACACAAGAAAACAAGCTTCTTTATTTTCAGTCACTGTCACTGAAATCTGATTGTTCTGATGTACCTCGTCTCTGTGATCATTTTACGGCTAAATATAGCTGAGAGCTGTAACTTATGAGTATGTTGATTTCATCAATGTCACGTCATGAATGTAATGTCCACCATCAGCCATAATAGTGGTTTTAATGTCACTGATCATCCACAAAACTCTGGATAATAGCAACAACAACAAATCACAGGTATGTTTATACATGTTATTTACATTAACGTAAATGTTGCACTGAGGTTATTGATTGTAAAACAGAGTTAGGGTTTACCCCCTCATATCGGTGTTTGTATTCACCCCAAAAATCCCTGATCATTAAGTCTTTCAAGTAAGTTACCACAAAAATAGGAAAACATGTAAATTAAAGCAGCTTCTTTGGAATTTGACTGTATTAAAAGACTGCAAATGTGAGGAGGACAATAGCAAACGTAAGGGGCTGAAACTGGCCGCCACGAAACAGGATGCAAATAAGATTCGCTGAGGTCATGAATATCCTAATTTGCATATTATGTCAACTCTCGACATTTGGGTTGATTCCAGACTCACTCACTTATTCCCTACTCCCTGCTCACTTTCCAAGGAGCCACTTGCCGTAGATATTTTTCAACTATGTCCTCAATTTCTTACACTGACCATACACAGTGAAGCCATAGCCAAGGTTTTGCCCCAGTTAAACCTACAGTGTAAACTAACCCAGTTTCATCACTGTCAACCTGCAGGTTTTGGATCATAGCCACACAAATGTTGTTTGAGTGAGTGTCCTGGTTCCTGTGCCCTGTATTGTCCTCTGGACAGTGTGTGTGCTCCTCTGGTCTTACCTGAAGGCTGTGAACACCACTATAGCTGTAATGAGGGAGATGAGCGACGTGGCGTAGCCCACAGTGTAAACCTGTCTGAACATATAGAGGTAATTCGTCTGGCAACAGAGAAACAGAGGAAAAACAGGGTCTGAGTAATTGGAGCCGTCAAGATGCATAAATGGGAAATGGCTTGATGAGCAAAATGTCTGAAACCGTGGATCTGACTGAGATCAATACAGCTACAAGTGTTCCTCCATTCAAATAATCACTAAAATAAAGCTTTGGAGAAGTGAAACAGAGGAAACATTCACTACAGTCATTTTAAAAACATCACAATCCTGAAAAAATCAGATCAACATATAGGTCTGAACTGAAAATGGAGGCCGCGAGGAAGGAAGAGCGCACAGGAAGCAGGGACAATATGAATAAGTTTAACTGATTGGCATGATTACAGCAGCATGTGCGTGTGTAGCTACCTCGGACTCAGACTCGCTGACATCACTGACGAGACAGGCCTCCTCATAGGGTGGATACATCCCTGACCAACCGTCAGCAGTGCAGTTCCTGTAAACATACCCTGATGTGGGTGGAACAGCAGGGAGACGGAGAAATTCAAGGTTTTTTTGTAATGCATCAAAGTCTAATTAGATGTTTAATGAATCAGTTTTTCAATCACATAACTACAAAGAAATGCAAAATAACTGCAAAGAAGTGTGTAATGGCAACACTACGACCCAAGTAGGCTAATGATTAAGTGGCCGAGAGGAAACACACCGTGACTACAAATGAAGTTGTCCTGCTCCTGTGTAGGAAGGTTGAGGACGCTGACACGTCGGAGCCCAGGGGCCTGTTGTTTCTTCATTTGTCTACATCTGATCTCCTTGTGAAATGCTCGT
Organism: Caranx ignobilis; assembly: GCA_021432705.1. Classification (NCBI taxonomy): domain Eukaryota; kingdom Metazoa; phylum Chordata; class Actinopteri; order Carangiformes; family Carangidae; genus Caranx; species Caranx ignobilis. Next base: position 32,511,041 of record MU269980.1, read on the forward strand.
GGTGTAAAATAGGTGGAATATTTATAGACCTCCCGTCCCTTCAGTCAAAGCACATGCTGGGTTCCTAAGAGGTCTAACCCTGGGAATTTGGAAAATGTTTGTTCTGCGGAAAAGGTCAATGAGCCTTTCAGTGGCTTCACCGGGTGCACTGTGTCCTTGTGTAAGCCTGATGTCCCTTATCTGCTCTTCCTTGTTCCTTTGCTTTAGGGAACACAAGCTGGATCTCTCAGTTGCTTAAAAAACTTGAGGACAAAATAGCTTTTACAGGTGAAATTTTTCATTTTCAAACCTGTGTGGATAAATATACACTGTTTTTAGCTCTGTCTTTGGTCTCTACCAAATCCTGTGGGAACTATGTGGCTTTAAAATCTTACTCATCAATCACTCTCTCTTATTTGGTTCTGCGTGGGTAGGTAGTGTACAGAGGATTATGAAGCTCATTACAAGCCTCCAGACTGCCACCCAACATGAAGTGATTGATACTGGCAAAAACAGCCCACTTGTTAATCTAGTTACTGTGTTCCATAGGTAAAGTATACACTTTGATAAGGCAGTGAGAAATTAGAGCTTTGTCTCAATATCGTTAATATCATGTCGACACATCACACTAGATGTCTTAAATCTCACTGTAAACCTAGGACCATGTGAGAGTGTACACAGCATCTAATGTTGCAAAAACCCTCAGCAATTTATTCAGATATTCAAGAAAAGTGAGGAATCCCCTGTTATTGCCATTTATTCCCATTCTGCCATTCCTCTCAGGCAGTGTGCATGCAGACAGGTGTGTGACTGAGTTGCTATGGTTACGGCAAGCTCAAAATCTTTATTGGCCAATTACAAATTCAATTTACCCTCCTTAATAATGAGTTTAATTATTGAATCTACAAGATTAAAACTTTAATTAAAAAGAGCTCTTTTCATCAGGTCCAAACAGCATTACAATTCAGTTCAGTTCAGTTCAATTCAGTTCAGTTCAGTTCAGTTCAATTCAATTCAATTCAATTCAATTCAATTTGGAATGAAACTGTTCTGTGAGTCTGTTGGTTGTGGATTTCATGCTCCTGCAGCACCTCCCAGAAGGTAGCAGGTTGAAAAGGTGGTGGCAAGGGTGTGAACTGTCCTTGATGATGCTCCTAGCTCTGCTGAGGCAGCGGGAGTTATAGATGTGGTCAAGGGTGGGGAGAGGATAGCCAGTGATTCTCTGAGCAGTTTTGACCACTCTCTGCAGCCTTTTCTTGTCTGCTGCAGTGCAGGTCCCACAGCAGGCTGAAACGCAGTAAGTTGTGAGTGATCTTACTAAGTTTATATTGTTGTGCATAATGAAAGCTAATGTAAAAGTCTGACTTATATAATCTCTACATCCTATATGGTGCAGCTGCTGTTTATATTTGTGTCTTTGCATACTTTCATCCTGAAGCCACTGACCACAAGTGTTATTTCTCCTTTTTATACTTCAACTTTTTTTTGACACCCACTCTCCTTTTCTAAATGGCATGACTGTGGCTTCATTGTTATGGAAAGATGTCATTACTCTGCCCTGCACTTGACTATTAGCGCATTTGGACCGCTACTCTGACGTTTCCTCTCTTGGACCATTTCACTCCATTAGTGCTTTGAATCAGAAAATATCTGAAGCTCTCACACCCTCGTTCATGTCTCCTGACATTTAGTCCTGGTTAACGTCCATTTGAAAGCAGCAGGTGTCAAGAGAAGTTTGTCAGCTGGATGTCTCTGTGCACTGCGGTGTCTGTGGGATCGTACGTGGAAATGTGTGTAACGCCGCAGATGGCACGCACAGGCATTAGCTGGACTGTTGTGCATTAGTTTGTTTGAACAAAGAAACTCAGCAACGCAGAGCAGTGAGTTCTTTCTATTCCCAGTGAGCCGTGCAAACAGGAACCAGTAGAGTTCAGATGCTGCCAACTGCACTGCTGAAAGCAAAGGCTCTGGTGTGTTTGTCTGATCTGCAATTCAGATCATGATGAGCCAGGATTTCCATCAAGCTATAGGAGGAAAGAACATTATTCCTTAATGATCCTGACCTTAGCCTCCTTAATGATCCTCTGATAATGAGGCAAAGCAGCACAAACACTCCAACATTTTTTATTTACAAAGGCTGTTCCCTCAAAGAGATTTCCTCCGCAGGAAAATTAAAAACTACTTTGTCTATAAACACCAATTTACACAAGCAAATAAGTAATAGTTCATAACACTTTATTTTAAGTAAACACCAAAATGTAAATGTTTGCCCTAAGCAGCTGTTTCAGGGGGATATCACCTCTTAATTGTCTCAGATTTTTCATGGTTTCAAATGATTTGATGGTAAATTTGTGATCATTTAAGTTTATAAGGCCGTTTAAAACGATCGAACCTATTCAGAATCACCATGCAGGCAGAGGAGGAGCAACTGCTTGATTTATATTTGTGTATGATATAGTTAAAATGAATGATGTGATATGTTTTTCTGTCTTTTTATCTGATGTTGATTTCTGTTGAGGTTTTAATGGTTGGGCCTTATTATTGATAGACTGTAGTTTACCATGTTTGATTTTCATATGTTGACATTAAAAAGCACTTAAAATTATGCAGAGATACACGTTTGAACTTTAAGCTTTTTAATTTTTTAGTTTTCTCTGAATTTTTCTGAGAAGGGGAGAGAAAATAAATCTGTATGAAGTGTAGCCAGGGTCTAACCTCCCTCGTTGGACGAGTGTAGCGACATTAACTTTTAACCACTTTTAATTTCCTGGCTGTATTATCATAACTTCAGATCGTGTCTGTTGTGGTGTCATCAGTGCTATCTTTCTGGAAGCAGCCTGAAAGGACGTCAGATTGTGACGTATGAACCCTGCAGACAAGATTTCAAGTCATTTCTTCTGCCAGAAATCTCCCAGAGCATATAAAAAACATAAAATATATTTATATATACTCTTGCCAACAAACAGACATGAATAATTCATACTGAGCTCCATCATCAGAGTGACTCCAGCCTGCATTAGCGCTGCAGACCTTACAGTAGAGATTATCATGGAGGGACAGTGCACCACTGCAGAGCTGGACCTTCTGTGTATTAACTCTTGTATTAATTAGGAGATTGGGAATCAGCCCTATCACACAAACCTTGATTACTGGAGAAATGTTGAAAGACTTCAGAGCAGGACACGTTGACCACCTGCCCGACTTCAGCTCTCAGCCAACATCTGATCTCATCCCACTCTGTTTTGCACCCTGCAATCACCACAACAAAAAAGAGAGGAACAGGAGTGTCAGTAAATTAAGTCCTCAATCTCCCTGACATCACTATTTGAGTAATTTCACAGCAATAAAAAAAAAGTTGTCATGGTTCCCCCTCAAACTCCCCCAGGTGGCAAACACACAAGAGTCAACGTCTGTTACCCTGAATACAGATATGTTCTTTGATCTGAGCAGGCAAACAAATCCAGCTCCAGGGCTGGTGGGTTGGGGTGGTGGAGGGTGGAGGGGGCACAGAGCTGTAGGGAAGGAAGAGGTAGAGGGAGAAATTGGGCTGTTTGGAGCAAAACAACAATAACAACCTGGCTCCCAGCAGAATATAAGTGCAGTTCCCTCAAATGCTCAAGTAATTTTGTTGATCACAATAATGAACCCTGCACCCGTTTGCGTAGAACTAAACTGTAACAGCAGGTGTGTTTTGTAGGAAACATAACTGTTGGCTAGATTATGTTCAGAGGCTGTTTTAATATAAACAGGTGAATTGATGAAACACTAATTTCATAAGATTTTATTGGATGGTGGTAAAAAGCTCAGAGGGTTCACATCCGCAGTCTCATCTGTTGTTAGGTTAAGTAAACACTTAATATAAGAAGTGAGATGTTAATATTAACCCCCCTCGACCTAAAAACTGCTGTGCATAAATAAAGCTGAGTATTGTCCATAAAGCTGTGAATATTCTGCAGCGAGACATTTGAACAGAAATCAGATACGTCGTCTTTGACACATCAAGTTGAAGCTGGTCGGCGTGGTCACAGTTTGATTTTATATAAACATCATTGATCACACAAGCACCACTGTTTAAGTCTGTCTCATATCTTATGTTGCAACATATTAACCTCTTCCACTCCCACCCTATTTTGAAGCAAAAACGCTTAAAATTCCATCCTCATATTATAATGGCTGTAGTTTCTCAACCAATTTGACTACATGCATGAATGAGGGCTTGCCAGAAAGGGGACACTATAGAGTTTCTTGTGAAAGTGTCAAAAACACTTTAGATATTACTGGAACAGAGCAGTGGGCCAGTAAGTGAGCAAAAAATTCAGATTTTCTGTCCGCCTAAAGAAAAATAATTAAAAAAAACAAAAAATGGTCTGTGTGGCTTTATCCATATAGGTAAATGACAGTATACGCCTACAGTGTGCCCCAGTGTTTGAACGGGTGGCTGAGTGTCTCTGCTGAGTCCGGCCCGGTCAGCGTGGCTCACTTACTATTCTCACCGGGGGCCAGCGGCTGTGGCCAGCTGCCCTCGCCCCCCTGATTCCTGCTCTATACAGTGTGTGCCCAGTGTTTGAACGGGTGGCTGAGTGTCTCTGCTGAGTCCGGCCCGGTCAGCGTGGCTCACTTACTATTCTCACCGGGGGCCAGCGGCTGTGGCCAGCTGCCCCGCCCCCTGATTCCTGCTCTGTACATTGTGCCCCAGTGTTTGAACGGGTGGCTGAGTGTCTCTGCTGAGTCCGGCCCGGTCAGCGTGGCTCACTTACTATTCTCACCGGGGGTCAGCGGCTGTGGCCAGCTGCCCCCGCCCCCCTGATTCCTCCTCTGTACAGTGGACCCCAGTGTTTGAACGGGTGGCTGAGTGTCTCTGCTGAGTCCGGCCCAGTCAGCGTGGCTCACTTACTATTCTCACCGGGGGCCAGCGGCTGTGGCCAGCTGCCCCCGCCCCCCTGATTCCTGCTCTGTACCGTGTGTCCCAGTGCTTGAACGGGTGGCTGAGTGTCTCTGCTGAGTCCGGCCCGGTCAGCGTGGCTCACTTACTATTCTCACCGGGGGCCAGCGGCTGGGGCCAGCTGCCCCCGCCCCCTGATTCCTGCTCTGTACAGTGTGCCCCAGTGTTTGAACGGGTGGCTGAGTGTCTCTGCTGAGTACGGCCCGGTCAGCGTGGCTCACTTACTATTCTCACCGGGGGCCAGCGGCTGGGCCAGCTGCCCGCCCCCCCTGATTCCTGCTCTGTGCCCTGTGCCCCAGTGTTTGAATGGGTGGCTGAGTGTCTCTGCTGAGTCCGGCCCGGTCAGCGTGGCTCACTTACTATTCTCACCGGGGCCAGCGGCTGGGGCCAGCTGCCCCCGCCCCCTGATTCCTGCTCTGTACCTGTGCCCAGTGTTTGAACGGGTGGCTGAGTGTCTCTGCTGAGTCCGGCCCAGTCAGCGTGGCTCACTTACTATTCTCACCGGGGGCCAGCGGCTGTGGCCAGCTGCCCCCGCCCCCCTGATTCCTGCTCTGTACAGTGTGCCCCAGTGTTTGAACGGGTGGCTGAGTGTCTCTGCTGAGTCCGGCCCGGTCAGCGTGGCTCACTTACTATTCTCACCGGGGGCCAGCGGCTGTGGCCAGCTGCCCCCGCCCCCCTGATTGGCTCTGTGCCCTGTGCCCCAGTGTTGAACGGGTGGCTGAGTGTCTCTGCTGAGTCTGGCCCGGTCAGCGTGGCTCACTTACTATTCTCACCGGGGGCCAGCGGCTGGGGCCAGCTCCCCCGCCCCCTGATTCCTGCTCTGTACAGTGTGCCCCAGTGTTTGAACGGCTGGCTGAGTGTCTCTGCTGAGTCCGGGGCCAGGGGCTGTGGCCAGCTGCCCCCGCCCCCCTGATTCCTGCTCTGTACAGTGTGCCCCAGTGTTTGAACGGGTGGCTGAGTGCCTCTGCTAAGTCCGGCCCGGTCAGCGTGGCTCACTTACTCTTCTCACGGGGGCCAGCGGCTGTGGCCAGCTGCCCCCGCCCCCTGATTCCTGCTCTGTACAGTGTGCCCCAGTGTTTGAACGGGTGGCTGAGTGCCTCTGCTGAGTCCGGCCCGGTCAGCGTGGCTCACTTACTATTCTCACCGGGGGTCAGCGGCTGTGGCCAGCTGCCCCCGCCCCCCTGATTCCTGCTCTGTACCGTGTGTGTCCCAGTGCTTGAACGGGTGGCTGAGTGTCTCTGCTGAGTCCGGCCCGGTTCAGCGTGGCTCACTTACTATTCTCACCGGGGGCCAGCGGCTGTGGCCAGCTGCCCCCGCCCCCTGATTCCTGCTCTGTACCGTGTGTCCCAGTGCTTGAACGGGTGGCTGAGTGTCTCTGCTGAGTCCGGCCCGGTCAGCGTGGCTCACTTACTATTCTCACGGTGGCCAGCGGCTGTGGCCAGCTGCCCCCGCCCCTCATTCCTGCTCTGTACATTGTGCCCCAGTGTTTGAACGGGTGGCTGAGTGTCTCTGCTGACTCCGGCCCGGTCAGCGTGGCTCACTTACTATTCTCACCGGGGGCCAGCGGCTGTGGCCAGCTGCCCCCGCCCCCTGATTCCTGCTCTGTACAGTGTGCCCCAGTGTTTGAAGGGTGGGCTGAGTGTCTCTGTTGAGTCCGTGGCCAGCGGCTGTGGCCAGCTTCCCCCGCACCCCTGATTCCTGCTCTGTACAGTGTGCCCCAGTGTTTGAACGGGTGGCTGAGTGTCTCTGCTGAGTCCGGCCCGGTCAGCGTGGCTCACTTACTATTCTCACCGGGGGCCAGCGGCTGTGGCCAGCTGCCCCCGCCCCCCTGATTCCTGCTCTGTACAGTGTGCCCAGTGTTTGAACGGGTGGCTGAGTGTCTCTGCTGAGTCCGGCCCGGTCAGCGTGGCTCACTTACTATTCTCACCGGGGGCCAGCGGCTGGGGCCAGCTGCCCCCGCCCCCCTGATTCCTGCTCTGTACAGTGTGCCCCAGTGTTTGAACGGGTGGCTGAGTGTCTCTGTTGAGTCCGTGGCCAGCGGCTGTGGCCAGCTTCCCCGCACCCCTGATTCCTGCTCTGTACAGTGTGCCCCAGTGTTTGAACGGCTGGCTGAGTGTCTCTGCTGAGTCCGGGGCCAGGGGCTGTGGCCAGCTGCCCCCCCCCCCCTGATTCCTGCTCTGTACAGTGTGCCCCAGTGTTTGAACGGGTGGCTGAGTGCCTCTGCTAAGTCCGGCCCGGTCAGCGTGGCTCACTTACTATTCTCACCGGGGGCCAGCGGCTGTGGCCAGCTGCCCCCGCCCCCCTGATTCCTGCTCTGTACAGTGTGCCCCAGTGTTTGAACGGGTGGCTGAGTGCCTCTGCTGAGTCCGGCCCGGTCAGCGTGGCTCACTTACTATTCTCACCGGGGGTCAGCGGCTGTGGCCAGCTGCCCCCGCCCCCTGATTCCTGCTCTGTACCGTGTGTCCCAGTGCTTGAACGGGTGGCTGAGTGTCTCTGCTGAGTCCGGCCCGGTCAGCGTGGCTCACTTACTATTCTCACCGGGGGCCAGCGGCTGTGGCCAGCTGCCCCCGCCCCCTGATTCCTGCTCTGTACGTGTGTCCCAGTGCTTGAACGGGTGGCTGAGTGTCTCTGCTGAGTCCGGCCCGGTCAGCGTGGCTCACTTACTATTCTCACCGGTGGCCAGCGGCTGTGGCCAGCTGCCCCCGCCCCCCTCATTCCTGCTCTGTACATTGTGCCCCAGTGTTTGAACGGGTGGCTGAGTGTCTCTGCTGACTCCGGCCCGGTCAGCGTGGCTCACTTACTATTCTCACCGGGGGCCAGCGGCTGTGGCCAGCTGCCCCCGCCCCCCTGATTCCTGCTCTGTACAGTGTGCCCCAGTGTTTGAACGGGTGGCTGAGTGTCTCTGTGAGTCCGTGGCCAGCGGCTGTGGCCAGCTTCCCCCGCACCCTGATTCCTGCTCTGTACAGTGTGCCCAGTGTTTGAACGGGTGGCTGAGTGTCTCTGCTGAGTCCGGCCCGGTCAGCGTGGCTCACTTACTATTCTCACCGGGGGCCAGCGGCTGTGGCCAGCTGCCCCCGCCCCCCTGATTCCTGCTCTGTACAGTGTGCCCCAGTGTTTGAACGGGTGGCTGAGTGTCTCTGCTGAGTCCGGCCCGGTCAGCGTGGCTCACTTACTCTTCTCACCGGGGGCCAGCGGCTGTGGCCAGCTGCCCCCGCCCCCCTGATTCCTGCTCTGTACAGTGTGCCCCAGTGTTTGAACGGGTGGCTGAGTGTCTCTGTTGAGTCCGTGGCCAGCGGCTGTGGCCAGCTTCCCCCGCACCCCTGATTCCTGCTCTGTACAGTGTGTCCCAGTGTTTGAACGGGTGGCTGAGTGTCTCTGCTGAGTCCGGCCCGGTCAGCGTGGCTCACTTACTATTCTCACCGGGGGCCAGCGGCTGGGGCCAGCTGCCCCGCCCCCTGATTCCTGCTCTGTACAGTGTGCCCCAGTGTTTGAACGGGTGGCTGAGTGTCTCTGCTGAGTACGGCCCGGTCAGCGTGGCTCACTTACTATTCTCACCGGGGGCCAGCGGCTGGGGCCAGCTGCCCCCGCCCCCCTGATTCCTGCTCTGTGCCCTGTGCCCCAGTGTTTGAATGGGTGGCTGAGTGTCTCTGCTGAGTCCGGCCGGTCAGCGTGGCTCACTTACTATTCTCACCGGGGGCCAGCGGCTGGGGCCAGCTGCCCCCGCCCCCCTGATTCCTGCTCTGTACCCTGTGCCCCAGTGTTTGAACGGGTGGCTGAGTGTCTCTGCTGAGTCCGGCCCAGTCAGCGTGGCTCACTTACTATTCCACCGGGGGCCAGCGGCTGTGGCCAGCTGCCCCGCCCCCTGATTCCTGCTCTGTACAGTGTGCCCCAGTGTTTGAACGGGTGGCTGAGTGTCTCTGCTGAGTCCGGCCCGGTCAGCGTGGCTCACTTACTATTCTCACCGGGGGCCAGCGGCTGTGGCCAGCTGCCCCCGCCCCCCTGATTCCTGCTCTGTGCCCTGTGCCCCAGTGTTTGAACGGGTGGCTGAGTGTCTCTGCTGAGTCTGGCCCGGTCAGCGTGGCTCACTTACTATTCTCACCGGGGGCCAGCGGCTGGGGCCAGCTCCCCGCCCCCCTGATTCCTGCTCTGTACAGTGTGCCCCAGTGTTTGAACGCTGGCTGAGTGTCTCTGCTGAGTCCGGGGCAGGGGCTGTGGCCAGCTGCCCCCGCCCCCTGATTCCTGCTCTGTACAGTGTGCCCCAGTGTTTGAACGGGTGGCTGAGTGCCTCTGCTAAGTCGGCCCGGTCAGCGTGGCTCACTTACTTTCTCACCGGGGGCCAGCGGCTGTGGCCAGCTGCCCCCGCCCCTGATTCTGCTCTGTACAGTGTGCCCAGTGTTTGAACGGGTGGCTGAGTGCCTCTGCTGAGTCCGGCCCGGTCAGCGTGGCTCACTTACTATTCTCACCGGGGGTCAGCGGCTGTGGCCAGCTGCCCCGCCCCCTGATTCCTGCTCTGTACCGTGTGTCCCAGTGCTTGAACGGGTGGCTGAGTGTCTCTGCTGAGTCCGGCCCGGTCAGCGTGGCTCACTTACTATTCTCACCGGGGGCCAGCGGCTGTGGCCAGCTGCCCCCGCCCCCCTGATTCCTGCTCTGTACCGTGTGTCCCAGTGCTTGAACGGGTGGCTGAGTGTCTCTGCTGAGTCCGGCCCGGTCAGCGTGGCTCACTTACTATTCTCACCGGGGCCAGCGGCTGTGGCCAGCTGCCCCCGCCCCCCTCATTCCTGCTCTGTACATTGTGCCCCAGTGTTTGAACGGGTGGCTGAGTGTCTCTGCTGACTCCGGCCCGGTCAGCGTGGCTCACTTACTATTCTCACCGGGGGCCAGCGGCTGTGGCCAGCTGCCCGCCCCCCTGATTCCTGCTCTGTACAGTGTGCCCCAGTGTTTGAACGGGTGGCTGAGTGTCTCTGTTGAGTCCGTGGCCAGCGGCTGTGGCCAGCTTCCCCCGCACCCCTGATTCCTGCTCTGTACAGTGTGCCCCAGTGTTTGAACGGGTGGCTGAGTGTCTCTGCTGAGTCCGGCCCGGTCAGCGTGGCTCACTTACTATTCTCACCGGGGGCCAGCGGCTGTGGCCAGCTGCCCCCGCCCCCCTGATTCCTGCTCTGTACAGTGTGCCCCAGTGTTTGAACGGGTGGCTGAGTGTCTCTGCTGAGTCCGGGCCCGGTCAGCGTGGCTCACTTACTATTCTCACCGGGGGCCAGCGGCTGGGGCCAGCTGCCCCGCCCCCCTGATTCCTGCTCTGTACAGTGTGCCCCAGTGTTTGAACGGGTGGCTGAGTGTCTCTGTTGAGTCCGTGGCCAGCGGCTGTGGCCAGCTTCCCCCGCACCCCTGATTCCTGCTCTGTACAGTGTGCCCCAGTGTTTGAACGGGCTGGCTGAGTGTCTCTGCTGAGTCCGGGCCAGGGGCTGTGGCCAGCTGCCCCGCCCCCCTGATTCCTGCTCTGTACAGTGTGCCCCAGTGTTTGAACGGGTGGCTGAGTGCCTCTGCTAAGTCCGGCCCGGTCAGCGTGGCTCACTTACTCTTCTCACCGGGGGCCAGCGGCTGTGGCCAGCTGCCCCGCCCCCCTGATTCCTGCTCTGTACAGTGTGCCCCAGTGTTTGAACGGGTGGCTGAGTGCCTCTGCTGAGTCCGGCCCGGTCAGCGTGGCTCACTTACTATTCTCACCGGGGTCAGCGGCTGTGGCCAGCTGCCCCCGCCCCCCTGATTCCTGCTCTGTACGTGTGTCCCAGTGCTTGAACGGGTGGCTGAGTGTCTCTGCTGAGTCCGGCCCGGTCAGCGTGGCTCACTTACTATTCTCACCGGGGGCCAGCGGCTGTGGCCAGCTGCCCCCGCCCCCCTGATTCCTGCTCTGTACGTGTGTCCAGTGCTTGAACGGGTGGCTGAGTGTCTCTGCTGAGTCCGGCCCGGTCAGCGTGGCTCACTTACTATTCTCACCGGTGGCCAGCGGCTGTGGCCAGCTGCCCCCGCCCCCCTCATTCCTGCTCTGTACATTGTGCCCCAGTGTTTGAACGGGTGGCTGAGTGTCTCTGCTGACTCCGGCCCGGTCAGCGTGGCTCACTTACTATTCTCACGGGGGCCAGCGGCTGTGGCCAGCTGCCCCGCCCCCCTGATTCCTGCTCTGTACAGTGTGCCCCAGTGTTTGAACGGGTGGCTGAGTGTCTCTGTTGAGTCCGTGGCCAGCGGCTGTGGCCAGCTTCCCCCGCACCCCTGATTCCTGCTCTGTACAGTGTGCCCCAGTGTTTGAACGGGTGGCTGAGTGTCTCTGCTGAGTCCGGCCCGGTCAGCGTGGCTCACTTACTATTCTCACCGGGGGCCAGCGGCTGTGGCCAGCTGCCCCCGCCCCCCTGATTCCTGCTCTGTACAGTGTGCCCCAGTGTTTGAACGGGTGGCTGAGTGTCTCTGCTGAGTCCGGCCCGGTCAGCGTGGCTCACTTACTCTTCTCACCGGGGCCAGCGGCTGTGGCCAGCTGCCCCCGCCCCCCTGATTCCTGCTCTGTACAGTGTGCCCCAGTGTTTGAACGGGTGGCTGAGTGTCTCTGTTGAGTCCGTGGCCAGCGGCTGTGGCCAGCTTCCCGCCACCCTGATTCCTGCTCTGTACAGTGTCCCAGTGTTTGAACGGGTGGCTGAGTGTCTCTGCTGAGTCCGGCCCGGTCAGCGTGGCTCACTTACTATTCTCACCGGGGGCCAGCGGCTGTGCCCAGCTTCCCCCGCACCCCTGATTACTGCTCTGTACAGTGTGCCCAGTGTTTGAACGGGTGGCTGAGTGTCTCTGCTGAGTCCGGCCCAGTCAGCGTGGCTCACTTACTATTCTCACCGGGGCCAGCGGCTGTGGTCTGCTGCCCCCGCCCCCCTGATTCCTGCTCTGTACAGGGTGCCCCAGTGTTTGGACGGGTGGCTGAGTGTCTCTGCTGAGTCCGGCCCGGTCAGCGTGGCTCACTTACTATTCTCACCGGGGGCCAGTGGCTGTGGCCAGCTGCCCCCGCCCCCCTGATTCCTGCTCTGTACAATGTGCCCAGTGTTTGAACGGGTGGCTGAGTGTCTCTGCTGAGTCCGGCCCGGTCAGCGTGGCTCACTTACTATTCTCACCGGGGGCCAGCGGCTGTGGCCAGCTGCCCTCGCCCCCCTCATTCCTGCTCTGTACAGTGTGCCCCAGTGTTTGAACGGGTGGCTGAGTGTCTCTGCTGAGTCTGGCCCGGTCAGCGTGGCTCACTTACTATTCTCACCGGGGGCCAGCGGCTGTGGCCAGCTGCCCCCGCCCCCTGATTCCTGCTCTGTACCGTGTGTCCCAGTGCTTGAACGGGTGGCTGAGTGTCTCTGCTGAGTCCGGCCCGGTCAGCGTGGCTCACTTACTATTCTCACCGGGGGCCAGCGGCTGTGGCCAGCTGCCCCGCCCCCCCTGATTCCTGCTCTGTACAGTGTGCCCCAGTGTTTGAACGGGTGGCTGAGTGTCTCTGTTGAGTCCGTGGCCAGCGGCTGTGGCCAGCTTCCCCCGCACCCCTGATTCCTGCTCTGTACAGTGTGCCCCAGTGTTTGAACGGGTGGCTAAGTGTCTCTGCTGAGTCCGGCCCGGTCAGCGTGGCTCACTTACTATTCTCACCAGGGGCCAGCGGCTGGGGCCAGCTGCCCCCGCCCCCCTGATTCCTGCTCTGTACAGTGTGCCCCAGTGTTTGAACGGTTGGCTGAGTGTCTCTGCTGAGTCCGGGGCCAGGGGCTGTGGCCAGCTGCCCCCGCCCCCCTGATTCCTGCTCTGTACAGTGTGCCCCAGTGTTTGAACGGGTGGCTGAGTGTCTCTGTTGAGTCCGTGGCCAGCGGCTGTGGCCAGCTTCCCCCGCACCCCTGATTCCTGCTCTGTACAGGGTGCCCCAGTGTTTGAACGGGTGGCTGAGTGTCTCTGCTGAGTCCGGCCCGGTCAGCGTGGCTCACTTACTATTCTCACCGGGGGCCAGCCGCTGTGGTCAGCTGCCCCTGCCCCCCTGATTCCTGCTCTGTACAGCGTGCCCCAGTGTTTGAACGGGTGGCTGAGTGTCTCTGCTGAGTCCGCCCGGTCAGCGTGGCTCACTTACTATTCTCACCGGGGCCAGCGGCTGGGGCCAGCTGCCCTCGCCCCCCTCATTCCTGCTCTGTACAGGGTGCCCCAGTGTTTGAACTGGTGGCTGAGTGTCTCTGCTGAGTCCGGCCGGTCAGCGTGGCTCACTTACTATTCTCACGGGGGCCAGCGGCTGTGGCCAGCTGCCCCCGCCCCCCTCATTCCTGCTCTGTACAGTGTGCCCCAGTGTTTGAACGGGGGCTGAGTGTCTCTGCTGACGGCCCGGTCAGCGTGGCTCACTTACTATTCTCACCGGGGGCCAGCGGCTGTGGCCAGCTGCCCCGCCCCCCTGATTCCTGCTCTGTACAGTGTGCCCCAGTGTTTGAACGGGTGGCTGAGTGTCTCTGTTGAGTCCGTGGCCAGCGGCTGTGGCCAGCTTCCCCCGCACCCCTGATTCCTGCTCTGTACAGTGTGCCCCAGTGTTTGAACGGGTGGCTGAGTGTCTCTGCTGAGTCCGGCCGGTCAGCGTGGCTCACTTACTATTCTCACCGGGGGCCAGCGGCTGTGGCCAGCTGCCCCCGCCCCCTGATTCCTGCTCTGTACAGTGTGCCCCAGTGTTTGAACGGGTGGCTGAGTGTCTCTGCTGAGTCCGGCCCGGTCAGCGTGGCTCACTTACTATTCTCACCGGGGGCCAGCGGCTGTGGCCAGCTGCCCCGCCCCCCTGATTCCTGCTCTGTACAGTGTGCCCCAGTGTTTGAACGGGTGGGCTGAGTGTCTCTGCTGAGTCCGGCCCGGTCAACGTGGCTCACTTACTATTCTCACCGGGGGCCAGCGGCTGTGGCCAGCTGCCCCGCCCCCCTGATTCCTGCTCTGTACAATGTGCCCCAGTGTTTGAACGGGTGGCTGAGTGTCTCTGCTGAGTCCGGCCCGGTCAGCGTGGCTCACTTACTATTCTCACCGGGGGCCAGCGGCTGTGACCAGCTGCCCTCGCCCCCCTGATTCCTGCTCTGTACAGGGTGCCCCAGTGTTTGAACTGGTGGCTGAGTGTCTCTGCTGAGTCCGGCCCGGTCAGCGTGGCTCACTTACTATTCTCACGGGGGCCAGCGGCTGTGGCCAGCTGCCCCCGCCCCTGATTCCTGCTCTGTACAGTGTGCCCCAGTGTTTGAACGGGTGGCTGAGTGTCTCTGCTGAGTCCGCCCGGTCAGCGTGGCTCACTTACTATTCTCACCGGGGGCCAGCGGCTGTGACCAGCTGCCCTCGCCCCCCTCATTCCTACTCTGTACAGGGTGCCCCAGTGTTTGAACGGGTGGCTGAGTGTCTCTGCTGAGTCCGGCCCGGTCAGCGTGGCTCACTTACTATTCTCACCGGGGCCAGCGGCTGGGGCCAGCTGCCCCCGCCCCCCGATTCCTGCTCTGTGCCCTGTGCCCCAGTGTTTGAACGGGTGGCTGAGTGTCTCTGCTGAGTCCGGCCCGGTCAGCGTGGCTCACTTACTATTCTCACCGGGGGCCAGCGGCTGTGGCCAGCTGCCCCCGCCCCCTGATTCCTGCTCTGTACAGTGTGCCCCAGTGTTTGAACGGGTGGCTGAGTGTCTCTGTTGAGTCCGTGGCCAGCTTCCCCCGCCACCCCCTGGTTCCTGCTCTGTACAGTGTGCCCCAGTGTTTGAACGGGTGGCTGAGTGTCTCTGCTGAGTCCGGCCCGGTCAGCGTGGCTCACTTACTATTCTCACCGGGGGCCAGCGGCTGTGACCAGCTGCCCTCGCCCCCCTCATTCCTACTCTGTACAGGGTGCCCCAGTGTTTGAACGGGTGGCTGAGTGTCTCTGCTGAGTCCGGCCGGTCAGCGTGGCTCACTTACTATTCTCACCGGGGGCCAGCGGCTGGGGCCAGCTGCCCCGCCCCCCTGATTCCTGCTCTGTGCCCTGTGCCCAGTGTTTGAACGGGTGGCTGAGTGTCTCTGCTGAGTCCGGCCGGTCAGCGTGGCTCACTTACTATTCTCACCGGGGGCCAGCGGCTGTGGCCAGCTGCCCGCCCCCCTGATTCCTGCTCTGTACAGTGTGCCCAGTGTTTGAACGGGTGGCTGAGTGTCTCTGTTGAGTCCGTGGCCAGCTTCCCCCGCACCCCTGGTCCTGCTCTGTACAGTGTGCCCCAGTGTTTGAACGGGTGGCTGAGTGTCTCTGCTGAGTCCGGCCCGGTCAGCGTGGCTCACTTACTATTCTCACCGGGGGCCAGCGGCTGTGGCCAGCTGCCCCGCCCCCCTGATTCCTGCTCTGTACAGTGTGCCCCATGTTTGAACGGGTGGCTGAGTGTCTCTGTTGAGTCCGTGGCCAGCGGCTGTGGCCAGCTTCCCCGCACCCCTGGTTCCTGCTCTGTACAGTGTGCCCCAGTGTTTGAACGGGTGGCTGAGTGTCTCTGCTGAGTCCGGCCCGGTCAGCGTGGCTCACTTACTATTCTCACCGGGGGCCAGCGGCTGGGGCCAGCTGCCCCCGCCCCCCCTGATTCCTGCTCTGTGCCCTGTGCCCCAGTGTTTGAACGGGTGGCTGAGTGTCTGCTGAGTCCGGCCCGGTCAGCGTGGCTCACTTACTATTCTCACCGGGGGCCAGCGGCTGTGGCCAGCTGCCCCCGCCCCCTGATTCCTGCTCTGTACAGTGTGCCCCAGTGTTTGAACGGGTGGCTGAGTGTCTCTGCTGAGTCCGGCCCGGTCAGCGTGGCTCACTTACTATTCTCACCGGGGGCCAGCGGCTGTGGCCAGCTGCCCCGCGCCCCCTGATTCCTGCTCTGTGCAGTGTGCCCCAGTGTTTGAACGGGTGGCTGAGTGTCTCTGCTGAGTCCGGCCCGGTCAGCGTGGCTCACTTACTATTCTCACCGGGGGCCAGCGGCCGTGGCCAGCTGCCCCCGCCCCCTGATTCCTGCTCTGTACAGTGTGCCCCAGTGTTGAACGGGTGGCTGAGTGTCTCTGTTGAGTCCGTGGCCAGCGGCTGTGGCCAGCTTCCCCGCACCCCTGATTCCTGCTCTGTACAGGGTGCCCCAGTGTTTGAACGGGTGGCTGAGTGTCTCTGCTGAGTCCGGCCCGGTCAGCGTGGCTCACTTACTATTCTCACCGGGGGCCAGCGCTGTGGTCAGCTGCCCCTGCCCCCTGATTCCTGCTCTGTACAGCGTGCCCAGTGTTTGAACGGGTGGCTGAGTGTCTCTGCTGAGTCCGGCCCAGTCAGCGTGGCTCACTTACTATTCTCACGGGGGCCAGCGGCTGGGGCCAGCTGCCCCCGCCCCCCTGATTCCTGCTCTGTACAGTGTGCCCCAGTGTTTGAACGGGTGGCTGAGTGTCTCTGTTGAGTCCGTGGCCAGCGGCTGTGGCCAGCTTCCCCCGCCCCCTGATTCCTGCTCTGTACAGTGTGTCCCAGTGTTTGAACGGGTGGCTGAGTGTCTCTGCTGAGTCCGGCCCGGTCAGCGTGGCTCACTTACTATTCTCACGGGGGCCAGCGGCTGGGCCAGCTGCCCCCGCCCCCCTGATTCCTGCTCTGTACAGTGTGCCCCAGTGTTTGAACGGGTGGCTGAGTGTCTCTGCTGAGTCCGGCCCGGTCAGCGTGGCTCACTTACTATTCTCACCGGGGGCCAGCGGCTGTGCCAGCTGCCCCCGCCCCCCTGATTCCTGCTCTGTACAGTGTGCCCCAGTGTTTGAACGGTGGCTGAGTGTCTCTGCTGAGTCCGGCCCGGTCAGCGTGGCTCACTTACTATTCTCACCGGTGGCCAGCGGCTGTGGCCAGCTGCCCCCGCCCCCCTCATTCCTGCTCTGTACAGTGTGCCCCAGTGTTTGAACGGGTGGCTGAGTGTCTCTGCTGACTCCGGCCCGGTCAGCGTGGCTCACTTACTATTCTCACCGGGGGCCAGCGGCTGGGGCCAGCTGCCCCCGCCCCCCTGATTCCTGCTCTGTACAGTGTGCCCCAGTGTTTGAACGGGTGGCTGAGTGTCTCTGTTGAGTCCGTGGCCAGCGGCTGTGGCCAGCTCCCCCGCCCCCTGATTCCTGCTCTGTACAGTGTGCCCCAGTGTTTGAACGGGTGGCTGAGTGTCTCTGCTGAGTCCGGCCCGGTCAGCGTGGCTCACTTACTATTCTCACCGGGGGCCAGCGGCTGTGGCCAGCTGCCCCCGCCCCCCTGATTCCTGCTCTGTACAGTGTGCCCCAGTGTTTGAACGGGTGGCTGAGTGTCTCTGCTGAGTCCGGGTCCGGTCAGCGTGGCTCACTTACTATTCTCACCGGGGGCCAGCGGCTGTGGCCAGCTGCCCCCCGCCCCCCTGATTCCTGCTCTGTACAGTGTGCCCCAGTGTTTGAACGGGTGGCTGAGTGTCTCTGTTGAGTCCGTGGCCAGCAGGCTGTGGCCAGCTGCCCCCGCACCCCTGATTCCTGCTCTGTACAGTGTGCCCCAGTGTTTGGAACGGGTGGCTGAGTGTCTCTGCTGAGTCCGGCCCGGTCAGCGTGGCTCACTTACTATTCTCACCGGGGGCCAGCGGCTGTGGCCAGCTGCCCCGCCCCCTGATTCCTGCTCTGTACAGTGTGCCCCAGTGTTTGAACGGGTGGCTGAGTGTCTCTGCTGAGTCCGGCCCGGTCAGCGTGGCTCACTTACTATTCTCACCGGGGGCCAGCGGCTGTGGCCAGCTGCCCCCGCCCCCCTGATTCCTGCTCTGTACAGTGTGCCCCCCAGTGTTGAACGGGTGGCTGAGTGTCTCTGCTGAGTCCGGCCCGGTCAGCGTGGCTCACTTACTATTCTCACCGGGGGCCAGCGGCTGTGCCCAGCTGCCCTCGCCCCCTGATTCCTGCTCTATACAGTGTGCCCCAGTGTTTGAACGGGTGGCTGAGTGTCTCTGCTGAGTCCGGCCCGGTCAGCGTGGCTCACTTACTATTCTCACCGGGGCCAGCGGCTGTGGCCAGCTGCCCCCGCCCCCCTGATTCCTGCTCTGTACAGTGTGCCAGTGTTTGAACGGGTGGCTGAGTGTCTCTGTTGAGTCCGTGGCCAGCGGCTGTGGCCAGCTTCCCCCGCCCCCCTGATTCCTGCTCTGTACAGTGTACCCCAGTGTTTGAACGGGTGGCTGAGTGTCTCTGCTGAGTCCGGCCTGGTCAGCGTGGCTCACTTACTATTCTCACCGGGGGCCAGCGGCTGTGGCCAGCTGCCCTCGCCCCCCTGATTCCTGCTCTATACAGTGTGCCCAATGTTTGAACGGGTGGCTGAGTGTCTCTGCTGAGTCCGGCCCGGTCAGCGTGGCTCACTTACTATTCTCACCGGGGGCCAGCGGCTGTGGCCAGCTGCCCCCGCCCCCTGATTCCTGCTCTGTACCCTGTGCCCCAGTGTTTGAACGGGTGGCTGAGTGTCTCTGCTGAGTCCGGGGCCAGCGGCTGTGGCCAGCTTCCCCCGCCCCCTGATTCCTGCTCTGTATAATGTGCCCCAGTGGTTGAACTGGTGGCTGAGTGTCTCTGCTGAGTCCGGCCGGTCAGCGTGGCTCACTTACTATTCTCACCGGGGGCCAGCGGCTGTGGCCATCTGCCCCCGCCCCCCTGATTCCTGCTCTGTACAGTGTGCCCCAGTGTTTGAACGGGTGGCTGAGTGTCTCTGCTGAGTCCGGACCGGTCAGCGTGGCTCACTCACTATTCTCACCGGGGGCCAGCGGCTGTGGCTTTTTATTATAGATATTTCATTTATTTTAAACAAGATATTAACATTATATCCTGGGGACAGAAAAGTCACCACTATCCAGGAATGAGCCATGACCATTCTGCAATGTTTTTTTCATGATAAGATCCAGGCGGAGATGCGAGTCCAAATGGACACATGATAACCAAATGGTATACTGAGACACCAAATGTGTTTTTCTCATGCATTTTTTTATCACACAATTTGCAATATTGAACTGTTCAATTATTAAATTATGCCATAAAGTATGGGCATAACTAACCCTTTCCTCCGGGTTCGACATGGCGACCGCGGACACCGCGGCCGCCATGTTCGCGCGCTTATATTTACGAGTCTTCTTCTTCTTCATCTTGTACACATTTACGATTGAATCAGCTAAATCTTTATTTACACTGTCCATTATAATACATCAATGTCCAGCACCCTCCCTTCAACATCCGTGTCGTACACTAACTTCAAAATAAAACCGAGGGAACGTCTCCCTCGGTTGAAACAGGGAAAACGATCACGCTTCGGACTGTAGATATTCCGTATATTCTTGTGCAAAAATAAATGAGAAACAAAATAAAATCGATACTGAATTAGCAAAACAACCTAATGAAGCCACAGATACCAAATACGCCATGTTTACCAATGTAGTAAGCCTGCGCAAGCTGAAACTGCAGAAGAGGAGCAGCTCGGGGACGCCGGCGTCCCCGTGGAGTTGAAGAGGTTAAGAGAGAAAGACAAACAAATCAAGCTTTAAGGGTGGACTCACTGCATCTGTGTTTGTTTAGTTGGTTTACGGCATTATTCTCTTTACAAGAGGTACACGGCACGGCGTGCAAACCTTGTTGCACGCCGTGCCTTTATCTTTCTCCTGTCAGCTTCTCAACCATGCACCCTTCAAAGTAGGCAAAAATCGTAAGACTAATTACTTCCACAGTGTAAAATATATTTGTCAGGAAACTCCACCGTTGACTGTTTGGTGCCATGTGCAGCTTGTTTGTGAGATGATGTCAATTTTTGATTTTCTTCTAGACAGCTCCGTCCTCCCTCCACAAACAGCTGTAGCAAGTTTCCTTCCATCTTCTGCCACAGAGTAAACGACAGGCCTGTCTGTGCTCTGTTTGCTGTTCAGTCTGCATCGTCGCTTGAGTTTGTCTTCTTTCACATTTCATCTGTGTAGCATAGAAGCTTTCCGTCAGCTCTGAGTCATCACATTAATGTCAGCTGGTTGGTTCAGTCTGCAGGGCTGAAGTTGTCACACACATCTGACACCATCTGATTCTGTTGGTTCTTCAGGGCCCAGACGGGGACATAATGGTGAAGCTCTCTGTTGTGAATCCTGACGTGCTTTTATGTGTCTCTGAGCTGTTGCTGTCAGCAGCGTGGCTCAGTAGAAAGCAATGTCGATGTGTCATCTGGTTTCCTGCTTTGGTCCCTGACACAGTTCACTTTGACAACCATTAGATTGCCATGGAATTGTATAGTAATTTGCTGTGTCCACAGGGTAAAGCTGCCAGTAGACTCCATCCAAACTAGGAGGATCTGTGTCCGGCCACTTTCTAAAGCCGACAATTTGAGATTCACACCCACTTCGGACTGTGCTTGGCCAGATGTTCAGCTTCCTTCTCCAGCTGTCTTTTTCTCCTGTGTTACACAATGATTTGTTGTGCCTTACCAAACCAGACAACATCCCACCATGCATCGTCTATATTGCTTATCCAAGTCACAGGGCACGGGAGCCAGTCCCAGTCTATCACAGAGCAGACATATGGCCCTTTTCCACTGGCTCGACTCGACTCTACTCATTTTTTTTTGCTTTTCCTTTACAGATAGTATCTGGTACCTGGTACTTTTTTTGGTAACCCTCCAAGTGAGCTGAGCCGATACTTAAAACATGACGTCAACCGACTGGTGGTCACTGATTGGCCAGAGGGTCATTACTGTCCCATGTGGTTGAGCATCATGTTCTCAAAACTGGTTCTGACAGATCATAAACTGGCCTAAAGTCCTCATCACTTCTGTGCCCACCCTCACTTTTGGCACCACCATGAGGTTCACATTTGTGCTTTTGAGTGAAATGTCTTGGAGCATGCCTGTTCCCTTCAGGATGATCTGTGATGTGGAGAGCCCTTTAACCTTTTAGTGACATTGACATTCATCAACCTCAGCTGTTGTTTCTGTTAAGTGCTCATTAGCAAGTGTTGGCATGGCAACTAAACTAAACTAAGAACATGATGAACCTTACAAATGTCAACGTGCTGCATTGGCATTGTACAATTGCATATTGGAGCCATTGTAGGTAAAAATGAAAACAAAAAACACATCTGGTGGATGGGAGGGTGAATTTTTAACGTTGCACATTTATGAGAAAAAAAACTCTGATATTTGCTGAGATTATATTTGTAAATGTTCTCTTTTTTTCTATCAAGGAAGGAAACTCGTCTCCAGACTTTGCAAGTTTGGAAGAGGACGTTACAGCTACACCACGCAAGTTAGTGACAACATGGCTGACAACAGGAACATGGCTGCATCAGGTGAGTTTGATTCAGTTCTTTTTTTTCTTTAAATCGTGCAAATTTGTGACCTTCCCACCTCGTTTTTTTAACTACAAAAGCTTTAATATGTCATCAAATTGACATTGTGAGCATGTTGCCATGTGGACATTAGCAGTGAACGAAGAGCCTCAGAGATATTGTGTTTCAGCAAAGCAAGTGTGCTTGACAGGCTTTTGTGTTTTGCACATCAGGACAACACCTGGATGAGCAGTGGGATGTTCCTCCATATAAAGGGGGAACAGCCAGTTTTTGTATTCGCATAAGCAGCTTAAGCAGACAATTGCTTTTCTTATAATATCTGTATCATAGCAACATTATCGTGTGTCTGTAAATGTGTCACTAAGGAAAAGAGGATCCTGTGCTATTTCTGCATCAGTCAAATGCCTCAGCGTCTGGCAGTATTACTGACAGACTCTATGAATATCTAAATATCCGGAACAACAAGTTTCTTAGTTATGGACATATTTCAGCCAATCTCAGGCCCTTGAACTAACCACAGAAACCACAGTACATACAGATGCCCTGGATTCCTAGCCATGCACTTTCTCTTTTCACATGTTAGAGAGAAGACTTCTATTAATAAATCTATAAGACCAGCTGACAGGTTTTAGCTGTTGTCCAGCAGGGCTGCACTTGACTCATGCTTGTTTCTCTAAATGGATTACGGTCAGAGCTTTTGCTCAGTGTCACACACACCAGGTACTTCCATCTGCCGCCCTACATTCTCCAGATTCTGGATAAACCAGGGATTACTTAGTGCTATTGAACGGACTGATTTACATATCAATGTTGTTCTTTTCTGTCCCTGACATGGTCTCAGGAGATACGGTGACAGGTTTTTGACAGGAGTAAACGAATGAACGGACAGCGTTACTCCCCACTGATGAATATTAATCGTAGTGATAAACATGATGTGTGTGTGTCTGTGGTGCTGCAAATATCTGCAGCCATCTACATCCACATGGAGTAAATGTCAACAGCAGTGATGAATTTAAGGGGGGAAAAAAGGAAAGCAAGGCGATTCTTTTTTCATTCATCCCCAAGGCTGGAGTTGGACCAAAATGAATATCAAAACACTTTTTTTAGCAGGAAATCTGTTCCTTTAAAAAAAAAAAAAAAACAACTTGAAACTCTTCAGGGGCTGCAAGTTTTCAGGAATATAGAAAAAAATGAAAGGATTAAGACCGCAAGTGGTTTCTAAGTAAGACGTCAACACAGCCTCTGCACATGAGAAATTAGGGCTCTTACACCTCACTCAGCAGGAAGTCAGGAGTTTGTGCTCAGGCTGTCGTTCATTTCATCACATTTATTCACCCATGCACTGAACATTTTCTTAAATTTGTGTCTCACAAACAGGATTTTTATATCATTAAGAAGACACATCAGGGACAGAAAAAACAAATGAATATATTGTTTAAATCCATTTTTATTTAGGATTGACTGATGTACTGCAAAGTTATTTCTGTCTTAATGAGACATAATTATTGGATGGACAAAAGTAGAGATCTAATATTATTGTTTGATTTTCAGTAGTCGTGCTCAAAAGTCCATTGGTCTTTAGAAAGCTACATGAAATGAGTTAATCTAGAAAAGTCAACACGTTAAATTATTCATGAAATTTTAAGTCTTTGTCATAATAATATTACTCATTTAAAGGTATTTGATCATAATTCAAACAGGGGAGCAGACTCGAATGAAAATATGAAAATGAAAACCAGCACAGGTCTACGTGGTTATCCAGCCTGTTGTGGTGGAGACAGTTCACTCAGAAACACAAATGTGAACTTGCTGGTGGCTGTAGAGGAAAAACCAGGGGACAATCATTCGAGTCTTTAGGATGCATCCTCCAGGGACCATGACTGTCTCCAAAAAGACTCAACCAGCAGTGTCGTCCCAAAGCCACGTCATTAGCGTAGCTAAAAATCAAAACAAGATTATGTCAGCCAACTATAATATTAAAGAAGTTTACTGTAACTTCACATTCAGCCAATTCTTTAATCACCTAAGTTAGAATTAAAGGATGTTAGTCAAAGAGAGACTGTGGACTCCAGGTAATGTCAGCGCTCCCCTGTGGCTGCTGACATTCATCTGAGACACAGTGCTGACGTGCCGGCACTACTCTGTCTGAGTGGAATATTCATTTTCTCATGGTGCCTTATTTCATTTGCACAAATCCAGCGTATCAAACTCATTATTCACAACTTCTTCTGCTTTCTCCTATCTCGCAGACACCATCCAATCAAATGGTCTGATGAAAATGATGTCACTTTCACTGTAACCCTGGGAAGGAAGGAGGTGGTTGTGGCTGTAATTATTCACGGGGGACCTGGGAGTTGATGATGATTCACGTTGCTGTCAGGCCAACTCAGACTCATCTTTCTGAGAGTTAGGGTTGAGGATCTGGGAGGGAGCACTGCGACTGTGTTGAAATGCACTTTTTGTATCGTCGGTCATGTTACTGACAAACTGCTGATTGAGTTGTCGGCCTGGGGGGGCTTCTCTGTGTAGAGTTTGCATGTTCCCCCCTGTGCCTGCGTGGGTTCCCCCTGCGTACTCCGGCTTCCTCCCACAGCCCAGAGACATGAGCATTAGATTTATTAGCAACTCTCACTTGCCCATAGGTGTGAACGGTGATGTCAGCCCTGTGATTGATGGGCGGCCTGTCTAGGCTGTGAACCTCCGTGTTTCTTCTAGCGACACGTGTGGTTTTGAGTGAAATCATCTGTCGTCTTTTACCCCAAAAACCTGCCCCTGTCTGCAGTGGAGTATAACCTGGCAAATTGTATTTCTGCCTTTTACAGTTTATGAAGAGAAAAGTATGGGAAAGAAATAATTTGTTCTGGCAAAACCAGAGAAGCATGAAATTGAAGTATATAGTATTTATAGATATATATTTGCTGACCATGAAACATCCTGGACCACTACAGCTGACATTTGGTGGCAAGAAAAGCTCATAATTAATAACATAAATAATGTTCTTACTGTTGCAGGACAACACTCACATGCTGGGACACTTCAATTTTTCACACTTTTGATTCCTGTCAACTTTAGATCCAACGTCAAACTGTTTGTCATGAAAACAATGAACCCTGAAATCATAATAATATGTCCTCTCTGTCATACTGAGACTGGATTAATGACACCTCAAAAAAACAATGCTTTTCAAACCTCCCCCTGTCAAATGCATGGGTTGGAAATAAAGGATGTGGCTACAAGCTTGCAGTTCACTATCTGAGGGAGGGAAAGGAAAATTTACAGAATCATTAGACATGGACTAAATAGCTGTGCAGAGGTAATTGGTATCAGGGATTAAAGGTTTTTTTCCCTCTAATATTTAGGTTATTTAACTGTGGTTAATGCCAGAATCGGATGTTGGTTTTTAAATTTCAGATTTGGTGTTAGGGGAAACATCCTCTTAGCATATTGTATGTGGGAGGTTTACACAGATGGCTCTAATCCTAATAATAGTATATAAAAAACCAACAGAAAAACAGAGGCATCTATTCAAGAGAGGAAACGACTTCCAAATAGTATTTCAGCTATCACAGCCGAGACAGGGGCACGTTTATGGGCACTTTGGTGGGGAGGAACAAACAAAACCAACAGCTGTGTTGTTAGCACCGACTCTGCTGCAGCATTAATGGCACTGACTGATTCAATTACCCAACTTCTTGTTTCTCTAAAAGATTTATCTGGCAGGTTGTTGGGATGAATTTAAGTCATGCTCGAGTTGAAGTCAACAGAGAAGCAGAAGTTGTAGCGTCGTCAGACTTGGTTTAATCATAATCATTTAATCAGGTGCATTTTTTTTTTTTTGTCGCTCTCAGCTGACACCCACAAGACGAGGTGAAGGTGCTGATTTAGTGTGCGAGAGATAAAATTGATGCTTTTCTAGAGAGTCGATCCACACTGACAGTGGGGATGAGGACGGTGGTGTTTCCTGACGTACTGACAGAACGTGGGCTCACGTCGAGAACAATGGATGTGGGGTTTTTAAGAACATCCCACAGTTCAGTGTTGGTTTAGATGGTTTTCTGCCAGTTTGTTACTACACATGACAAACACAACATTTTAGGGAGGTTTTATATTTTCCTCAATTAGCTGCAAGGGAACAACAGATTCAGGTTGTAGATGATGATGATAATAGTTTATATGATGAAAAAGAACTACTTAAAATTCAAAGTTTTTTAACCTTAGAAATAAGTTCATGGTCCAAAAATGAAGCCGTTCGTGTTCATTTATTAGTTTTTCAAAATTAAACAGGCTGCTCTTCTTTTTCAGTAGAGCCTCCTCCGCCCTGCACTGCCCAAATCACTGACACCCCCAAACTAAATGAACTGAAGAATCACAATCACTGAATAAAAAAAGTTTAAAAATAAATGTTTTACCATTTAACAAGGCTTCATATTCTGCTGAAAGTGAAAAAAATAAAGTATGATGGTATATGGAAATATATGCCGTGGAGCTGCTGGTGTTACTGCAGACTCTTTATCCTGTTTCCTGTTGCGTTGTTGTTTCATGTGGAGGACTTTCTGAAGATGTGTTTTTGTTTTTGCTCAGCTCATCTTCTGCATTATGTCTCAGCCAAATTAGGTTGTTCCCTTCAAGCCGGTTATTGCTCCGCTGTTACAGATTAGATTGAGGCTACAATTGAAAATCTCTCTGTCTTTCAGGTGGAGTGGATGATATTCCCAAGAGGGAGTCCCCACCTCTAGATGCTTAAATTCAGCTCACAGGAACTGAGTCATACACACGAATGAGAGTGACATGACGAGCGTGATGTGCTGATTATGGAGAGAATCCACTCATACTCGAAGCAGCACAGTTCTACAATCTGTGTTAAACATTTGTCCCCATTCATCCATAAAACAAAAAAGATGGTGAGTGTAGAGAAAACTATGAATTATGGAAACGTACACTGTCAGACTAGGACATATCTTCTGTATTTGGGCTGAGTTACAGGGAGGATTTGACCTGTGACGTGAGGAGAACCATAACGTTGTATTTCCCGTCTGTGTCCAACTGTGGCTGATTAATTTCAAACATTTCCTTTCAGATCAACCAAAGGGTTTTTATCACCCACTGAGCTGGGATCTATTCTTAGGGTTTTATTAACAGGCAGCTCTAGAGGAAGTTATACACTTGCCCTCATGAATGACACCTCATTTAGGATTAACAGTGAAGTTTTGAAATGACTTTGGACACCGACTGAGTGTTTCCAGAGCACTACTGAGGGAGGAACTGGGTGACGCCATCATTTATTAAGCAGAATGTGTTGAGTTTTCTGAGTGGGATCTTATGTCTTAATGGGATTTAATTTTTATGTTTAGTGTACATCTGGCTGTGTTTTCAATGTCAGAAAGGCTTATTTATTTGGTTTTTCAATGCCATAGAATTACAGCTACTCACAGCCTCAGCAGAGTCTTTGTCTTTCCTGGGTGGAAACGCAAGTGTTGGGTTTTTTTTAGGACTTCATACTAACAATAATAACACAACAATATGTTTTTGTCTCACTGTGTGAACTCCATTCAACCTTGTACCATTCAAAGACAAATTTGATTGTTAGTCTAGTGAAGAATTGACACATCATCACACAAAAGGGAGAGAAAATTAGCCGATTATAGGATCAATCAAAAGAAAATTACAAATTATCAACAACTTGAAGGCATTCATAATTGGATTACTGGTGTACAAAGAAATGACAGAGCTACCTCATAATGAAACACAAATGTTATCCTGAAATATGAAATAACTGGAGAAGTTATGGTTATATAAAACAGAAAAATACCCATTAATAAAGCCCTGCTGAGAGCGAGACTGAAAGTGTGCAGCTCTGTCAGGCTGAACGTTGGCTCAGTGGTGCTTTGAGCTAAATGCTAACATCAGTAATTAGCATGCAGATGCTAAAGCTCACAGTTGTTATGTTCATTGTCTTAGTTAAGAGTGTGAGCATGCTGACATTTGGTAAATAGCAAATAGAGTATGTTGTTAGTTTTGCAGGTATTTTAATGTAAGATCAAACATCGGACAAATTAAAAAGTTGACGTCACGAAGGGGACTTGATGTCACCATGAACCAAATTTAATGACACTTAACGTGTGAGGTGCAACTGTTCTGAGTATGAATGTATAAAATAACCCTGCTTAATGTATTGCAGTAGTACATCATATTGTCACTTCCTCCTTTGGGATGTCTATCATATCACCAGATTCTTACAGCCATGAATATAATATGAACTTACACCCAGTTCATGCAAGTTTTATCTGGTGGATTTTTGGTTGCACACTTCTCGTCAGTGTGCAGTATCTACTCTGCACCACGAGTCAATCACTGGTGACTGTCATTATTTCAGTTATTACAAAGGTGAGATTTCAACTCTGCATGAGCCTCCAACTCTGCATGATTACATGTCACCTGCAAGGTTGACATCACACTGACGGACGTACCAACACACCTACTCCGACAGTGAAATTTATCAGCAGGCATTTATCTGCGTAATGAGCAGCGGATGACAGCTTAGCACCAAAGCGTTGCGTCGTTGCAATGTTCTGAGTCATCAGGGGTAATTAAGATCAAATTAGTCTGGAAATGTTAAAGTTCATCACTGTCGCGGAGGGGAGTTGCCACAGTGTTGTTATTCTGGTCCAGCTTCTGATGAAGTGGTGAAGAGCAGAGACACACAGTGTGGCCCTCTGGGAGACGCCAGGTTCATTAGTATATAATGAAGTGAATGAGTCAGATTGGAAGGACAGGCAGGTGAGGCCACACCAGGAGGAAGAGCGGGTGTCAGGGTAGGTGTAAGATCATTATAATGACAACAACATGGTGTAGTAACACTGCGTCCACGCACACAACACATTTCAGTCATTCTCCAAATTTGCAGTGGTGCACAAAGTTTTCATATCATTACTTCAATAAAAGTACAAGTGGCTTTTGAACCAATACTAGGACTAGCACTAATACTAATAAACAAATACTAGTAGTAATACTAACAACAAAGTCAGCTGTATGAGGTCAAAGGTTAATGTAGCTTTCCATTAAGCCATTCTAATAAGTGAAGTGCTAAGTCAAAGACAATATTTTAGTCATGGGTTGTTGCAGAAAGGTCATGACTGCGTTTTGTCCACTGTCAGCCAGTGATGTGAGGGTTGTGATGGTCATGCCTGGTCGTACGGTTTCCTGCATGTGCTGTCAGGTATCAGAGGGGTCATAACAGGGTCATCATATGAATTAAGATGGAAACCATGCAAACAGCCACACAGAGGAAACACAGTAACCAAACCTGTTCCATTTAATCCTTCATGAACTTGAAGCTCCATCATTATTTTCAGTCCAGGGGTAAAGCAAAAGTGAACTTAAAGGAATCAGATTGTGAACACCTATGAAGGCAAGTTCCTTTTTTTAGTTTAACCCATATTCATTAAAAACCTCTGGCAGTGTTTCACAAGGATCTCTCAGTGTGTGTGTGTGTGTGTGTACACAGCAGCAGCTGTGAACCCACCGCTGTGGTCGCTCTGGTTTTGCGCCTCGCTCCTCCTCGTCTGGCTACAAATCTCCTGAGCCCTCAGGTGCTGCGAGATGATGGCGCAGGCCGGATGAATTGCTTCAGCCTGGAAATAACCAGACAAATAAGTTATCTACAGCTCCACGCGCGGGCACATGCGCACGGCCACCACGAGCCGATGCGCAACACAACGCAACACAACCGCCGCTCCTCTTCGCCTGCGGCGTGGACGAGTTCGCGATGCGTCAAGCGGCCGCAGCCACGTAGCAAACCAACACCAACGAGAGACACACCTGCAGAGACACACGCTTCCCTCTCTCTTCACTTCTTCTTCAGATGTTTGTCAAGATACAAAAAAGTCTCAGAAGAAGCTCAGAAACAAATCAAAGCTCTTGAAGTTGACTCGAGTTGGTGTTTGGCACCAGAAATAATAATAATAACATATCGTGTTTTGCAAATTCAAAACTGGACATTTACTTTTTCTCTTCCCATATAAAATGTCTCATGCACACGTCCCCCTGCCTCTGTCTCTGTGCAGGCAGTGGTGGATGCGGTGCATGGATGCATTTGTGTGGCGCGCGCCCCAAAGAGCCACAGAAGTGCACGGGATAATAACGGTAGATGTCAATAGCGTGTAATTAATCAGGCTATAGACCGGATCACAATGATAGTGTTTTGCAGCGACAGAAAGAAAAGCGGAACAACTTTTACTCTGCACTTTGGGCTGCGTTTGAAGGACTCACCGCCGGTCTGTGCCACAGAAGAAGATACAGCGCGAGGAGCAGGAATTTCCTCTGACGTCCCGGCAGCACGTTCCAGCAAACATCCATCGTCTTATCTGTCTTCGTTATGTCCCACATCGGAGGGTGACACGGGCGCGGATCCGACTTTATTTGTTTCCTCGGAGGCTGATTTCTTCAGTTTGAGTCATCACTCTGAAGCCGCGGCTCCTCTGTCAACCTAAAATACACAAATCCACATTTTCTCCCTGCGAACTGCAAACTTGCAGGAGCGGATGGCTGCTGCTGCTCCTGCTGCTCCTGCTGCTGCTGTCGTGCTGCCTCCTGCTGCTTCTGCCCCCCCACCCACTCTCCAGCACCTTCACCATCCCACCCCTCCCACTCCCCCTCCCTTTCTCTCTCTCTTTGTGCAAAATCAGGTGAATGAACATCTCCATTCAAAGAGGACGTGTGGCCTATATTCCTCTCTCTAAATGTATTTAGCAAATGTTAATGACCTCCAGGCGTCACATGTACTTATTCTGTAGACACCTGTGTTTGTACAGTGCTGCAGGAAAGGCAAGGCAAGTTTATTTGTATGACCCATTTTTACAAACAGCTTGTCTCAAAGGGCTTTACATAGCATAATAACAACATCCTCTGCCCTTAGACCCTCACATGGACTGAGGAAAAACTCCCAAGAAAACTCTTAACAGGGGAAAAATGTTGTTCTGAAGTTCTCAGACATACTAGACTGATAAAAGATATGTTCTGTTCAGTGATTATGTGTCAAGTGAGATGTAGATTTACGCGATAAGAGAATATTCCTCTAATAAAGTTGTGTTCTATCAAATGATCACAAAGTAAGGCGTAAGATGACCAGCTGGATTATTTAATGGAAACTTGGATGTGACAGCATATAAACAAACATATACATGGTGCCGGGTGGGTTTTCATGTCCTCAGGCCCTCAGTGTCAACATTTTGTCTTAAAACTTTGATCTCACTCTATATGGTTGAATATTCCCAGTTCATCTTGTGAGACTGTGATGGCAGTCACAATATCAAAAATAAAACAGAGCTGTAAAAACTCTTCTCCACTGCAGCACTTGCACTGCTGCTCCCACTAATCAGGACATCGCTGAATAATGATGATCTGACAGCGAAGCTCTGTGAAACAGCATCAAGATGAAAGGAATATAAATGATGAGAGGTGACTTTTGATCACCCCGTCAAATCAAGTTAGTGATTTAAGAGTGTAAAACAGTAAAAACATGGCTGACAAGATGCTTTCAGCTCCATGTTGTGACTGAATCAACAATGTTCTTGATGAATGAGGAAGGCTGTTCATGACCTCTCCCCCTCTCTCCTCCCTTTACTTTCCTTTTTTGTGTCATTGAAGCGCCTAGCTGTGATCTTTCATTTATATTGTACTGTGCTGCTGTTACGTTTTGTTATTTATGTCATAAAAACTAACAAAAATTTAAGTATCAGAAAAAAGAAAGAGAGAAAAATCTAATTTTGAGAGAATAATTGCAATCACTGATTCCTCCACCCTTAAGCTGTTAATAGATGTTTAACCCTGGTAACCATCAGGCTGTTCAGATGCTTCAGATGTTTGTGGCGTGTCACAGATAGATGTTATCCTTTAAATTTCTCAAGGAGGCATTGTGGGTCGTCAGTAATGAGCTGTTGGAGGACAATGAGGACACAACAGCCTGCAGGCCCGCTGTGGTCTGACGGACAGCTGTGTCTCCAGAGTGGAGTGTGCATTTATTTATCACCTCGCGTGGTTCTTGTTTTGGTATCTTTTAAAGTGACATATTTCCATGCTGCTCAATTGTCGGTTTGTGGTTTGCGCTTTATACAAATGGTGGTCAGTTCAGGTCGTGAATGTGGAGCAGGTCAACGCTTTAAAAAGACAAGAACACCCTCCCTACAAAACCGTTTCCATCAGGATTCAACCTTCAGATGCTGTGAGGCGACTTTGTGATGAATTTACAGGAGCAATTTATTTCAGGTGTGAACAGCAGGTGATGACGACTGCGCTGACCAGGTGTGAATCTGTGTCACTGTGGCTTAAAAATAATGAAAACAAATCCTTGGTTTAAAAAAAAAAAAAAAAAAGTGGCATGTTATCAGGTTCCAGTCATCGCTGCAGTATCCTGAAACACTGTTACCCCTTCACAAACACGGGTTGACAAACGGTCTGCATGATACGACTGACGCCTGCAGGCTAATGGGCTTATTTTTCAAACATGGTGGGTGTTTGCATTTAAACAAGGCTTTGCATCGCCTGTTTGACCACTGGTTTCAGTCTTGTAGCAGAGAGAGAGAGAGAAAGAGAGACATCCATCAGCTGTAATGATGCTGAAAACAGCCGGAGGTTTGATCGCCACAACAACTGATGTATCACATTAAAGCACATAGAGCAGACTGTGCTGAAAGCAGCTGCTGAATAAAGTGTGGTCTTGAATTACCAAGATTAAAGCTGAAATGAAGAATCACACAGGTGAAGCGAAGCCAGTGAATGATGCAAGATTATTGATATTTTTATGATCAATTGCTTGAATTATAGAAATGTCAGCAAATAGAAATGATCTCCAGTTGACCTAACATTTTTTCTTAATGGCCCATTTGGCCAGTAGATTTCACTTTACTGGCCCTGTGTGTATTTTCACTGGCCAGGCCAACAAAAAATGAAAACAACTCTCTCTTGTTCAAACTGTTCACGTGTCTTTTTCCTGGAATAAAATGAGTGGTGGCCCCTCCAGGTACACCCACACACACACACACACACACTGGGGAGGGTGCAGGACAGTCTTGATACAAGTCAGCAGTGTAAAACTCTGTGGGGCATTGAAACTCCTGAATCAGCAGCATCTAGTTGGGTTCACCATGGTCGCCATGTGTGTTTTTGACAACAGAATAGAGGAGATTAAAAAAGGACCTGTTAAGTAACGGTGTTATGGTAACTGCGTCAGACTCTGAAGCAAGGCCGCTCACCGTCAAACACACTCGATGAACTCCGATTAAATACGCTGAGCACGCTGACCCTGGGTTCGATTCCACTCGGCAGTCCCTTTGCTGCGTGTCCCTGTGACTCTCCACTTGTCCTTTCAAAATAAATGCATACGTAAAAAGCTCCAGGAAAAAAAAACACTTACTCGTGAGCTGGTAGCGGTGAGAAAGTTGGCAGGCCTATTATCTATAATATCTTCTGTCTTAAAAAATCAGATTGAGACAGATTCTTTAAATTTAATCGATGAATGATTCATTTTCTGTTGATCTGATCTGATCAATCGAATGAATTTTCTTCTTTCACTGATAAAGATTGAGCTCTTTTTTTGTTACTTTTGAGATTTTGCCATATCTGTTCACAGTCATTTAAAACCCGGGAGCCTTAAAACAGAAACCAAAACGACATCAGTAAAGTGCACGGTGACGTCATGGTTTGCAGCTCCATACTGGTCATGAAAGACAAACAGTCGGCGAGAAAGCTGGGGTTTGTTTTGTTGTAGGTTTTTCATTTGTCATTTTCTGCATGCAAAAACCTAGATTCCCTACAGTGGCCAACTCATTTCAGCTCAGTTTTATCTAATGTACACAGCATGGACACACAACACAGTTGTTCCAAAGTAAGAAAACAACACAAGAGAAAGGAGACAAACATTAAAACCAGTTTGTTTTCTGTAGAGTACCAGTCCTGTATATTGCAAGCCCATGTTGTGATTTAAAACTAGAAGCTGAATGACTTGAAGTTTCTGTATTGGTTCTTGAAGTCTTCTGTATCACGTCGCTCTCTTGGTTTAGATTTGCTTTTATCAGTTGTTGTCCTGTGAAACTGGATTTGTATCGCAATGTGTATTTTCTCACATTCACACCATCGACCTCTCCATCACAATTTCAGCTCTTTATTCCTAAAATTCACTGTTTTTGCTGGGATTTGGATATGTAAAGACGCAACAATCAGATACTGTACCCCATGGGTTCGGCATGACAGGAAGATCAGACTGAAAAGTGTACTACAGACCAATATCAGGCAAACCTCTTGATTGCTCTGCTTTCTTCTGTGCTGCGACTGGCAGATTGCAAACTGAATTGCCCTTTGGGGGACAAATAAAGTTGTTTGGAGCTTGAATCTTGAATCTTGAATTTCAGCCTTTTATTCTCAGAGTTCACTATACATGTTATCACATGTTGGACCGGACTGTGTTGGCTTGAAAAGCAGCCATTTGATATTTATTGCAGATTCGCCTTGGATTCAGTAAGACAGGAAGATCACACATTAATCACATTTACACTGCTGATTTGTCTACCCACTGCAACAAAGCTCTGTGCATATCAGCTTTTAATTCTCAAAATTCACTATTATATTATATTAGAACACATTCAGATATCTTGAAATGCAGCCATGCGATGCCGTTCCCCCTGAATGAAACATGACAGGAAGATCCAAAATGATTGAAATTCATACTATTACTTATCTACCTATTCCAAGTGAGCCTTTTAGCCTCTTATTCCCAAAATTCACCATCATCACAAAGGGGGAGCAGATTCTCATATCACACTTGAAAAGCTCAGTGCATGTTTTTATCAGTGCTTAAATGGGAACATTGCTCATTTCTCAAATCTGCATGCATTATTCCTGAGGCCAACACAGGTCAGGCAATATTTGTAGATGCGTGCCCTCTTTTTCCTGAAGCTAAAGCATGAACCATTAAATTTTGATGTAAGTGGAGTCTAAAAACTCAACACTACTCTGAGTAAAAATGAACGGGACACTCATTTTACTGAACCATAAAATGTGTTGTGTCATTTCTGGAAGCCAAATTATGTTCAGACCCGGGAGGCGATACCTGCTGGCAATACTGGAAAATTAACTTTATTTGGTTTGACATCTCATTTAAGCATGTTCTGGCTCCACAATGTGAGTTTCCCACCATCCCACCACAGTCAGTGGAGCACATGCAAATTTTATAGCCAAAACACTTCAAGGTTTTCTCCAGACCAACTCATCTGCGTGCATTCCTCTAATAAGGGGCCATTCACCTTTGATGTCGAGTCAGAGAGGGCACCCCAGATGAAATATGGAAGTGTAATGTTGATATTAAAACACAACAGAACAGAGGCCAGCCAACACACACTGCATCACTTATATGGCACAATGCTAAAATCAAGAAATGCAATCACAAATGATGAGCTTAAAAAATGAGGATGGGATGACGGATGAATAAATGAACCAATCAGTGAAATTAGAGCTGTTCACCTCCTTCCAATAAAACCAAGGCAAAGAAGGATGTTTATTAGAAATCATAAATAGTTTGTCTTGAAAAGCACATGCCTCAGTTTTTAATTGTATTAACCATAAAAGAGAAAAGATAAGATCTAAATGTTTGGCTCTGTTGTGAGTCACTTGTTGCATTGGCTAATGTCCTCATGGGTTTAAAACAACTGTCATGGACGCTTCGCTTCAGTTCACCGATGATGAAACTGCCCTTTCCTTTTAGCAGGAGGTTAGCTGAGGCCAACTGTCTGACATCTGACAGCTCCACTACATCTGTCATATCTGAGATGCTGTCACAATTCAGAAGTGCCTCAATGATTTCTGTCTCACAGGAAAGATTTTCAGTTGCATGCTGCACATTTTGAAGTCTTCATCTAACACGTTTACTTTGAAATGCTCACGTCACAATTATTTGTAAAAGATTATTATGGATTTTTGTTTGTTTGTTTGTTTGCCAGTTATAAGTAAGTGTTAGTGCTGAACCCTCTATGAACTGGGTTCTCCAAGACAAGAGGTCAAAGATATATTACTAAATCATATCTCATAAATGTGACCTATTGTGCAATTACAACAAGCGTTGATGACAGAATGATTGACAGATTGACTTCATGTCTGACAGACCAGGATGGCCGAGAGGTTAAGGCGTTGGACTTAAGATCCAATGGACAGTTGTCCTCGTGGGTTCGATCCCCACTCCTGGTAATGTAAAAGACGCCTATGTTGACTGCTCTGTGCATTCAATTCATCTGTGATCTATACCCTTCACCTGGACTTTGTATGACTACAGCTGTTTCAACATGATGACTATGGATGCTGAGTAAAACCTGAAATCAAATATAAAAAATAATTTAATCCTTACTTGTGTTAATACAATAACTAATGAAAATTATGTAAAAATCAGTCATCATACCTTTACAAACTCAGTAGTATAAAGACAGGACTTACAGTATAAGTAAAATTTCCTTCTAGCACTTTGAAATTATGTTTTAATGTAAAGTGAGTTAGAAATAAAATGTATGTAATGTAATGTAATGTAATGTAATGTTATAATTGTTACTGTTGTAAGCGGTTGAAAAATTACTAATTAGAGTGTATTTCTTTAAATAAATAATTTTGCAATCACATTACACTTGCAATAGCATCACAAACACCATTAAGGGCCACAAGAGTTAACCTGTGTGTCTGTAAACTAGCTAAATTAAGCTAAAATAGAAAATATATCAATCAACATCTATCAATATTAGTCACGCACCCATACACCCTCTAGCTAAATTGGCTCGCCTACTCTGCCCTCTGCAGGAGAAGGGAGGTAAACGTTTATTAGATACTGTTGGGTTTGTTTGTTTGTTTGGCTCTACAGCGAACTTTAACATTAGCGTAAACTTAAATTTCCTGACAAAAAGAAATTAACATCAATATGTCAAACTGTAGAGACAAAAAAATGTTCAACAAAATCACAGATCCATGTGGTGACTGACAGGCCCCGCAGCCTGTCAAAACATCACGGTAATCACTGCTTACAGCTGTCCGTTAACTACCGTTCCAGTAGAATCATGGGAAATGAAGTCTTTGCTAAAACTGGACCATACCAATCATACGGTACGGTGCAAATAGTTGCGAAAGCATGGATTTCCCTTCTTATCTCATCGTTTCGTGAGAGATTATTTGTTTTTGTGAGTTGATATGTCACTGTAAGTCTCATAAATATCAAACAAACTTGAAAATAATCGAAACAGTGCTGAAAAATTAAACACCCCTCCCCCTCTGACACTGAAGAATACAGGCGGTCCGCTAATGCAAGTTCTCTTCGACCGCCGGATTACAGCCGAGGCAGCACGTCAGTGGACAGTTACCGAGCCATAAAACGTCGAATAAAACCAATAGTAAGTACAGTAAAGTTTCACTTTTTGTGGCACGCGACATTTATAAGTGTGGTTGTTTGTAAAACCGGCTAAGTATTTTGAATTCAGACTTTTTAAGCGCCACGTGGTCAAACAAACTACAAGTTGGAGGGGGCTGTCAAAAACTTGTGTAACGTAGCCTGACTCTATCTCGTGTGTCGGTGTTAAAGCAACAGATGACCATATATCAAACTTTTACTGCCATTTACCATCACTTGTGAACTGTTGTGATACTAACTCTACTGTAGATTGACACATTGCCGCTAATTGTGCAGTTCGCTATTTTACAGAATGTCACAAAGTAAATCAAAGTTTTGCCTTGACGCTAGCTAGCATCCCTGCAGCATGAATCAAATATAATCCTGTGGTCAGTTTATGTTTATCGCATTTTTCTGGTTTTCTGTGTTGTCTCTCATTTCTCTGCTGGACATTAGCTACAAAAACCCCTTTACTAAAGGTGAGTGTTGATGGTGAATCTGCCTTTTCAGCGGATGCTCTTAACATGCTCTGGTTTACTGCAATTATATGATGTACTGAAAGTAGTTTTACTCTCCCAGTTTATTGGCGAGTACACCTGGCTGAAATCCATGTACTCTAACAACAGCTCCGCTATTAACCCTGCCTTCATGAGGAATATGTTGATATCGATATATTCAAAAAGAGAAAGTGTTTAAATCCCCAAAATGTTGAAAGCTCAAGGCTTCCTTAACGACTTACAAATCAACCTACTAATTGTTTCAGGTTTACAATTTTATGTCAATGGACAAATAACCGCACTCCCTCAAACAGCTGTGGTGAATGGCTGCATTGATTTTAACTGGGTCAATCTAAAAAAAATGGCCATTAAGGTTACATTCCTGCATTAACAGTGCTACATTCAGTGCATATGTCATATGTGTACGATTTTGAATTTGTTTTTCGTGCATGAAATCTGTGTCTTTGGGTTGTGATGTTTGCTGCTTGTTCTAAGGCAAAACTACTGTTACAGACACTTGGATTGGATTTTCATGAAATGATTTATGATTTTCGATATAAGTCCCATATGTTTGGTTTTATTTTCCCACAATTCCACAATAGGTAGCGTATATTATCCTCCAGTATGCCAAAACAAAGGTGAGCCAGTTGCACAGGTTGGGTTTCTAGCTGTCTCAAAAGAGGCAATGTGTCATATTTAATGCATAAACAGTGTTTCCTCATTAATTGGGCACAGCTGTGTCTGACAGGAATAGCCTTGTTTTACTTGTGCATCATATCCATCATTATCAGGGTGTAACATACCGATCTGTGTTCAAGTTAGATTTTTCTTTAACTTAAACCTGTTTAAATTCTCATTAAGAAAATATGTCATGTACTCCGGTGTTAGTTTTTAATTATAAATTGAGGAAACACTGCAGTCACATCACACTTAACCTAAATTAAACCATATTCATCACCATTTTGTCATCTGTGTTACCCACATTACTTTTTGCTCTGTGTGCTTTTGGCTTTGCTTTTTAAAGTCCAATGTGAGATTGATCAATAAACTGTTGTAATTTTTTGTAAAAATTTGATATTTTTTGGGTGGGGGGGGGAGAACTTTTTGATCAGTCCCTTGTCTCTTTGCCCCCAAGACCACATTGGCATCACATGTTATGAGCTTTTCCTGATGTTTCTAACCAGCAAGTTCCTTTGTGATGCTAACTTCACACTGAACTAATGGCTCCAGCTTCCACCTGTTGCTTCTTTTCTCTCCTTACAAACATGGCTCATGAGTGAGTAGAGAAGACAACGCTTTACTAGAAATATGGATCAGTCTTTGCCAAACAATCAGCCACAAGGGGCCACCAGGGTGGTTAACGTTCCCACTTTGGAGAGGGGGATCATCAGTGGAGACAATGTCCAGTTTGGGAGGCTGCGACGGCGCACGTGTTTGTCCCAGTCAGAGAGCCAGAGCTCTGGGCCTGAAGATGAGCGGTTGAGCACCTCTCTGGAGGCCAGTGGCTCCTATGGTCGAAGCCCCATCCTCCAGGGCATGCAGGCCGAGGGAGTCTGGCACAACCGCAGTGCCTTTGAGCAGGCTGAGAGCAACTACCACCGCCAGCTCGCCTCTAACAACAACGGGCATCTGTCATCCTCTCCACGGAGCCCAAACACCAGAGGATCCCTGACCTTCCGTTCCAGACGTGCCCAAGATCACCTGCAGGATCAGGGCCACCCTATCGCCACAGTGAAGGCCTCTGGTACCCCCCACCGCCAGAACAGTAGAGGCCGCAATCGCACCTCCTCTGAGACTGAGCAGGGGGGCAGAGGGAGTAAAGGGCCGAACCAGAGGAAGAGGGTCCTCTCTGAGACCGAAAGCAGACCCAGAAGGGACAAGTATGACACCTCTCACACAGGGAATGGGAGAGACTTGATGTGTGTTTTCAGTTTATTTAACCATAATGATTATTTTTATGTAATTTGTTGTCTGTCTGCATTTTTGTTCGGCCTTTTTCAGTTCTGCTAACTTATGTATTGTGTTAAATATTCTTGCTGCGCAGGTTTATAGAAACATTCAGACTGATGACACCGTCCAACTTCTGTTTTTGCTGTATTTCTTTCCAGAGTGTTAAAATTCAGAGTTTCGTGAAATTGCTCTGCAGCGTTTTGACATCTAATAAACCTGTAAACTCATGTCATCACACAAACAGTGTTTCCTGGATCAGAGTTAATTCTCATTTGATTCCTGGAACGTGCGCCTTACCACTGCATCCTGTTGTAATTTTATAAGCCCCCCCACTTCATGTTCAACTTAACGCAACATACAGCCCTGGAGTAAACTGAATCTGTGTTTAAACTGAGTGGGCTGCTGGATGGGCAATAGGCATTGTTTTGTTCTGTTAACCAGACTTTGCAGACCTGGCAACTCTGTTTCACTGACTGAGGAATGTGTAAATGCCTGTCTGCTGTAGTAACTCATCAGCACAATTACAAAGGGAGGTGACACATAGAAGTTATTTTAACACTTTTTTTGTATTTTTTGTTACCTGTTGTTGCATAATATGACGCCTCAGTGCCTTGTTCCTGTGTCAGCTTGCTGGTTGTACATATTAGGAAACTGTCTGTGTTACGCTTTGATTTTTGTGTCTCCCTTTTCTGCCCACATCTCCATCGGTGGCTCCGCATGCTGTTGTAACCTGTATCATAGCAGCTTCAGGGTCAAGCGTCTAATTAAGCCATGTTCTGTCACTCATTTCCCGTCACTGATTGTGCTGGCTGTAGCAACATTAACACCTGGTTATGACCGTTAGTCAGTCGATAAAGTGTCAAATGCCAGTCGGTGTTATTGCATCGTCTAATTTGTTCCCACTCTCCCTCCCCAGTACCAACATGAGTGGAGTGCAGTGCCTCGCCACAGAGAACATCTGGTTCGACAAACACCGCTACGATGAGGCGGAGAAACGCTTCTATGAGGGAGTCAACGGCCCCTCCACACAGCAGCAACAGGTAAGAGGGAAAATACACTTTTTATGTGCTGAAGATGTTTTCAACCCTCCAACAGGTTGGCTTTTATCCGCAGCCTCACTACAAAGTCATTTTAGACTTCTGTGAATGTGTTTCAGTATGTAGCATTGAGAGACACGGACATATGGTTTTATTTTTAGACATCCTTTGTGTTCATTCCTGCACCTGTGGCATTTTCAGTCTGTTGGATCCTCCCTTCCTCCTCCTGCTCGACACCTCCTCACTTCACGCTTTCCTCTCAGCTGCTGTTCAGCTCCCTGTCAGTCACAACCCTGTTGGTTTAAAGCAATAGTTACATCATTGACGGTCACCGGCGCTCAGGCAGCCCAGAGCAGCTGCGTGCAAGCATGAGTTAAGTCACCCGATTTAGAAGAGAGAGGGGTCAGGTGGTTTGGCAGCTGTCTCTGCTTTTCAGGCCATCCAGGGCTGCAACAGCAGAGAGAGAGAGAAGTTTGGTTTTATGTGTTTTTTTGTTTGACCCCCAACCTTCAGCCGTCTGACATATTCAATTCATAAGGATATGATGAAGGAAAAACATTTTTTATTTGGATTGTTAACTGTTTATGCTCAAAAAATGGCTTAAAGGGTTTATTTGTTATCAAATAATTTTTATATCAACTGACTAATTGTTTCAGTTTCTGCTTAAATACAATGGGATGTCCTTACAGAAATGGTGTGTGAGTTGCACAGCATCAACCACAGGCCTTCTTTGAACATTTCATTGCACCGGGACCATTTCTTTGGTGCAGAGCAGTTGTCAGTGAACATGTTCTGAAGTGGGAAGTAACAGCTGTGCCCTGGGAGGTGCAGGTTGGGTCATCACGTCAGGTCTGCTGCCAGAGTCTGTAACTTTTATATTTCAACATCAGACACAAGATGACCCAGAAATTACATTTATTTACTGTTCGTCCTCTACGTGCACGAATTCACAAGGGTTTTGTCTCAAAAGGCTCTGTAGAGGTTTTCAAGTCATCTTACGTTTTCAAAGCACTCAATTCTTTTAGTAACATCTTCATCCCCAGATGTCGGACATATGGGCCATCCTGTTTTTTGTTGAGTGTGTTTTGTACACTACTACTTGTCTTTGTCACTGCTCCCGCTTCACCACTGCTTTACCCACACATGTCTGTTGAAGAACGATGTTAATCCCATCCTGCTGGACATTGCTAAATCCCGTCAGAATATCCAGCAGTCCCTAAACGGAGTGAGTACTGTGCTACATATGAGCTACGGACCCCCCCCACCCCCCCCACCCCTGTAGTGGCTGGGCTGTACCAACTAATGTCTGTGTACCAGCCCTATAATGGGGGGATATAGTTGTAGAAATAGTGTTTCAAGTATAAATTCAAATTCTCAGACTTGTTTGTGCAAGTTGAGAAACTTACTGCATGCCATGGTCTCTGTCTTCATGCTTCTTTTCCCCCTAACCTCTGCTTGCTAACAACATTGTAACCTTTATTGTTCTGTGAGTACAAGCACTAATCAATGTTGTTCATGGTGTAAAAGTCATTTTTGTTCAGATGAAAAATCTGCTTTTCTCACAAGCAGCTACTTAAGTCGTATCAGATCGAACTCAGTGGTACCTACATGTAGCTGATACTGAAACAGCCCATCACACTCTGAATGTTTCTGTTGTATTAGTTACCAAATGGGTCCGTTTCTTAGTATCAGCATGTGAGTGTGTCAGCTCACTCCTGGTTTTGAAGTAAATAAAAAGAAAATAAAAGTAAAATAAAATACTTAAACGCAGTTTGAATTGGATCAAACATCACTCACCAGAGCAGCTACTAATGAAAGTGTTTTCAGAGCTCACACCTTCAACATGTCGTCTGTAGAGGAATCAGATGAAATGGGTTGAAGAGCTCTGTAGAGCTGCAGGCTTTCTTGATGTTTCTCATTCGATTTAGTATTTTATTTTCAAAATATGATGAATGAATGAGTGAATCTCTCGTCCAGTTTCTTGTAACCCATGCACATTATTTTCTGTCTTGTTACTGACACCTCTGAAGATCCCTGTAGCATCCGACTTTCTACCTACAGCTGCTTCTTTCTTCCTTTTTGCATTTCCTCTCGTACCTTAACGTTGTACATTACCGGGTGCAGGTGAAAACGGCCCTGCAGCAGGCCAAAGGGCGCCAGCAGAAACGGCAGCACAGAAACGTAAGTCCGCCAAGTTCAGCTTTGCTGTGGTCACAGTGGGGAACGCTGCACGGCTGAGACACAGCTGGCTGTGTTGGCTGCGCTCATGTGGAGTGTGTTACTATCATCGCATCAATAAGACGTCTTCATCGTGCACCATCATCTCACCCATCATCCTGCATCTGCCACTATACACCGCTACTAACTGATTTTTGTGACATGTCATTTTGGGGTGAAAATCAGTTCATTTTTTGGCTGCATGTCGTGATCATGATCATCAAATGCCATTTATATGCAGAAGTCAAATATTTGATTTTGATGTCTCTTTTTTTTTCTGGGAACATTTCATGTAACATCTGAATTAAGTTCTCATTAATTGATAAAGCTCAGTTTGACCTTTGGGAAAATACACTCATTCAGTGTTTTGTATCAGAAGCGCAGCTCCAGTGTTAATCTGTCCTTCCTCACCACAAAGACGAGAAACAAAAGAAAACTGATAAAAATAAATCCGCTCAGTTTCTCTGAACATGGTTAATTAACAGGTCATGTCTGGTTACTGTAATTCATATAAAAACCAAAGTTTACTATTGGAGCAGCCCCAGGCCAGCCGGTTCCCACTGCTTTCAGTCTGCGTGCTGGCCAGGCTGTGATTACAGTGGGATCAATCTTCAGATCTAACCTTCAGAGAGGAAACTAGTTCTTCCCAAATGTTGAACTGTTACCTATAGATGATTATTAATTGGTTGCTTCTTTTGAGGGTTTTAAAACAGAATCTGCATGCTGACAATGTAAATATTAAGTCGTCTCCTTAATGAGGGGAAAAAGTTAACATCAGCATTGTGTGTGTGTGTGTGTGTGAGAAGTTCATTCAGGTCATGGTTAAATAGATTTTAGCCCTGCATGGCTTTTTTTTTTTTTTTTTTTTTTACACACCTCACCACTTTTTGTTTTGTTGCTTGCTCATTCACTTCAGACGTACACAGGACCTCCTCTTGGATCATAGTGGATCTGTTTCATTACCATGTCAACCCCAATCTGTAACAGAGCACTTTTTAATTGAATTTTGTTTGTTTTTCCACAGTCATCCTCACATGGAGGTGACCAGGAGCTGGTTTCACGCATGAAGAGCCTGGAACTGGAGAACCAGACTCTGCACAAAGGTGTGTGTTTGTCCGTGCTGACTTTCTACCACATTTGGCCTTTTGCCTATTTGTGTATTGTTTTGCAGTATTTACACTCAACTTTCCTGTTGTGTCCTTTGTTCAGTGGTGGAGGACATGAGAGCAGCTTTGCAGAAGCTGGAGTCCAGAGTGGCCATGCTGGAGAAGACACCAGCACCAGCAGCTGTCCCATGCGCTAAGGTAGATGAAGAATTTATTAGAGATGTAAAAGAATGAAATGAACCTTGAACCAACTTATTTTCCTTCTTGATCCACTTGTAACAGGCTGCACCGATCCAGGCTGCTCCTGTCAAACAAGTTAAGGTGGAGAACGGAGGCGGTGATGATGACGACGATGACGACATTGACCTGTTTGGCAGTGATGAGGAGGATGAG
The DNA here is from genome assembly GCA_021432705.1 of Caranx ignobilis. Taxonomy (NCBI): domain Eukaryota; kingdom Metazoa; phylum Chordata; class Actinopteri; order Carangiformes; family Carangidae; genus Caranx; species Caranx ignobilis. The sequence goes on from MU269980.1 coordinate 32,554,848, forward strand.
GAGGCAGAGCGCATCAAGCAGGAACGTCTAGAAGCCTATGCAGCCAAGAAGGCTAAGAAACCCACCCTCATCGCCAAGTCATCGATCCTGTTGGACGTCAAACCTGTACGTAATGGATTCATTTAGCTAATTTATATGAACTGCTTCTACTGCTGTTTGTTGTTAAATCTAGGCAGATCTACAGTTGTGGGGGGAAAATCACAAGTGAAAAGAAATGGAAGTAATTTTATCAAACTTAATTTCTCATTGATCTGTTTAAATATTTATGAAATCATTCTCAAATTAATTTTAAGGACTTTAAATGAAGATGGAATATGGCTTTAGATAATGTTATGTGTGTAAGTGTGTGATGATGATCTGCAAATCTCAAGTATTGCTCTGACACATGGATCCTGTGACTTGTGTCGACCCCTCTGTGTGTCATCAGTGGGATGATGAGACAGACATGGCAAAGCTGGAGGAGTGTGTGCGCTCGGTGCAGATGGACGGGCTCCTGTGGGGAGCGTCCAAACTTGTCCCAGTCGGCTACGGCATCAAGAAGCTGCAGATCAACTGTGTGGTCGAGGACGACAAAGTTGGCACTGACATCCTGGAGGAGGAGATCACCAAGTTTGAGGACTATGTAAGTGCCAGTGACTTTGATTTAAACATCTACTGTTTGTTGTTTTTTTTTTTTTTTATTGTTTTTTTTTAAAGATGTTTCACTGGTGGTTAGGTTTTTTTTTTTTCCTTGTTCAGACTTTCTGGAAAGTCTGAACTCAGATAAAACTGAGGTGATTGGAATTTAATTTGTGGTGCTCACTGCACTGAAAAATTGCATTTCAAAAACTTCAGTAGCAACAGAGGTTTGATCTACCATGGCTCCTCACCAAGAAATAAATTCATCACCTGGAGTAAAAGACACTTCAGTAAAATGAGATGAATTTGTTAGACTGGTTGTTTCCCAGTTTCCAGTCACTGCCAGACTAACCTAACTTGCCTCAGACTGCAGCTTTACTTTGAATGGATGATTATGAGAATGGCAGCAATAAGTAATTACTTCCAACAATTTAACTTTTGCCTGAAATCTCTCATAAAAATGGTCTCAGACTTTTAAGATACCTCACATTATTTTTTTTTTAATTTGTACTGTCAGAACTGTTGAATTTAAAATCATTTACATCACAGTATAGTATGATAACTCCGGTGAAATAAACATACACCTTCACTTGTTTTCTTCCTCTGCAGGTCCAGAGTGTAGATGTTGCTGCCTTCAATAAGATCTAAGCTCCTCCAGCTCTTTACCTGCTCCACTTGAGTGTTGCCGCTGCTCCCGGCTTGCACAGTTATTAAAAAGGCAAAGCTTTGAGCACAAACATCTGTCTGTTTCATTATTCTTCTCAGTGAAATGGAAATATTTTGAACCCCACATGTACAAGGTTTGTTGAACTTTCCCCACCTTCTCATGGTTTAAAGAGAGCACAGCTTCAAAGTAGAACCTAATCCCACCCAAACCCTGGGTGCACTGGCTGTGTGAATGTAGTCTTCACTTTATGGAGTAAAACCATGGTGTCAGCAACATTGTAGAAAGATAGAGTCCCACCCCTGAGGTCCATATACACTCCAATCCTGCTGCAGCTGGCAGTGCTGATGCTCACACTCTCCTTATTGTGCTGGAATGAGCAGGCGGAGTACGACAGTCCAGGCTCCACGATTTGGAGTTGTGTCCCAGTTTGCTGTCGCTTCCTCCTCCAGTTCTGCTCATGTTTTTGTAGCAGACACCAATGGAAACGCCTTTGTTTCCGGTCCACTCCACCTCCCAGTAGCAGCGCCCGGCCATCCCAGCTCTGCACAGCACCTGGGCCCAGCTGGTGAAGCGATCCGGATGTTCTGGAAGTGACTGTGGCTCTAAACGTGTGGTGACGGCTCTCCGACCATCAGAGAAGCATAAGTAAGGATTGGCTGTGTTTGGATCCAGGGTTATATCACTGTAATCTTGACAGAGGAGATGGTCAAACATCAGTTAGTGATGGGTTTATAGATGGCAACATTTTGATCTAAACAGCTATGAGATTTACTACAAACATGTTCCTCTCTCTCTTCACTCATTCATTAAAACCATGAGCAGGTCAAAATCATTCAAAAAGATGATCCAGTCATAAAATTAAATTACAATCATAACTTGTTGAAAAAAAGATTGATTTATTTAAGTAGTGTGTGGACTCCTTTATCAACTAGTATAGTTTCATCAGCAACACTTTGGTTACTTTTCTCATGTATTGTGAAGACAAACTAAACCTATGAAATGTGAGAATCAGTTTGTGGTATAAATCTGTGACGTATTAGTTCTGTAGTTTATGAAATAGTTGTACTCACATTGTAGGAAATCAGCTCTTGTCTTTGGTTCTGAGTTGTATGGTGTGTCGACATCTTTAGCTGTTGAACATCAATCAGAGTTTATTGACAATAACAGCAGATTCATTGTTGAGCTTAACTTGAAAAACATACATACCTTTGGTCCTTTCAGAGTCTTTCTTGCTTTGGTTGCTGGTTTCCTTCAGTGAGAGGACTGCACATGCAGAGAAAATTATAATGTGTCATTTTTATGTCTAAAGATAGAATAATTATCCTCACAATGATCAGCTGAAAGAGACGCACCCTTTTCTGAGAGTTTGTTGAATTCTCTTTCAACTGTTTCGTCCACGCTGTCCTTCAGATCAACCAGGGATGCCCTCATGGTTTTGAACATTAAATACTGAAGCGCATCAGTGCTGGGCATCTCCACAGGCTTGGAGTGGAAATGAAGGGACTTGCACTTCTGCATCGACACAAGCAAATTAGTGGAGAACATTTGAATGCAAGTGCAGCAACTCTGACAAAACATGAAGGAACGACTTTGTTGGTGCGTGACGTTCATAGTCACGTGCTAGAAACCACACTAACTGGATCTGTCAGGAAGTGCAGGATATATCATATATTGATATTATTTACTCTGTTCTCAGACTTAACTATATTATGTTTAACCTAAAAAAGATGCACAGAGCTTTGCAAAGAAATGTAATAAAAGGTTTTAAAGTAAAGCTTTAATTGTCACTAATACCTTTGGGTTTGGGGCAGCTGGTAAGATGATGTAACCACAAATATTTTTTAAAGAAACAACAGTGGAGAAGATGGATGGAGGATCACTGACCTCTCCTACTCTTTTCTTATACATTTGTGATCTGTCATTGGCCAGTTGAGTTGTTGCTTAATGGTTACTCATAGGCTTTACTAAAAGCATGACTAAGTGACTTTATGAATGTGTTTTATGGTAAACACTCACTCCTCAGTTGATTCTCAAGTACAATAAGTGTAAAGTTAAATAAATATGAACCCAGAAATAGAGCAAAGAGTGTTAAAGGTCATCAAAAAGTTATTCTAATCACTCCTGCATCATACCAGGGAGTCTTACAGGTTTGAAATCAATAATTAAGTCATGCATGTAAGCCTGTGCTCCTGTTGGCTTAGTTCCTCACCTGCAGGAAGTGGATGTGATCATCAGTGTGACAGAGCTTCTCCAGCTCAGCCTCCGTCCTCCTCAGTGCAGCCGTCTCCCTCTGCATCTTCTCCAGCTGCTCCTCAGCCTGACTGACGGCCACTCTCTCTTGGACTCGGATCAGCTCCTTCACCTCCTCTCTTTGTTTCTCTATGGAGCGGATCAGCCTGGAGAAAATCCTCTCGCTCTCCTCCACCACTGCGTCTGTGGAGTGCTGTGGAGGATCAACTTTTAATGTCTTAGTTCTCCAGGAATCACGCACAGCCAACTTGTGATCCCACACAAGTGTGAACAACATATCTAAAGCTCCTGGATTAAAAAATACACTCACCTTGATGTATCTGATAATGTATCTAAGTTCCTTTTCCGTGTCCTTCAATTTGTGCACAGTCTTCAAAGAGGTTTCTTGGAGTTTTTTCTGAGAGAATACAAAAGATGAATATCATAAAGCGCAGTCCCTTAGGCTGCTCAGCTACATATTTTTTTTTCCCACGGTTGACTTTCAAGATGGAAAGTTTTGATTTTACAATCAAAAGGACTGGATTTCAGTGCAAAGCCTTTGGTCTATCGATCTACTCTTTTGACACACAAGATATGGCTGCAGGACCAGGGCACATTTTACACTCCCTGTGTTCAATATTTCAAACACTGTAGCCTTAACATCAGGCTAAAATAAAAAGACACTGTCTTCACCAGATGTAAGAAACAGAGCTTTATTGTGTCTCAATCTTTGATTTCTCAGAAATTCTGGAAAGTAAGAATTTCTGAGAAGAATAAGTCAGATTTTCTGAGAAAAAACCCTCAGAAATTCTGGGAAAAAACAAATTTTCTAAGAAAAAAAGTCAGAATTTCTGACTCAGATATTCTTAGTTTTTTCTCAGAAATTCAGACTTTTTTTCCTCAGAAGTTCTGTGTTTTTTCTTGGAAATTCTGGGTCTTTTTTCTAAGAATTTCTGACATTTTTCTCAGAAATTATAACTTTTTTCTGAGAAATTTTATTTTTTCCTCATAAATTCAGAATTCTGTTTTTTTCTCAGAAATTCTGGGGTTTTTTTTCTCAAAGTTTCAGATTTTTCCTCAGAAATTATAACTTTTTTCTGAGAAATTTTATTTTTTCCTCAGAAATTCAGAATTCTGTTTTTTTCTCAGAAATTCTGGGGTTTTTTCTTCAAAGTTTCAGATTTTTCCTCAGAAGTTCTGTGTTTTTCTTGGAAATTCTGGGTTTTTTCTTAGAATTTCTGACATTTTTCTCAGAAATTCTAACTTTTTTCTGAGAATTTCTGACATTTTTCTCAGAAATTCTAACTTTTTTTCTCAGAAATTATATTTTTTCCTCATAAATCCAGCAATTTTTCTCAGAAATTCAGACTTTTTTCTAAAGAATTCTGTGTTTTTTTCTCAAAGTTTCAGATTTTTTTTTCAGAAATTCTGACTTTTTTTGAGAATATCTGAGTTTTTTCTCTGAAGTTCTAGGATTTTTTTTTTTTTTTTTTTTCAGAATTTCTGAGTTTTTTTTCTTGGAAAATCTGACTATTTTCTCAGAATTTCTGAGTTTTTTTCTTGGAAATCCTGACTTTTTTCTCTGAAATTTTAACTTTTTTCTGAGAATTTCTTACAATTTTCTCGGAAATTCTGACTTTTTTTTCTCAGAAATTCTAACATTTTTTCTCAGAAATTCTAACTTTTTACCAAGAATTTCTGACATTTTCCTCAGAAATTATGGGTTTTTTCTCAGAAAATCTGCCTATTTTCTCATAAATTAAGCCAATGTTTCAGAAATTCCAACAAATTTTTTGAAAAAAAAAAAAAAAACATCAGAAAATCTGAAAAAAAAAACATAATTTCTGAGAAAAAAAGTCAGATTTTTTGGGAACATTTTTGAGAAAGAAACACCCCAAATTTCTGAGAAAAAACAAAGAATTTCTGAAAATAAGGTCATATTTCCTGAGAAAAAAGACAGAAATTCTCAGAAAAAGTTACAATTTCTGAGAATACCCCTAGAATTTCTGAGAAAAAACAAAGATTTTCTGAGAAAAAACTCAGAATTTCTGACAAAAATCCCAGAATTTCTGAGAAAGAACAAAGAATTTCTGAGGAAAAGTCAGAATTTCTGAAAAAAACCCTCAGAAAGTTAGAATTTCTGAGGGCATACAAAGGATTTCCGAGAATAAAGTCTGAATTTCTGAGAAAAAAGTCAAAATTTCTGAGAAAAACCATAAATTCTGAGAAAAAAAACCCAGAAATTCTGAGAAAAAAGTCAGAAATTCTCAGAAAAAGTTACAATTTGTGAGAAAAAAACTCAGAATTTCTGAGAAAAATCTGATTTTCTGAGAAAAACCCCAGAGTTTCTGAGGAAAAAAACTAAGAATTTTTGAGAAAAAACCAATGAATTTCTGAGAAAAAAACAAAGAATTTCTGAGGACATACAAAGAATTTCTGAGAAATAAGTCTGGGAAAGAATAAATTAATTTTTGAGAAAAAAAAACCAAAATGTCTGAGGAAAAAACAAAGAATTTCCAAGAATGAAGTCTGAATTTCTGAGAAAAAACCATAAATTCTGAGAAAAAAGCCAGAAATTCTTAGAAAGGAGTCAGAATTTCTCAGAAAATTACTCAGATATTCTGAGGAAAAACCAGAATTTCTCAGAAAAAGTCAGAAATTCTCAGAAAAAGTTACAATTTCTGAGAATACCCCTAGAATTTCTGAGACAAAACAAAGAATTTCTGAGAAAAAAATCAAAGAATTTCTGAGAATAAAGTGAGAATTTTTGAGAAAAAGATCTGAATTTCTGAGGAAAAACCTGAATTTTGGAGGAAAAACAAAGAATTGTGGATGAAAAAACTGAATTTCTGAGAGAAAAAAGTCAAAAGTTCTCAGAAAAAGTCAGAATTTCGGGGATATACAAAGAAATTCTGAGAATAAAGTCAGAATTTCTCAGAAAAATACTCAGATATTCTGAGGCAAAACCCAGAAATTCTGAGAAAAAATCAGAAATTCTCAGAAAAAGTTACAATTTCTGAGAATAAAACTCCAAATTTCTGAGAAAAACAAAGATTTTCTGAGAAAAAGCAAAGATTTTCTGAGAAAAAGCCTGAAATCCTCAGAAAAGTTAGAATTTCTGGGAAAAAACAACGAGTTTCTGAGAAAAAAAGTCAGATTTTCTGAGAAAAAAATCTGAAATTCTGAAAAACAAAAGGAAATTCTGAGAAAATAAAACATAATTTTTGAGAAAAAAGCCAGAAATTCTTATAAAAAAGTCAGAATTTCTCAGAAAAATACTCAGATATTCTGAGGCAAAACCCAGAAATTCAGAGAAAAAGTCAGAAATTCTCAGAAAAAGTTACAATTTCTGAGAATACCCCTAGAATTTCTGAGACAAAACAATGAATTTCTGAGAATAAAGTGAGAATTTTTGAGAAAAAGATCTGAATTTCTGAGGAAAAACCTGAATTTTGGAGGAAAAACTAAGAATTTTGGAGAAAAAAATGAATTTCTGAGAGAAAAAAGTCAAAATTCTCAGAAAAAAGTCAGAATTTCGGGATATACAAAGAAATTCTGAGAATAAAGTCAGAATTTCTGAGAAAAATGCTCAGATATTCTGAGGCAAAACCCAGAAATTCTGAGAAAAAATCAGAAATTCTCAGAAAAAGTTACAATTTCTGAGAATAAAACTCCAAATTTCTGAGAAAAAACAAAGATTTTCTGAGAAAAAACAAAGATTTTCTGAGAAAAAAACTCAGAATTTCTGACAAAAATCCCAGAATGTCTGAGAAAGAACAAAGAATTTCTGAGGAAAAAAGTCAGACTTTCTGAAAAAAAACCCCAGAAAGTTAGAATTTCTGCGGATACACAAAGAATTTCCGAGAATAAAGTACGAATTTCTGAGAAAAAAGTCCAAATTTCTGAGAAAAAACATAAATTCTGAGAGAAAAACCCAGAAATTCTGAGAAAAAAGTCAGAAATTCTCAGAAAAAGTTACAATTTGTGAGAAAAAAACTCAGAATTTCTGAGAAAAATCTGATTTCTGAGAAAAACCCAGAGTTTCTGAGGAAAAAAACTAAGAATTTTTGAGAAAAAATCAAAGACTTTCTGAGAATAAAGTCAGAATTTGTGAGTAAAAGACCAGAATTTCTGAGAAAAAAGTCAGAAATTCTCAGAAAAAACAAAGAATTTCTGAGAAAAAAACAGAATTTCTAAGAAAAAACTCAGAATTTCTGAGAAAAAATCCAGAATTTCTCAGAAAAACTCAGAAATTCTCAGAAAAAGTTACAATTTCTGAGAATACCCCTAGAATTTCTGAGAAAAAAACAAAGAATTTCTGAGAATAAAGTCTGAATTTTTGAGAAAAAGATCTGAATTTCTGAGGAAAAACCTGAATTTTGAAGGAAAAACAAAGAATTTTGGAGGAAAAAACTGAATTTCTGAGAGAAAAAAGTAAAAAATTCTCAGAAAAAAGTCTGAATTTCGGGGTTATACAAAGAAATTCTGAGAATAAAATCAGAATTTCTGAGAAAAATACTCAGATATTCTAAGAAAAAATCTGAAATTCTCAGAAAAAATCTGAAATTCTCAGAAAAAGTTACAATTTCTGAGATTAAAACTCCAAATTTCTGAGAGAAAACAAAGATTTTCTGAGGAAAAACCCAGAAATTCTGAGAAAAAGCCTGAAATCCTGAAAAACAAAAGAAATTCTGAGAAAATAAAACATAATTTCTGAGAAAAAAGCCAGAAATTCTTATAAAACAGTCAGAATTTCTCAGAAAAATACTCATATATTCTGTGGCAAAACCCAGAAATTCTGAGAAAAGGTCAGAAATTCTCAGAAAAAGTTACAATTTCTGAGAATAAAACTCCAAATTTCTGAGAAAAAACAAAGATTTTTTAAGAAAAAAAATCTGAAATTCTGAGAAAAAAAACAGAATTTGTGAGAGAAAAAATGTAGAATTTCTGAGAAAAATCAGATTGTCTGAGAAAAAAGTCAGAATTTCTGAGAAAAACACAGAATTTCTGAGGAAAAACAAAGAATTTCTGAGAATAAAAGTCAGAATCTTATGAGAACAAAACAGAATTTCTGAGAAAAAAAGTCAAAATATCTGAGTAAAAAAGTCAGAATTTCTGAGAAAAAACCCAGAATTTCTGAGAAAAAGCAAAGAATTTCTTAGAATAAAGTCCAAATTTTTGAGAAAAAAAGTCTGAATTTCTGAGAAAAAAAGGCAGAATTTCTGAGAAAAAACTCAGAAATTCTGAGAATAAAGTCAGAATCTCTGAGAAAAAAGTCAGAATTTCTGAGAAAAAAAACATAAATTGTGAAAAAAGTCAGAATTTCTGGGAAAAAAAATGCAGAATTTCTGAGAAAAAACTAAGAATTTCTGAGGAAAAAAACTAAGAATTTCTGAGAAAACACAAAGAATTTCTGAGAAAAAAGTCATAATTTCATATTTTTTTTTTTGTTGTTGTTTTGTTTGTTTTTATCTCAGATATTCTGACTTTCTTTCTCAAAATTTCATTTTTTTTTCTCAGAAATTTTGACTTTATTTTTCCAGAATCTTAAAATAAATAAATAAATTCTCAATTGTTGGCCCTAATGCTCTTCCATATAAGCGCAATACAGTACAGTCTGCAATTATTAACTTTAACAAGACTCATCATTAGGTTTATTTGTCACACTTTGTGAACATCACACACCATTTTTCTAGGCTGAGGAACAAAACCCACAACTTTATAGATTCATTAATCCTGGGGAAATTCAGAAATACTATATGACCTTTGACCTGTAAAATTCTGAGGGATATGCCTTTAATATTAAATGCATGCTTTCAGTAAAGTCCTGTGTGAAAATTGGTATGCAAACTAACATACTGTATAATTATAAAGTACTATAAAAAGAAATATCTGTTCTTGGTGAGTCAAGCTGCTCCTAAACATGTTTGAACTTAAGGCATCATTGAATGTTAAGAAATGTTCAAACCTACCTGTTGTATTGTCCGCTCATCCACCACTGAGACTACATCATGGCCCTTGTGTGTCTCTTTCACACACTGTGAGCACACACACTGCTGGTCAGTGCGACAGTACAGCCTCATTAACTTGTTGTGCTCTGGGCACAGCTTGTCTCTCAGCTGATCTGAAGCCGGGATCAATTTCTGGCCCTTTCCATGGCAGCGCTCCTCGTGGGCTCTCAGGTGAGCCAAACAGTACGACTCCACACATATAAGACAGGATTTGACAGCTTTGCTCCTTCTCCCCGTGCAGACACTGCATTTCACCTCCTCAGGTTTGGCCAGGTGCTGAGCTGAATCTTTTAACTCAGTGCGCTTAAACTTTTCCACCACTTCGGCCAGAACTGTGTTTCTGCTCAGCAGAGGTCTGGGATTAAACAGCTGCCTGCACTGAGGACAACTGTACTGGCCTTTCTGCTTAGGTCGGTTCCAGTAATCTTCGATACAGTCCAAACAGTAGCTGTGACCACAGGGGATAGTCACCGGGTCCCTCAAGACTTCCAGGCAAACTGAACAACAAAAGTGATCTTGTTCGACAGAGATAGTTGTTGCTGCCATTTCCCACACGCTCTGACAGAAACTGGAGGGAACAAAGATGGGCGTAGCTCAAAGGTGTTGATAACAGCTACTCAGGTTTCACCTGCTGTACCCTGGAGCCTCCTATCACAGCCGTCTGCACCAGGAAATAGGCTGGCCCAGATAAAGCAAACTGAGAAAAGAACAACCTTGTGTTGAACCACCTCTCCTAAGTATGCACTCAGTCAATTCACATTAGATTCACTGACCTGACAGAGTAATTTCTCACGAAACATTTTACATGAGAGCTGCAGTGTTGTGTCAGCACTCAACCTGTTATCCCACTTCTGCTCCACACACTTCATGCCCCTATTTACACAGAATACAATGAAAGTAAACCAGCCCCCATGCAAATAAACGCCACCTCAGACAACATATAGTGTGTACAAGTGTGTATTTTAATGTCCACATGTCATCAATCACAATATATTATTACACGTGTCAAGCAAATGGTTGTTAACAGAGGTTAAAAAAATGAAAAATGTTTATAAAAGCCTGTCTTAAAACTAAAACTTTACTACATTTCAAGGCAGTTTCCTTAGAAATACTGGAGTAAGATACAGTGAGCTCGGCCCTGCTTTCTGCTGCTTAATACTTAAAAGTAAATACATTGTTGTGGAGAGATGCTCAGTTCATAAATGTTTTTCTCATCTCCTTTCCAGCTGCGCTATAATGCAAGATGTATGTATGGCTTACTGTTGAAAACTGAACCATTTAAATGAATGCCAAAAGCTGATAATCCATGCGTGTCACTACATACATTGCATTTGTGAAAGGAAAAGGAGAGAAGAGCAGTCAAGTATGATGACATTCAGGTCGTGTAGGTGCATGTGAGATACTGGTACGAGTCTATTTCCTCCTTGGGTGAGCACGTCGCTGAAGGTGCCTCGATCTGGATCCTGTGGAGAGTTTGGTGCCTGGGCAGACAGAGGAGGAATTATTGGTCTAAAGGAGAGATAACAAATGTGCTCCTGTACATAATCTGTGCTCAGCAGAAAAGACAGGTGGTGCATCAAACTACCTTTTCGGGTCATTTGTAATGATATATACTGATGTTTCCATTTTAATATTTATAGTATTACAAATAAAACCACATACATGAGCTCCTGATGCCAGACTGAAAGTCTAAAAGTACCATAAGTTTGACTTTAAAGGATAAAATCTACACTAAATCACAAATGTAACTACATTCATTCATGTTGAGGTACTTGTACTTTACCTCACAATATTGTACTGCAAGAACAGATACAGTTACTGGTTACTTTACAGGTGCAGATTATTACATGTTCAATGTAATATCTGGAGGTTTTTTGCTCAAAAATAAACGCTAGCCTTATACAAATAAATTCCGGCTTAATCATCACTCATGGGCTTCTAGTCCTGTGTGGTGGTGACTGTGCCTGTATTTTGGTCTTTTGCATTGTTTTGTTGTGCATGGGGACGCTTCTGGGTGGAAAGTCGGTGTTTTTTCTCCAGCCAATGACAGAGCAGCGCGAGCAGGAGGGCTGCTAACCCTGCTAGCTGTCCCGGATGCTAGCAAGTACGAGCGGCGGATGCTATTCGCCACCGCTAACACCCGCAAGCTCGACGCTAACTTCTGCTAGCGTCTACCACCCGCTTCCAAGCTCAACTCAACAGCCCTCCTACTGCCGGCGATGGCCGGGTATCGGTCCGCCGCTCCAGCGCTTCACTCGACCTGTATTTCAAATTCTTTGCAGTCTTGACTACCAGTCTTCCTCAGTACTGCTACTACTACTACTGCGGCTACTGCTGCTGCTGTCAGGGGCAGGAGGCGTGCTCAGTTGAGGCCGAGAGAAGAGGCCCAGTTTTACAAACTGCAATGAACAAACCTCCAGACTATACATTTAAACATATTACATTCAATAGCATTCAATATGTTGCCCTGCTGAGAAGATAACTGTCAGATATTGTCCCTTCTGTTTGGTTAAGTGAAACTATAAATGCAGGAACTTAATGCAAAACAGCACTTTATACCATGGTGTGATATGGGTGTTTAAATGCAGTAAAATATCTCAGTACTTCTCCCTCGACCACATGAATCTTGCAGATTCTGAATTTGTTTAACTTTCCCTATTACTAAATTTGTGACATGATTTACACTGGTATGTGTAAAATGAACTCTACACTGTACTTTACTAGGAAATACATTGTATTATTGATCATTTACCAAATGGTGAGAAGGCAAACGTGGGCAGAGCAGGTCCCTGAGTGAGGAAAGGGTTGAGAGGACTCACAGGACTTTGGTCTAGACCAGGTGGGGGGATCACTGCAAGCACAGAAACAACAAACACTGTTAGTGCAGAGTCTCAGACGTCCCAAGTGTCACTGATCCACTGTTGCAGATTCAGCAACCTCCACTATAAACAACAAAGATGAGTAAGGTGTTTGTGCTGCACTATAATGTGGCCAAGGTTCTGCAGAGTTCACACAGTATGGGTGAACTAAATCTAAATCTAAATCTAGGGCACAGATCTCGACCAGTAAGAGCATGAAATATATCAATAAAACAAATATAGATGGTAAGGTCTAGAATTATTTACAAAGCACTTGAATCATTAAATAGATGCAGGATGAGCAGCAGAACATGGATGGATGGATTAACCAAGGAAAACATTATTAATTTAAGGTCTATGTATGCACTTCAATCAGAATCAGACATCTGGAACAAGAGTAGTGAGTATTTTCCAGCCTTTTTCTGATAAAGTCACAAACAAAACAATATTTTCAAATAATGTTACAGCCTAAGACAGGCTCGAAAGAATATATAAGTCCTTTGTAAATGAAATGTGACATTATTTATTTACCAAAACAGGATTTTAGGTAAAAGAGTTGGGTTGGACTAACCTGCTGTTGCATCCAATGGTGCAGATGACCCAGCATCACCAGACTGTACAGTGGCTACTTGGTCAGTGGCATTTGAAGAACCTACAATCACTATGTTCCTCACTACAAATCAAAGACAGAAACAAAATCACATAAACAGAGCTGACAGAATCATTAATACCAGATAAAGACAGCACTCTAACGATCACTGGTGTCTTACCTTTCTCGTAGATGTTGACAAATCCTCCTTGGCAGACCTCCTGCAACAGTACTTTAAAATCTGACACAGCTGTCATCACAGGACCAAAGGTGAGGCTGGGGTCAGTGGTGACTGAAGGCAAAGCTGACAGCACAGGTGGAGCATGGAGAGACTGACAACTCTGGATTTACAAACACAGAGACCAAGAAGGAATGAAGTTTGATGTGTGGATCTAAGTCACTGAGATTCTGTCCTGAAGGTCTGAAAAAAACAAAAACAAATAAATCTGAGTGGAATTACCTGAAGGAAACTTATGTGGTCGTCAGTATGGGAAAGTTTATCGACTTCAGCCTCATTCTTCTTCAGCTCTGTGATCTCCTTCTGGATCTTGTCCAGCAGCTGCTCGGCCTGACTGACGGCCGTCTTCTCCTGCGCTTTGATCAGCTCTCTCACCTCAAAACGCTTCAGCTCAATCGACCGAATCAGTTCAGTGAAGACGCAGTCACTTTCTTCAGATGCTGCCCGAGCCGAGCGCTAGAGGGAGACACAAAAGAAACAAAGAAGTTTTACTGTCAACTTAGGAACTGTTTAGAGCAATATGGAAGGAGTGAGGGATCTTATCATCTGTATTGATCTGTTACCTGGAGTGTTAGCACTTACAGTGAGAGAGAAAATGGCCTGTCTCAGCTCCTGTGCCTCCTTCTCTCTGAGCTGAATTCTCAGCTGAGAGCTCTGCTTCATGTCACTGAGCTGCCTCTGAGGAAATACAAAGTGAAAATACGAAAAGTTACATACAGTTTAAGAAAGAGGGACATCTTATTGATCTTATTGATTACATCACTATGTACAGAGTTTGCATACACAAGGCCAATCTACTTCTTGCCTTATTTTGTTAACATGTCAATGCAATTGCGTCTCTGTGTGTGCTGTTATTTATGAAGTTTCTTATTTACATGTTCCTAAATGTGCTGAAGCTGAAGTTTGCTTCCTCTAAATCTAGGCAACATGAGACCCAGCTGAAGATTTCAAATTAATATTTCACAGTACACTAATACTGATACACAGTCAAACCAACTCTCAAGAACAGAGATGGTTTGATTTCAGTTTCAGATTTAGTAAACCTTTAAGTTGGGGCCCTCTGCTGGCCTACTGGTTTAAGCACCAACAAGAAAACAAAAAACCTCTCTGTGTCTCTCACTCCCTTTGTGTCTCCACCTAAGAAGTTGTTCCTGTAACTAATGTAATTTGATTGGACGAGAGGCGCTTCACAGGTGGTCTGTGCTACATGAACGGTTGTTGTCTATCAAAGATTAGTATACTTCCAGGAACCACATTTTAAAATGAATGATTTTTGCCCGTTCGTGTTGGATGACGAGAAAGGTAGAAGCAGATACTTCAGCACACATTTGAGGTAACAGACGAAGTAAGCTAGCTAGAGCGCAGATCAAAAAAGGCTCGTGTTGCTTAGTAACAGTCCAGAGAGGGCGGAACTAACTATTCTGGAACAAATCATAACCTGTTGTTGCTCATGGCGGTTGATTATGTGGCACTTCTATAACTGTTGTTTAAAATTAATATCATATAAAGGGTATGGTGTTGTACTGATTAATTACACCTTATAAACACCTCAGTGTGTGGTAGCAGCAGTTTTCTCTAGTGAAGAACAGTAAAGTTAAAGGGTTTTTAAGAAGCTACTTAACATTTAGCAGTTTGATAAAGAAACAAACATGTTATAATTATATATAAGTATTTGGTTACCTGCTTCTGCTGTATCTCCACCTCAGCCAGAACCGTGTCGTGCCCTTTATGTTCGTCTGTCAGGCACAGGTAACAGATGCACTGTTTGTCGGTGCGGCAGTACACCTCCAGCAGCTTGTCATGTCGGGGGCAGATCGTCTCTTGGAGCTTTTTGTTGGCCGACACCAGCTTGTGTTTCTTGAAAGCGGCAGACTCGTAATGAGGCTGGACATGAACGCCGCAGTAGGAGGCCAAACACACCAGACAGGACTTAACAGCCTTGTTTTTTCTCCCGGCACAGACGTCGCACTCCACGTCGTCTGCCTCGGCGAAGCTTTGGTTAGCGGACACCGTGGCTTCTTGGATTCCAGTCCTTTTGAATTTCTCTACCACATCGGCCAGCATAGTGTTTCTGGCCAGCGCCGGCCTCGGACTGAAGTTCTGCCGGCACTGCGGGCAGACGAAGATCCCTAGGTAGTCGTCTTGGTCCCAGTAGTCCTGGATACAAACACAGCAGTAACTGTGTCCGCAGGGGATGGTCACAGGGTCCCTCAGCACGTCCAGACATATCGGGCAGTTGAACTGGTCCTTGTCCAGGACTACTCCGGCCTGAGCCATCGTCGAAAACGCTGATGTAGAAACAGAAAATGAGCGAAAACACAGGAATATGACAACTGCTGCTGCTTTGTTTACAGGAAGTGCTAACAGGGGGCGGTACCGGAACCGGAAGTAGGGATTTTAATCTTTAAAAGGCATCATTTTCAAAATAATAGAACTTAAATTTTATATTGCAATGGCTAACACGTGTATTTATTTCTATATTGTCTTTGTGTTTGAAGTACTTCTTTATATGTTATTTGTACAGAGTAGTGGAGATAGTGACTTTACTTTTATGAGTAAAAACTAATAATACTACAATGTAAGGCGACACTCCATTGCAACTATGATTTAGATTATTAAAAGTATAAGTCTTTGTACAAAAGGGCTGATACACTGTAATTAAATACATTATTCTGTGTGTATCAGTGTGTAAGCAGTAGATTTCTAACAATATTAAATAAGCAGAAGGGGAGTATCTTTGTCAAAAAAAAACTTAATCATCATCATGGTTATTTTGTAGCAGATAAATATTCAGTATAGCATCACTAACCATAGTACATCAGTTACTTTACACTGCACGACAACCATTTAAAACGTGAGCCTGAACATAGTTCCCAATGCATTTTTAATTCAAAATGCCATTAAATAATAAATCAACACATTAAATGAAGTCTGATACAGTAAGTGGAAAATAAAAAGGACAACAAATTTTCAAACTTAAAGGAATTAAATAGGTTTTTGTGCATTAACAACATAAATAACAGGTTAGACATACAGTACACCTTTAAAAATAAGTTTCCTCTTCATACAGAACAATACATTACTTTGGTCAAAAACTAAAGCTTTGATGCATTTAAAGGAAGGTCCCACATTTCAAAGCCTGTCTCAGTAAAAACCTAATATCATCCAAACATCATTAGTGATTATTGTTCACTGCAAGTTTTTGAAAAGTTGCCAGCAACATTGTACAGAGTAAACCGTCGCTTATCATGTCTGTCATTTTGGATTTGAACACATTCTTGCCAAACTAAATGCCACTCCATTTGAAGAGGTCCATCCTTTAAATGTATATATTATAAATTTGGTAAAACAACAATACTGTACTGATAAAACGTCCCTAAAAACAAATATTTCTTCTCAGACTTTTAACAAGAGTTCAGGTTATTCACTCATTTGGGTTAACTTGTGCAAAATGCTGACGGGAAGATTAAAACTAATTGTCATTTCATGTTTACAATGTCCATTCAAGCATTTCATTACACCTACTGTATGTTTTCTTTTCTTCAAAAAAAAGTTATAATTCCCTGAAATTATAACTGTAAACTACGACTAATCAAGAGAAACAGGCACAAAAAATTATTCTGGTTGTTTCAAAACATGCATTGATGTCAGTGGAAGAGTAACTTTTGCTCTACATGCTTATCTGAAGTTAGAGGATTTTGCTAAATGAGAATGAGGACGTCTAAAGCCAGTCTATTCACAGTCAACTACTGAAAAAGCTGCAAGGATAAAGCTACGTTTTTTGTTTTTGACTTTCGCCCAAGAGAACAACTTTCATAATGATCTCAGTGCATAAGTGCAATTAAAACAAGGAATACCTTATAGTTCAAGTTTTCAGCTGTTCTAAGTCCAGGACTTGACTCCACATGATACAAAAGTACACAGCAGGTAGGACTGACCCAAAACAGAAGTGAAATTGTGTATGTCAACTAAAACTGTCTACAATGTTTGACCTGTTTGTATGCATGTATATATATGGATGTATATTGTATATGTGCGTGCATTACAAATGATATGTGTCTACACTCATGGTGTCATGGTGTGGCTTCACTTGTTCTTCTCTTCCAGTCCGCTCTCTGCTCTCAGAGCCTGGCTGCTGGCTGAAATGAAGCTGATCCAGTGTTTGAGGTCCTCAGGAAACTCTGGGCACTCGATCTGAACACACAAACACAAAAGTTAGAAGAATCTTAAAACACATTCTTGATATTTTCAGTGTTTTTTTTTTAGAGCAAAAGTTAAGAATAACGTGTTCAGAAATAAAATATTTTGGGGTTATTAATTTGCACAATTTTTTGAACAAAAATACCAAATATTTTCTTCTTCCAGCTTCTTAACTCTGCGACTTATTGCATTTGTTTCTTTCATTCAAAAGTGAACAAAAATATTTTTACTTTTTCAGTAATGTTTTAAGGAAAACCAACATTTAGATATTGTCACATTGGGCTTAAGAGACTGCAAAGGATGATTTTTGTCTTTTATATTTAAGTTATTACAAGTATTTATTTAATTTAAAAGTTATACAGTATACAGTTATATCAATACTGAACATCTTCTTCTATCACTAACCTTCCGTTTGCAGACAAATTCGATAATTCTCTCCGGGCTGCAGTGCACCACATTTTGCCTGCAGAGCATGATCGCAGATACGAATCCATCTTTCTTGGATACAAACCGCTGCTCCAAGTAAAAGGCCTTCTCGTCCCATCCCACTACTTTGGTCCGAATCTCAAAAGCCTCACGGAAGGCCAAGGAGCGTCGGTACCGGATGGTGGAAGCCCCTACCACCATTTTGGCCCCCAGTTTGCGTGAGGCCATGAACAGCCCGTTCCGCATATAATGGTGGAAGCGAGCAAAGTCACACTCCCGCAGGTATCGAGAGTTGTTCATGTGACCCATGTAGTCCAAATCATGGGGAAGGACCATGCCATCGATGCTTTGCTCAGCTAGAATGTCCCATATTCTGGGCTGGAACCACGCCTCGACAAATACCTGGGCCCCCCGTAGGAAGTACCATACATCCAGACTGCAGAAGAGCAGGAGGAGGGCTCCCAACACCAGCAGCAACATCTCTCTGGAACAATAGCACATACATTATGGTTAAATCAACACTTACATTAAATTTTAAGACACCATTTATATATGACTTAAATGCCTGAGCTTTCCATTAACATCTACCTGCTTGCACCAACTATGAAAAACAATAAGATCTATAACTATACAGATGACACATATTTAATATAACAAAAATAAGGTGCAATACAATGACTATGTGCACTGAACAAATCATGTGTAGATTTCATAAAGGTCAATCTTCATCTTCAATCACTACCAGTGGACCTAAATGTTTACGTTAACATCCACATTAGACAATTACATAATCAGCAATAACAATATACCAGAGATTAAAGGACTTGTGCCTCAGCTGGATTTAGAAAAATATGCAGTTTTCTACATGTGTTTATATTTAGTCAGCCACATTTCTGTAATGATGACTTCACAGGTTTCTCTGCAGACACAAAGCTGCTGCTGATTCAAAATGCTGCTGCTTGAGTCCTCACTAAGACCAAGAAGGCTGAGAATGAAAGATGCATAAAAACAGTGCAGCCCACATGTCCTCATTTGGTTGCAGTTTTGCATGTTGTGAAGGATAGATATTACAGTATGTACCTCATAGTTATTCCACATCTCTTTTAGGTAAGTTAGTGTGTCTTTATAGTCAACACAGTGTTGTTTAGCCTCAATAGTGTCAACTTGCACTAGTTCTTTTGCATTGATCCATGGACATTTTGCATCTCTCCGTGGCTGTATTCTGTCTATAGAAACTGAAGCTCCAGTTGTGGGCCTGTCTAACCCTTCCAGTCCTGGGGGTCTGTGCCCAGTAGGACAATTCAGCAATTTGGAAATATATATATATATATATATATATATAAAGGTTTCATATTAAATGTATTTGTATCGCCTTGTTAATGTCTATATCAACTTTGCCTTGGCTTTTAACCTGCTACATTAGAGCAGGTAGTGTTATCTAAATCCATGACAACAATCGGTATTAAAAATTTACCTAAATGCACACTTGACCTCATCAATGACTGTGCAAATGTGTAGAAAAACAACCGGTCAGTGCTTTTTCGCCCCTTTGCATAATATTACGGCTGAAAATACGCCAGCAGCATACTCCTATTGTCACCCACTTCAACCTTGAGAGGACTATGAAGCTAACGCCGCTCCAGCCAACCTGCTGTCACAGCCAAATCTGTTAGCTTTAGCTGCTAGCTGCCTGTAGCTGGTGGCCTTGGCAGAGCAGAGACCGTAGTCTTACCAATACAGTCGCTATTCTTAAGTTTTGTCAGAGTCGAGACTGCAGCGTCAATCGTGTAGACAGCGGAAGTGTCTATTAATGACGGTAAAACTTACCGTGCTCTCTGAACTCAGAGCTACCATGAGATGCGATGCAACTTGAAGAAACCGGTAGAATGAATGAACAGGACTTCCGGGTGGTCCGTGACGACAAGATATTTCAGTGGTGGCCTTGTCGGCATGGTTACATGGTTATGTTTTCATGCTGACTGACTGACATCACCATACAAGTAAACGCGTTTGGCTGGCGTTAATTAAAACAAGTGTCATTATAGTAAAATATTAGGTCTACAAAGCGAAAGTCATTAAGTCCTAAACATGACTCAAAGGAGATTTTAACGCTGTCTGTTCATGTAGATAAGAAAATTCATGTTATTGCTCCACTCCTATGTTAATGTATTAGATTTTGTTTCCTTGAATATTTTATTTAGATTTACCTGGTGTTTGTCTTGGTTATTTCTTCTGTTTGCTTTACACCTGCGCAACACTTTAGGCACCTGTTTGTTTAAACACCTTTTCGTGAAGGCACATAACATCATCAACATGAGGTCAACATTTCTTTATTATAGTACCGCTGGTAGCCTACATGAACATACACTTTATACAACCAAATTGCTTTTTTCTTAGTGTATTAGTAGGGAGTACTCTCAGAACAATGAGGTATGCTGTTTTTTTCAGGTGTTTGTCATACTATAAGTATTGGGGTCTTAGTCAGACTTGAGAATAAAGAAGGCACAGGTGTGTTCAGGTCAGCTAACAGAAGACAAATGTCTTTCTCAGAAGACTTTGAATCCTGGGCTGGTGTAGTAGCAGGCTCACAAAGAGCCACTTTAATAGCTGTCCATTCAGTCCCTTATTTGCTCTTGTCATCCAGTCCACTCTCTGCCCTGAGAGCCTGGCTGCTGGCAGAGATGAAGTTGACCCAGTGCTGAAGGTCCCCTGGGAACTCCGGGCACTCAACCTGCAAGAAACTAAACTTTAGTGCCAATGTTCTTCAAAAGAAGTTGTTTGTATTTGGACCGAAACTTTCTTTCCTACCTTCCTTTTACACAGGTGCTGCATGATCTTGTCTGGGCTGCTGCGGATGACACTCTGCTTGCAGTACATGACGGCACACACCAACCCGTCTTTTGTTGACACAAATCTCTGCTCCAAGAAAAAAGCTTTGTCGTCCCAAGTGACAATCCGACTCCTCAGCTCATACCCCTCACCTATATACAGTGCTCTTCGGTAACGAATGGTGGTGGCCCCCACCACCATTGAAGCTCCGAGGGCTCGCAGGGCCTTGAAGACCCCGTTACGTGTGTAGAGAGAGAAGCGGGCAAAGTCACACTCCCGGAGGTAGCGAGCATTGTTCATGTGGCACATGTCAATGTCATGGGAAGTGACCCGGCCTGTTAGGACCTGCTCCCCTGTGATGTCAAACACTGGAGGCTGGAACCAGGCCCGTATAATCACCACCGCTGCCCGGAGGAAGTACCACACATCCAGAGTGCAGAAGAGAGCCAGCAAGGCAGCGAGCACCCCCAGCACCCACCACATCGCTCTAAGGAAATAACACAAGCAGAGGAAGCAGTCGTGTTAGTGTAATGCAACAAAATCCAACATTATGACACATCCAAAAAAAAAGAGAGAAAAACAATATATCACATTATGAAATATTTCTTGTGTAGTGTCAGTGCTTTACAGTCGCATTGTCGCCCAAAACAACTGTGCTGGAAAACATGTTCCTTTGTTAAGGCAAATGGGTGGTCATTCTTCATACACGAACCTGCTCATGTTAAACTTGCAGTTGATAATAGTCCTAATACACTCATGTTTGAGCAACATTTGATAAAAACAGAAGTGCCCTGCTTCTGAACATTAACAATAAACAAGCATATTTCAATATACTACAAGATACAACAATGATAAAACTGGAATACTGTCTTTATATAGTCGTCTATGAATACTAACTTGATGCAATTCCTCATCAATAATGCTGCATGTTTTCAGCTCATCAGCTTCATGTGTGCTACTTTATGTGATTTGTAGCATAAACTGAAAATTTCTGAATGGATGCTTACTTTGTACCTCTAAAAACAGTAATTGCTCAAACATGCATGGCATATTTACTCAGTATATCTTGGCTGTGATCATCTGGAACAGCAGAGTCTCGGTATCTATCACAACTACACCAATTTACCAGGTGCACAGAGAACCGAGGACACTTGACAAAGAATAAAAAAAGCTGTTATTTACATCTGTGGAGACATATCTGTCTCATATGTGTTTAATTTATGTTTCCTACAAATATAAAGACGTAGATCCCCTGTCTGATCGCATTTATTCCCTCGCAAGGAGCTTAACTACAGACCCAGTGTGACTCAGTGTCTCTGCTTTTCAGAGATCTGTGCAGTGATTTCACCAAACGTGAATGTGTCAACAGGTTTTGCAGGACAGGCAGGAACTGGCTGAATCCCTCAGCGTGAAACTGCCCTTTTTCAGTGCACATGGTTAATGAAGAGTAAATTAAAGCTCTTCCAAATGTGTTACTCTCAAAAGTTTTAAAGTCTTGTCACAATATTTAGTGATTTCAAATTTACAAGTTAGCTGCCAGGTTTGACGTGTAACTACTTGTTGGAGTAGCACCGAGTAGTTTTCAGTCGTAACTTCACAGCGAATGTAACAACGTGGACAAAAGTAAAAAGTTACTACTTTGATAAGTCCAGAAACACCCACCTGCTGTCTGAGTCCTCCTGTTTCCACTCAAATGTGCAGTGTCAACAGAGCTGACTGCATGTACCACTGTCAGCGTGTGTAAAACCCACTGTTTAACTCGGTACATCTAAAACACTTCCGGTTATAGCTGCCAAAATAAAAGGATTGGTAAGCTTTTACGACGTCCAGTCAAGATAAAAAAAACCGTGTAAACATGTAACGATACGATTCATCAACAAAGATTGCGTTTTATCTTAAAACCTACCCTTCAACGTCGCAGGCAGATCAATGATCCATATATTTATTAACATTTCAACGACATTTAATTTGAAGGCGGCAAGTTTACTTCCTATACTGCGAACATGACGTAGGGAGAAATGGATGGCGAGGATTGGCTGTGCTGTTACCCATCATAAACTATTAATAAAGTCATTGGCTTTAGTGTAAACGTTTACAAATATCGGCCTCGTTTCCTTACCTGTTGTCTAAAAAGCCTAAAAGTAAAAAAAACAAAAACAAACAAACAAAAAAAAAACACACACACACTGTTTAGGTGAGAACTTAAGTTTCTCACCTAAGATTATTGTATAACCCCTGTTTATAGCAGACAGCAGTGGCGCCCACCTTCCAGTCACAGCTCCATGTTACACTAAATGAAACTTAACTTGACTTGTTTAGTGTATATATGTAAATATAGACTTTATTTCCCCCCAGTCAGTTAATCCCGCCTCTCCTTCTTGTTCATTTCCCATTGAAGCTCAGTTTTGATGCTGTCGATGGATGTGACCCCTCCTACGGTCTCTTCAAAGTAAAAGTCTGTCTTCTTAGGTTATGCTGCAACAGGTTGTTTGAATTCGGTGTGAGACAGAAAATATCTGGACGTCATGCACACAATTTTAAGTACTACCAAAAAGGGGGGGCGTGCCTGCAAAATTGCTTATAGGACCCGATCTGCTGAAAGACATTTATTTTGAAGCAGTTGCTCTTTTGTCTTTTGAATCTTACTGTCTGATTATGTATTTATTAGACCCTTTTATCTTTATTCACTAATCCCCTGGATTTATACATTTATTGCACCAATTTTCACAGATTTATATCCCTGGAAACATTTAGTATTACTTCCACAATATGCCATTGTTTTCATTAACATTGCCTCTGACAGTAGAAATCAAAGTCATAGTGGGAAAAAAACAGATGTAAATAAAAAAAATGCACTGTGTGAGGGTCATGGTGTGAATCGCAAATGTTCTGAAAAGACAGCAACACAGTCCTGAGTTGAGAAATCATGTCCAGAGTGATCACTGTGAGAAGTTAACAGTATTCTGTACTTTTATCCATCTTAACAACAAAGACTTTTCAATCAAATGTTTAGACAATGCACAGTTCTCAGTACTCAAATCACTGCCCTTGTATATTATAAATCCAGAATACAGGTTTTTCAATTAATTCCCATTTAAAAAAAAACTCTGCAAGGACCAGGCACAGATGTGAAATTATTCATTTTCAATTTCTCCACACTCGCTGAGGGAACTCAACTCAATATCAATCCATCATGCTCTAAAACACACTGTAACAAACACACATCTATAAAAGACAACGTCACACACTTGTTTGTTTGGTCTGGGGCTGACATCATGTTGACACTCTTGCAGGAGGTACTGGCTGGTAAAAGTTGTTTATAAACTCTGGCTCTGTCTTTGCCTCTTGGATGCTTTTCGGACGACTTATGGTGCCCACAGTGGTCTTTTGGAGGAAGTAAAAAACTGTCCATGTAACTGTGAGGATGCTGGCTGACTACATTTGGCCTGACCCTGTCCACTACTGCTGTCTGGACGATGTGAAGAGTAATCTGTCAAACAGTCGCTACTTTGATTTTGCTGCTGGGTGACATCCTTCCCAAGATGACCATTTTGATTTCTATCAGTTTGACTCTTCCTGTCACCATTTTTTGCCAGAGGGCTTCCAGTTTCAGACATGGCTGAGGAGCGAAGACTCTCAGAAGTACTCTTCCTTCTGTCATCATCTGCCTGTGCTGTTGCTGAAACTGAAACATGCCCACTCTGTGTCTTTAATTTCCCAGTTGTTGAAATTGGTGAAGGGGTTATTTCGGTGTTTCTTGACCTCCAGACAGAGCTGCTTTCTCTCCCTCCCTGTGTTGACAGATCACACTCTCTGCTCAGGCTGTGGCTATGACGATGGGATGATACATGGGCTTCATGAATGGGTGAATTTCTTTTAATCTGGACACTAGCACTAGATGTCGGGGACCTGAAGTGGAGACCAGCACTATCTTTCTGTGGAGAAAGATGGCAGAGGTTCTTAACTGTTATCTGGTCAGTGGTGAAGTGGCTGGTAATATTACCTGAAGTGGTGATACTGCTGCAGACAGGCGTTTCGCTTGATTTATTGGAGGCTAATGTGCTTCTATCCTGAGCATGAGTCCTGAATGACAAGGCAGAATGAACTGGTTTGAAACAAGCAGAGGTCTTAGTGGGAGAAAGTCCAACTGGTGGCCTGGGTGTAGGACGGCACAGAGGTGAGATTGGATGTGGTCTTGGAACTGATGTAGCATTTAAAGTCTGATTTGCCTTTTGACCTGCTGGCAGCCTGCAATAGAGGGGTGGTGGAAGGAAATTTGATTGAGAAACATTTTTTAATGCATCAACAGCAAGAGGATGTGTGTATTTAGATAGTGTGTTACAAATCACAAATACATTTATGCTGAGTTTGACAGGTCTATCGCTCTCCTCTTATTTCAATTCAAAACAATTTTGGGTCACTGTGGATCTCTTTGTTTCTCTGACTTACATGATTAGATATCTCCTGGATGATATTATATCACTTTATCCAACATATGTATATCATTTGGTTTAATTTTTTACTGTCAAAAGGTGCCACACACAGTTTTGAGGCATTATAGTACTGACAAAATACACCAACCTGAATCTAAGGGGCGATCCTGAAGGTGAAGCAGCAAATGACGGAGGGTAAAGTTCCAAGTCTGTTTGTATGGCTTTTCTCAGCTCCCTCAAATCTACACATAGACAAACACAGCAGAGCTGAGATTTGACAATATCAAAGCGTTTTGTGTGATATGTGGTTGAAACATACATCAGTTGCTGAATGAACTGTGGTCAAATCTAATGGTGTCAAAAATATATTCATATGAATGAGTTTTACCAGCTAATGCAGGGAGGGTAAAACAACCAGTGTTCATATTTTATCTGTAAATTGCCATCTGGTTCAATACTGTGCCACCAGATGGCAGCAAGCACCACAATGTGGGTATATGGACTCACCTGCAAGTGTAGGCTCTGATTTATTACTTTCATGGTGAGACCTGTCCTTTTGTTTAATACTTTTCTACAAGAAACACAAATCATAAAAGGGAATGAGCATGTTAACCATGCAGCTAAAAAGAGAACAATGTAAATATATCAAATGTACAAGAAATGATGGGCCACTGGAAATAGCAAAGGAACAAGGAAAAAGGATAAAAATAACAGGGGGAGAGAGGAAAGGAATGTGTGTGTGTGTGTGTGTGTGTGTGTGTGTGTGTGTGTGTGTGTGTGTGTGTGTGTGTGACCACTAAATGGTTGAGCAGCAGTGTTCCATCATAATTTGGCCTCAAAAATCTATATCCAGAGCTATGAAAACCATAGCACTCATTGTATGTGTGTATGTGTGTATGTGAGTGTGTGTGTGTTTCCATAGCTCATGACCTAACTGAAAAGTGTCTCTCAATGTGTGTTTGTTTTGAATGACTGGCAGCCGCCTCTCCCCATTTTACACCAGCACAAACACTAATGGACAGTCTTTATAGTAACCACAAACTATGTAGTGCATTACACAGTCTAACACACACAAGCACACACATTCACACACACGAACACACACAAACATAGCCACTGGCCTACAGACTGACAGTTAAAACATATATTTTTGGTTTATTTTCCCAGTGGGTTTCAAATCTAAACCTCCCAGCGCTGTCTCTCAGAGCTGCAGACGAAGTGTGCGTGGTGTCTCTGACAGCACAGTGACTGAAATCCTAAACAACAGCACACACACACACACACACACACACACACACACACACACAGAAAATAGGTCTTGTGGTCCATGTGGGGCTATTGAACTATTATCATGGTGCTGACTTGCTAATATTTTTGGAAAGGTTGTATGTTACTGTCGTTATCCTCATATGTTATTCTCTAGAACCCAAATCCACCCACTACAGAGCGAGCATACAAAACATTTCGCTCGGCTGATGCAAAACCAGAAACAGAAGAGCAAGGATCAGCAGTTCTGCTGCAAAATCCAGCTGAAACCAGCTATTGATGGCTGCCATCTTTTCATCATCTTTGGAGGAAACGTGCTAAAAACCTAAAATGTGAAAGTTAAGATGGTTCATTTGGTCAACTCATGCAGATATCTGGCTGTTTATATTGTTTAATGGTGAGCTTGTTTTGGTTATACAGTAATTTGACTGCACATTGGTCATATATGACCTCTATTATATCATAAATTGTGAAAATGCATCAAAATACAGTTGCTAGCTCCACTCTAACTGCTGTTTCATTCTGGCTGTCAACTACAATGCCAGTGTTTAGCTGCATGATGAGATTATAGTAGGATTGACAGCTGCAACCTCTGGTGTGCAGGCTGGTAGGATCAGAGGAGGCCCAAAGTCACAAAATTGGGGCTGGATCCTGGTGCTGCTAAGTCTGTTATGTTTCACTGTGGCGCCGAACTTTCCTCCTGCTCAGAGACAATGAATCATTACAGATGTGTTTTGGAACAAATGATTGGCTGCTCCATGATGCACTAAAAATGGGATTTGATCATAACTGTATCAACCTCTAAAACTCTAATTTGGCCCCAGTTAATAGCTGTTTTAAAAACTAGATAATTGAACTGCGCAGAACGACACTAAATCAATAGCAATCTCAGCTGCGTCAGACATGATGGTGTCGGATGAGCTCACCACACTCCTCACGCAGGGCCATTTGTTTACCTCATTTACATCTCTTACACACACTGACTCAATAGTTCTTGATGTTTACCACATTTTCTTCTCATTTTACAGTTAATTACCAGCACAGATGACAAAACCTACAAAATATACGGCTAATTACCAAAAGCCATGAAAAATACAAAACAGATGTTAACGATCACCGTCTGAAAATGTGACCTGTGTTGGAAACTTCAAATATTTTCCTGTTTTGCTCTTAACTCTGTGTAAAATCTTAAAATTTGGATCAGGATCTGAACTCCCTTTCCACTTGAAAAAAATTGAAGTACTGGAGATCTGAAGAGTATATTTAATTTGCCTATTTGCTGTGTGTTTGGCAGCAGAGAAAGAGGCGACGCTTTAGTCATTAGATAGGGAAAGGTACAAAAGTGCAAACCATGCATTAGCTCTTTTACAAAGGCCTCCTCCATTGTCTGTTCCCGTATAACTGTCTCCACAGGTGTGGCCAGATAAAGCCTTGAAGTGGGACCTTAACATTTATGAGTGTATTTGTGGAAAACAAGGCTTTCTTAAGATTTCAGTAAAAAAAACCAAAACAAAACTAAAAAAAAGTGATCCTCAGGACTGCTCTCAGTGTCCTCACTTCCAAGGACTCATGAGTTATCAAAGTGGCAGTGATGCCTCACACCACACAACAACAGCATCATCCACCACTGTGCTGACTACAGGCAGGGCCCAATAAGCTCATGAGAGCACAGACTGGCATCATCACCTGCTCACACACCGGACAGCAACCACTTGCTGGGGAAGACAATTTCTTCTATAGGGAAAGTGCGGCATTTCTACTTTACCAAACTGCCTTTACAGAAAATGGCCAGCTCCACACTCTCAGGTCAGGAAATTGTGTGCAAAATAACTGTCTCATTCTCCAGTGCAGTTTTATTTTGCTTTGGAAAAACATAGACTTTAAGTAGGTATAGGTATTGATAATGATTTTCATTTCATTTCATTATCAATTATGATTGATAGTTTATAATGACCTGGCCATGTAACATTTCTTGACAGTCTCTCTCTCTCTTACACACAACCACAGAGACAAACAGAGAAAGAGGGTAAAGAAAGATAACTCCCACATCTGGTCTGCAGAAAAGTCCTACATCTGGCCTCTAACTAACTCACCCTCTGTTTCTCTCATAATTCCAGACAAGCATGACAGTGTAACCAGATTGTAGGCATGCATGCATGTGTTTCTATGTTATTGTGTGTGTATGTGTGTGTATGGGTGTGTCTAATTGTATGTGTATGTATGTAGCAAGCCATTTGAGTGATTGGAAGGAGATAGATCTCACTCAGCACTGCAAAGCTCTTGGCCAGACAGATGGAAAAACGAGCTTAGACTGAGCCCTTGCAGGCTTCCCGTGTGTGCGTGCAAGTTTTTGTTTGTGTGTGTATAAGTGTGTGTAAATGGATGCCTTGGCAGAGTTTCAGTGCCAATAGAGGGTTAGTAGATCTACCTGTGGGAGTCCAGAGAAGGATTCAAACTTTAGAAAAAAAGAATCTCTAACTTTTTAATGTAAATTATTAATTTCATATCTAGTCTATTGTACAAACAAAGTAAACTTATGTTGTCTGGAGAAACATTGTTTGTAAAATGATGCACAAGGTAACTAGACTGTTTGCTTTCTGTCATCTGTATTTGGTAAACATACATTGTACTGTGAGTAGGCTATCCAGAATTGCAACTACAAGCATAGCTTCATAACTTGGGATGCTTACAAGGCTATATTGTATGGATTCTGATTGCCGGTGCACATCAATACATTGAATCAGTGAATAATTTTAGGATTTGGACCAGGATCGCAATGTCAGCTGAAAAACAAAGGAGATTAAAGATTCATTCGGTAGTTGGCCGTTTTCCATGCTGTTCTTACCTTGAAATGCTTTACCAGTGTATTTAGTGCCTCGCATTCCTCCATTAGGACAGACCTGGATAGATCAGACAGATAGGAAAACAACCAAGATGTTTATCATTGCCACTCCAGTTGTTTTTCATTAAAAAACACAGTTGAGCCCAAAACTTGAATCTAGGTCAAAGTGGAAACTATGCATTTGACAGTCACAATAAACATACACATAGTTAAAAAAGTTGCTTCACTTAATAATGACCATGGCTGACCTAAATGCGGAATAATGCAGTCACATATTGCAGTATGCTCTATCCTTATTTTATGAATATCAGTCATTTGAACAGTTGAATGTCAAGTTTGTTATATGCCCAGTGGTTAAATCTGTATACACTATGCACTTTATAACACTATATCATTTTCAAAATGCTGTAAAAGGGCACACAATGGCAGATTCATAATCAAGAGGGTAAAATCCAATCTCACATCTGAGGCAGTGACAAGAAGGTGGACTTGGCATCTGCTCAGAGTTTATCCTCTGTAGTTTTCATAAGGTACTGAGGAAACATTGTCCTATTTTTCTTTTCCCTCCCTCTCTCCCCTTCTTTGGTTACATAACCACGGTAGACTTTATTCACTTCTTTCAAATGAAAAAGAATCTTCTGCCCGCTGTGGTCCTGTCTGAGATCCATTTTCTGACAATGGGTTTATTGTTCTGGTCGAGTCAGGAAATGGGAGAGAGAGGAAGAAAAGAGAAGGAGAGAGAGACAGAGAGGAGGGGAGAGAGAGAGCGAGAGAGAGAGCGGAGAAGGGGGGGGGGGGGCGTCTTCCAAAGTAGCCCCAGTGCAATGCTCAGTGGGCCTCAAAGAGAGGGATGAAGAGGAAGGAAAGGAGGGATGGAGTGTGAAGGAGGCCGGGCAGCGACAGAGGCCACAGAGGAGAGCTGAGGGGAAATTAAGGGAAAAAATGGTGAAAGAGAGGGAGAGGGCTGAGAGGAGCTCTCTTACAGAGCACATGTGAATGTCATTTACAACAAATTCATCTAGACCACAAAGAAAAAACACAACGCACATCATGTGTCCCTGCTGGTTAGTGTCACACATCTAAGATGGTCCAGACAAGTGCTCTTTATCGTACTTTCCATGGCGGCATCATCGTGACACAACATGTGATGTTACACGAGTGACCCTGTATGCCAGTTGTTCCAAACCACTGAGCCAATCGGTTTAAATGGTCACATGGGGACTCAAAAAAGAAAGGAAAAATATTGTGTTGTTATGAACACAGCACTGACATACAGTATTATCAGCTTTTAAAAGGACACTTTACATGCTGGACAGCTAGTCTCCAGCTGTGTCCATCTGCTGTGTGGTGCTGAGCAGGTAGTTTACACTTGGGTTTTAGAGTTATTTTGCTGAAAATGGCTGCCTTCTGTGGCTGAAAACAACAGTAAGTGTGAAATGAGAGTGAATCAGAACAGCAACGATGCAGTCCAGGCAACAAAAACACTATAATCATTATAAAGCTCTATTAAGCCACGTGAAGCTGTAGATTTAAGTGATAATTATCTGTAGGTTCATCACAACCCACCCCTTTCATATTGTAACTTCATACACTATTCAAGCTGCTTAAAGGCCAATAAAATACTTGAAATTGAATAATTTGAGAAGAGAAAAATCACTCAGTGGCATGGCAGTTGTTGTACTTTGTCTGTTTTAATGGGCTGTCAGCCAAATGGGACAGTGAACCACTGCTGTATGCGACTTACTTGAGGCGGTCCACCACTTGGTCGATGTCAGTGACCTTCAGCTTGTCTCTTACTGCCTCAATTTCACCTTCAGCGTTGGACCTGACTGAACATTGAGAACTTGATCTGAAAGAGAGGAGATGAAAAAAGAGGCGTCTTAGAGACGAATGAGATTTGATACATTTTAGTAAAATATACAGGTTCTCCTTTACCAGCGTCACTAACCTGGTTTCATTATCACTGTCTCCAGGGATGGCACAGTTACTGTAACAGTTGTCAAGGTGACCGAGGGCGTAGTTCACAGTCTCGGGTTTGTACCCAAACAGGAGCTCATCACCATCTCTACTGCAAAAACAGCACAAAGACTAGACTTTAACAGTGGTCACTTCACTGTATCTGCAGCTCTGCTGTGCTGAACAATGTAAATAGCACCTCATGTGTTATTGCCCTCATTTAACTTCACTCTATTAAAGTAAAGTTCATTAAATGTTATAAAACATGTGCATTTACCAGCAACCTAGTGTCAGAACTTGGCTCAAAGAGAAACTGCCTTCACAGTGAGGCAGAGCTGAAAAATGTGTAAAATGTTTATTATCCAAAAAATAGAAACATATTTCAGAAAAAAGGGACTGGTAGTAAAGGTGTGAATTTTTGGAGTGATCACTGTGAGAAAAAGAGCCTGGTGTGGACAGCTGTAGGAGGAGTGACAGCTTGGGCAGGGAATGACTTTCTGGTCACTCAGACAGTGACATGGAGTGGTGTGTGTGTGTGTGTGTGTATGTGTGTGCATGTGTGGATAGAGCGTCAGGACCACACAGGAGGACGCCAATAAGATAAATCAGTTGACTTTTACAAGGCACACAGCCATCCACACTCCCACCCACATCCTCACACAAGTGGTTCAAATCACAGGAAAAATCTGGTACGGTGATGAGAACGATTGTTGCCCTCCCCTGCTCTCAGCTGCTGCTGCTATTCATGTGGCTTTACACAAATCAGTAGCATCAGGCCTTTGCTGCAATTAAAGGAAAGTGTTCTTAGCTAACAGGTCTGGCAAATTAGATTAGAAATAATGCACACACATACATATACACACACAAGTCATTTTTTCCAGCAGAGTATGAGAGAGAGAGATATTCTAGTCTCTGTTGACGCTTTGGCAATATTTTCTCAATTTCCATGCCAACAAAGCATATTAAATTGAAGTAAATTGACAAACAGTGGGTTGAGGAGCATTATTAAGTGAAAGTGCTATTACAGGGAAGTGTGTTCGGTTTTGGTCCTGAAAGCCATTTAGCTGATATACACTTGGGACTTAGCCTAATTGAACGATCAAAGGCCTAAATCTCACACGCACACACACACGCAGTACCACGCGTCAAAGATCAACAAGTGTACCGAAGCCAACATCAAAGAGAACAAGCGATTTGTGCTGGCACAGCCTGTGTGGCACCAATACTTTATTTTGGCATTGTTCCCATGCAGCCAATAACAAAAGGCCACATTTCTCCCTCTGAAAAGAACTTCTTGTAATCCATTTACATCCGAGCCGGAGCACTTTACAAGAGTGACTTGTGATGTGTGAGCAAGTAAGGCTTCAGTTCACGTCTTTCTCAGTGGCACTTTAATAAGACACAGTGCTGGTGTGGGCCTCAGACCTGTGGCCTTATGGATATTGGACTGTCAGCTTAAACATCAGGCGAGTTGTCCCGACTTGTAAAAGAAACCCTGTCAGATAACTTCAACATAAATCCCTGTCAAGTGAGCTGTCATAACAAGCGCCGGTCTCATACTGTACAGCAAGATGTCTTTGATTCAATTTTGAAGTGAACTAAAAAATAACTAAATAAATAAATAAACAAATGTGGCCACTGTGTTAATCATCCTAGAGGCTCCAGGGATCATAGGGTTGGTCTGTCAGTCCATCCCTCTGGGTTAAAATGATATATCCCAATAACCCAACCACTTCTGGAT
This sequence comes from Caranx ignobilis, assembly GCA_021432705.1. NCBI lineage: Eukaryota > Metazoa > Chordata > Actinopteri > Carangiformes > Carangidae > Caranx > Caranx ignobilis. The sequence goes on from MU269980.1 coordinate 32,587,751, forward strand.
AGACAGCCACATCATTTTGTACAACATGTAGTGTCACTATGAGATTGTAGCTTGTAGTTTAGAGTCAAACGTTTCAATGATTATTAGACTGAGCGACCTGTCATTTGGTACAGACATTCATGTTGCCCTCAGGATGAACTGCATTAACTTCCCTTTGTATCTTTTGTCCTAACACCATCATCAGGTCAAAAAGAATAAATGAAATTAGGTCAACATGGCATATATCTGTTACAAATATTGCTTCCAAATAGAGGACTGAAAATGACAAGCACACACAAACAAACAAAAAACCCAAACCACTGAGGAGTTGCCTGCAGCGTGTAGCTTAACAACACAAGGGAAAAAAAAAGAAAATCATAATAAAAAGGAAGTGGACAAATTGACAGGCAATAAATGGTCTGTCACAGAAACAGAGAACAATCCATCCAATGGTGTGCTTCTCCTAAAAGGCCTCAGTGAAACCAGAGGTGATATGGGGCAACATTCCTGGCAGCAGTGAGCTAGTTGCTGGGATAGTTACTAGCTCATACATTTGCAGACTCTCACACACTCACGCATACAGATTTTGAAACATCATTTGGACTATGAAATTATAATGTAAGGAAGTGTAAGGACGGGCAGTGTTTCTCACTGATATTATCCCGCCAACAGTTTTTATGACATTCTTCCGAATATTTTAATTCATGTCATTAAATTGCAAATTGGTACAAGCTCATCTCTGACCCGAGCTCTACGATTAGCTGTAGAAATTAAAAGCCAAACAGTAATTAGAAAGTTTTATTACCACTACATGCAGAGATTATAACTCCCTGATAAGTGTGTGCTTCTTAAAAACCAGAAACAGAGAACCAGGAGTCATTGTTGTTCCCATGTGAGCTTCTCACTGACAAACAAGTGAACAAAGGTCAGTTTTATTATTATATTTTTTGCGTTAAAACTCTTTACATTTTGAAATTAGCTGCCAAATGGAGGTTAAAACATGCCCTTACCGCAAACAAAGCCGGCAGTGACTTTAAAATCTGAACTTGTGGTTTGTTGGCATGTGGTGTGGAATGCATGGATGTCTCCCTCCTATAATTGTCCTATTGTTCCACAGTTCCCAAATCGGTTTGCAGCATCCCCACGCCAGGGACCTTTGTTCTACTGCTTTCCCATCCCATTTGTAACTGACATGGGAACACAATGCGGCATTTTATGGCATTCTTTGTTTGGGCAAAAATGACATAGTGTGTGAGCAGGGTCTTAACCTACTTGCCCATCCCACTTTTTGGATTGTGAGAATGCCATAGGCGAGTGTTGTGTTCAATGTTCAGCGCAGTGAAAACCTTCTCACATTAACAAATCAGATCAAGATGGATACAGTATTCATTGAATATTAGGGCTATAACTGTTGCAAATGTAGACGTGAATGGGTGTTTTGACATTGAGAAGCAAACTGCCTTGTCAAGAATGTAGCTGTCAAACATTTAGTCTGAATTTTTACTCTACAGGATACTGAGAAAGTGAATAGAAATAAATATCACCTTCTCTCTTCTGCTTCCATAAAGTTCAACTACTGTAGAGAGACAACATTAAAACTGCTTGCTGTACTTCTAAGATGGCTAACGTCACCAGACTTTATCATCTTCTAAGTAGAAATAAAGTTTACCCAATATGCTTCTGGCTAAACTGTTCAAAGTCTAAAATAAAAGCATAACCAGTGGTAGTTCAGTAGTACACTGCTAACGTACAGTCGAGTGGATTTAAGCGTGGGAGATCTTACACCTACCTTCCCCCCCTGCTGGCTCTCTCTCTAAGAGTCTGTAGTAACATCTTGACCTCAGCTCTCAACAGCTCTTTGACTGCAGGGGGGTCAGCCAGGGAGGGTCCCTGCTGACGTGGGAGTGAAGTAGCTGCCCTGCTGCCATGGTTTCCAACTCGGCTCTCCTGCCACATCTTATGCCACATCTCCGCCTGCAAAAGTTACCACAGTTAGTGATTTGAATAACTGAATGGTAATTTGAATTCATTATGGAGAACAACTTGTACATTAAACTGTAGTTCAGGAGGTTGCTGGTTGTGCAGGACTGACCAGAATGTCTTTTCCTGGGAAAGCAGATGTGGGGGAGATGATGGCCACATAGAACCACAGAGTGCTTGCACAGCTGGCTCCACTGGGCTGATCACCCCAAGCACAGTGCTACTAATACTTCTCCCTCATGCTCTCTCTCAACCTTGTGGCACAGCAAACTGGCCAACTCACCAGGAATCATTGTGCCTCTCAATTAGCCACTCCATGTCTGACAAATTCAAAGTCATAGTAAATGATTTGGATCTGCCCTGGGTTTGGGTCCATGCCCCCCCCCACCCCCCACCCCCTCCCACACTAAGTTCAGTTCAGTATTTTTTGTGCTGCTGGCAAAATAACAAACAGACATGGGTGAATGCATAACCTTGACAGAAGTAATAAAATAAAGATTATTTATGAGTCTCACATCTCAAGTTTCACTAATGTCTTTTGAGGACAAGTCTCATTTCAATGTCTCAAGTCAACAAATCACAAACTCAAGTGCTCCACTCCGGTCTCTGCACTAGTCAGTCATAACTGAGGAAGTCTTCTGGATAAGGTGAAACATCTTCAGCTATCTACAACCAAGTCCAGTTGCCCTCGATTCAACCTTTCTTAGATCTCTGAACATAGAAAGCAAGAAACGAAGACAATCATTTGTGTGTCTAAAAAAAGCCAAAGTGTGAAAAATCTGTGTGAGAATACTTGTCTGTATATAATCCCCACATCTGCTGCCTGCCAGTCACTCAAGTCAAAACCTTCACTTCAAAAGGAACACACTGGAGGATACTGAACACACCATTTCTGGTCTTTGCAATGTGTGTGTGTGCACATGCGCTTGCAAAGCAGCATTTACACTGCATAAGGTTGATACACACAAACAGCCCCCCCTCCCCACTAGCTTCCTGTCTGCATTTAGGTGTTGAGGTGTTTACGTTACAGGATTCAAGGCTCACTCTATAACAAGTTGTTCCTGGAGTTTTTATCCCCTCCCTCTGCTGTGAGACTGTTGACCTCATCCAGGAGCTATTTTAAGGGCGTGCTGCTGAAACCTGTCAGTTAAAAAAACGACTAGGAGATAATATGTTGAATTATTTAAACTGGATTTTAGAATAAATTTACCTTAAACGGTTGATTTTTATTCTGCATAGAGAGAAAGAGTGAGAGGTTAAACAGAGGTACAGTGAGACTGGCCTTGTAGGGAGACTTATAAAGAGAGGCTAATATTCCCTCTGATCTAACCGCCGTAGACAATGGCGACCTTGATGGAGGAAGGAATGGCGGTATTGAGGAATGGAGGAGTGGCCTGCTATTACTTTTCACAGTGGCTTATTGAGGGATGGAATTCATTACACTGGACAGGAGAGAAAAAAGAATAGACAGACATGAAGATAGACAGACATGAAAGAGGAAAAAGAAAGGAAGAGTTCCACTCCATGGTTAATGTACAATCACCAAGTATCTATTAGAAACACCTGTACACCTGCATATTCATTCAGTGATTTATGTGGCAGCAGCACAGGGCATTAAACATAGCAAGTCAGGTGCTTCAGTTGATACTGACATCAAAAATCAGATTTTGTTCTTGGCGACTTTGACTATAATATGCTTGTTGGTGCCAAGACGGCTGGTTTGAGTATTTCTGAAACTGCTGATCTCCTGGGATTTTCACACATAACAGTCTCCAGAGTTTTACTCAGAATGGTGGAAGAAATAAAACCCATCCAATCAGCAGCAGTTCTGCAGATGGAAATGTCCATGTGCATCCCTTTTATGGCCACAATTTACCCATCTCCTGGCTACTTCCAGCACGATAATGCACCATCAGAGAAAAAAAGACAAGGTGGCCTCAGTGAGTTCGGTGAACTTTCATGACGCCCTCAGCCAACAGATCTGAGTCCAGAAGAACACCTTTGGGATATGGCAGCACAGGAGATTTGCAGCATGAATGAGCAGCGGACAAATCTGCAGAAATGATGTGATGTAATCATGTAAACATGGAGTTGAATCTCAAAGGAATGTTTCCAACATCTTGTGCAATCCGTGCCATGAAGAGAGGAGGCTGTCTTAGAGCAAAGAGCCTAGCCAGCATTAGGATGGGGTTCCTAATAAAGTGCTCAGACAGTGTATAAAATAAAGGAAACCTGCATACACTAGTCTGAGAGTTCAATAGGGTGCTCTGTGCTTTGGAAATTCCCTGAAAATTTCTCAGCGCTTTCGTCCTAAGTCTTTCTTTCCGTCTGGGAGCTTTACACTCAGCCACTGCACACTCAGCTGTAGGTGAAGAAAAATCAGTGCAACACTCAAAGTCAAACACACACACAGTCATGGAATACACATATGCACACATTTTACTCCCTCTCACTGATACACACATGCACACACACACACAAGTCGAGTCAGAGAATGTGTGTTGCTAATGGTCTTATCAACAGTTGAGGGTTAGCCTCTTTAACCCTGTTATACCGACCCCCTGACTCACTAAGCTTACAGGGCCTCTTTCTATATGTGTGTATGTGCGTGTGTGCGCAGAGGAGAGCGGTTTGTATATGAGTTGAATTATTCTGCATCATTCTGGTTTGATTTCTGCTTCACTTCCTCCTTGGGTTTTGCTTTAAACCTTGATGTTGCTATGTAGAAAGACATTTAAGCTGACACAAAAGTAGACTATATCTGAATGCTAAAGAATATAGATATACAAATGTGTGTGAAAAGGAGAGATTCTTGCATATTTCAATGTGTAATAGTAGCATCGACATGTTTTGTAGATGTCACATGTGGTTTTAAGATTATCTGTCACAAAAAATGTGTGTGTCAGCGTATACGTGACATGGCTTCAGATCTGAGGCTGTCTATGTCCAAGTAAGTGTTTTTCTGGCCTGTTGGTGCACTGCAGTGAAAGAGCTGATAACATCTACAGATGGAAAATTTGAAACACCAAACAAATACAATGGGATCAAAAGATAGAGGGGTGGCAGAAACGAAAAACTGATGTTAGAATGGGGTGTATACAGTGGGTAAGAACAACATGACTGACTCTTGAAGGACTTTGATGCGTATTTTCACCAGCATTTTCTAGACAATCTAATCACTCATCAAGTTAGGTGATACCTCAAAAAATGCTTCTCGGTTCAAATTACATTAACACCTTTTTTGAGTGAACTGTATTGCTTTTGTTTGTTTTTACCCTGCTTTAGTAAGGCCGATCTGCCAGAGCTGCGTGCTAGAGGCTTTGGGGCAGAGAGTTTAGTTGGCCTTGAATAAGTACTGATGTCTGTCTGGTTCACATTTGGACTTCACTGCGGCTCAGTGCCAGTTAACCCACATTTCACTTTTATTAGGTAGTCGGGATTTGTAATTAATGAGTGTATGCAGCCAAACTAACCTACTTACAAAACCTTAAACCACAGATCTTAAATAGTTTGGAGCAGGAATGCTTAGCTGAGCATTTTTGATTCACCCCACTCCAGAGGAATTTCTTGTAGATGTGATGGTATTTTTTTGGAAGCCTACAAACCAAACCCATGCCTGGATATTTTGACGAAATAAAACAGTCAGTGTGAAAAAGCATGAATGATGAAACAGCTGAAGAGAAATGTTCCAGTATGCTGTGTGTAGCTACTTTCTGGCAGAATAAATCATAATGCAGTCATAAAAACCCACTCACCTCAGCATGCATCTCTGTGTACATGCCAACCAGGGAGTGGCCCAGCGCTGCATGGATCCTTGACAGCTCTGAACCAGGAACATGTTCAGAAATCAGGCTCCACAGAGATGGGCCGGGGCACCAGAGCTGGCTTTCATCGGGAGACTGCATATGAGTGGAAATCTGAGCACTGAATGGATACAGTAGAGGATATATGTGAAATATAAAGGACCTGACATGACTATAAAGCAACATTTTAGAGCTAAATAATTACACCCCTGCCCACTTCAGAACACGCTCTTGTGGTTGTATCATCAGGATTTTACCTGCAATGGGTTTTTATACAGGGTAACGTCTACTACTGGAGACTTCTCTCGGCACTAACATCACACTTAAAAAGCGAGTTGTAAGCTAATCTACGGCAAAGAAGTCCGTGTTGCAACAAAATCATATTACCAGTGTTCTTCTTTCTAATTCAGTCTGTTTTGTCTGCAGGTATCTGTCGCAGGTAGGCTAGCTAACGTTAGCTAACTGACCGGAAAGCTACAGCGTCTTCCCGTGGAAGTTAGCAAGTTATTTATCCTAAATGTTCGCAGACCCTCTTTTGACAGTTCGACAATTAATCGATGAAATTGATTTAGTAAGATAAAAGTTTATAAAATGCGCTGATTTTGTTTCTACATGGAAAAAACACTCACCCTATCCGACGTGTTGTACTCAGCAAAGCTGTGGTATCCAGGGTAATCATTCCAGTTGCTAGGGGGAGATGTCGCGAGATGGGCAGGTGAGGTCTCTATCTAATTACTTATATAAGGCTGTATAAATTAATAAGTAGATATAGCTATATAGATAATTGGTTTGTGGTTTTATTGTGTGTGTTTCCTCTCTAACTTCATTTAAATTTAAGTGTTGAAAACAAAAAAAGCTGAACATCTTTTACGCACTAGGCCTATTTTTAACTTTAGTCATTACCAATACACCTGTGCTGTTGTTGTAGTAAAAGTCTTGTATACTTGCTGATGTTAAACTCGGGGAGGGACAGACTTCAGCTGTGTGAACTCTCAGAGGCAGTGACTATAACTTTCCCTCTTTATTACCTCCTCCCCCTTCCGGGCTTTTTGCAGAAGTGTGCGCAGCCCGGCGCAGCCCCAGCAGACCCCTGTGGAAGGAGTACGTAGGTTAAAGTCAAGGATTTTACACTTGGTAACAATGTAAGAAACTAAACAGTTTGGCAAACAAATCGAAGCTGGACAACAGTGGATGATCGGCTTCGTTTCAGTGTTATTTTTTCTGTTGTGGACAAAGTGAATCATTAGATAAATCATGCAGGTTTTCAGTGAGCGCCTCTCCTTTGAGCGCAGGTTACGCACGGCCGTTTTGGCGCTCCTGCTTTGCGCACAGGTCGGGTTTTGCTTCTCAATCGCCGGACAGCAGGAGGGCACATGTGAGGCCAACGGCAGCTTATACTACGTTGGGGAATGGTATTTTCTGGACTCTGATCACTGCACCCAGTGTGAGTGCACTACAGAGGGCTCTGCTTGTGCCCGCACTGAGTGCACCTCCCTCCCGGCTGCATGCATCCATGTCAGCCACTACCCCACCGACTGCTGCCCCAGGTGCGAGAAGATCGGGTGTGAGTATCGAGGAGTGGTGTACGAACTGGGGCAGAACTTCCAGGTAAAACTGAAAGCGACAACACGCGATATCATGCAAATAGTCAGTGGATATGATCATTTTTGTGGGGACTGCATGAGCCAAAATGACAACATAAGGCCTAATTGTCTTTCCGAATATAGAACCACATTTCTCTCACTCTTTGCAGATGTATTCTTTGTCTACATGCTTGCAATTCATATGTCAGAGAAGGAGAATTCACTTTTCACTGCTCACATCCACAGTAGAGATCCAACCTGTGCTTAGAAGAAAGGGCTTTTGTCCCAGATGCTTTTCAAGGGTCAAGAGCTGAAATACGAAAGTGGGCTGTAAGCTACTCTGCTTTGAACGCACAGGGTTACATCGCCTCTAAGTCCATATGCAGCATCTCAAAATGATAAACTCCAAAATTTTGAAAACATTTCTGTCAATAAACAAATTGGAATAAGTTTAATGTAACTGTCTACAGATGTTCAAAGATGCATTTACCACACTGATACCACAAAAAACATGAGCACCAGCTCAACCTTACTGATGATTGAACATTTGATTTCTTAGTCTCGTTCATGCAGCTTTTCAAAATATGTCCATCCAAACATAAATGCACAGGAATCATTTTCAAATTAAACTTGTGCTCTTAAACAACGTTTGTTATACATGAAGATGAGGTTGCACAAATCTTCTTAAGGGTATTTCATTCCACAACTCTGAACCACTTGGTGGTATGTTGCTATGTAACTTGAGAATCAAGCAGGGAATTGGAAGTAAATGGCGCCCCCTTTTGAGATGGCAAGAGGAAGGTGAACAGTGCTGGTTAGACATTCAGCATGATACTATTGTGCTATTTCTCATCTCTCAGTCAGTGGTTAACTCGCTTTAACATCATTAGGAGATTACAAAATGATCCACGCTGAGTATGACTGTATTTGTCTTTTCCCAGCCATCAGAGTGTGAGCAGTGCACTTGTGACAGTGATGGCATCGCCCGCTGTCTGGTTGCAGACTGCGCCCCTCCACCATGTGTCAACCCTGTCTACGAGCCGGGCAAATGCTGCCCTGAATGCAAGGAGGGTACGTTGAAGAAGAAGTGATAGAGAAAAAAAAGTTATAGTATATGTTAAATAAAAGGTTTCTCATAGATTGAACATCACCTTCACCAAATGATCTTGCTGTGTTTCTAATGTTTTGATTAAAGCACATTTTACTTTACATTGTGATGACATCATATACACAACAGCATCCACTTAAGTCCTTGTTTCTTATCTTTTCAGCTGCAATTGCACTGACCTCTGTTCCTTGTTTCCCTCCAGGTCCTAACTGCTACGTCGACGCCTCACGCAGTAAAGTGATTCCTGCAGGGGAGCCCATCTGGGTCGACTCCTGCACCAAGTGTCGCTGTCATGACGGCCAGGACGCAGGCTACTGGGAGGGAAACCGTCTCGCCACCTGTTCCCGCCTCAAAAACTGTACACCTGAACAACCCTCCAGCCAGCAGAACTGATTCACCCTGTCAGCACAGAGCCAGCTGTCTTCCTAAAACACATACTCCTTGATGGATGATCAGCTGTACACCTTCTATGTGTACGAGACCGCGCTGAACCCTCCTCTGCAGCTGAAAATGTCAGCGTAAATGCCAGACGTAACGGATCATCTGCAACTACAGAGACTGTGGGCGCAGCAACCAAAGACTTTAATCTTAGCTGCCGTTGCACAAGGATAATCCATCCACACTATTTTTTAACACTGACAAGACCACCGAATTTGTCACTTTGTTGCGACAATGATGGACCAAGACCTTTCCTCATCTGTTCTGTAAATGACAAACACCAACAAAATTTTAGGCTGGACTCAAAGCTCTGGCTTCACTGCTTTTCACTGCATTTTTGGCAATTTGATTCACTGCTGATTTGCAAAACTAAAATACAATATCAACAAAGACAGGTGCATTTTTTTTTTTATCTAAACGTGTGGTATGGCCGTGTTACTATTATTTTACTTGCACAACCTGTGCTCAAGGTGCTACAAGTATGAATCTCATGAACCTCAGGCCCTGCAGAGAAGTACTGGTTGGTGCATGCACAGAAGGCAGCTGGTGAAAGATCAATAGGCCTTCAACAGCAAACCGTTCCATCTTATGACCCCCACCACCCACCCACCTAACAGGTTCATCTGGCCATGAGAAATTTATGTCCTATCTACAAGCAGATTTGACTTAATCTCGCTGGACAAGGAGATGAATTGTAGTTCTTGAAAACCAGTGTAAACAGTGACATGAAGCACAGCAAAACAGGGCTAAAGCTATTTCCATTTAAAACCGAGGTGCCATGTTTGTAACTATGAAATTAAAAACCAACAGCCCTTGTATCTAACATCAGTACTTCCAGAGAAAAATCACATAATCAAACAAATTGTTATCCTTGAAGGTGGCCCTGCTCTAGATACTTGTATTTTTGTGTTTCATCTCCCTGTAGACAGCCATTACAGAAAGCCAGACCACAGTGGATCAATATGCAGTACTAATGGGCTTTTTACACACCTTAAAAACCCAGAAGATATGTTTGTTTTTTTTTGTCCATTTCCCCACACCTACTTGAGGAGACAACTAGCCGGACAACAAAGCCAATGTGATTATTGGATGATAAGGAGTTGTAACTGACCTGTCACAGGATGATGCAGCACCAAAACCCCTGCACTACTGTGATGCAATTTAGACTAGGAAATGGCTTAGCAAAGCAATAAACAATTTGTATGTGCTCTTCGAATTTTCAAGTTCAATTTCCACACTAATTGAAATATAATGAAAGAGACTATGGCCTAACATATGACTGTATGGTAGTTGTAGACACAGGCAATATTGGAAAACAGGGTTTCATTTAATGGACTGTTATTTGTGCATGTACACTGTAGAGCAGAAAAAAAACGATATGTAATTTACTGCTTTATTAATTTTTCACCAGAAAATATGTGTGACTTTTCATAGATGCAGCCATCCCTGTTGTTCCCACTGTAAGAGCGTAAAATTATTATTTACTATGTTCAGAGTCTACAGCAATTTGTTGTGATGTATGACTTTAATCATGAGGGACCTTTGAATGAAAACCAAAAATTTGATTATTTTACTACCCCATGTTTTCCACACCCAAGCTGCTTCAGCTTCAAATCTCCCTGAAAAAAAGTTCTTTTTCTTATAAAGGTTAAGTGTGAACTTCAAGGTTTTAAAATTGTATTTTGTCAGAAGACGTCATGAAGGAGTCCAAACAGTGTACGAATGAGTCTTTAGTTAGATCTGAGAGCTGTTCCTCCATTGAAATCATGTTAATTCATACATTATCATAGACAACCGAGAATAGTCTTGACAACAGAGTTAGATACCACTTAGCTTTATGCTAAGCTAACAGGCTCTAGTTATATATTGTATAATGTACAAAAAGTGAGAGGTATCAGCCTTCTCATCCAACTCCTGGTGAGAAACCGAACAAGTATATTTCCCATGACTTTTCCTTTTAAGTGTATTTTCAATTTACTGCCTGAAACCAAAGGAAACTGCTACAAACCACATACCCACATTTTGTAATGTGTTGTGCTTTTCATATACTGGCTTTCAAAAACATGTTGCAAAATATTCCACATTAAAACACTTTTTCATGCCCATTAATTATCTCTGGCTCTACTTTGTGAGATCAATTAGCTGTTCTGTGAACAGTTTGGCTTCTCTTCCAGAGGATACACTGCTGATTTCCCTGCAGAGCTTTTCAGTGCTGACAGCTTGGGACCAGAGCTCCCTGCAAACAAAAGAATATGAAAAGAGGTAAAAAAAACACAAAAGTAAAAAGAGAGGAAGACAGACAGCTTTACCTTCTAGCTTTAAAGTTACTCACAATATTGGATGGAGAGGAAAAGAGAAAACAAAAGACAGCAGAAGTCAAAGTACATGTAATCCACAAGGTGGTATAGCATTTCACCAGACAAACAACAGTAACAGGTTCATGGAGGTTGTCATGACAACAGGAGATTGGGTTGCCAAAAACCGCCAATATTATAGCTCTGGGGTTACGTTAGTCTGCAGGTGGAAGCTAATTTCTTATGATGTTCCTATTCATGTGTTCATTCTGCAGTAACCTGAATAGAAAAGCAGGCACAATGAAACATGCAACACACAGTAAAAAGGAACTGACAACACCATCATACAATCTTTAACATCAGTTTTATTGATTGTATAGAAAAAGTAGGTCTGATATGACATAATGCATTCTATATAAGATATAACATTTTCAACATTCAATGTACAAAAAAAAAACATAGCTAGAGATACAATAAATTTTTAAAAATGCCCCCAGGCCTTAAAGTCCTGTCTGCAGCAGGCGAGCAAAAAAATGTATTTGAAAAAGGCTTTCGAATACTTAAAACACCTGAGGTATGCTTGACAACTGGAACAGCTTCAAAAATCAAAAGTCCATTAAGAAACATCAAGCACTCCTCACGGTTGTTCCTATTCTTAAGTACAGGAAATATTTCAAATACAACTTTTTTGCTGAAGTTTCTGTTGCTGATCCAAAACCCATGACACTGTTTATACACACTTGGGGCCATGTCTCTCTTGCTACATCCGTATTTTTAAAAATTTTTTTCCCCCCACATTAACTGTCCTTACTCTGCTTATACGTTCTTTATGTACCTGACCTTGCAAAGCGTTTCCAGGAATTTGTTCTGGAACTTTCTTAAGTCTGAGGAAAAAAACATGATGATGCCAAAAGGGTCGTGTCAGCATGACGCCCTGGTGACAGAAAGCCTGTGTTGCAGGTGTGCAATGATATGCTCAGTTTTACATAACATGGAAACAGTGGACTGTCCTGGATGATACAGTCATATAGGGTTATGTTATAGCTACCAGATGTAAGTACGAAAGTGAGATCAGTGAATCTGAGCGGGAGCAAAAATGTTGTGTTGTGAACAAAATGTGCTATCATTGTAAAATCTGTTTTCTCAACAGTTTTGATTGTACACAACACGTAACAAGAATTTAGGTCAAGTGGATGTTTCCTCTCCACCAACAATTTATTTTATTTTATTTTTTTAAAAATGTGAACCAACTTGCAGTTTAATCACTTCAATAAGAGAGACACTATCCACATTGCATTATGGGACATATAGAATCAAGTGTTTTTGGCCAATACCAGGGACTAAAAGTCAAGATCGCAACCTCTGCTGCTCAAATTTAGACCACTGTCTTTTGTTTTGTTTTGTCTTTCAAACGTCACCCAGTTTTATGGAAGTAAAACATAAAATCACTGAAGTGCCCCTCGGAGCAACAGCTGTGATTGTAGCTGTTGTGTACAGATTAAAAGGATTTAAAATCAGCAGGTGAATTAGAGGCAAAAAAGATGAAGAAATCTGTTTGGACATAAAGCACAAAAATTAAGAGTGGATTATGAGCCAGACTGAAACCAAACCCACTAGAAAATGCTATCACCTCATATCCCACTGAAAAAAAGATTTTAAAGCAGGATAATGGGTGGAGGTGGATGAATCTGTAATATTGCACAGGGTTAGCTGTAAACAGTGTAGAGAGGGGATTTTATTGACCTCTCCATGTGTAGTTTTGACTACCAAGGACACTGAAACTCACCAGGAGAGCGCTGCACTCTGAAAAAAAAAAAAAAGGATCGCAATCCAGAAAAAAAGAGGGTTGGGAGGAGTGGGGGGATAAGTACTGAGATGGAGAGAATAGATAGAAAAATAAAGATACAGTAAGTGGCACAGATTCAGAAACACACACACAGAGGCCCTGTCGATATCTATTGAAAGAAGAAGCACTCTTGTGAGACACAGCTGTGCCTGGAGTGGGCCCACCACAAAGCACAACAGTGCCATTGACGCATACAGCTTGGACTGGCAGAGGAAGAAAGAAAAGGCAATGAAAGAGGAGATAATGCAAAGAAAAGAGGGAAGACAGCGTGAATGCATGTGTGTGATTTGGAGACTGTGCTGAAGAGAGATTCAATCACATCCTCCATATAAACATGTTTTTGTCCCACTATTGTAAACCCAAACAAATGTGTGTTTGTTTCATTATCATCACTCAGCACACATTTTCCTTTGAGCGATATTACCCCAGAAAGGATGACCTCTGACCTTAAAATAACCTCCCCTGCCCCTTTTTTATACAACTTCTGAAGGCATCAGTTTGGTGTTTAGGCGTCAACAGTAACAGCATTGACAGTAGAGATGAGGAAAAAATGAAACAAAGGGATAAAAGCAATGCATCAAAGCATAACACAGTTGAAGGCTTCAAACAATGATGGAGGAAATCATGAAACGTTACTTTGTCTGCTCGTCTGTCACGCAGGGAAGGATATGAAACTTCTATAAGACAATTATTATTAAAACAATTATTTCAATAGAAAATACATAACAGCAAAAGTTTGATTTGTTTAGCCCATCACTTGTGAAATCTGAAAGTGTGATAAAATAGGTTTTACAGTACAGAACTGACAGCTGAAAATGATCAAATCTGAAGTAGCAACAGAGATGTCAAACGAAACTCCTCATTACTACTTTAAAATTCCACCAGTAGAAAACTTTCACCTTATAATTTCCTGTTTCCAGATATGATGCTCTTTTTCTTAAAGATGGGAAGAAAAAGGTCGAAGAGAGAGAAAATGGCTTAGTAATAGCATTGAATTTGTGAAATGCAGTACTTTAAAACAAAGGTTGTCGGCTAAAAATACTTTGAGACTTTGAAAACATGAGCCATGACTCTATCCTGACAGCTCATTTATGATGTTTGTACTCCTTGTATGTTCAGAGAATGTGGTTTAAGAATTGCATATTTCTACTGTGCTATATCCGTACTTTAAGGAATATTCATGTACCTCAATAACAATTGCTTCTGGAGACAAAAATATACCTTTAAAGTGCAGATTACCAAAATAAACCTCCATCTTTCTTCATGTTGAGTGGGAAAAAAAAAAGTTTCTGGAAACCTAACCTCCAATATGATCCACAAAGAGTTAAAATCATAACTGAGCTGTCAGTGTATATTCTATATGTGCCCTGTTGTCTTCAGTTCCCCGCATTGATTTCAAAATGCATTCCCACTGTAGTTCCACCAGGCTGCGTTCAGCACATGAGAAAATGCTCCATATCTTCAATGTGTTCACCTTTGTTGCAAAATGTCCATTAAATCAGTGTCTGTTTCCAAAGTTTGAGTTTATATATCAAAAAAGAGAACAAAAAGAGAGTTCTCGGGTGTTTGTTGCTGCTGACGAACATGTTTTATCAGCGTGTCCCAGCACTGTTTTGAGTCTTCTGCTGTAGATGCAGGCACAATACACATTCATTAATTGATAGTGGAGGATTTGATTGAGTAATGAGATCCAAACAGGTCACTCCCTGACAAAAATGTCAATACTAAACTGTCTTTTAGCTTCATATGTCAAGATAAGCATCGGCTGATATCTCTGATATGCAAACCATCTGATAAGGTTCCACGGATCAACACTGCATGTCATTATGTTATGTTAATGTAAGAGCTCACCACCGGTGGCAATCCCCTCTCTACTGTTCATAACCGTAAATGCTTAGGAAGTGAATTATTTGATGCCCTTTGAACGTCCTGCTGTCCACTGGGTTTGTTGTTTTCCTGATAATTTCCCAACCAGCAGGTACCATATCTCGTCTCCATCACTTTCTCTGTCATGTAAACAGCCCACGTGTCTCATGCCGAGAGTCATTGGCTTCTATCACCTTAAAAATCTCTTCAGATGCCGCTGTCCATCATCATCCGAGGATATGCCGTGAAAACGTTTCCAAAGAGTAACACAACTTAATCGTCTTATCTTTCAATCACGCAATAACACTTCCTGTCAGTGTCGTCTGCTGATATGCCATCGGATGCCCTGCGTTGTACAAAGGGTTGTTAATGAAAAGACTTAGGAGTTTCAGTTCCAGCTTTGATGCCAACCAACCTTTGTCGACCATCGATACACAAGCTTTGGTCCACACTAACTCTGAAGTCACTGATTGGTCAAGGTAGGAGGTGTGAAGCCACTGGCTACTTGAAAAAAAGTTGTACAGAGCCTGAGTCCTCGATACAGAAATGGCAAGCTGAGATCTTAAGAAAAAAAGAGAGGGGGGGTAAGGAGAGCGAAAAAGACCGTGGTGTGCTTGTGGCTACTTTTCCTTTCACCCCTCCGGTTCCTCCAGATATGTATTTTCTTCATGTCCTTCATTAAGACTCTCCTCTTTCCATCTTTCCCCTACACTCAATGTGCATCACCCCCCTCATCTTCCTCTCCCTAACCCTTGATAGGCCGTGGTGGTGGCTTGCCGATCTCCACAGAGATATTTGTGTACAGTGGATACCTCTTGACCTGAACCAGTCTGTAGGTGAGAGAGCTGATGCCGTCCTTCTTCATCGTGTTCTTGGTGTTCTGTATTTTGTTGAATCTGAGGGATGAAAGAGAGTGAGAAAGAGGGAGGGAAACGGGGAGACAATAAAGAAAATTAGATTCAATTCAGAACAGATGAGAAGAAACAATAGTGCCAGAACTTACATGAGATTGTTGTTTGATTGCTTGAATATGGTTTGGGTTGTTTGTATGCATATTACACTTCTGGAAATGCACATAATTATAACACTGCACTGTGGGGTACAATAAAAAACATCATCATCATCATCATCATCATCCACATTCTCTGTTGCTCTTTTATTATTTGAGAGAGGGTTCTGCCTTCACAACACAATACTGAGGTTCAAGACGACCACAAAGACTGACATACGGAGAAACAAGGCTTTTCATTTGTCAATCAAATTAAAAACTATTTAATCCCACACAAAACATTTAGTGTACATTTTTTTCCATCTGTTGCGTAGATCTAACAGTAATAAGACCAGTTTTTATAACTGTTTATGCCCCAAAGAAATAAAAGTGTTCAATAATTTAAAGAATAAAAAGCAAATAATAAAGAAAAACACTTTGTGTAGAAAAAAAGTATTTTCCTCCTGTTGTGCTTTGTCATTTTCTTCCTCTGCTGGTTTCCCTTTCCTTGGTGTTTCTTAACCTTGGCTCTTACTGGCTTACTGGCACAACACAACACAGATGCCTACCACAGCTTAATAAAGCACAAGTCGTCAAAAAGAAATATAAGGTCATCAACAACCCCCACATATATCTTCTATGACTATACTTTAAGCTAATGGCATCAGCAATGGCTTTTAGATTGGCTGCAAGTAAAACAACTAGAAGTAAGTTTGGGTCCAATCCAGAAGCCATTAGACTTGCAAACAGCCGTAGCACAAGAACGGGCCACTTTGCCATGTGTACAGTACAGACTGATGAATACACTTGTGATTTCAAACTTCTGCACCAATGTAGATTTTTTAACTTTGTCTTCTGTTTGTGTTTTTGAAATGTATTTATGTGTGTAGATAAGCAGCTTTTTAAGGATGTGTTGCCTTGAAAAGCTCCTTAAGGAATAAATGAAGCACCCTGAATGTAATTTATTAGTGGTCCCTTGTCAGAGTCCCAATGCCTCGGTTGAGAACCACTAAAATTGAGTCCAATAGCTTAGTGTAGCAGATACAGATGGGAAATGAATTTCACAACTGTGGTTCCCAAGGTCTAATGACATAGGAGACTTTTATAGGAAACTAACACAATGCATCACAAAATGTAAACAGAAGTGCTGCACATGCAACATCAAATATCCATTTACACAACACACACTAAGATCAGCAATCACATTAAACCCACAGGATGTGAAGAGAAACTATTTTGCTTAACTGTTTAACAATATGTGCAATGTTCAATCGAGTATCCTTCACAACGCTGATCCTGACCAACAGGTGGTGCTATGGCATTGCACTGTGACTCACTCAATGGTATTATCCATCATATCCACCATGGTTTGTTTGAATTATGCTGGAATACCCTTCCCCATTGGCCGTGCTTCAGCAGTTACATCAGAATCTGCTCTGATTTTTGTATTAAAGACGGGAAAATAATTCACACAGTGTGTCAGACAGTAACAAACTGAGCTGCTGCTGCTGCTGCTGCTGCTGCGCTTCAGTTCAGTGTGTGATGCAACCTCAGGCATTAAAACAGGATTCATAACACAAACCTTCCCATAACCCTCGTAGTAGTAGCACTGAGGATAGAAATGAGGCCACAGTGTGCAAGAGTCTAAGTGCAGGTTTACAACACTCGTGTCTCAATTTGCCTTTTTTTTTGTTTGTCTGTGAACAGAGAAATACTGTAGCTGAAGTGTGTGAACGCCCAATTGTATACATACATCCTCTTTAAAAAAAAAAAAAAAAAAACAATGGCAACTGACTCCAACAGAAAGACGTCTTCTTAATGACATGCTCGGACGTGCAAGTGGAGTTGACACCTCAGGCCGACATGGACCAGTGAGTCTACAGATCCTTGTCAGAGCTGACTAGTGAACATCTCTCTTCTCTTTCAGCATCGCCCTCTCCTCCTGTCACTCTCAAATCAAATCAAAAGCAGCTTTACTGGCCTAAATGCAAGCTGGAAAAAATGTTGTCGAGTGTCTTTCCCTTGAACAATATCATACAATATGATAAAAATAGAGTTATGCATAGCAGGGACTGGTGCTTCTATCTAAAAGGAGAGGGAATTAGTTTAAGAGACGGATTGTAAAGAGAGACAGAAAGGGAGGGAAAGATGGGAGAGAACACAGGCGGTTTAAAGTGAAATGAGGGCTGGACAAGGGAAGAAAATGGAGGATAGATAGGCAGAGAGATAAATATATATCAGAAGAAGTGACAGATGGAGGGAGCAAAATATACTGATATTAAAAATAAAGTGATTGAGAACTGAGGAAAAAATGAGAAATCTTTGGATGAATCTATCAAATAGCAGAGATTATAAGCAATAAACCAATCCCCACATGCAAATAGAGCGTAACAACAAATATGGGTGCTATTGGATGTGCAGTGTCTTTTCAAACCTATTAGTCCCATTTACCTCACTTTCATTTGGGAGAGCTAGAGGGCATTAGTCTTGCTTTCAGACTGAATCCAAACTGGGCTAAGAAAAGCTGTTTTAATTCCACCCAGGGTCTCACAGGAAAACATTTCCGGTTTAGTATCTCAACAAGTGCTTGTCAAGCGAGCAACTGAGGGACACTGCGCTCTTCATATGGTTGTAGGAAAATGTCACAGGGGATTTGTTTTTTGCTTATTGGCTTTGTCACCAAGAATTAGATGAGAAGATTGTCTATATGCTAAATATAAAGGAACTGGGCGGAGGAGCAGATGGTGTGTTTTCCAAAACAAAAGAAAAGGCCACATGAAGCTCACTACAAACTTTAATATACTGTGCTCAACAATCACACACTTTCTTTTTTAGCAATGGTGGCTGATGAATAAGACACTCAAAATATATGACAGACTCAGGCCTGCCGTTTCCCAGTGCTTCCAGGTACTAATGGCGGGTGCTTATAACCTGACTGCAGCTTCATGTTTAGCGTACAGTGAGGAGAGTGGTATAAATCTCTTCTCATGAAAACAAATAAGTGCGTTTCACCAAATGTGAAACTTTTAGAGCAGCCAGTCTCTTCTCTCTCTCTCCCTCTCTCTCCCTCTCTCTCACGCACGCACGCACGCACGCACACACGCACACACGCACACAGTTTCTGCACTGTCCTAGGACGATAACATATGAATGGAATATTGAACAGCATTACTGTGCATCTCATTCATCTGCAATGCACGAAGCTCTGCTTGCTAGACTGAATGAGTGTGTGTGTACTAACTGATACTCGCGGCCGGTGATGAATGTGTCTCTTTCTTACTTCTGCAGGCCCAATATCTCATTGCTATGCTTAACCAGCATCTCTGAGTGGGCTGAGAGAATGGACTCCTGTGTGAGAAAGCGTGCATGTTTGACTAACTGTGTATAGTACAAATGTGTGTGTGTGGGTGTGTGTATTAGGGTGAACGTGGGGGAGATGGTAAACATTCATCAAACAGTCGAGACAATGTTCCCCTTGATAAACACTGGACATTAGGCAGGTACTCCAGAAAATCTCTCCCAAAAGGCTCAATCATTAATCTGATCCTAAACAGAAAGGCAACTCTGAACCCGAAGACAAAGAATGGAAACAGAAGCTCAGTTTATCTGTGTAATTGAGTGACAGACTTCTGTGATTAAAACCCCAGAAGTAAAACAGGGCTCTTAAGATATTTCAGGAAGACAAATTGATGTCACAGGTTGTTGCTGTAGCTGAGACTGCGACAATGAATGTTTCCAGGTTCACCGTCATTCAGAAAACTGGCTTTTATGTTAACATTGGTTGTTATTAGTCTGAGGTAGACTGGGAAGCTATGACTGCTCAGGGTGCAATGTAAAACCAGGAATTTATGACTCTGTGATGGCCTAATCTGAGACAGTGATCATCTCCAAAGGACAAAAATATCGTATATCCTAAATACACAGATGTGTATCTGAAGAGAAAAATACAGTGTTTTTAGTAGTAGGAGTAGTTTGTGTTGGAATATGACAATTCTAACAAAAAGTCCTTTCTCTAGTACAGCTTTCAAATGTCTCTCTGTTGATTTGTATTTTGTAGCTACTCTAATGGTGTGAGGTGGGCTGGCAATTTGAGCCACCATCTGGTCAGCCAAGCTGGAGCAAGTAGCAAGATTTCCGTGGCTTTTTTTCAACACATGTTCACGGTCCCCAGAGGATGATTCCCTCTGACTTTGATGATTCTGACTTTTACCTCTGGCACCACTATGAGATTCAGATTTATGTTTGAGTAAAATATTTAAATCAACTCTTAGGTGAGTTTCCATGAAATACAGAGACTCTTGCTCCCCAGAGGTTAAATTGAAGTATCTTTGACGATCTCTTAATTTTTAGTCTAGTGCCAGTCTAGTGCCAAGATCCTTTGTACCTTCAGCCATCAGGCTTCTTCATTCTTCTGCAAATGGTTGATGAGCTGACAGACAAATGAATTTCCCTTTGGGGATTAATAAAGTGATTCGTATTTGTATTCGTATTCATCAAGCCAGATACTTCAGTTTATAACTAAATAACTGCAAAACTAATGATATTTGGTTGTGCTTTGTGTTAAGTGTTAATTTAAGTTACTATAATAAGACAGTTAGCATGTTAAAATGCAAATTTATTGCTTGTCCTATGGAGTCACATCAGTCTAAAATTGTGGGGATATAGAATTTTTTGGGATTGATTGTTAATGTAAAAAGAAAGAAATCAAGAAATCAACATTGGTTCTCAAAAGTATTTCAGATGCCTACACAAATATTTCTTGTCAGATTTCTCCCACCTTTCACTCACTCAATCTTGTGATCTGATCTGACTCTGACTGATCTGACTCCAAAGACCTTTATTTCCTTTCCATTTTTTCTTATGACTTTATCAATCAAAGAAAATATCAGACGGCCTGATAGACGGAGGGGTTAACACTCTTGAAGAAAAACTAAAAAAAAGCCCAAAATACTGCAATGAAATGAATGTAAAATTTTCTTCATGCAGTGAAAAAGTAATGAAAAGTGATGAATTAAATTTCAGGTCCAAAGAGAGATAGAGTGAGAGTAATGTTAATACACCCACGCTGCCTGAGTAGAGCCATGAGGTAGTCAGTCCTCCCTTCAAAACTTCCTGATTATTCGAACCAGCTCGCTTTATTTAAGCCTAAACTCCACTTATTTTCAAAATATCCTTTAAGCCGAAATTTCCGAAACATTATAATGAGTGTCCAGGAGGGCTGTAAAAATGAAGTTTGTGCCGGCTAATAGGCTTGCTATTTTCTGCCCCTTGCTACGGTTATGAATAATGTATTGGCTCCAAATAAATAGCGTCCCTGTTGGTGTCACCTCATATTGAGGAAGTCTGGTCCACTGACCAGAGAGAGAGTGCAGAGTGACAAGCGAGCGGAGGAGGAAATGCACAAGAATACAGACACACACACACACACACACACACACACCTTTCAGTCTAGTGGCTGATTTATTGACTTTGATGAAAGCAACTAGACTAGCCTGACCTAGCTTGCTCTCATCTCTATTGGTGTCATTTCAGCAAGCAATTACTGAGGGATCGTTGAATCTTTCTCACACGCGCGCACACACACACACACACACACAGACACACACACACTTACCAAACAATGATGGATGACATATACAGGGCTGGTTATTTTAGGCATCTTAACATTTGGGTTTTTGCTGCCAATTTACAGTATGGATTGTTAGTTAGTTTTAAAGTTAAACCACTTCTTGATGGAAATCATCTGACATTTCACTGGTTTGAGCAGAACCTCAACACAGGTGGAAAAAAATATCTGTCTTCATTTCAGCTGATGTCACAGGCTTGGCTAATTTGAAGTCCTGCCAGTATATTTTATCAAAGTTATATGGGAGAGAGACACTTAAAGAGAAGCCTTTTAGACCATATTTTGGGGTAACATCACCAAAGTGGTTTTCATCAGATTTGACGAGTGTTTCTCTAAATGCAGTTTTTATGTCCTACTGACCATTAAAAGTGCAGTTCTGGCTTTGTCTCCAATTTAAAATAGGAGCCAGATCTCGTTAGCCTAAAATAACAGCTTAGGGGTGTTTCCAAGATGGCCACCAAGTGGTGACTCAACTGTTAGCATGGAGAAGGGAAAGAGACCAAAATGTATAAAATACCAATATGGTTTAGAAATGTGAAGCCAGGAGGTGAGTCGAGTCTTGTTGTCTTCAAGCTAATCATGATATTTGGTTCCAGTCACTTTTTCAGAAGGCTTCATTAGCATTGCTAGCAAACCACTCATATTTGTGAAAGTCTGACAAATCAAAATGTTTTTTTTTTCACATATAAATATCAAGCCAGGAGGTTTGTTTTTCTCTTCAGTCTCCCCAGTACTTTTCTTTCACCTGAATTTCAGAGGTTGCTAGCAGTTTTTACAGGATTTGTTAGCTTTGCTTGTAAATGCAATATGAAGCTGAACAATGACCCGCATGTGAAAGAGACACATCATGAACATTAAAAAAACTACAAGTTCTTTTGCCTACGATGAAAACATCAGGATTAAACTGTTTATCGTAGCCTTTTATAACGTTAAGTTTGTACTTGTAAGCATAATTAGAAGTATATTACTGACCAAATTTACTTTTCCAAGGGTTCACAGAGAGATCATTGATTGTATATGAAGGTATATGCACTTCTAGAAGTTACCAAAATTAAAATTTCTTGTCTGTGATTGTTTCAAATGTTTCTTTGCTCATCTCTCTTACAAAAGAGCTGACAGTATGTAATTAAAAGGAGGAGAGGCTCTGAGGCTGTATGCAGAGTTCAAATCAAACACGTCACGTTTTGGGCTGTTGCTGTTGCAAAAAAAAAAAAAAAAAAGGAAAAATAAACTCTAAATTGCCCATCGGTGTGAATGGTTGTCTGTCTGTGTATGTTAGCCCTGCAATAGACTGGTGACCTCTCGCCCTAAGTCAGCTGAGATAGTCTCCAGCTCACTCGTGACCCTCGTGAGGTTAAGAGGTATAGAAAATGAATAAATGAATGAAAATACACTGTCACTCCTCTTCCCCACATGACTCTTGTTGCCAACAATTTTTAATCTTCTTATAAACCAATTTAGGAGCCACAACTAAACTAGACCTCACTGTGAACCATGTGGCAGCACAATCCTGTCAAAATCCCGTGACAAAATAATACAATGAGAAATCAAACTAAAATATTATTGGAGGAGAGAACAGAGTTCACTATATCTTTATTCGACCCCAGCTCCAGCAGCTATCGATTTTTGTGTTGAGAGGCATCGCTGCCCGGCCTATCCAGGCATGAAAACGGGGGCTCTTAGAGGAGAATAAACAGTGATAATCCACGTTTAAGCAGCTTAATGTGAGGTGCTATACCCCTGGTGATTAATGTGTCTAGAAGGGCTCATCTCTTCATATTGGGTCTCATTCATCAAACCATTAAATAACACATTTATATGAGAAGCATTTTTACACATTTGTTTGAAAAGGAATTTTAATGGGTGTTGCCAAAAGAGCAACATTTAAACCCTCAGGCTGCATCTCTGAAAAGCAATTTTTGTTTTATTAAAAATGTTTCGGACTTGGCATTTTAAAATCTTCCACTCTTGTCAGTGACCAGGAAGACCAGGCAGTGGTCTTCAGAGGATTGTTCTTATTTTATTTTTATTTGGCTTAGGCGTTTGATAGTTGTACATAAGGAGGCCCCATCAACTGTGTCTAAATGTGTCCCGCAACACTGACTTTAGTGCAAACTTGGATTATGCATTCAGTAGTTTCAGTATTTATGCAACTTGCATCTATTAGCAGAATGTGAAGGACCAAAAACCTTTGAAATCTGTGTGTTATTTATTCAGCATGTCTTCATGTCTCCATGTGTTTTAGTGCCTACTTGCATGAATCTTTTAACATCCAGTTATGAGCAAAATGTTTCAGTTCAGTTCCAGGGAGAAGTATTCTGCAAATGCAAGTCACAGAAAGTCATGTCTTCATCAGTACTTTTGGTGACCCGTCTGGGGGATTCAAAAATGTTCTTGCTCTTTATTCTTCAGAGAATACATAAATACAACCTTTTAAAATGTAACAGTTTCTAGCCAACAAAAAATAAATATAAAAGGACTCAAGATTTTAATGACCAACACAAACAGATACTGGGGAGACAGAGCATTTTCTCACTGGGAAATAAAGTCTTATTTGGTTGTATAACACTAGTAACTTTAAATGCCAGATGTTACAGGTAACAGGTAATTTATCAGAAGCTGGTAAACCCGCAGCCTTATGGATCATAGATTCCTGTCTGCTCGTCAACGATGTGTGGTCAATTATTTGTAATATTGGAAGAGTTACTATTCAATCAAAAATTCTAATGATCTCTTACACAGCATGGTATGTGAACTCCTCAGTGGACATGTTGCTTTAGAACAAATAGAGGACATAGCATATTTTTTTGTCAGCTAAAGAAGCAGATGGTAATATAAATACATATAAATATACTTTCAAGATGTATTATTTGTAGGACTTTCCCTTTGTCTGCTGTGTGATGAGGAGTTTCTCAGTAGGCAGCTGCAGGAGTTCTGCACAAGGAGTCGACAGCTCTCAGGCATGATTGTACACAATGTGAGTGTGAAAAAGAGAGAGGGCAAAAAAAAAAAAAGAAAGAGTTCTTATCTAACCGTCTCTGCTTAAAGGTTAAAATATCTTTAGCATGTCATTCCCACAAAACTAGACAGGGTGAAATCAGATAATGTGGAAGGCAACGAGGAGAGGAATCAGCATAGACTGTTACTACGTCTCACTGCTGGCCTTATATCATCTGTGCTGCTCATGTATCTGAGCAGTATATTCCTCTGTAGCTAACACCAATTATAGGAGCATGTTATTGATAGTGTGCCCTCTGCAGCGCCACATTCATAATTCTCTCAAATGGAGATGAAAAAGTTTGGAGAGAAACGTGTGGACCGCGTAGCCGCGAAACAAAAGCAACCAGCGATCGATCTGAATGTAAAGCTGGAGAAGGGGTTTGGACAATGATGCAGTACCTCTGTGGGTTGGCCTCGTTGTGTTTGTCTCTCTCGTGTTTAATCATTCTGTAGCGGCCGATGCGAACGTCTGGCCTGGACACCTTCATCCCATTCAGAGTGATCCTGCAACACATTCAGATACAATATCTATTAGAGAGCGCAAAGAGAAACAGACACAAAGACAAAGAGGTAGAAGATAAGAGGAGAAAAAAAACAAACACAGGAGGGGGAGGAGGTGAACACGTTGAAGTGCTCATTTAGAGGCAGAAATCATCGAACTTGAAGCATTTTTTTCTCAAGAAATGACATGAATAATGAAGAGATTATGAAGATAAATCAATTAATTAATCAATTAATGCAATAATTATTTCAGTTCTGAAGGTGACATCTCCAATTTGATTGTTTTATAAAATCAACAACAGCCAAAATAATTGATTTACTTTAACAAAAAAACACAGAAATGTAGAAAAATCTTCAGAGATGAAAACTAGAACTGGCAGGTTATTATGCTTGGCTAAGCAGTTATGCAAAAGAGAAAAATAATTAACATAAACGCCATCAGTTCACCGACTGATTAATTCTGTCAGCACAGAAAACCATGAGATCATCAACATCTAAACAAGTGCACTTGGCTTCAAGTTGACTTTTTGCCAAAAGATTTCCTCCTTTCACAAAACAGTGGTTATAAAACTGGTGGTGACGGCCAGACAGGACCCGTGGCTGCTGAAGCCTCTTATTAGCTGCACTTTGAAACATATTCTTTTCTTACTCTTAACAAGGACTATGGATTTCACAACCCATCCTTCAGCAAATCCACAGCGAAAGGTTCGATTCTGCGCTAAGACCAAGGCCGCGGAGAGAGCGAGAGCGGCTGCAGTCGTTCAGTCACCTGTGGGAATCACAGCAACGAGTGCTGCGCTGATTTTCCACCAGGTTCAACCAATTAACCCGTGAGCCTGAAACATGCCGACCTCCACCGTGCGCACCCTGCAGAGAAAACTGTGCTAAAAGTTCATTTTGTTTCTCTAATGTTCCCAAAGTTATGTAATTCTGGTCTCCACTTCTACTTTGGCTTGAGTGAAAAAAAAAAAAAAAAAAAAAAAAAAATCCTGAGCACCATAGAGCAAATCAGACAGGACGAGGATACGAGGCTGGAAACTTAATGCTGTGATTGTTTACGCTCCGTAGTATCTGTAGCATCCTAATTAGCTGCTTTGTGGGATTACACGCTGCTCTTCATTTTGCGCTCTACCTTGCAGAAACTATTCACTTTTGCTCTTTTGGACTGAAACCACCATTTTACAGTGTATTTGCACTATGAGAGGATCATTTCACAGCCACTACACACAGGGGAAATACAGTAATTGCAGCGACCAATAACTCCAATATGTGAATACAGTTTAAACTTAGACATAATAAGGAAAGATAAATACGGACTTAGCTCTTCGTTGCTAAGACTATATTAAATCATTAGGCTTCTATTCACACACATGGCTCTCAGGCCTGTGTTTGCCAGAGTTCACATCATAATTGCCCTATACACACTCACGCAACAGACCAAGCCAACTCTAGCTGAACCCCTAAACAGAAAGGCCAGACACTTTTCTAACAGCAGGAGAAACAAAGTGTTCAACTCCTGGAGTCGTGAGCGCCTGAGAGAAAACATGAGGATTTACAGTGTGTTTCGGTTAAAACAAAGCATGAGATCAGGACTTTGAGATTCAGTGGCGTGCGTCGTATTACGTCTAAGGTGCAATATAAGGGCAAATCTGCACAGAGATTTATATCTAATGCAACAACAAATGGAGTGGAGGCAACACAGACAACAGATCTGTTCCACATAAAGCCCCCCCTTTAAACCCCACAGGTTGACGGAGACATTGATATTCATACCTGCTATGATATAAAGGATTGTGTATGTGTGTATGGAATGAGCAATTCTTATTTGCCGCAGCGCTCTGATTCGTGCCGTCTCTATGTCTTAAAAAGCATTCATGCCTGATATTGCTCCTCAACAACTTGTCGTCTACTCTACACTTCAAATTCCTTCGCTCTCCTCTGCCCTCTCTTCCCTCCATTTTCTTTTCACATCCTCCTTTCTGCCTCATTCCTCCCAACACATTTCTTGTATCTTCATTTCTCTTTTCTTTGTCTCCATTGAAGGCTTCCTGAAGGCTGACATCTCATGTGTCTGTTCAGTATATTCGGGTTAAGAGTCAAGAATGGTTTGAGTCACTGTAAAATGACAAGTGTTTGACTTTTCCAACAGTTCTTTTTTCTTCCTGACATAGTAAAAAGCCTCTGCATTTGAAAACTATAAAAATCATTTCATGCTAAATCTGAACTATTTTACTACATAACAATTACTTTCACCTCAAAAAACAACATCTTTAGTCTTTGTTTCTTCGATGAGACGACTGACATCAGTTTTATGCCTGTGTGGAGCTGGAATCAGGATGTGTTAGCCTAGCCTAGCATTAAGACTGGACAAAGGGGGGGAAGAGCCAGTGAATCTTGCTGGTAATGAATACTAGTCATATTCATTGCTTCAAGAAGATCTGCTACATGTAAGTTGTACAAAAACAAACACTGGATGTGAGACATGACGTGTTAATGAGTTTCTGTGCTTTGGACAGAGATGCTGATTTATTGCTCTAACTCTTCCTTTGCACTGTCCTTTGCAATCTGCTCCCCCCTCTATCAATTTCATATCTCCTCCTTCCCCTCTCAGCCCATTTTTGAGCATCTTCATCTTTTCCATCCCTGCCATCCTCTTTTTTTTTTTTTTGTTTCCTGCTCCTGCTGTATATGTTTCTCTCGCCGTCTTGCCCGTTTCACCTTCCTTCACCTCCTCTCCGTTCTCTTATCTCTCCACCTGTCTCTCCTCTCCTCCCATCTTCTCCACAGACTGGCAAAATGTAAATAACCCAGAATGCAACCTTGCACCATCAAAAGCACAGGAACATCTGAGAGGGGCAAAGCCCAAACTCCATCAAAACAACCCTCCCTAAATAAATTCACTAGGAAACTGAATAAAAAAAAAAACTTTTCCTCCTTCTTTATCTCTCCCCATCTCTCTCTCCTTCCCTGACTTTGCTGACCTAGCACACATGCATAGATGGTATGTGTCTGTGTGCACACGTGAACACGCATTTGCATAATTCATAGATTTATTATGGTGCAAATAATGTGTATGAGAGAGTGACCTAGACATACCCTCGCCTTCTTTTCCACATCTTTTCAGTGAGCTGAGCTAAACATTATGTTTCTGCTCTGAATTTTTAAAATAATTTTGTGCCCAATGCCCCGCAGATCATATATCTCATATTTTGAGATTCAAGTCAAGAAATATATTTAACAGCAGATCAACAGTTTGTTTGGGTTGTTGTTTGCTGTGAAGACAAATGTGTAGTTGGCTGTGTTTTGACTTTTGATGAGTGTGGTGGAAGTAAAATAATGAAATCCTTTACTTATGTAGAAGTAAGATACTCCAAGTAAAAGTCCTTGAAAAAGTGTAAAGTACAACAGTATTTTTAAGTTAATTCAAGTATTAAAGTAGGTTACTTGTTTTTGCAGAACATCAGCCAGTCAGACAGATAAAATATTATATACCAACTACATAATTAATATTCATACTCTTTAAACATGCAGTAAACATAAAGCTACTGGCTTTAATCCAGTGGTTGCCAGTCTCCACAGATCCACATGATGAAACTGAGCATTCATGAGATTTCTAATGAAAATCTGAATCTTTTTCTGACTTTATTTTCATTCATTCTTTCATTTTTTTTTAATCTTTGCTTTTTGTGAAATGATGGAGGGTTTGATCTTTTTTAGCCTCAAAGAGTTCTTTGAATAAACCACCAGAGAAGATCACTGTGGAAATGACGCTACAGAGAAGAAACTAACAATTGATAGACACCTGAAATGTGACAAGTTGCCCCAAGTAGAAGAAGTCTTTTTGGAGATCACATACCAATAAAACATGGAGCCACTGATTTATTCTATAGCATTATTTTACTGTAACATGTTTTACTTTAACGTAGGCGTCTCTGTAATATTTCCCTCTGATATGTACTGCCGTTACCAGGGTTTCACACCACAGTGATGATTAATAATAGAGAAAATTAATGAGTTAACTGCAACTTAGAATATGAATTAACATGTCAGTGTCACATAAGGGACATGCTACATATCGGTAATGAAAACACATAACAGAATCAAGTATCAATACAGAAAGATTTTAGAGGTGCAATAATGTATAACATCTTAACTGTGGTCTGTTATTGACTTTGCAGCCTCATATCAGCACATTTCCCACTGACAACCACTGTATAACCTCCTTAAATCTCTCATAAAGGCACTACACACTGCTGCTGCTCCAACACCAGCTGCTGATGATACATGTCCCTCTCACAGAGAGAGATGTCGCCAACAGTCAGCATTTCCCATACACAGGCTGCAGATCAGGCCCCGCCCAAAAGGGCTGCATCGTCTTCTTGCCTGGGGCTCTCCAGAGACCAAGAGCACAAGTGTGATGGTTAATGTAAGACTCATGCATCAAAATCTAATACATCACCCTCTAAGTAAATGTCAAGTGTGCAGAAGGCAAAGAAATTTATGAGTCAAAGTCTACAGAGGACATAATTTATAACTTGCGAAAGCTTCAAGAAGGTGTAAATGCACAGACGCTTCAAGTGTTTGGTTTGAGATTTAAAGTTCTCGTCCTTCAACTACTCGTTGAAAAATTTAAAAAACAGAAAACATCAAATTAGTATGTGTTGTGAAAAGGGCTGCTCACAGCCAAAAAAAAAAAAGACTCAACACTGCAACATTTTTGTGTCAATGGCCGCTCGTCAGGCTCTCTCTATAGCAAACATGTCACCATGCATTTCAGTATTGTCTTCAGTATCTTTTAATGTCCAGTTAGAAGCAAGTGCAAGTAACCATGCTTTAAAAATATCTGACTTGAATCCAGTTTAAGTCTATTCTTACTTTTTACCAGCATTATGCTGTAACTTTTTTTGTTCTGGTTGTCAATCTTAAAGAATGTTTGAAGGTGATGTCCCCAGCGTCTCCACTGTTGTCAAACACTGGCATTATTGCAAATAATCCTTATGGAAGCAGTTTTCCGGATCCTAAAACATTGCCTGCTTTCAAATCCTCTTTGATAGTCTAAAGAAGTACTCTCAGAGGCTGGGTCAACTCTCCATTGTCTTGTGCATCTGTCAATGAGAAACTCTGCATGATGATTCAATGCTCGTCCGTTATGCTTCTTCAGAAACGACACACAGAGACGTGAAGCAACAACGCAGCTCAGGTTTGTTATGTATGGTTCGGAAAAGAAAACGCCCACTTCAGCTGTGACCTTGTTGGGTTGTGTGCGTTTATGTGTGGACGCATATGTTTGTGATGCAGTGCGCTGTGAAATAACTTATCAAATAGTTTCTCTCCAATCTCAGAGACAGTGGAGAAAATGTGCCCTTGACCTGAACTAAACTTCAGCAGGAGCACAACCTTAAGCACAGCAACAGCACATCGGTGCACTCATTATTTTTCCACTGCTCTGACAGTAGTAGGCAGTAACATGGCGTGACTGCGTAGTGTGAATATTATGTAACGAACATGACACCGAGGACACAGTGGAGTTGCAGGATTCAATTCTTCACTGTCTCCTGTGTGATGTATATAATCCGGAGCCGGTACATTCGGCAGCCACCTCCACAGAAACACAGCAGGTGGGTGGTTGCTGTAAAATTCCCCACTGTGGGGGGTCCTTTTTGGGGTGGGGGTGGGGGTGGGGTGGTTGAAAGAAAGGAAAATGACTGGGAGCTGCAGATGTAGAGAGTGGGTCAGTGGTGCAAAGTTCCCATGCACAGTTGTAATATATGCACATTTACTGAATTTCTACAGGCTATACATAAAATAAAAGGCTATGCAAGGGACCAACTAGGATTTACAATCATTTCATATACATCGACATGCACTTATATATCTAGTCCACACAGATATGTCTGTTTATGTATATGAGAATATATTGTAGGTATTGTGTGTCACACTTGTTTTTGTTTTGTTACCAATAAAACTGTTACCAATAAAAAATCAGTTCTAACAAGGTGTACCTACAGTAAGAAACCTGCCACTGACTGTATAATCTGGATTCAAATAATACACAAGAGACTGGTGGAAAATAGTGCAGCATGAAGCCAAATCTATAGTGTCACTGCTCCTTATGTACATTATGAAAATTTAACACGGGATTGGCTTTTATTGTGAAGGGAACTGTGTGTATCTGTTGGGACTGAAATTTTTAAATAAAGCAGTTTTATTCCATTTGAACTCTAACTATGGTTGTTAGAGGAATAAAAGGCTCCACACACACACACGCAGCTACAGTCACACTCCTGGAGTGAATCCATTAAGCGGAGGAGTCTACTTCACTAATAGAAGCACCTTGTCCGTTTGAAAAGCTCCTAATTTTGTGAAATAGAGTGAAGCGTCCAGCACTTCTCTCTCCTTAGAAAAATATCTTCCTGCCCAAATGATCTACCATGAAAACTTTCATTTGGAGCCTAAGGCAGAGGAGGACTGTGTGTGTGTGTGAATTTGAGAGCATTATCATTGCAGCCTGGACAGTTGTCTGGATGTACTCACGCACGCACGCACGCACGCACGCACGCACACACGCACGCATACACACATAGACCATGGACCTATTCGATTGGATTAATGAGGAATTTCTCCAGCTCTCTTCTCTTATTCCCACCAGTGGAGTTAATTGCATTAGAGCTATGGAGTGGAGGAGAACTGGGAGCTCAGTCCAATGTGCTGCCTCAGTTCCCTTTTCCTGCAGAAATGAGATGGGAGAGGAGGAGGAGGAGCAGGAGGAGGCGATGTGTGGATGGTTTGGAAGATTCAGAACAGAGCGGAAGTAATAGAAAAGTGAGGTGTGTGGGTGTGAAAAGGGGAGAGGAGGAATATTTTTCTCTCAGCACAGGAACACATCTGGCTGCAGCGAGACACCTCTGACTTTCTGCTGCTTATCATGTTTTTCACACATAAAGTTGAAGGATGGAAACTTTTCAAACTGGATTGTTTTATAAAAGCCTTGCAAATGAGAGAAATGACATCATCCTATGTCTGAACTGTGACCCGAAAGTTAATAAGCACAAATAAGTTTAATATCAGGAATGTGGAGAACAAAAGGGAGTAAAAATAATATATTTAAGAAGTAATCTTATGCTCTCTTGCATGAATAAAGGGCAATCAAGGGTTATTTTATGGCTGGGTCAGTTTCCTAGAAATTTCTTTTGCATTTCATGAGAAAATAGCTGCCATTTAATTTTGAATTACAAGGATATTTCCAACAAAGGTTTACACAACTCGGTCCTAATTATAAGGAAAATGGAAGCCATGGTGGTTGCTATGGCTACTGAGTACTAATTCATTGTATTCAAGTTTTTGTATATTTTTGTATATATTTTTTTTAGTAGGACTGAAAAGTAGCTGCTCAAAAGACTAACAACAGAAACCCACAAAAAATAACAGTAGACAGGTGGTTCCTAACCTTAAAAACAATTAACAGCTTTTTTAACTTTTAAGACAAAATCATCTTGACAACATTAAAAAAGAAATTGTCAGTATATTGTTATTTCCAATGGTTAGTTTAACCATCGGAAATAACCAATGATTAAACTAACCATTGGAAATAACAAGAGTCAACAGACAGAGCGTGAATAAACAAAAAAAGAAAACCTGAGCTCCCTCTGCTTTCAGTTCAGCCCTGCACATTCAATTGTGATCATTAGAATAAAAAATGTTGTGAGAACAGATTATTATTGGCCTCCGTATTGTTACTTAGATTTTCAAGTGGGCCATGATTTGGACAGCGTAAACAACCACTGCCGTAGACAATGAAAACCTTGATATTTACATCACACTAAACAATGGTATTCATTATTGATATAAAATTATTGATTATCGCAGGTTGGGATAAGCCTCAGGTTGATACCACGATTTACAAACTAATACACATAGGACTCTGGCCGTTGTGTCAACCACACCTTCCTCTCAGTGTCTCATTCCTCCACCTCCTCTTTCACCCTCTCCCCCCTCCTTCTCCTCCTTCGTCAGCTCCACTCCCTGATCTTGCTTCTCATTTCTGTTCGCACTTTTTCTTTTTACCAACCCTCTCTCTGTCCCACTAATCGCTATATCTATCAGTCCATCAACCCTCATTATACATGGTGGGTGGGTTTGTATGGTGTTTTGAAGATGTGGCCTTTACAGGGAGGTGTCACATGCTGTAAAATTACGCGCCACGGATCGCTGCATAGGTTACATGTCGTTGCAATAGAAATGCAAGGATCCCACAGAGCACTGAATGTGAATCTGATGTCTTATTTCTCTGTAACACATGTATGTTGACCTCAGAGAATAAATGTAATTTTATAAAATATTAAAGTGGCATCATATAAAAGTTGTTTGTGTTTTCTCTGCGACTGATTTAAGCGACTGATGTTCGGTCACCTAAAGTCATTGAGTTTCTACAGCTCCACTCTTTGTCACAGTGGCATTGTTCACAGTCCACTGTTTTATAAATGATATATTCCATCCCTCCATTGACATACCACATCGAAAAGATGATACCCAACATATTATAAACCCAACTCTGACCCTGAATTTTTACAGAATGTGTGTGTGTCAGGAGGTCTATGTTAAGGCCACACATTTCAATCAAGAAGTCACACTTTGTCCAGCACAGTGAATGGGCTATAATTGCTAAAATGCCCACAAGTCTTTGCTGCTGCTGCTGCTGCTCTCATGGAGAAGAATCCAGTCAAAGCCACAAATCTGAGCGGCGGTGAATTAAAATGCTTTGTCGTTGAATTTGTAAACTAAACATGACACCGTAGCTGAAGAATTACCTCTAAATTGATGCAGTTTCCAAAAGTAAATTGGTTTAATCTGTGTGTTGTTTGTGTGTCGGCTTGCTTTGCAGTGTAATCTTTTGCCTCACCCCACCTTTAATGGTACACTTAAAATAATTTAAAACTCTCTACTTGGAGCTTTATTGCACAAATTCACATTTGATGCCATTAGTTGACTTCTTACCTCACTTTCTTAGGCTTGTACTTTTGGACTTTTACAAAGAACCAGTTTGATTCCAGCTGAGGTGGCATTACTCTGTCTCTACTACATGCTTCAATTATGTCAAACTGTAAAGCAGAAGGTTACACAACAGCAACTCAAAGGGTTTTATACTGTGATAAAATGGTCAAAAAATAGGTTATAACAAAACAAAACTGTAAGCTCAGCTGAACAAAACTGTCTCGAGCCATCACAGGCAGGCCATTCCACACTTTATCACTTCATCTCCAGATTAAACTGTGTATATTTTGAGGACACTGTCATGTGACCTCAGGAACCTGTTTGGTTAATAAACTGGAAGTATGTTTAAGAAATTCTGACTCCAGAGCTTGAAGTGCTTCATAGACCAGGAGCAAACTCTTTAAAATCAATTCTGCGATCACCGAGCGAGTGGAGAGATGTGATATGATTTTTTTCTTTCAGGGTTGGAGACTTTCTGAAACCTGATGGACATAAAAAGCATTGAATTTTCACATTATCCACATTTATGCTGCTCTTTGTGTTCGATGCTCCTGCTGCTGCTGCTTCCTTTTGTCACCACATCTTCACCTCACATTGATTCAGCTCTAGTGTGAAGGAGGAGCTCTCTACTGTGTCATGCTGACTTCTGCTCTGTGACCGTCACATTTAAAGTATTATATCATATGGAGAAATGTGCCTTCTTGCTCTGTTTACCCAGGGAGATGTGTCCTTCCTGCCAAACCTTCTGTGTACTCCTATTTGTCCATGAAGCACATTAGAAAGACTTGAACAACATATGAATGAATTAATACAGGTAAATGGTTAAATCAGAGGAGAGTGAATTGGAATTCCCTTGAGAAGATAAACTCAGTCTCTTGGTAATTTAAAGCTGATTAAATCAAATTGTAAAGAGAGAAAAGTTGTTTAACCTTGAGGAAAATTGCCACTGTTGCACTCCAGTGACGTAAGTGTAGCAGCATGTCAACACAGGGCACGTGTCAGCCGTGTTTTCACCCACACGTGACAAAAACAACATATACACTGATATTAATCCTGTTAATTAAACATGCACGTTGTGTATATGTCTCATGTTTGTATTATCTATGCATGAAAACAATCTGTATTCCTGCACACTCCCTCTCCATACTCAAGGCTTTCACGGGTCCAAAAAGTTGAAAACCATTGCAGGTGCATGCATGAATTACTTTTCAAAAAAAGACACAAGATTCAAAAGCGATTAAAGCGCAGTCACAACTGATCCAACTACCCCTGAGAATAATTACACCTGAACTAAATGTGCTCGACCCAACAGACCCTATAGAACCTAACACCTACTGCAGCAGCAACGTGATGGAATATGGTTAATGAGCTGCCATGGTCAAAGAGAGCAACATTATAATAATAACATAGTCATTAGAGAAGTAATGTTAAAGAGGAACTATGCAGGATTTTTAGCTTAATTATGCTACACCTTAATTAAACAGCTTTGGGGTAATTGTGATGGTTATATATGACTTGTAACTTGTTACATGGAGAATGGAGGCCCTCTGCCTTCCACCTAGTGTCTCTTGGCCGAAAACCATCCTTGCAAGATCAGAGCCTCCGACCCGATGTCCCAGCTCTCGTCTCAGCGGCACCGTAACACAAAACAAACACAAATCCCATTTTATCTTCAGCACCAAAAACAAGCAGGTGAATAAAAAAGAAAATCATTTGCTTACCAATTTCAAATCTGAAAGTGAAATCTTTAAAGCTTGTTTTAGTCAGCATCTGCAGATCCACTTGGATTCAAGTGGCTTCAAGCACCAGTGAAGACATCAACAGAGTCAAAAGAGTCTGACCCAACCCTGAGGGTGAAGACTTCTCTAACTTGGAAGTGAGGCTGAACTCAACAGAGGCTTGTTGAGCCCAAAATATCATACATCACCTGAGACAGAGACATGTGTGCTCCTTGTGCTGCTGTGGCAGCCTGTGTTCATGATGCTGGCTCAGAGTCTTCTGAGAGGGAGGAAGGGGGAAGACAGGGAGGGAAGTGGCAAGACTACTTCTGTGTGTTCAGAGAGGGTGAGGAAGAAAAACCTTCGTCTCTCTTCCTCTTCTGTCTGAACTATTCACCAACTTTTTGGCACTGGCAGCTGTGTACGTGGCACGTTTGCTTGCTGCTACAGGCTCGGGCTGTACTGACCAGCAGGAGCAGCTTGTTCCCTCGGGCTGACATTAAGCTAGCAGGGACCCATTTCAGGCAGCGGCCACGCCATGGTCCATGGCATCAAAACCAGCAGAGAAAAGGAACTTGCCGTAGGGAAGCAAGAGAGGGAGACAGGCAAAGTGATGCAGGGTGTTAGAGAGGAAGGGAGTGTGAAAGAGCAATTTGGTCATTTAGTTGATGCTTCTTTTTCTATCTACAGGAATGAGCAGACAGAGGTTCAGCGTTGGGTTCAGTAACACTTTAACTGGACACCGGCCTGCTCGCAGGGTTCAAACCTGTGAACCTCTGCTATCTTCAAACATCAGAGGAAAAACAAGGGGCAGGTTCCCTGGGAGCCGGTCCATACTGCTGCTCTTTTATCTCTCCACCGCTGTATCCCTCTCCTCTAAACATTTTACTGAGTCCTGAGAGACTGAGCCTGCTCGCCTGTTAGTTCACTCAACTGGAGACTCCGTCCTCTTCCCCTCTGCTCGCTGCTACAGTCTGAATTGTTAGGAGTCTTTCAGCTTCAGATCAGACACACAAAAAAATGATACCTGCAAATGCCTCCAAATATAACTAATAATTCTCTATTGATCCCTGAAGGAAAACCTGTGTTTGTTTGCCTGCAGCTGTAGGACCGGGCAACAGACACCACTTTAAAACCTCTATATTCAGATTAATCAAAAAATATATGGCGATATGGCATTTTTTGTACAGTCATGCAAT
Source organism: Caranx ignobilis (assembly GCA_021432705.1). Classification (NCBI taxonomy): domain Eukaryota; kingdom Metazoa; phylum Chordata; class Actinopteri; order Carangiformes; family Carangidae; genus Caranx; species Caranx ignobilis. The sequence goes on from MU269980.1 coordinate 32,624,671, forward strand.
GCTAGCAAGCCTGTGAGGCTATAAAGAGGCACAGCGTTGCTTTGAGCTAAATGATAATGTCAGCATGCCTGCTTGCAGCTAATATTCACCATCATCACTTGGCTTGTTAGCACATAATCATTAGCTACGGGGCACTAAACACAAAAGGCTGATGGGACTGTTATTGCATATCTCTGCAGGTGAAGTACTGATGAGTATGATGTAGAGGAAGTGAAGACATAATCAAAGTTATTGGATGTCTGTGCTAAACTTCATGGGAATCAATCCAGTGACATATCTATCTATCTATCTATCTATCTATCTATCTATCTATCTATCTATCTATCTATCTATCTATCTATCTATCTATCTACCTGTCTGTCTATCTATCTATCTATCTATCTATCTGTCTGTCTGTCTATCTATCTATCTATATCTATCTATCTATCTATCTATCTATCTATCTATCTATCATAGTGGTGCTAGTAATCAGAAGATTTGACCTGTTGGTGAAACCAGAGACAAAGTCAGAGGCTCAGAAATGAAAGTTAGGGGGCGCTGTGGTGGCTCATCTAATCTTGTAGAGCATGTACCATGTAGGCTGTGGCCCTTTGCTGGGTGTCATCCCCTCTCCCCTGAACTTTCCTGTCTCTCTCCACTGTCCTATCCAAATTAATGCTAAAATAACTCATGACGTCAGTAGGATTTATCCTCTGGAGAGCACGGATGTCTTCCATCCAGAAGTTGTTGAGACATTTCAGTCTGGATACGGGGAGGAGTAGATTGACAGCACTTGGAGATGTGCATCCAGCATGGCTAAAACTCCACAAAGATCAAATGACAAGATTTTACATGAGAAGGGAGAGTGTTTTGGCTGCTTTGATAACCTCAGCTACATCCACACAGGGTCGTCTTCTAGCAGCTCAGCCAAGTTTGTTTTCAAGGGCATTTTCCCTTCAGATTGCTACAGTGCATGAAAGGCTTAATAAGAAGGCAGCCCTGAAAAGCGAAGGTGGAAAGTAGGAGGCGGTGGGGTTGGAGTGGAGCAACACACAACCTTCATGCTGAGCCCTGTTTGCTTGTTTCTGCCACTGCTTTCATTTTTTATTTTTTATTTTTTTCTTAAATTTATTATAAGATTGACTTTGGGAATTTCACAGTCTCACTGCACAATTTCACTGCACAGCCCTTTACAAGTGGATGTATCTCCAGATATGTCGTTTGATTGAACCGCTAGGGAAATAAATGAACAAGTTGTATAAATGCATATAAAGAAATAAGATAAAGCGTACGCCATATGTAGAGTGACACTTATAGGCATCTCTCTGCTGTATTCTGTCTCTACCACTGAAATTTTATAGCTGTCCATATATTTCTGAGACAAGACAAATCCCTGAGAAATACTGTGTAAGATCTGTGTAGCTATTCAAGTTTTAACTTCAGGTTCTCTCTAAAGCCTCTGAAGATGGTGCATTAAACTGATCACTGTGGCTCATGCCAACTTCTCTCCTCTTGTTACAAAAACAGCTACAGCCAGCAGAAACTTAAATCAGCTGCTACAATAATGCTAAAAGCTACACGAAGCAATATTTGACCTCAAGTGGGAAAATGTGAGTGAAGTTTGTTCCCAATGTGCGCATCCACCATCCATGCTGAGAAACACGAATGTGTGCAGTCTAACCTAGTTCAATGTTATGAAATAATATGTCCGATATTAACAGGGCTTTTAGCTGTTCTATGTTTGATTGATTGGTGACTGGATGGATGGATGGAGGGATGGAGGGATGAATAATATTCAGCTCTTGTGTATTGAACAAGTCCTATTCTAAATACAGCTTTAGAATGTAATTGTATTTCATGTTATCAAATTATTGGATGTAATGTTAAAGGGGAACTCTACAAGTCCGGTCACTTTTCTGCTGTTTTGCTAACCCTTCTCTCGGCCATGTGCATTTGTTTTCAATGAAGCTGGTGAGAAAGCAATCAATAGAGTGGTAGATTATGTTATTTATCATATACGCGTTACGAAGTGTATTTTCGTGTAGTCTTAACTGTCATAAACAAGAGATTACAGGTTATGGGGCGCACATGTCATGGTGCTGCCGAGACGAGAGCTGGGGACTGGAGCGGAGGTAATGATCTTGCAAGGTCGGTTTTCAGCCAAGAGACGCTAGGTGGAAGGCAGAGAGCCTCCATTCTCTCTGTATCAAGTTACAAGTCATTTATTTAACCATCACAACCGCTCTGCTGTTTAATTAAGGTAAAAATGTAGCATAGTTGAGGTGGAAATCCTGCATAGTTCCTCTTTAAGATGATGCAAATTTACACAATAAAACACTCACTGCCTGTGGGTTTTACAAGTTTCCAGCTCGCTCCATTGAACAGACAGCAGAAAAGCGCCGTCTGCTTGGAGTCACAACTCATGTTGAAAAAAAAAAAAGTATCAAAATGTCCAAAGAAACTTCTCAGACTCAAACTCCTGCAGCAGAGCCAACTTCTCCACTGTCACTATCTGTATTTGCAATATGTTGCCAACTCTCCCGCACAGTCAGCTGTTCACCTTTGTTGCACCCAAGTATCTTTGCTGACGTGAGTTGGAAAATAAAACTTTTTCACCGCACTCACTTTCTCTCGATCCAAAAAAACACCGACTGAATGTCTCAGTTTTGTGCGGATGTGACAAACTGCTTAGTTTTGAGTGACATGTTTTTGTTATATTATTGAATTACAGACATTTATTTGTGATGCACACTGGAGATGATGAAATGTTTGAGTTACACTGATTCTAAACAAAAGTGTATATCAGAATTTGTCACAGCGAAGAAGTGGCAGAGGATGGAGAGAGTGATGTATGACATGTGACAAAGGCCCGCAGATGGACCCAAGGGAGACACTGCAGGGATTTAAAACCTGTACAGATCTCATATCATTAAAGCTGCTGACCCCAGACAGTCTTGGAAAATGCAGGTAATTCAATTAGCCATTATCCTGTAAGTGCCACTTGTGGCCACTGTTCAGCAAAAGTTACATTACGTAGTTGCACTTTAAGACAACAAATGGATGAAACACAGAGAGGAACCTCTTTAGTCTTTGTTTATATCCCCAAAAAGATGTTGTTTTGTTTACAATTTGCATCTTATCCAAGGATTTATATAAAAACAAATCATTTCACTTGAATATTTCAGCGGGGTGCTTTTGTTTCCTCTGAGATGTACGATTGAAATTTGAAAGGTGAGGTGAATTTGAGCAGCAGGGGTCAATGTCTGAACTTTTTTCTTTTCTTTTCTTTTTTTTTTTTTGACTGTGATTTTAATGATGTTCCTGCATGTCACTTCACATTTCATAGCAGCTGAAATTGCTCAGTAGGAGAGCAGAAAATATCTAGAGGGAAATCTTCAGCATCTAATGGCCTGGTGCAGCTATCATCCAATAAAAAGTTAGAGGTTTAACTTTATCTGTCATCCTTAGGCACATAATTGTGCGCGCACGCACACACACACACACACAACATGACTGCTCAGTGAACCATACGTAGATCTATTTTATCGCATCCTCTCAGATGCTGACAAACAGCTGTAATCTCTTGAACACTGTGTTGACAGACACAGTCCATTCTCAATAAAAAAACCCAGCAATTTTCAAATGTCATTTTTATATTATATAGTTTCAGTTCTCTCATAATGGTATTACGCCGAGAGGAGAAAGATAAGCTTCACAGTGTGAGAGTGACAGCAGGACACAGACACAGAAAAAGAAAAACACAGAGATATAAAGAAGAAGAAAAGAGATGTAATAAAGATGGAGGTCGCATTTTTGTTCTGCTGTGTGGGTGTGTGTAACTGTGTGTGTATATATAATTAGTCTACTCAAGCCTCGATCTCTGAAAGCAAATGGATCTGTTTATGTAACTGAAATTAATTTTCTTTTGAAGCTACTTTGACACAACAACATGCTTTTTTTCAATTGTGAACATCTTACTGCCACCTTAAATCAGAGGTGTAGATACACAGGTAAACACTCTTTACTCACTCAAATACTCACTCACTCCATACCACCCCTAAAGAATGCCCAAGTACGTGTAACAGTTTTGTGAGAGAACTTTGCACTTCAGCAATTTGTTTAAGTTTGTTCTGTGAAAACCCAGATCGGGTGACATGACGGTAAACGTCTCGCCCACAGCACCATCTGATTGGTTACACGCCATGAGTAAGAAGAGCCTATCAGCTCTGAGGGCTGCTGTGTTCACAGATGGGCACAGACCGGAGGCGGCGCCGGTTAGCGAGCGGAGCTGTGTGTCGAAGGTGAGATGACAGACGCCTCTCGAGTTGTGATAAACATCACAATCTTCTACGTTAAAGTTACACCAACAACACATTCTGGTATACAGTTTAATTTGTTGAGTCAAGACACACCAAGCCAAGAGAGAGAAAGTAAGAGAAAGAGCAATAGAGAAGCTATCGTCGCTAACTGCTAAGATAAAGACTACGAATATTTATTTCAGTTCAAATCCAGGGTAATGAAGATGACAGACATTTCCTGTTTGATGAGAAGAGAGGCAGACGAAACACTACTCTATTCAACTGAGCAGATATCAAGGAACAGAAGAAAAACCTAAGTTGTATTACCTTATTTCCATAGTAAAATCCAAATTGAAAGTATTCCTATTTGGGATGTCAAAGTTAACGCCTTAATCCATGTGAGTAATCTGGAAACATTAATGCATACCAAAATAACGCGAGATTGATCACATCACGTGACTTTGGTAGAGCTGTTTGTGTGAACAGTCTATGGTCTGTGTCTGTGTCACCAGTGCGTTTGTCACCCGTCCGTTGCAGTAAATACAGTAAAAGTTAAATAGCGCGTCCCGTTTTGAATCAATACGTGTCCCGTGAAGACCCGTCCCACTCTGCCCATGATCAGGTAAAACATGATGCCATGGCTGGTTTGATTACAAACGACAGTGGTAGTGCTAATGACTATAAGACTAGTTGTTAACTATGTCTGCGAGTGTTTCCTGTGGTGGACGATGGCCTGTCAGATGTACGGCAGCTTCAGGAGGATTACACTTACATCATTTGTTCATGTAGGTTGAGTGCACAGTCCAGTATGTAGGCATTTGTTTAACACACTAAAATCGTCATCAAAATATAGTGCTACAACAACTATGATGTGTAAATATTTTTCACCAATCTGTGAAATTGCATCCTTAAATTCTGATGGAGTAACTGTAGGTCCATAAATTGCATCCTTCAATACTTTATAAGAAAGAACAGAAGAAAATAGAAGTAATATTAGCATATATAATATTTAGTATTTTTCTAATTGATTTATTGTAATCACAGAGTATATTGCGATTAATCAAGTTAATTTTTTAAATCGTTTGACAGCTCTAATTCCTATATTACAAAAACAGATAAATTGAGCTAATGGCCCTTGGCCCTGTTAGCAGTTCAACAGATTCAAGCAGTCTTTAGTCATCTTTCTCCTGCTCCTGTCAAACACATATCCTTCTCCTGGGTTTGATCTCAGCTCACAGTAACATCATTACAGATCTCAAGCAAACCATTTAAATCTGCTTCTCAAGTGCTTCAAATGGTTAATTTATTTGCCCGTCATTCTCCATCTCCAAACACTGATAATAAATCACCCACTCCATGCAGAACTTCTGTGTCACTTTCAGCTCAGCGACTTGATTTCACCACATTTTACCGCTACGGTCGCCAGTAGAGGCTGAAATAATGTGCATATTTGTGTGCATGTGCGTGACTGTGAATGTGTGCCTGCGCTGCAGCTGGTGGTCTGACAAGGATTTTATTCCTAACAGACAAGTAAACATAACCCTGACAGATGGTATATTCTGTGTGCTGTGCTGTGTTCGCTGCAAAATGTGACTCTTCACAAGTCATTTGGTTTAGTTTTTTAGTTGTTCAAACTTTATTACCTTTATGAAAAATTAAAAAGGTTGTGTGGTATATTTCCACACTTACCTGTTATAGATGTCATCATCCTCCCCTCCCCAGCCCCAGTATTCGTTGGGGAAGCCGTTGATTTTCAGAAACTGTTTTTTACTGAGGCCTGAGACTCCTCCGAAGTAGCCAGCGTAGGGCAGCCTGCAGGAGAGGAGGGGGGAGATGGAAGAGATGGCGAGGGGAGAGGAGGTGAGAGGGGAGAGAAGTTATAAGGGAGCAGCCGACAAGAGGAAATTATATTTCCAAGGATTCAGGGGCGGCATTTTAAGTGACTGCGTTATTACAAAAGAAATAGAATTGCATAAACAAACAACAGGTTTCATTTGCAGCCTCAGCTACCTGCTCCACCTCTGTCAGACAGGATTAAATTCCATCAAAAATGTGCTGTGTTGCTGTTTGGAACAAAGTGATATAAGTTTTATTTTCCATCTTTTGTTAAAGTGCAGGAAGATGAGCATTTCCCTTTTCGTACAAACTGAGCCTGAATTTTCAGATGAAGTGAAAAACCAAATAAGAAACAACTTTAAACACCAGAGAAACATATTGGTGTTACACAGCATTTATTGGTCAGTATTATCAGTAATTATGTGAAGACTGAGCAACTCAAATGTTCACTTTTTAAAAAGCTGTGTTGTTTAGTCTGGCTGAATTTGGTTTGATTCATTTAGGCAGATCTGAGCACAGCAGTTGCACTCACGTGTGTACCAAAACAACCACACAACAAACCCCGAGGGGAAACAGTGGCTTCAGTTCAGTCACAAATGAACTGTGCAGCACTTTGTGTGTGATGTTGATCTCTGTGATCTCTATCTGACCCAACTACAAGGTGTATTTAATCAAATGTGACCTCCTAAGGTTTGTTGTATTTGATACACTGGGATGTGCTGGTGAGCAAAATCAGCACATATTAACAGGAAGATGGAAAATGAGTCGAGGTCTGACCTGACCTGGCAACTTCAGTACATCAAAAGCCATGGTTTGTTCATATAATTGGAAGAAGAGAACATGTTTCTTGAAGTGTGTTTACACAGTATGACAGGTAGAAGTTCACAGGAAATACTTCATAACAACATAACAACAAACCCTTTTCAGTGTCTTACAGTTAGTGGCAGATGCAGGCGTCTGTGTGAAAAGTCCACTGCGGCTGCTCAGTACTTGTTAATCTGAGATCCATGATTCCTGGACATCATCATCACATGATTCAATGCATTAAGAGGAGTTCTGCATTTTCATATACAGCTTAAAGAGATGGATCACAGTTTAGATTTGAATAGCCTCTTGAAATGTTTTAGGCAGTCACATCTAATGTGTCTTGTCTTGGCTTTCTGTTTTTTTTTTTAAGAGGATAATTTTTTGGTTGCCTTTTTAACAGTAAGTGGATAATCCATATCCAAGTACGGTATAATCCCCTAATGACACATAAAATGACCGGGTCTAAAGAGGGGCTGTGGTATTTATACAGAAAAGAAGAAAAAACTCTTTGTGCTTATACAGTAAGCAGACATCAAGCAAACTCTCCATCCACAAGTATAGAGTGAAATTAGTGTAGTGACAAGTTTTACATTTCTTTATATTGTGAATTATACTGTGAATTAAAGACAAACTGCACAAACTGTAATCTCCATATCTCAATCTTCAGTGACATGCATACTGTATCTGCCCATTTTCATTAGAAGTGTCCAATAATACTGAATGTTATTACATAAGTGCTTCCATATATCCTGCTTTATGGATAGTGATGGATGAACTAAATCAAAGAAGCCATTAGATGAGATATTAGAGAAGAGAATGAAGAGAATGAAGAGAGAAGATGAAAACAGAGAGGAGTCAGAGAAGATATAGCAAAACTAAAATGAATATGAGACAGATGCTAAAGAAGAACAATAAAAAACTGGGAAGCATCTGTGGTCTGTTTTCTGTTTGCAAACTTACTAGTCATATATTCTGTATACGTGCGCATATACGTGTTTGTGTGTGTGTGTGTGTGTGTAGATACTAGACAAAATATGGCTGACTCTTTCTTTTTTTTTTTTATCTTTTCCTTCAAAGTCATGAGACTGGTGCAGTGGGATGGATGTCAACTGGGAATGTCATGACAGCTGCCTGGAGACTAACCAGAGGGGGATACATATGTGTGTGTGTTTGTGTGTGTGTGTGTGTATTCTGTACAGTACGTGTTGTCAAATGTATGACAGCTTCCTGTTGAAAGATGACGAGCAGAAATTAATGAGACCGTATGTTTCTGCACAAGTTCTCCCAGCAACAATATGGTGAGCAGAGTGGAGTGTGTGTGCTTTTGCTTGAAAAAGGACACATGCTAGGGGAGAAAATGAGAGAGAGAAACAGAGGGGGGAGAATTTAATATACTGTTTGCGTGTTTTTCTTGAGAACTTTGAAGACTGAGTTTAAATTTTTTATTAAGTCTCGCTAGAAAGAGGATAAACAAAACTCTTACGTAATATCTTCGGCGGTTGTGGCTCCATAAACTCCATATTGCTTTGATTATTTCCTTGGAAAAGAGTGAAATTTGTCCATCAAATGCAGTAACAGTAATGACTTGACAGACATGTACATCAGGAGGAATCAGGAGTGTCCCTAAAAGAATAAAATATGTTCTACTGAGTGAAATGCTGTAATTAAATTGCCTTGTGTTCATGTTTGGTCTTGTGCTGGTGTTTCCTATCTCCAAAAATCAAATCATGTCTCTCTGGTCCTTATATTTATTTTTCTTGAGCTTCAGACTTGATACCATAAGGTCGGTGGTTCGATCCCCGGCTCCTCCAGTCCACAGGTCAAAGTGTCTTTGGGCAGAATTTGCCCCTGATGTTCCACTGCCATGTGAGTGAATGGTTAGATGGAAATGTGCAATATTTAGTAGATAAAAGTGCTGTATGAATGTGACTGTGAATGGGTGAATATGAGCAGCAGTGTAAAGCACTTTGAGTGGATCGTAGGACCTAGAGAAGCGTTATATAGATGCAAGTCCATTTACCATTTACCATTTATCATACCACTAGCAGACATACAGATGCTGCATCTTTGAAGGAGGAGATCTATGAAAGTGTCGTCTTTGTAGTCATCATCCAGCCTGAAGGCCAAACTGAAATGAGACCGTCTGGTCTACAGCAGATTGCTGCTTTTTTATTTGTTGAGTTCCTGGTAGGTTTTTCTCATTTTGAAAAGTGACTGTAGTGATTCATTGCCAGCACGCAGTGACTCTTGGGATTGGTTTGTCTGTGAAGGATCCATAGTTGCATGGAAAACGAAGGACATATTTCTTCTTCTCACAGCTACAGATTTACTTTCCAACTGTGGATGTTAACCATAACAGTTAGTTACCATGGTAACCACGGAAGAAGAGAACCAGAACTGTGGAATTCCATCAGCGTACCATGACATCACAGTGGATCTTCACACAGAATTATTTCAGGTCTTTCAGGTCAGGTCTTTAAACCAGTAACACACACAAATCCAAAAGCCTGGCT